>OY987265.1:14147247-14747247 GCA_963920665.1 Straminergon stramineum
AAATGAATCCCACTTTCGTAGAGGTGTTGAAGCAATGGTTGAAGGCCATAACGAACGTCATCGAAGAGAATGACAAGGGCTTCCATTCCTTCAAAAGAAATCGCGATTTTTATTTGAAGGAAATGAAGAGTGGGAAGGTGCATAAAATGGACCATTATTTGATATGGGAATCAAAATTCGAAACCCTTGTCCGCAAACGTCAGCAGGCAGAGAATGAAAGGTGAAGCCTAGAACTTCAAATAATAGAGAAGAAGAAAGAATATTACGAGGCTGCCGTCCAGCACGTTCCAAAAGTAGAGCTTTTGACTTCTTCCTCAACATATGGTAGTGTTGCTGGAGAAGTAGCAACGCTTGAGAAGTTGGTGAAGTTCCATGAGCAAAGATTACCATTGATGGTATCAGAGTTGGAAGGTTTGAGGGCAGAAAGTCGTTTTTTTTCGGATTGGTATAAGTGGAATAGAGCTAGCATAGGGAAGTCTGATGCAGAATTACAGCAAATGGGTCCGGAGCCCATTTTGAAGGACTACCTCAACACAAAATAAAATACCTAGGAATACAATGAGGATAAATACTTTCATCATGATTATTTTGTATTTTGCCTATCATGGTGTTATAAAGAAATGCAATGTTTTGAGATAAAACAATGTATATGGTGTCTTGAAGCAATGTGTGTACTAGAATAGTGAAATTGGTGTGGGCACACTAGTGGTGTGCATGGAAGGGAGAAAATGCCACACCATTTTGGGATCTTACAACTTTTCTATATGGATGAATATGTCTCTCTCATGTTTTGGGAGAAGGTGATGGTATGATGAATGGAATGGGATTCTTGCACATAATTACAATCGAATAGGAACATGGGATTGATGGGAAGTTCTTGATTCTTGACTATAAAAGTTGACATAGTATTTTCACTATTTTGTGAGAATGTCGTCATGAAATCTACAGTACAACTTGTATTAATGATTTTCATATGAATAGTGGAGAACGAAAAACCAATTATGCCCCAAATACCATATTAATCGAGGAAATTTATTGAGCTTATTTGTCTCAGGTGATTTGCTGTATTGTTCCTCCTTGTATATAGGATTTTTTAGAATTCTAGCTTTAGCGTAATTTGAAGAAAATTACAATGGATATTGAGGAATTAGGTAGGTTTTATATGTAAGTTGGCCTACTCATGTTTTTTATGAATCAAAATTTTGACCTCCAAGGACAGGGTGAACCATTTGAAGGTATGGTAATGTGAAGTCAACAAGTCAACATCCACAAAAAGGGGCATGTTGTATTTGAACCCCTTTTATTCCTTCTTTGGCCAAGTATCTTGAAAGCTTAGAGGAAAAGCTTCCTATAATTAGAACCTCACGATTTTAAAGAATATGAAAGGAAATATCCAATTGGACAATGATGCTCCACTCTAGTGAGTAGTGACCTAGTTTTCTTCTCAATGCAAGTGAAATTAATTTGAAAAGTTAAACTTTAGGAGCTTTGTTGATTTGATTCATACAAACTATTTTTGGAAGAACTCGAAAAGATCATTCTCGACATGATTTCAGAAATTGGTGCTTTGGTAGAGAGGAAAAAAAGGTAGTATTAAATAAAAATCAATGCCATATGGAATTGGCGTACATAGGTATGCTAGGAAGTCGTAGAAGTGGAATGAAAGAAGCAAACCCTAAACCACTCCATCGTACTTGCCAAAACAACTAGAAACATAGTGTAACTAAAACCTAACCCTTACTTGTCATCTATTATGATGGGAGGTAAGGCTAAATTGCATGATTCCTACGAATGTCTAGTCAATTACATTTGGGTTGTTTTGAGAGCCACTTCCTTCACCTTCTTCATAGGTCGATGCTTCCCCAACCCCTAGCTTTCGCTTTGCACGGGTTCGTGAAGCTGGTCCATCTGCCTTCAAAATTGATTGCAACACGTTGGAGTCCTGTAGAGCTTGGAGGATCCTTGTTGTTTGCGGAGAATGTACTTCCAACAAGTAGTCAAGTGCTTGACTTTGGTAATATGGTCTGTACGTAGAGTCCAGGTAAGCCATACTAGTCAAGTCTTCTAGGGAGGCACTATCATCTTGATTAGCCACCCTTTCTCCTTCTAAATTCCAACGGTGTCGTTGCGGATGAGGACCCCACTTGAAGGTTGAGGAGGTCTTGTCCCAATATCCACCAAGGCATTGGAAGAAGAATGCCCTCCTCCCTTCATTTTGTGGCCCCTTTCCCATGAGCCTTGGTGCAACTCTGGCAATTTCGTCTGGGTCTGTTTCCCAATTCAATTGCGGGCTAGCAGGTCCTTTTTCTTGATCATGTTGTCTTTCTTGCCAACTCCAAACCAAATCTCGGCCCCACAAGGTTGTGTCAGCCGTAGTATCACGTGTGTGTTCCCAAGAAGGAGGCATGTAGGTCGTCAAGTTGAACATGGTATATAGGCGATCATGGAATGGTGTTGAACAAATCACACAACGTCGTCTAATCAAGCATTGTGTGATGAGACATTGGGGGTGGTATACATGCGCACAAGATCCTAGTGCCCAACCCCCTTCGGGGCCAAATTGTTCAAGACATATGGGGCATTTGGTATGGTCCAAAACAAAAGGTGTAGGCTTGGGCCACAATAGCATTCGTTTCTTCTCTTCTATGTGGCTAGACATTTGGTTTTGGTGGTCCCAACCATTTTTGCTCCAATCTATGACCTCCTTTTGTGGCAATTCCACCATGCACATGTTATTGGGAAACATGTCCTCCAACAATGCCCATGACGTCAGTCCATTCTCACGTTTAGGAGCATTTGCAACAAAGTTTCTAGAAACTTTCTCTAGCTCCTTCGCAACTTGTTGGGATCTATCCACGGAGAGAATGCAGGCGACCTTCCAATGGTAGTATGTGGTAGTCAACTCAGCCAACTTTCTTCGAAGCATCTTATTTTCTTCTTGAAGTCCATGGTCTTTCTCCAATTGAATAATTGATGGAACCACAGGAAACGAAAGAGAGTCTTGGGTCCCATTGCGGTCAATTGTGTCATTGGTAGTATATCTTGTGTCAATAGTAGGAAGTGTATTTGGAATGATGGGGGAGTGTCTAGTGCGCTTGGCAAGAGGAGAATGCTGAAGGATATGGTTGGTAAGGTCCCCCACAACCTTGTCCACATTTTGGAGGTTTTGCTCAACAAAGGCGTCATCCATATCCGACAAAGTGAAAGTGTCAGGGTCTTTCTCACGGAGGCGTTGTAGTTCTGTAGTTTGTTGAGAGATGAGTGTACTTTTTTGTTCACACTCACATCGCAATTTCCTCATTTCATTCTGTAGTGAAGAAATTTCAACATCTTTGGTCTTGAGGAGGTCTAGAGCTTTTGCCAAAGTCATAATGTCATGGCTTGAGCCCATTGTTGATGGAGAAATGGGAACACAGTTAGTTTCTTCCATAGCCGTGTCCTCATCGGGCCCAAAGTCGAAGACGTCATTTGTGCGCTGTGTTGGCAGTGATGGGTTAGGAACTATAGTTGGAATCGATGCAGGTCCCACTCGTGTTGTTGAACGCCGTACTCTAGATGGTTGCCTTGGTCGTTGTCCCGTGGATGTCGCGGGTCCTTCTACAACTTCATTTTGAACCTCATTGGGACAAACAGATTGCTCCACAATTCGTATGACCCTATGGACGCGCGTACCATCAGAGTCATCATCTTCTTCAGACTCCTCAGTGTCAACCTTAGTGGCAAGGGTTTGCATTTTGTATGCACTTTGAATAGGACCGAGTCCCCCCTTAGGAAAAGCTAAAACTCCTTTTGGGATGAAACCACTCTCTGGACGAGTGACATACGTACTTCCCTTGATTGTGCTCCAATCAACCTCCTTGTTTAGAGCGACCTCAGCATATGCTCCTCTAGCAAGGAAGAGGGGGACCTCATTCCTATCTACAAAGGCGGTTTTGTAGAGGACTTGCCACAATTCAATGCATCTTTGAAGGAATGCTGGATTCTCACAGTACTTCAAGTTGGCCTTATTGGTGTGCCGATTATAATGATGACGACATAAAGGAAAGAACTTGCCGATGTGGCACCACTCGATGTAGTCTTCACAGGTTTGTATTGTCCAAGGCTCTGGTTCTTCATTCCAACCCTTAAAAGCAAGGTGGGCTTCACTATTGAGCATGTGCAATCGCTTCCGATGAATAGTGCCCCTACGCTTGCGATGTTTGTCTTTGGCAGCCTTCCGTAATGCCCCGGTGGTCTGTGCAGCTGCGGAGATAGGCAATGCCCTGGCATTGTTAACTCCAGTGGCCATCAATGATTGTCGTGTCCAAGGCTCAAAAAACTCTTTTGGGAGTTTAGGTGGTCCGCAACTACTAAGGTAAGAAGGGTGGATGAATGTAATAAATAGTAAATAGTCAAGGTTCACGCATGTAGCCACTAAAGGATACAAGACAAGAAGCCTCAATGAAAGGTGCCCAAAAGGTCTTGGGCGAGTGGATAAATAGATGGGGCGAGCGCGGGTGAGAGTTGGTCATGGGGCGCGTGCGGGTGGGCGACCACCGGTTGAATCCGCGGTCTCCAGGGGGCGCGCACGGATCTCGGGGAGCGACTACGGGTCTGGTAGGGCGCATTCGGGTTCGAGGAGGCGATTGCGGGTCCAGGGGCGCATGCGGGTCCTGGGAGGGGCGACCTCGGGTACTAGGGCGCGTGCGGGTCTTTTGGGGGGCGATTGCGGTTACAGGGGCGCGTGCAGGTCCTTTGGGGGGCGACTACAGGTCTTTGGGGCGCGTGCGGGTGCCTTGGGAGGCGACTACGGGTCTTTGGGGGTGCGTGCGGGTGCCTTAGGAGGCGACTACGGGTCTTTGGGGGCGACCGCGGGTAATTGTGGGGCGTTACTTCTCTTTGGGTTCTCACTTCGTGTCTTTGCTTCGCAGTTTGCCACGTACTCGACACCCGTGGTCGCCCACCAGCCTGAATCCGAAGTCGCCCTACCCGTGATCGCCCACACCCGTGGTCGCCCAAACCCGAGGTCGCCCACACCTGCATGCGCCCCTTTAGGATGCTATGTGGAAGACACGTGTCTGCCACATGGCATCCAGGTGGCCTCACGGGCAGGGTAAAATTTTTTTTAAAAGTCAAAGGTAAGTTTGACTCTATTAGATGGACAAGAGGGTCTATTTGACGTGTTGGACGTCGTGTTCATCGAGTTGTCGAATTGTCCGCCGGAACAACCATGTCAAGAACTTAAAGAAATCAAATAGGAATGACTTTGAAGGGACCCTCTCGTCCTTCAAAGTCTGCAAATCAAAAAATAGAATGAAAATCAAGTCGGATTTTGACTTGGATCAGTGCTCCAACCACAACGGTAGCTTAGGAAAAACAAAAGCAAAGGTTAGATATAAGAATGAGGGTATCGACAACCTCGAGGGAAGGGCCTTTTATACTTGTCCCAAGCCCCTTTCCGGTAAGTTGTTGATGGAAAAACATTTACTTTCGATCTCGAGATATTTCCTAAATTACCCTAACATACTTCCAAAATAATCTTTGTTTAATGGAAGAATTTTCTAGAACCCTCTCCATTTAGCTATTAAATCTTGGCTAAATCAAATCCAAGATCTTTTCCCAAAGATATTTTGAAAATAACCCTAATTAACCTAGATATTTTGTTAATTAATCCAAAGTATTTCTAAATTGTCTTTCTTTAAACAAAAAATGGATTGTTACGCAAGATTAGAGATCTTACCCAAATTCAATCTTCAATTTTCTAAAAGATATTTGCGAAATTAACTTTGATATACCACTAATTACTTTTAAAAAGTCAAACCTATTGCTAGACCCTTCCTATCTTCTAGGAAACAACTCCAAATTGAAAAACAATTGCGCCATTGCGTTTAAAAGACCCAAATTAGCTTGAGGGATCCCCTGCCCCTCTCTTTCCAGCCATTTGTAAGTGTAAAATCAACTTACGGTAACTCCAAAGAAAAGTGAAAACTTTAACTTTTGGAATTTGTTTCTTTTGAAGAAACTATTTAGCTACAGTTACTTAAAAGGTTCATGGGAGTTAGAAAAGACCCCTCATTCACATCATTTGGACACCACCATCTCTTTATACGCCGGTCAACTCGCTGTAAAGTCGTAAATTCTTCAAAAGTCCAATGTCGTTGTCGATTTTGGTACTTAGGAATGTCAGAATTTCTTCAAACTTTGTAGAACTCTTTATTAGCACACAAAATACTATCCTAATTTTTAGTGAGATTTTACCGCAACATGGGTAATTCCTAGGAATTTACGATCATGTTCAAAGGCAATTGACTTCCCGTGGAGTCATTGTAATTGTTTCGAGAAAATCCAAAACTTTTTGGGTAGCTTCTAGGAAACTCCCAAAACCAAAGTGCAACATTATATTTCACTTTGCACTATTCATAGGGAAGCTAAAATTAGCAATTCCCTTTTAATTTTCGCCCGAGGGGGAAACTATTCTTGTATCGGGGAATCTTGGAACAACCAGCTCCAATGTCGGCTCCTAGCATGCTTTTAGAGTAAAAGCACCTTTCTTGATACTCCGGTCGCTCTCCCATCACTTTATTTGTAGATTGGATCATTCTTCCATAAGTTTCCTGAAAATAAGAACTTACCAATCTAAAATCTTTACGAATTGGATGGTGACCTATACTAGACTCTCTAGACCTAAAATGGACTTAGCCATCTTGTCACATGCAATTATAAGACCTAGTTTAATATGGACAACTACTAGGACTGGCTAACACTCAAACCCTTAATTCTCTCGGAAATACTTAATTGACCTTTCAAACTCTCAACTAGGCATTAAAAGTATGAAATTTGAGTATTTCATATACTCTACACTTCTAAAATGAACCCTCATTATATTGGTAGGGACTTCTACCAAATACCACTCAAACACTCTTTTTATGCATTTTTGCATATAATTACGCTAAAATACTAACAAAAACAACAAAAAAGAAAACCCTAAATTCCAAGTGCCAACTTGAGGGCTCACACACCTCAGCCCCGGAAGAGAAATCGAAGGTTGAGAAGACCGTGTCGGAGGAATCGGATCCCGATGATCCGTTCAACCCTCTCGTCAAGATCTTGTACGACGTAACATCGGATTGGGAAATAAAGAGGTGTATCCTGCTTGCGATTGGGAAGTTAGTGGGAGCGCCGCTAGACAGAGAACTACTGAAGAAGGTGGCAAGTTGCATTTCCGATCCGGTTGAGTTCCGGAAACAAGAGACGGAGATCTGGAGACTACAAGAGGAAGTGGATCGAGCGAAGACGGAACTCCTTGTACTCGAGGAGAACTTTGCAACCGCTCGATCGATGGCGGATGAATTTCAGAAGATGGTGGAGTGGGTGAAGGCCACATTCGGAGAGACCAGAATGGCCGCTACCAAGGCTAAGCTGTTCAATGAGAAAATGCATAAAGAGAAGAAGCCATCCGGTTCCTGGATGGTCAGGATTCTCACAGACTTTGCTGAGCAGGTTGAAGCGGCAATGAAGGAGGCGTGGAAGGCGGCGGATCGGATGGAGGAGAGCACCCGCATACTGTCAAGAGCAACTTGCTCTTACGGGATTCGACTCTCGGATATTTCTCTTCCAGATTCGTTCCCGGATGTGATGGTAGGGGAGGGAAAGGATGCCACTCCCAAGTCTAAGAGATCAGAGGCTAGGGCGAATCAGGCCGGTACACCCGGAACTGCCATCGACTTGGTCTCAACCCTCGGATCCACAGAAGGTAACTAGGTTCCAAATCCTCAAGAGGGGGAGCGGAATCTGAACTTGAACGAGATCTTTGAACAGATGGAGCTAAGAGCGGATAGTGCCACCATCGGATCTCGGGTGGGCGCTTAGTTTGTAAATAGTAGGAATGTTAGGAATGTATTCGGATCCTGTTCCGATTCGGTTAGGAGTAGGTAGGACCGAAAAGTCTGGCCTAAGTCACAGCGGAACTTTTGCAAGCATTTTCACCTACTTGTACTTTTTTATTGTATTTAAGTTAGTCCCTGCGGAGGGTACTGGGAGTGTTTTTTTTTTGCAAATCCTTGTACCTTCGTATACGCTCTTGTGTTGTGTGTATATCTCCCAAGCTTGGCAGGTTTTGCATGATGAGGAATTAGGAAGGTATAGGACTGATTTGTGACTTGATCTCTCCCCTTGGTGTACAAGTTTCCGATCTTTAGTGTACATGAGCAGGTTGTGGAAGTGTTGGGAGTGGACTTCAGTGCCTCAGCAAATCTAGAGTTTTGAGTTCCGAATGAGATAGCCATTGTTAGGCTAGGCGGATAGGGAGGGTATCCTTAGTCGCGCTAGAACTCTTGGGTAGGGAATCCAGTTGAATGTCTGATCTTCTGAGAGGTCTCACCACCTTAGTTGGTAATCGGAATAGCTCTAGTAATTGCTAGAACAGACGAGTACACTTGTGACTACCTAGCTTTGCACGAGAAGGAGCTGATATCAAGGTTGTTGTAATAAGAACGGATCGTACGGGGGATTTCTGTGTGACCTGCAAACTGGATCACTATTCGGGTTGTTGTGAGGGATCAAACTAGATGTGAGTTAATTTAGGAGAGGAGGAGATTGGAGAGTGGACCTTCGGCCACTATAATCCACGGAAGGAGTAGTAGGCCTACCACTCACAAAATCAAGTGGCGACCCCTTTGATGGTCCAACAAAGGCAAAATTAAACCGGAATAGGAGTAAGGAGACATATGGACAATCTTGAATGGATTGACCCAAATAGAGAGAGAGGACCGGAAGTGGTGCGGTCCTGGGATTTGGTTAAATTGGACCAACCAGAGAGTTAGGGAATTGGGACAGAAGTAATCTTGTCCAAGACTATCTAGTGATTGGTTGTTTCTACTTTTAGATCTAGGACCGGAAGGAAAGGTTTAGAGGATAAAAAGGCTTACTCGCTTAATTAAAGTAAATACTTCACAGAATCTTGTGGGTTCGATCTTTAGAGTCACTTAGTTAAGCTCTAGAGTGATTTTTGTGAGTATAACAGGGAATTTACTTGCTCTGTGCTACGACTTTCTCAACCACACACTCTTTCAGAAAACTAAGACTAAGAAATTGTTTCATCATGTGTGTTGTAGGAAGGGCTTGGGTGAGATGGATGGTGTTGTCATCAACTTCTACGGAGGGGAGTGGGACTCCATGCCTGTCCTCGTGTGTCAACTTCAGGATTTGAAGAGGACAAAGCGTTTTTTGAGTCAGAACATTGTGGAACTTCTCAGTCGAAGACTTTGGTGGAGCCTTTCCACTGAAGCTCAAGTGCATGTGTACGTGGCATCATCTTTCATGCAAGGCCCTCTTCGATCTACTTGGGATGCTACCATGGATGAGGCTCTTCTGAATTGGGGTCGAGAGTATCTCGTGCCGTCCAGGTTGTATGATAATTATTCCCTAAACCTCGAAGTATTGGTTCCCTATATTAGTGGGAAACATTGGTCACTCTTTGTATTCACGAAGATGAGGGTGCTTCACCTAGATAGCATGCACATGCATCAAGAACCACAGGATTTAGAATACGTCAGTCATGTACGAAAGGTGTGGGAGTTGCTGCATGAGCTACGTCTTAGCTTGCCGACTGTGGTGGAAGATGTCCAGTATTTCATTCAGAAGGGAAACTATGAGTGCGGCTTCTGTGTTTTGCGTTTCATTAAGTCGTTCGTGTGAATCTTCCATGGAGATGACCCCATTGTCGAACCAACAAAGGTGATGACCATATTCCATTCTCTAGTGGCATTGCCAGAAAGAGGTTGAGAGATGCACAAGAATGTCCTTGCAGTAGTGGCAGAGGAGTTGGGAGGGACTTGTACCACGGAGCCTTACGAGCCTCCCTTTCATGTGACATACGCAACACAAGGGGACTCCTCTCCAGAAGTATTCGACACATTGTATAGCAGTGGTAAATAGAAATTTATAGAGTTAGTGCAATGGACACTGGATGAACGTGCCATGAGGATTTGTGGCATCTATACAATTTCTCCTTCTCTCCATTTATAAACAACACTTGTGTGGATTCTGGCTCTTTTAATTTCGAGACGTTGTCATATAGAGGAAGTAGTGTATTTGTATACTTCTCAAACCTACTTAGCCCCCTAGAGTAGAGGTCACAAAGATTTTCAATGGTATAGTCAATGTGCTTAGGGACTTACAGTGGCCTATGCGTGATCCAATTGAGGTTACTAAGAACAACAATTCCTTGGAACTCTTTTAGGCCGAATTGACAAACAATCGAATTCGGATATGTAATTTTCTCATTAATCATTTTAAGATGACATTGCAAACTTCCTTCAAGAGTTCAATGTTCTTGCATTGGTTTGGGATACAACGAAGTCTAGAATGGCAAGTATGTCCACAACAATGTGAAGATCTTCAAATTTGTCCTGCCTACAGTCAAGTTCAATCCAATGTTTACAACTTTGTAAGGAGTTGTATAAGTGAGCGGAGGCATAAATGCGTAATAGAGCCAAGGAGTCCATACCACTGAAAATGTATACCAAAACTTAATTCTTTCAAAATTTGAGGACTAAAAAAATGTGAAGTGACATTGTATACTATAGTAAAGTTTTAAATATTTTGTATATGCCTTTGAGTTTGCGTCACTGAGGGGTGCTAAAGAACGTCCTCCAATGGCCAATGAGCACGCAAAACACTAGACATACAAAACACAATAGGACGCATCGAACCAGTTTGTTGCCTAGAGCATAGGTTTCTCAAAATTGAATGCATTGTCAATTTGGTGATTCACCTCCCAAATATAGCCTTTTGAATACAAGTGGTCTTCTTGTCCTCTCCAGCACGTCTTTTAATTGTCCCAAGCGCATACCTAGTCTATCATGTACAAAATGAAACATTGGGTTGGAGTTTTCTAGATGGATGATGCCAGATTCCATTTGGGACGCCAACATCTTCATTTTCCCTTGCAGCCTGTGGAAATCAACATGAAGGTGTTGCATGAGATTATCGTTTCCCACTACAAATTGCTGAAGATCTTGTGCTTGCATTGTCAAACTGGTGTGCAGGTCCACTTTGTCATGTGTCAACTGAACTTGTGTCCTAGGTACAAATGGAGATGGAGTGGGCGTCTTCTATGGACTTGACATGCAGCCCATGCCTCTAGATCTTTTGGGCGTTGAGAAATGGCTTGTCCTTGATGCAGCCATTTCCTTCAAGGCGCCATAGTACCTTGCAACAATGCCCTCCGCCAATTTCGGATGTACAAGCCTTAGAACTTTCACCTTATGTTTGCAAGTGTTCCCTCTCAATGAATGCACACAATTGCAAGTCACCCACAATTCACGAGGATTCTGTAGAATGTAGCATACATGCCTGTGGGTAGTAGATGTAACATATGTTGGCTCTCCTTCAAATTCCGGTAGTATTATGTCGGTATCAAGAATGTCCTGCGCCAAGATTAACACTAAAACTACAATGCTCCGCTCCTTGCAATTATCGATGAAACCAAACTTCTTCCTCACTCGTTGGTACCAGTAGTGGGTGAGGACATTGCCGGTAAGAACATGGATCCACCAATCCACGCGACGGCCAATCATTTGACTCTTCTCCGCCTTCAACACAGACTTCATGTAATTGTGATAGCTCCCCACTGCAACATTTGTGTCTTGACCAGCATATGGTAAATTCCTATATCTAACCACCCACATGTGAAACTTGGGTATCCATTGGCTCCTAACATACTCCCAGAATTCATTAGCAGCAAGGAAAGAGTTCTGCAATTGATGCAATTTTTGAATAGCCCAAAGAGTCGCGGTATCCCCTCCCAGTCCTGTGCGATCATACATAATGGAACACAAACCCTTCAAGATCTCAACTCACTCATTGCCATTATGAATCTTAATGCAAGCCTACTTCTGCCATGCTTTGTGCACATGCCACAAGTAGAGGAAGATGGCAGTAGAAGGCTAAACAATCCTGTTTCATCCAAAAAGCATTAAGTTAGTGTTTCAGGAGTGAGAAATTCTAACAATTAGTTTCTTTACTTTCTCAAATGGGATAGTTCATATTTTGTTTTCTTGAACTTTATTACATTATGCAATGTAACATTGTAGAAGACAAGGGCCACTAGCGCAGAGCTAGAAATATGCATGACTATAGAATGAGAAAGGTATGAGAGGATGCATCTAAATAGCATTTACTGTAAGTTCTTGATCTCTCCTTGTGCACAATCTACAATGAAAGCATTCGGCTTCAATCAGGCCTTTCTCATTTCAAGATGGTATCTAGTGCCCTCATCCAAGGAGTTAGGTGCTCTTGTGCAGCACGTGATGTGAGAATGAAGGCCACTGGGATTCCATTGTGCCATTCATTGAAGACCATGACTGTGTACGGGGGAAACTGCAATACAAGAAGAGCAAATCAAATGAATCAATGTTCAATGCAGTAGAGAAGAAGTCGTAATTTCTATCATCTTCAAACAATGCTCTAGTATTGCCATATGAAAACACTACCACCAAAATACAAACCTTATTTTCATTAGTGCCGAATGTGGCATCAATTGAAACACCACCTTCGTGCCTAAATTGAACCATAACTTCCCCCTGCCAAGGGGTTTGAATTCCTACAGTGAAGGGCATATTGGATGGGGTCACTTGTCCTTGCGTAACTACGTCTATTTCTTGGTAAAAGAACACATTGTCCACATTTTCTTACACCTATAGCTACACACTCTTGGCGTCATGACTATGAAGCATGTATGTCTCCTTGGCAACCTTTGTGGCTAAATTGCGTACGTCTCGTTTATGAAGAAACATGTCTCGTGAAACATCCTTGCCATTCACAAGTAAGTCCTTGATAACTTGAATATGCTTGGACATAATCTATGGAACACTATGACCATCATGGAGGAGCTTTACACCAAACTCCTTGATCTCTAGAGACAAGTGCCAAGAGAATGGACTTCTATCTTCAATATGCTGCAAGCCATGGCAAAGAACCCTAGCTTTGTTGAGATGCTCCCCTTGGAAGATGGAAATCTCAGTGATGTGTGATAGAAGATAAAGGCTTTTTACTGTGAAGGATGCTAAGCATCTTCGCTTCAGTGAACCTCCCCATTGCTTCAAAGAATCTCGAGGTTTCTTAGGCTGAACATGGCTAGGTGCATAATTTATGTCTTCACCAACAGATCATTGTTGATTAGTCTTTGTTGAGCAGAAGTGGGTCCAAGTGTAGCAATGTTCTGCTCCATTGTGGAGGAAAGTCTTGAAGCATTGTCCTGCTCTATAATGCGATCTCTAAGTAGAGCTCAATTTGTCTCCATTGAGGAAGTCCATGTTTGAGCACTAATATCTAGGGCAGTACTCTGTGAACCTCCAACATTGTGCCTATTGAAAACGGGGTACCTTTGTGGAGTAGTGTTTCGGTTGTCATGCGTATTTGGGATCATAGCACTAGTTTGTCCAAATTTGGAAGACCTTGTTGCAGTAGTACTATGCTCAGTAGAAGAATTTCCCACAGCATCACTGTTCTTCTCATCTATGGAGGATACGACAACTAAACCATTTTCAGAAGTGTCCTCTGTAACTGTCGAACTTTCCTCATCATTTTCGTAGTTCGTGGAGACGGCATTCAGATCAATTTGAAGATTGGCTACAACAACTATTTTCAATGCCTTGGTAGAAGTTTGAGGTTGCGGGCACGTCACTACTTCAAGGGTTTGCTACAACTTGCCAGAAGTAGAAATAGAATCATGGAGTACTTTTGCATCACTGTTAGGAAGCTGGAAGTCATCTATGTCAAAGTCCTCCAAGTCCTCCGCCGGTAAATTGAGGTTTATATCCAAACTTTGAAATGGGGCTCCCTTGTCCAAAGAATGATCAGTGGTACACATGAGTGACAATAATACAGGTTTAAATGGAACATGCCCTAGAACTTTCCTAAACTGACGTCTCCCTTGTGGTTTACTTTAGGCGACGACCAGCTCTGTAGTGTTACATTGAGTTCTCGTTAGGTCTAGTAGCCACCCCTTTTGTTGTGTTGTCTGTAGGTCTAGAAGGAGAGGGGTGTCTTCAACTATCATGTTACTTTCAACAGCACCAGAAGCGAGTGAAGGTTGTTTGCCCTTGCATTTACTCTATGTATTAGGACCTCCAACCTCTACAACAACCTCTGAGATGGATTTCTTCCTACCCCTTCTCTTCTTTACTTTGTCTGGTTGTAATTCACCTTCAACAATGGCCTCTTTCTTTTTTTCATCGACGTCTAGACTTTCAGGCTCCAACAATTACCACTTTAGGTCTTTGCTTTGGCAGCATTAGGGAAGTGACTCTTTTGACGTTCGCAGAGTGGTTTTGTGGTCCATATTGGCAATGGTAACTGCAATGTGAAATGGAGATGCATGTAGGGGTTATAAATAGTATATCATTAGAGAGAAAAATAGAACATTCACAACAGAGTTCAAAACATTGACAGAGGTTATGGGAGAGAAATTTGGCATACCAAGTGACCTCCAAAGGAATAGTTTCAGTAGCACAAAAATTTAAATGTCCCTTTGTTGGCCTTATGCGTATCTTCACATACCTACAAGGGACACCACCATTTCAATTCTCCATTCCATGTATGAAGTCTTGAACCTTGCTAGTTGGGATGAAACATTGCTCAACAATAAGTACATTCTTCTTGTGATTCTCTTCTACTTTGCGGGCCTGTTGCGTCTCTCGCAGCTCCCACAACAAGTTTTCTTTGCATATGAGTCTTGTGGGTGGGTCTTGCACTTTTTCTTCCACATGCTGTAGCTTGACTTGGAATTGCTGTTTGTATAGCTCATCCCAAGATACACTTGATCTAGCATTAAATTGCGACTCTATGTCAACATTGACAAAAGTATTACCAAGTGTGCATACAAATTTGGTGGCCGCCATGGCAAGTACAGGAATAATCCTAAAGGTTCATATGTATGTGTGGCCTGAACCCTAATGAGGAGAGATCAATCACTCATACAATACAACGGGTAACTGTAGAGCACCTTGAAATCACTCTCATCACAATTTTCTACTATGGATCGTAGAATACAATATACAATCTCTAAACCCTCATACTGATATACCCTCAAGGTGCCTATGCATAGAGATTGCACACAAAAAATACAATTTTGAAAACACTTATTGGATTTACAGAGAGTGCAAACCCTGTAATGATGTCACTAAAGCATTTCCGTAGCAATCACCAACAAACCATAGCAATACCTAGCCTCTACAGCAGCCATCACTATAACATTGACAAAACAATACAAAATCAACCACTATAGCAAAAATGCAAAGAAACAAAGCGAAAACCCTGTTGCCGCCGCCGCTGAAATCCTATTAGGTTGAAACCCTAACCCACTGGAGCCCTAGCACCACCGAAGAACATGGCACCAAAACACTAAGCTGGGCTCAGAAACCATGGCATTCTCATTAATACCATCATGGGGCATGGCGCATGCATGACAAATGGGACATGCATGTGGGATGGGGCATGCCTCAATGGATGATGGACATGGAGCATGGTCATGCTGTGATGGAACACTGGTCTGAAACATTGGGGATTTACTGCATGAAGTTACTCGTGGGTAAAAATGACTATGCACTTGAATGTCAGACAAGGAGAAAACCGAGAAAACTAGGCCAGTTGTGGCCAGCAGGTGGCAGAGGGAGTCAAATTCATAAGTAGCCAGAATGTGAGGGGTGAGAAATAGTGAAACGCCAAAGTCTGTCTCTAGCACGAGAAAAGAGAAGTTAGATGGAGCCAGTTGGAGTCAGGCACATTAGTAGCCACAAAAATCAAGGTGAGTTTTAGTTTGCACTGCCTTATTGTGTGTCAACTCCATGGGCGTTGGTCAAATTGAACAAGAGGGCTTATCACCGCTACTTCACCCAAAACCAAATAATGGAATGACATGATTTTTGAAGGGGTTTTATTTATTTTTAAATACTTATTTTTTTGTAGGTTTTAACCATCTACAATCAAAATGAAGAAGCAGAAGGCCTACTTTGTATTTGCCCCATTTCAAAAACACCAAAATCAATTAATAGGATCATTTTAAATCCATTGGAGCAAACCATCAATTAGATTCAAAGGTTTTACATGGAGATCTATCTAATTTTCCTATAGATTACATGGCTAATCATATGGTGTTTATTAGGAAATTAGAGGAGGGAGGCAAAAATTTGGAACCACGTAGAAAAATAGGGTTGTCAAAGTCCTTGTTTCAATTATGGAACTTGAGCCTAATTTGGAATGACTCATTGAATTGTAAATTAGGTCAATTCAAAATCAAGCTTGGTCTCAAACATAATGTAGGTTTAAGAGAGCCATTACTCCAAATTTTTTTTAATTAGCATAGATTATGTTCATGTTCATTTGTAATCAAACTCTATACCTTTAGAATTAAATCTTGTGACATCGAAACTAGGCAATATCTTGTGGAGCCTTTGTATTTTTTGGATAATTATTACTAAATGGATGTATTTTGCAAATGAGGTTTTTTCATATGATGTATATATTAGAAGATGTGGTTTTAGCAATAATGTTTGATGTGTCTAGAGGGTTTGGATTTCAAATGTTATTATTTGTGGTTTAAAGTATGAGTATATTATAAAAAGGGTCTATGATGATAGAAGAAGGTTGATGATTTTCCAAACATAATTTATAAAAGAAAATTATTTGATGGCAAATTGATTGATGTTATATAGTATTTGTTCAATTGCGGATTTAAATATATTAAATATTTGTTGTTAGGAATTGAGTGAAGGTATATTTGTTACATTTGAAGCTTTTGTAGTATTGGCAAGTAAAGGTTGTATATTTCAATTGTGATTTTGAGTAATTTGTTTGAAGAAGTGCTATTTATTAGTTATTAAGGTTTTGTAATTTTGAGGGTAGGGTAATACCAGGATTAATTTTTCTACATATTCAAATAAATGAAGAATGAAAAAGGCTCTTATATCTTCATTGATATTGGACTTGAACTCTTTTATTTATTTTATTTTTGACAATAAGACAAAATTACACCTAAAATTTAGTTTCTTCTATTCATATAGAAAAATAAACATTAGAAAACTAGGTGGAAGCAATTTTGATTTTAGAAAACTAAAAAATTGTTTTTAAATTTTGATATAGTAAGGAAGTCCGCCCTAATAACTCACTTGGCCCTTATTAGACTTCTTGAGGTTGTGCCAAAGAAACAAAGGAGAATAATATGTCTATGTATTTTTCAGGTATCCAATTGTTTGCGACCCTAAAATGAGGTTTTCTTTTGTCTATATACGATTATATTGATAAAATTGTTTACCTATATGATTGTACATATATAATAACATATGTGAAGGTCTAATTCAACACTCAAGTGCCAAAATTGAATTTCTATATCAAGTTCTCAAAGGTCCATGTCCCCTCACACCATTCACAAGAGGGCATGCGACACTTTTTAAATACTAAAATGAAATGACTTAATTTATGCTGAATCTGACCTTCACGTAGTGTAGTATTGTTTTACCGAGCTATGGGGAGCACTAACTTTGCTAAACACCTTTTTAAGTAAGTTAGCTCTAAAAGGCTCTGCAATTTGAGGGCATCTGTTTCAGGAGTTCTCGCAGCTCTTTCAGCTATGGAGGTCGATAACCCTAGAGCTAGTGGGACTTGGAGGTTGGCTGGCCATAGAGAAGTGGATCAAGCTCCACTTGATAGCAATCTTCTCGTGAGGAACACTACTGTACTGATGTTGTGACCTGACAGTTCTCTGTTTCAAATTGATGCTTTTGAGCTTTATCCCCATCATGAAGGACTCTCCACGGCCATGGCTTGCAAGTTTGAAAAGTCTAGAAATTTAGAATGATGATGAAAATGATTGCTTGCATTGTTAGGTTTTGGGTGGCTGATGAGCATTTCCTGGCAGGAAGAAAATTCGACATTGATATCTTATGATGCGTGGTGACAGACGTCCGGAGCTCGAATGATTTTAACATTGCATTTCACATCCAAAGAAGCTTTTGTATCATCAGAATGAGGTGGAGGAAGACAGGTGGTTGTCAACTGCGGAACAGCTATTTCTTTGTGGGAATCATTCAAAGGTAGGTCGTGCATATCCTCTGTTTAGGAGTGGTTGGGTTCAATCGATCTGACCATGCGTGCTTCCCAGATCCATATGCTTGATGTACTACGACGGGGCGATGGTGTAAGTTTCTGTTTCTATGGTTATCTGTTGTAATCCTCTGCTGTAATCCAAGATGAACTATGAATGATAGTAGAGGGGGAGCCCTGGACAAATATATAAAAACCTAAGCGTATACATATTCTCTTCACTTAGAATTTGAACTTATGGTGGGTTGCTACGTGTTGAGCAGATTTGTCTGTGTTACTGGTAGCCTACCAGTTGCGATCGTCTTCCACGACATGTATTATTTATTATCAGCAATAAAAACATGGAAAGGACTGTGGTAGCCCTTGTACTTAGAGACCAATTTTAAACCAAGCAACCCCATCGATGGTTCACATCCAAGCTACCAACGACATGTCCTGCCAGGTATATCCTTCAAACTTCCACAAACTATTTGGATACATATCGCAGCTAGGGCTCTCAAAGGATTTGGGGGATTCTATGACACAAAGGGAGCATCAACGGATCACAATCGGTGGCTACGTTAATGATCAAGTGGCATCGAAGAACGCGATCGGCGGTCGAATTCCAAGGCGAGAACGACGATCAGAGATTGACAATTTCAAGGAGAAGAATAACTGGCTGCCTAGAAACGAAATCGAATCTTCGCCGAAGCAAAGCAAAACGAGCGGGGTTAGCGGATGGTCGAGGCGGGAGTGGGTCCGCCACGTGTCCATCTGAGATTTCCCGGGACCCACTGCCCATTTCGAAACTGGAAAAAGAAAAAGATTCATCGAATTAAAGATAAACTCCGTGTCTTGCACTTGCTAAATAAATCCGCCCCGAAAGAAAAAGATAAACGGAGACGTATATATGTCGGTGTTGTTTGTGTGGGAGGCTGTTGTGTGCGTTGTCAGGACGAGTGTTGTTTGTGTGGGACGGAGTAGTTGAAGAGTTCACTGGGGCAAAATCTTGGAAACTACGTTCCTTTGTGGAAGATTTGGAGCAAAGCCTTTTCGTTGAGTGGGAAGAATTTGTTGTTGATTGAAGAGGAGAATTGTAGTTTGTGGCGAGCGATGGGGCCGGAGCTCGAGGTTGAGTCCTTGGCGAGTAATGGAAGGGCCACGCAAGAGCCGCGCAAGTGGATTTTGGTGACGGGAGGCGCGGGATACATCGGTTCGCACACCGCGCTGCAGTTGTTGACGGAGGGATATTGTGTGGTCATAATTGACAATCTGGACAATTCGTGCGAGGAGGCCGTGAATCGCGTGCTCAAGCTGGCAGGCGAATTCGGAGGGAATTTGAAGTTCTATAAGGTTTTTCGATTGGCGCTCTTTCGTGTTTTGCGTTTTTGGGAAGGTCGTTCTTGAAGGATGTAGTGCTGTTGCGTTTGGTTCTCCGCTTGTGTGAATAGAGCCCGCGCGGACATGGAAAATTTACGACGGCAAGGAGGGTTGCAGGAAGGGCGTTCTTGGTCGGGTTTTGCATAATTGATGGCTTATTGCCGTGTTTGTATTTTTTGCGGGTCATCTTATGAGAATCACACGCCGCGTGATTTCCTTCTTTTTTTTTGACAATTAAATAATTGTTTTGGTGCTACTCTGTTTTCGTCTTTCTTGAGGAGATTGCTTTGTCGTGAATCTTTTCTATGTTTTTATTACCAAGAAGATTTGACGAACTTAGGAGGTTACCTTTTTTTTTCTTGAAATTCTGCTTTTTACGTTATTCTTCATTGTCAAGTTTGCTGAAAAGCGTTCTTGCTGCTGTCGATCTACGTAGTTGTTGAGCTGTCTAGCAATGTTGCAAAAGGGTGAAGTCATACTTGGCGCTGATTTGAAATCTTGGAGTTCTGATGTCGTTAATTTTTAATATGCAGGGGGACCTTTGTAAGATGGAAGACTTGCAGAAGGTGTTCAAGCTTCACAGGTATGCCTTGCGAGGAAAAAAATTGCTGTTTCTTCAATGCGGCCAGCCTAGTATTAGAATCCCCTCCCACATGTATCCAGTTGCAGGTGGCGAGGGATTATTCGAAATTGTAATACCGAATGTGTCTCGATTGCGATTTGTTAGCAAGTACAGATTCTGTACGCTTCAGAATCTTTGCCATCGCTGAAAAATCCATCTCACAAATCAGCTTTGGCAGTTTCGACGCTGTCATTCACTTTGCAGGCCTGAAGGCTGTTGGCGAAAGTGTGGCAAAGCCTTTACTTTATTTCAACAACAACCTGATGAGCACCATAAATCTTTTAGATGTTATGTCCAAGAATAACTGCAAGAATGTGAGACCTTTTTCCTATTCAGTTGCAGGAGTCAAATTTTATTTCATTAGAGTGTAATTATTTCTCGAAATATTGTTACATGTGAGAAGCGCAACCACTGGATAGGCACTTTGGGATACCTCTTCTAGGTTGAAGTTGATTATCAAGAGTGTGAAATGTCGCAAAGTTCTTTGAGAACCTCTGACAAAAGTAGAATTGCTGTGTACAGTTCGTGTTCTCATCTTCAGCAACAGTTTATGGCCAACCAGCTAGCGTCCCTTGTACAGAAGATTATCCACTACATGTAATGAACCCCTACGGCCGCACCAAGGTATGCAGAAGTAACAAGAGCTTGCTCGCGCTATATGAATTACTATGCATTTAGAAAGACAGCTCTGGCAGAGGAATCATGTTAACGGCATTGACTTCATACTACTCGTTTAGTGCTGGATGAAACCAATAGAAATTTTGTGTAATCGCAAACTTGCACCTTTGGGCGCCGGACAGGAAACTTAAGATTTTGCTTGTTCATATTCGCAGCTTATAAATGAAGATATTTTGCGTGATGTTCACCAGTCGGACCCCGAATGGAAGATTATACTCTTGCGATACTTTAATCCAATAGGGTCTCACCCGAGTGGTGAGATTGGCGAAGATCCGTTGGGATATCCGAACAATTTGATGCCCTTTGTGCAGCAAGTTGCAGTGGGCCGCAGAGAATTTCTCACTGTGTTTGGCCAAGACTACAATACCCGTGATGGAACTGGGGTGGGTTTCTCATCTTCAAAGCATTTTAATTTTTTCCAGGATGCATGCCGACCTCTTCTTCATATAATGCCGCATACTGTCATTTCAGATTGGGATACTTCTATAACTTTTCAAAACTGTATTCTGAATATTCGGTACTGTAATTTGATGTTGCAGGTTCGAGATTATATTCATGTCATGGATTTGGCAAGCGGGCATACTAAAGCGTTGGACAAGCTCTTCACAACTCCAGATATTGGTATGTATGGCTTGTCATTCATTAAAGTTTGCGAAGCAGGCATCAGGTTCATAGGGGTTAGTGAAAATGTTTTGCAGTATCCCCTGTTTTCATATAGAGAGTGAAACACGGGGCTTTCGTTGCTTGCTACCACAGCGCGCATCACTGTTATTGACATGTCTGACTCTTAAGCACGCACAGCCCTGATAAGTTCTTGGCTCATATCGTGATTTGCAGGATGTGAAATTTATAATTTGGGAACAGGGAGAGGCACGACTGTGCTGGAGATGGTATCTGCTTTCGAAAAAGCATCAGGAAAGGTAATTGATATTCGCCTTTTCTTGGGTACTGGAAATCTGGTGTTTGTTCGATTCACAAGAGCTTTGGACTGGAAAGTGACATTCGGATTGTGTACTTCCTATTCCAGAAAATTCCATTGCGATATGCTGGTCGTCGCCCTGGTGACTCCAGTGAGGTTTATGCTGCAACGGAAAAAGCAGAGAAGGAGCTCGGCTGGAGGTGATTCTTTTACTTCTCTCTTTTGTTTCTTCTCTCTATTAAGCTTGAATTTATTCTGCATAGGTTGCCCAGTCTGTACTTTCATTGGTGGTTGGTAGACGCATCTCTAAACTATGGATATGTTTTTATGACCTTTCCAGAGCAAATTTTGGTATACAAGAGATGTGTCGTGACCAATGGAATTGGGCTAGAAAGAATCCCTACGGATATCAAGGTCAAAAACTGGAGGTTCCCACACAGATATCTACAAAGTTGGAAGTCCCCAGAAATGGACAAATAGACATTTGAACACCTTATAGTTGACCTAAAGGCAAAGAGACATGATGGTATGAGGGCACTCTTTTTTCCGGTAGTACTTTTTCATATCATCATTTATCATTGGTATTGCCAGTAGAAATACCTCCATAGTAGTCTGGTCAGTGACCGAGAGTTCCAGAGTGCAGGGCTTGTACCAGAGCTCCGGGTGGATTATGAGGATTTTTGAACCTGATTTAAGATGCTGAGTTGCAGATGTGACTGGTGAAGCATTCAGCAGGGTTAATGCATTTTGGCGGTGAGACTTGGAGAAAGTTTAGAGATAAGATAACAGTGCTTGACAGTGAGCAAATCTTAGTAGAGAATTAGGATTATATTTTTGTTTGTGACATCAAACATTCCATTCTTTGTACAGAAGAAATTGCGTGGATCTACAGTATGTGCTGCTGCTCTGTGGTTTCCTGCCGTAATAAAGTATTAATTGCAGCTCAATATATGGCTCGTGTAGAAATTTTGGTTTGATCTTCTGTCTTTACTTGACCAATCTGGAATAGTTCTTCCAGCCAGTGACTTTTCTTCTCGCGCTTTTACTCGAACGTAAGTGAACTGCTTATAAGAATTTTTTTTATTATTACCTCGACCCATGAAATCGTTGGAGCGTGAGCAGCCATGGATACATGGATAAGTCTTGGAAGTTAATTTCTACCCTTGCTGGAGAGAGGTGTGGCTGGTCCTATCCATTTGTGCTAAGCATTCCAGCATTCTTGTCTTGTGTTGAAACTTATCTTGAAGACTAACAATTCCTGCGATTGGATGATACGCAGGTTTCTATCACATCTTCCAGAAGTTGGGGATCCTCATTCTGTTGAAGAGAGCTCAGTCAGCTCACCCCTGTGTCCTCTTGATGACGTCATCTCCATCGTCCCCGTCTCATGCCGTACTGACACGGTAGCACTGGACCAGTGTCCCACTACTTCTACCGTACCGGTAATGTCCAATATTTTTACTGCAGTTTTCTGATTTTTTTTTTCATTTCTACTCTTCTTTCCGAACTGCACTCATTTCCAGTTCAATTGGCACTGCCTGAATATTTGGGGAAAAGCCCAAGCTGGGCCATCCCCAACTATTTTCTGGAGACAGGTTAACAGGTGGGGGCAGGTGGGGACATGAAATGGATCCAGGAAAAGGAAGATTGTTTTGTTTTGTTTCTTTTGAAATTTTGGCACACATTGAAAATCTTTGTTTATTTGCTCATGAGTCAGTGAGCAGTATTTTCACCCAGTCAGTTTCTACAGGCATGGTCACCATGTGCCACGGACCGGACCCAGGAATTTGTCCAATGATTGAATAGAATGCCGAGTCACGAAGTTACATACTGTAGTGCCCTTCAAGCCGCTTTTTCATGGAACTTCACTAAGGTACGCTAAGTAACTGGAGGTGAAGGAGGTTCCGTGGGCACTCAGTAACTCGTGTGAGTCGAGGTACCGTACTTTGATGACTAGATTCAACAAGGAAGTGCCAAAAGTGAACTTCCATGTCACATTTTGAGAGGTGCAAGTCACTTGCATCTAATTACAAGATGACATGTAGTCTTTGAGATCAAAAAATAGCTTTATTTGTACTAAATTTGATCTTCATAAGGGAGAGGTAGACTAATCTATTTGCTCTTCTAGAGAGTTAGATTTTTTATTTCTTTTGGAAATTTTGTATCATATGATTGATTGTTTTTGATATTTTGATGATGAAATTCATCAATTTTACAAAAATTTGCTATTGGCATTTCGAAATAGAGTTTACAAGATTTTCACAAGATCCACAAATGTTATTTCATCTTTTTACTTCCAAATATTGTAGAAAGGTCAAAAGATTTTTCTTCTTTATTTTAAAAATAAATAGAAGTCCATTGTAGAACAACAAGAACATAGCAACCAAGCCCAAAGGCTAGAGAGAGAGGATAAAGCAATTGAGGAAACCTATTCAAAAGAACATGGAATAGGCTCTTGCCTGTTCTAATTAATGGTATCCCCTACTCTAGAAGCAATCATGGGAGATTGCATCCAAATAGCATCAAAGTGAGACCAAGTTCTACAAGCTTATTGGGGACACCTATGAGCTCCTTGCTATACTTTAAGCATGGCCATATGACTAGAGTCCAACATGGCATTCTATAGGAGACTATAAATGCTAGCTATAGGCTAGCGTTCATGTGAGAAGACAATGTGATTCCTAGATGTCCAAATGATCTAAGGTAGGAGGTCCATAAAGTGCCCATCTAAGAGCTCAAATTGATTTTGGGGGAGGTGAAACTTATTGAAATATTTTTCAGTAAATTTTCCTTGAAAGACAAGTGGAATTGACATCTAATCTAAGTTGTTTCATAATTTTTGGAGCTTTGTGGAATTCATTATGAATCTTTGAAGTTGAAATGGCATAGGGCTCTAAAATCGCCCACCTCCTCAAATGTACATTGTTGGTACATCTCTGTAAAGATGAAAAAAATTCATGTACAAATAGTGTACATTTGAGGAGGTGTGGTAGTTTTAGAGCCTGTGCGGATTAATTTCGAGCCTCCGACCTTAGATGGAGGAAGCCCTAAGAGTATGCCAAATAGTTCTAGAAGATTTCTCTTTGGAAGTGTCATTGTTTGATTGAGGTGGTATATATAGTTACAAGTAAAAACTTGTTGGACATACCTTGCTAAAAAACTTGAATTTCTTTTTTCAATGCATTATGTGGATCATCATCAATATTTGGAAAAGTGGAATGTGTTGTTTTCAAAGAAGTTGCATATGTATTGGTTGCCAATTATATTAAAAGGCCATATTTGTTATATTGAGACCTTTCAAAGTCTCAATTTTATCCTCAACTCAAGGATAAACCGTTTTATCTCTTTACTGGTATTTTTTTATAAATAGGTAACAACACCAACTTTTAGAATTTCATTATAGAATCACTATTTGAGCATTATTTATTTTTGGTTTCAATTCCTAATTTTTTAAATGAATTTTCCAATAACTAGCATTTTGTCTCAAAATCTACGAAAAGTCTCAATATAACGAATATGACCTTTTAAATGCATGCAACTGTAACTTGAAAATGACAAGACCACTTGATTTTGTGTATGCTAGTGGAGAGATGGCAAAGAAGAGCAAATCAAAAGTACACCTAATCAATTTCTAATAGCAATTATAGAAAATAGTGAAGAAGATGTCTTGACAATAATGACAAGGGTAGAATTGATTAAATTCAATTGATGATTTAAGGTTAAGAATTGCATTTTTTTGTGCTAGCGATGGCCCTCAATCAAATTTTGCATTTTCAAAAATTCAAAATTTTTGCATTCACACTTTTTGAACTAGCACTCCTCATGAGGTTAAAATTTTAAGCTCACATAGTGTATTATTGTGACTATATTGAATGCATTCTACAATTGAAATTTTGGTTTGTATATTGATTTTCAATAATGTTAAGGAACCAAATTTGATAAGATTCAATTAGATACCATCAACACAATGATGCCAAGATCTTTCCAAATTCATTTTATATTGAGAGTAGAACTAGTTTTTAGGTCTTTTAAGTGAAGAAGTGAATATTGAGGCAATTATATGTAGAACTCTTTTCTTCTAGCCTAAAATTAGTTCATTTTTTTTTTTTTTTTTTTTTTAAATTTTACCTTTATACCCTATATCCCTCCAAAAATTCAACAAATTCAAGGTCTATGACTTGGTCATTCCTCAAGGAATTGCTCTCAAAAAAGCCTAAAATAAGTATTTGTTTTATAAACTTTATTTTTATATTTTAAAATAAAATTAGGATAAATTTTTTTTTCTATCCAATCAACAAAGCCTTCACTTGGGTTCTATTTTTATTTCTAAACCCCTTAGTGCTTTGATGTCCACTTTCTAGACAATGAGCATATTGAAACTCAAGTTCATCTTCATTATTGCTTGGATGAAAATCATCCTAATTTATGGAGATACTTTATCAAGTTGTTGTTCTATTGAATGGTTGGATTTGGTGTTAATAGTACACATATATGTATATTTTTCTAAAATTACAAATGTACAAGTATTTCAAGTGTTTGACCAAGCCAAAATTGCATTGACTCTAGTTCAAAATTGGATTTGCAAAAATGAAATCATAGTTTTTGAAAAACATAACAAGACATGTGGGCCCTAAAGAATCTCCTTCAAAATCATATATTGAAGAAATTTGGATCTATTGTAAAGATTATTTTTTATTATCAATATTCTATCTCAAAAATATTAAAATGAACTATTGATAGATGCAATAATGTAGACTATCTTTAGACTGTTTGTAATGAAAGCTTCATGTCTAAATCTTTTTGGGCAAGGTAGAACTTTATGTCTAGAAGTTGAAATATTGGTCATCTCTAACATATGTGTCAAGATGTTGATTGGGATTGTAAGATTGTTCAACATTCATAACATATCCCACACTGTAATGATGTCTCTGGATATCTTTATTATTTCTTGTTAGTTTCAACCACTTAATCCCTAGAAATTTTCAATAAGACCTAGAGAAGAAATATATTTCAAGAACATTTTAAGAAGTATTGCGTTGTCAAGACATGTGAGCACTAGAATAAAGAGTTTGTAGTAGAATACATAACTAATATAGGAAATATCATAGTAATACATGTAAGAAAAAAAATACACAAGCCCCAAAGAGATCATACATATACATGTAATTGATAAAGAGGGGACATAGAATGTGGCACCAAACTCTTGAATTTGTAGTTTTATATTGCATTTAAGGTAGGAGGCATTTAGAATCGCCTCTAATTAGCTCTGAAATGGACATGAGATGGTTCTTAAGTCAACCTCTACAATCATTTGAATGAATTGAGAAAAAGAGTATAATTTTTTCACAAGAGCCAATCATTGTCCTTGCTTTCCCCATTTCTCTTTATAACTTCAAGTGAACAATTTATGGAAGACCTAGGATCATAAATAGGGACCAATGACACAACTTGTTTGAAAATTCATAACTAATTCAATAATGCTTCAAATAAATATGAATTCACTTGTGTTGCATTCTACATCTATTTATCTTTGTTTGAAAAATAATCTAAAAATATTCCCATGAAAAAAAATATATGAAAAGGCAAACTAGCCAAGGCCATATTCGTTATATTGAGACTTTTCACAATCTCATTTTTATCCTCAACTTGAAGATAAACCGCTTTATCTCTTTACTAATATTTTTTATAAATAGTTAACAACACCAACTTTTAGAATTTCATTATAGGATCACTATTTGAGCATTATTTATTTTTGGTTTCAATTACAATTTTTTTCAATGAACTTTCCAATAACTAGCATTCTGTCTCAAAATCTGTGAAAAGTCTCAATATAATGAATATGGCCTTTAGCCCTTAGATGAGTGGTTTATGAGCCTACTACCTTAGTTCAAAACCACAAATCCTAGTTGGGGAGAAAGTAAACTAACCTTGGGGCAATGGTTAGCTTTGGGTATTACCTTTTGGACACAATAATTAGTTGATTTGATTTTAAACCTCCATAGTTTGTCTAATTTGTTCATTTTGATCAATTAAGAAGACTCTAAAATGAAAAGAAAATTCTTGCCAGGACCAAAATGTATATTTCTAGAGTTTTTTTTTTTAAAATTTGAAAATTTTGGATCTATCAATAGACATGAGAATAATGCTAAAATTTGGGGATTTGCAAGCATTATAATGCACAATTTAATAAAACTTTATTGATAAAATTAATGAATTTATGTATTGTACTACTAAATATAAGTCATAATGTCATATCCTAAAATGATATTAAAATAAAATTATTTGATATTCCAAATGTTTACTATTGAGGATTTTATGTACATAGGACAAAACTTACTTTTTCAACTAAAAATTTCATTAAAAGTTCTTTAAATTCTTTGATTGTGATGAATTTTTTTTCTTGATACATCATCAATCTAGGTAGTTAAAACCATATTTTGTGAAATCATACTTTATTTGATTTAAAAGATGAAGATGTTTGACACATGGGAGTGGATTGATATTGTAGTTTAGACAACCTTTTTGGATACTCCAAGCTAACCATTGCCCCCTAAACTCTTTGCTAGGCTCCACACCATAAGCTCATACATGGACTTCATCCAAAAGACAATTAACTTCTAACTTAGGCCACCAAGTTAGAAACAAATCTTGCAGCTATTGAAAGGGTGCCTTACCTTTTTGCTCAAGATTTTCTATCAAAAGAGTTTTATCCCTCTCTTGACAAAGTTCTACCTACAAATTCAATTTCCACAAATATGCAGAGTCACTTTCTATCATATGCTTATGAAAGAGGCCGGTCCAACAATGTGAGATTAAAATTGAAGCATGAAAAGTCTCAATTGCCTAGGGATATCGAAACAACCTCGTAGACACATGCTTAACTCTAGATAGATGGTAACGGCCACAATAAAAAGGTCTCTCTCTTGTACACTAGTATTTTGAAGAGCATCAACAACACCCTATCATCTTCCACATCATTCAAAATTGATAAGGATAACACTATTGCTATATGGTGAAGTGAGCATACTTTTAAGGCAGAAGTGTCCTAACTGTTGTATCTCTTGACATAAGTCACCATCATGAGTGCTTAGATAAAATATGCAAATGAAGCATCATAAAATTGATGAACTATTAGAATTTGATTTCTCATACCTTGTCAATAGCCTGGGTAGAAGCATCTTGGATTAGTTTGGGTACCACTCCACACCACTTACATAGTAGATCTACCTTCACAAACATAACACAAGTGTTTGTAATGTCACAACAAGAGCACATGATAGATACACAATGCATCACTACACAAAAACTTTTCTCTCTTCAAATCATTTTGCAAGAAACCAAAAAGTAACATGATGAATCCACATTAAGAAAGACACATAACGTACAAAAAGTCACACAGAAGAAGTGACTTGAAGCCTAAAAATGACGTTGATTTGTAATGATCATATCAAGAATTTATAGTATGAATTGCCACCTACAATGAAAGGGTCCTAATGTTTAAGTACAAATACTTTCATCTTGGGGGAAAGAATCTATGTTTTTAAGCATAAAATGGAGACATCGAAATCAATTAGAAGTTCTAAAAGTGTTGCTTAAGAAATTATAACATATATTTAATAAAACATTCATTCTAAATTTTTTTGGTTTGTTAACCCCTAAGTGCTCCCACATCCATTTTGGGAATGACGAATAGATTGAAACTAAAGTTTCATCCTTTTAATTGCTTGGATGAAAGTTATTTTAATTTGTGGTAATACATTATCAAGTTGTTGTCCTATCTAAGGGTTGAATTTGGTGTTACTAGAGTACATATTTTTTTATAATTACCAATGTGCAAGTGTGTCAAGTGTTTCGTCAAGCCAAAATGGCATTGACTCTAGTTCAAAATTAGATTTGCTAAAATGAGGTCATAGATTTTAAGAACATAAAAATTTCAAAAAATCACCATGTCAAGATAAGCTTGTGTATGATCATACACTACATGAATAGTAGGTGTTGTGTTGTTTTTTGTTCATCTACAAAAGAAGCTTTTAACCCTCAATGAATTTTTTTGCATTCTGGATCCCCAAATACTACATGTGTTGAAATCTCTTGTCAACTGCTTGTAGAAGTCAACAAATATTTTATCAATCTAATGCACTATGCAAATATGCCGGTTTTAGGTTCTGCTAGCAAGTGAATTGTTTTTGAATGGATGCTGACAATTTTGATGTTGAACATGTAGGAGAACGAGGAAGAGGATAGTAACGATGATTTCAGCCCTCAAGCAAGTATTCTACAAGTAAGTTTTGTCAGGATACAATTTGTCGGATGCATATATAGATGAGACGCTACGGAACCTACACTGCACCTGATTCTATCATTTAATGAGATGTTTCAGTTGCATTGACTCTTGCAGACACACTTGCACGATTTGGATTGTATTCTAGATTTTCTTTAGATAGATGTGTGGTTGTGTACTCCATTTGGGTTATTAACATTTGTATTGATTTTCGATTGGACTTAAAAAATCTTATTAGTGTTCATTCAACATGTTAATTAAAACTCAGTTTGTATATCGATTTAGTTGAAGTGTTGCACTTACATTTTGGTATTTGTGGGCATTTGTGTTGGACTTGCAGAGGATTTCAAGGATGGATTGAAAGTTCGACATGGATTGGATCGAGTAATCGATGGAAGGTGGAGCTATCATACTTACACTCAAAGACAAAAACATTCATGCAGATGGCAATGTTAATGATGGTGAGTATATACTAGGATTTGATGGTTCTTTTTTGAGAGATATAAGGCTGTTTGATAAAGCTTTTTCATAACGATCAAGTTTTGCCTTCAGGCGGTGACTTTATTATTGGAAACAAATAAGGAGTTAGGGTTTCATCTAGTATTAGCTCCTGCAACGATATTCATCCTAGTCAAATTGATAGGTTAGACTTAGCTTAACCTACTCTGTATAAAGCCAAGGGCTAATCCCTAATTACTTATGTTATTGTGAATAGATCAATAGTGTTGTAAGATTGCAACACTTTGTTTTCTAACATGGTATTAGAGCGAAGGCATTAGACCCTCCTGTCATTCATAGCTAAAGTGATTAGAAGTGCGAGATAGCAGAGTCCCGACTAAAGTCACCACCATAACTTAAGGCGTCGACACCTACATAGCTAGCAACTTCCGTTTCCTTCTGCTAACGATAGTAGCACACGTCTTGTAGCAATGGATCCTAGTACAAAAGACGTCCCGGAGTTGATGAAGCTCGCTGGTCCTTCCAATTACATCATTTGGAGCTATAAAGTGAAAATGATTCTCATTGAGGAGGCACTATGGCAATACGTTGGAGCCCCTGTAGGAAGTGACCAGACATCTGATAGTACTACCTCACCAACGGAGGGAGCCACCACCACTGTAATACAGACTGCTGGAGCAACGACTGTGGCAACGGCAACACCAGTTGACGTCCCAGACATACCCACAACAAGGACTATGACAACAGTTCCCGCAACACACCAGGAGACGGAACTTCATTTTCGTGTTGGAAGACTCATCATTTCCTTGGTACGAGATTTTATCATTCTTAGTATCATCCATCTCACTGATCCACATGATATTTGGCAAAGACTTAGAAACATGTGTGATGTGAAAAGCTCGTCTAAATGCCTTGCTCTCAAGGAGCAATTTTACTCACTTAAACTAGGAGAAGGCAAAGCTATAAGGGAACACCTTTAGGAGATTAACATGCTAGTTACTCAATTAGCAAACCTAGGCATTGCCATCTTAGACGAAGATCTCATATTAGATCTTACGTTGAACAGCCTTCTAAAGAGTTGGTCGACTTTTAGACAGATCCAGAAAGGACGGGAATGGACACTATCCTTTCCTGAACTTGAAGGTCTACTTTTACAAGAAGAAATTGGCCGTAACCTGGAGAAACAACAGGACGAAGTTGAAGAACTCAACTTCATCAGAACATGCCGAGGAAGAGCAATTCTATGTGGCGCACCCAACTCGTCTCATGGTCATAGCAATCGAGGTCAAAGAAACAATACCAATGCCCGAACTGCACCTTCCTCACTCCCATTGGATACACATCAAGCTAATACCTTGGTCAGGAATATAGTATACTGCCACACATGCGGCAAACCGGGCCATTATGCTCAAGATTGCGCTAAGATTGCACGTTAAGCAAAAATCAAAGCCATGCAGATTCAACTTGACAGCATGCAACATAATCGTAACCGTACTCGACCGCAACCATCTCAATATGTACACTTGATTGAAGTCAACGAAGAAGAAGATTTTGATCTTGATTCGGCACTACAACACATTCATGACTGCATTGATGCCTTCCACAACGACCAAGACACATCAGAAGAAGTCATAAATATCTACGTAACCCCAATCGTTGTTGAAGAGGACTAGTTTCTTGACTCTGGCACGTCTTCCCATGTCACAAGAAACTCTCAGCTCCTAGACTCCATTACTTTGTCTAGCATTCCCCACATTAGAACTGCAGGTAGTCAGATTATGCCAGTAGCTAGGCAGGGCTCTGTAAACATTATTGATACATGAGGATCAATAAAAAGCATCCAAAACGTTCTTTATGTTCCTGGTGTGAGAACAAATTTACTTTTCGTAGGCAAACTCACAGATGCTGGGTATAGAGTTCTATTTAAGTCCCATACTTGCCTCATTTACGACAAACATCAACAAGACCGGATATTTTTACAAGGCACCCGAGATCAATGCAATCACCTCTACCGCATCGACCAATGTTTTGGAACCCTGGGACTTTCCAATCACCGCAACCCACCATCAAGAACTACATCATCTCTGCTCCCGATTAGCTGCAACACTGCTTCAGCTCACGTCACTACAGACACCAATGCTGAAGATACTCGAGCTTCCTCTATGACTGTCACCAATTCTTCTACAAGACCTCCCCAATCCGTGGTTGCATCCAACCTTGGCTCTCCCACTCGGATTCTTGATCACCAGATACATCTGTGGCACAAATGGTTAGGACATGTCAACTATCAAAGCCTTTATCATATGACCTCTAGATGGCTTGTAGCCGGTATCCCATACATTTTGCTTATCAAACATACTTGTTCTTCCTGCATACTAGGAAAACTATCTCGTGATCGTTTCCCCAAGACCCGTAGAACTTTCACAACTCAGCCCCTTCAACTCATCCATAGTGATCTCTATAGTCCAATGCCTCAAGCCTCATGAAATGGAAGCAGATATATCCTTACTTTTATAGATGACTACTCTAGAAAAACCTGGCTATACTTTCTTCAAATCAAGTTACAAACCCTAGACAACTTCAAGAAGTTTAGAGCTCAGGTTGAAACTCCCACGACTCGAATAGAAACCCTCCGCACTCATTGTGGCGGGGAATATATTTCCACAGAATTCTTATCCTATTGCAACTCTCATGGCATTACTCGGCAACTCACAACGGGATATTCTCCTCACCAAAATGGCATGGCGGAATGCAAGAACCGCACTTTACTCGAAGGGATTTGCAGTGTTGTCACTAGTACAAAAATTCCAAGGATCCTCTGGGATGAGGTCGCTCGCACCGTCAACTATCTCCAAAATCGGTGCCCTACTAAGGTGCTCAAATTACACACCCTCGAAGAAGCTTTTATCAGTATTATCCCTCATTTAGGCCATCTACGTGTTATTGGTTGCCTAGCCTACTGCTACATTCCCAATGCTAAACGCCAGAAACTAGATGCAAAAGCCATTCCAACCATCTTTCTCAAATATGACACTCATAGTAAAGCTTATCGATGCTACAATCCCCGTACTTGCCAGATCCTAATTAGTCACGATGTCCGCTTTGATGAACTTAGCTTTGATATCCCTGGATCAGAAACTACTAAACCTCTTGAACACCCTAGTTCTCTCGATAGACTCCTTACTCCCACTCTAACCTTGTCTTCTCAGCCTTCCTCTAGTCCATCTACCACTGACTTTGCGATCCCTCTTCCTACTCCACCCACCTCTCTTAATCCGTATCCACAGTTTACTACCGTTCCCTCCACTACCTCTATCCTGGACTTCATTTCCTGACCCACCTCTCCGACCCTGACATTGACACTCCCACCTCGTCGCTCGTAGAGTCCACATCACCAAAACGTCCGATTAGACGCCTACAAACTTTGTCTCTCCACCGACGATTTTGGCACCTACATGCTAGTCTCTGCTCCACTGAAACCTATCCCTGTTCCTACTCATAGCGACAACATCACGTTCCAACAAGCTCGTCATGATCCTAGGTAGCAATTAGCCATGCAACAAGAAATGGAAGCAACCTAGAAGAACCAAACCTGGGATCTCATGCCCCTCCCTCTTGGCAAGTGAGCTATCATGTGCAAATGGGTTTTTAAACTCAAGCCAAGTATCAATGGACAACCACCGATCAAAAAGGCAAGACTTGTAGCTCGTGGCTTCAAACAACGTCACAGCATCCATTTTGATGAAACATTCGCTCCTGTGATCAAATGGGCCACCATTCGCACCACCATAGCCCTCGCAGCTGCAAAACGATGGGACATCCATCATATAGATGTTCGCACCACCTTCTTGCATGGATTACTCAAGCAACATGTATATATGACACAACCTCCCAGATTCCGAGCCCAAGGCCAAGAACATCTAGTTTGCCATTTCAACAAGTCCCTCTATGGTGTCAAGCAGAGCCCATGCACCTAGTACGAACGCATTGATGTTGCTCTTCAACGAATTGGACTCCATCGCAGCAAATCAGACGCTAATCTCTACTACATGCATCATGAAGGCGAAACTATTATTTTGCTACTGTACGTTGATGATTTATTTATCACCAATAGCTCTGACAAACTCATTTCCTGGTTGAAGTAATTTTTGCACATTGAGTTTGAAATGACAGACCTTGGGCAGGTTAAATGATACCTCGGCATCTCCTTTGAACAAGTAATACTAGGGATATTTCTCCACCAACAAGAATATAGTGAATCCATCCTCACAACATTCGGGATGTACAATTGCAAGTCAGCTGCCACCCTGTTTCCCGAAGGCCAACTGCTCGTTATTGACATGCACTCTCCCTACATCGACCACACATATTATTGCCGATTGGTGGGCAAACTCATATTTCTTACTATGACACGACCAGACATTGCCTACGCCGTTAGCCGCTTGAGCAGCTACATGGCTAATCCACAGGAAGTCCATCTTGAAGACACTAAGCATGTTTTACGGTACCTGTAGGGTACGCTTGACTTTGGCATCCTTTACAAATCCGGTGCCCTAACCACGATCTCTGGCTACATGAATGCAAATTGGAGATCTTGCCCCGAAACCCGGTGCTCCATGGGTGCTTACATCTTTACCTTGGCAGATAGCCCTATCACGTGGCAATCCAAACGACACTTCACGGTCTTTTGATCATCTACTAAGTCAGAGTATTACACCCTCAGTGACGGAGCACAGAAAGCCATCTGGCTCCATCGACTTCTTCACGAGATGCTCTTGCTTGCTGCAAGCCTACCGTCAACCCCACACTTGCCAAGCAACTCTCTTCTTCCATAGTCCCCTATCACTATCCACAGTGACAACCAAAGTGCGCTCAAACTTTCACACAATCTTGTTTTTCATGCACATTCAAAACACATCGAAATCCACTATCACTTCATCAGAAAGCGAGCTTTTTGGGGGGAAATCAAGTTACAATATATTCATACTCACGATCAACCCGCAGATACTCTTACAAAATGGCTAGGTAGAATCAAATTCCACTAGTATAGAACTACATTAGATATGTACAACTTAGCTAGCTTTAAAATAGGCTAACAAACATCTCTCTCTAAACCCTAATCAGCACCCTAGAATAATTACCGCCCAAATAGATAGTTTTCCGCTTCCACTAGCGAACCAAAACTCTTATGTTCTGCACCCCTATACCTTGTCACCTCACATAAACAATCCTCCCGCGAGAAATATAGGCCAGGTCTGCGTCCCTGTCTCACAGCATAAAACTTCTACTTCGACGCTGCAACTCCGCGAATGCCACCCTGTAGCTCTCAACAATTGCTCTCGCTCGCTACACGAATCCCTTTGACCAGCACCAACTCTTCTGCAACCCTTGCTTCCTCCGACACTCCGCTCACCTCATATACTTGCTCCACAACAACCAGATCAACTAGATCACAACACCATTGTACCAACTGCAACACGAAAGCACATCCCAACCACAACAACATTCTAGCCAGACCGGATAAGGATACACCACCCATATACTCCCTCAGCAACTACATTCTCTGCACTTCCACTCGCGCCATGACAACCTCACGCACTCAAGATCTCAACCAACTTAACTCTTAGAACGCGCTCTACAAGAACAATCTCCCAATTGGAAGGGGGGGTTGGAAACAAATAAGGAGGAGTTAGGGTTTCATCTAGTATTAGCTCCTGTAACGATATTCATCCTAGTCAAACTAACAAGTTAGACTTAGCTTAACCTGCTCTATATAAAGCCAAGGGCTAATCCTTGGTTACTTATCTTATTGTGAATAGATCAACACTGTTGTAAGATTGCAACACTCTGTTTTCTAACATTTATATGTAGAGTTTCATCTTTTTCTTTTGTTGTTACTGTAGAAATGGATGAACTAGAAAATTTGGAATTGGCTCAACAGATAGCTTGAGAAGAATGATGCTTAAAAGGTTGCCAAGAAGGTTCCCGGGAAACACGAGGACAAGTAATATTCTCAATCTTCTTGGATCAATGCTAAAAAACAAAGCTTACAATGTTGTCTGAAAGCAAGTCATGGAATGTTGTGGTGGTAATTCTTGTGGATGGCAATCACCTCCTTTAAAAGTCTTGTCCAATGGTTTTGAACACTTTCGCATAGATTTTCATGTACTCTGTAGGTTCAACAATGAAATGATGGGCAACAAGATGATCCTTTCAAAGTATGATGATTCTATTAAAGAAGAGGTGAGTTTGAAATCTAAATTTTTCAAGCTATTGATATCGCTTGGTTTCTTGTGTTGCTTTTCATGACCTTGGTTGCAATTTATATGCAATTTTTTTCTTGTATGATAAGATTTCTAGGCTGTGCTATGACCATTGTTTTGTGGTCACAACTCAACTACGAGATCCGCCATCATCAACAGCAGGAGAAATTGAACACACACAACCACACATTTGTCTATTACAACAATTGTGAACAGATTCTCAGTGTTCATTCCCCGAACAATTGTGAGCAAATTCTGCCCTTCCTCAAGCCTCTGCCGTTTAGAGCTTGCAAAAAAGCTTCGTTGTCTTCCACCATTATGTTTGCTGAGATCCACATCCACTGACGTTCTCCGATGCAACGTTCCCCAACGGCACGGAAGTTCCCCCATTAGGGGAGCATAAGTGCCTCTTAACGGGGCCCATAAAAAATTCAAAAAATCACCATGTCAAGAAAAACCCATTTCAAATTCATTCCAATAAATCTTACACAAAAAATAGTAATATTTTGTTTGTAATTGAATTTAGAAGAAATTTTGATTTTTTTTTTCAAAATTTATAAAAAATGTTGGTGATGGCATTGGTGAATCTAACCATATAGATGGAATCTAAAATTCTTAGTCTACAACTTTTACTTGTATATCAATTCCAAAATATTCTTCCATATAGTATTTCATAATGTTTTTTCTCAAATTGTCAATTATAGAGAAGATTTGTGTGCTTAGGGGTTAAATCTTTATATATAAACTATGCATTAATGCATGAGATAAACTTTCAATAACTTCTAAGCCAGTGACTAACACAAAGTTTAATAAGTTATCAAACAACATTACTTTGACACTTTTGAAAACCTCAAAAGTTGTATAACCGAAACTTAAAAGTGTCATACGATATTCTAAAACTAGGTTACATATTTATAGCACATATAATTTATAAATTGGTTACTTAAACTATTTGAATTATTTTTTTCATGTTCTAAATTTAGGTTACATATATGATATGTTTAAGGTGATAGTAGAATTTACATAAATTTTCAAATTTATACAAAAGTCTCAATGTAACGGTAGACATTGGTATATGGTGTTTTATTTGTTGGTCAAAATTGTACAAAAACCTAATAATCCTTAGATGAATGTAAATTTAATACATTATAGTGAAATTAAAGTGCATCCTTTGAAAAAAATTATTCCAAATGAAAGTATCATCAATAGCCTTCTAAGTTTGAGATGAAAAATCAACCCATCAAACTCTTGCATCTATACAAATTAAAGAAATGTTCTTGCTTTTTGTAACCTTTCAAGCTTGAGATGAATGGTGTGAGAGATGAGGTTGGAAATAATCATGCAAAGAATTTTATGCGTGTACTTTGGGTTTTATTGTGGTTTCATCTATTGGAATGACATTGGAGGTTTCTATGATTGAAAGGGCTCTCAAGAACGACAATCAATACGAATGATGCAAATATTTTGATTTACATAAAAATGCTTCACTAAAAAACATTGATTGCTAAAAACTTGGTATAGACATCTAATTAAAATACCAAATTTGTTAACAATTAGAAGAGAATGAGCTACTATGGAAGCCCGCAAGTTCCCACAAGTTCTCGGATTGTAGGAACTCGGCCATAGCAGCTTGCTCACGTGGTCAGGCAAAGGCCACATCAAATAATTATTAAAAATTATTTTTTAAATATTTTCATAAATTTTTAATAGTTTGAAATTCTAGCAAGCCCTAGTTGGTTCCTAGACAAGGGAACTAGCTTAAAACGGTCTTCCTAGGTAGTTGAATTCCATCTAATGTTTGTATATTTTGTATTTTGCTCTATGATAATAAACTTGGCAATTGTCTGAGCTATATTATTTGACAACCATGTTTAATAATAGCCATACTTGTCTTATATGACATGCGACATTAGACAAACAACATGACACCCAATCCCCAAAAATGCATCCAATAGAACAACCCTTTGTTGCAACAAAACAAAGTCAAAATACTTTTAGTCTTCCAAGCATACATTTTTTGTACTCTTGAGTATTGAATTTTCAAATATGTTCTAAAGTTGAGTTTAGAATTTTAAAAATAGATGTAGAAATTGTTGGGATCTTATTATCTTTATAAATACATGGAATGGGAAAAAAATGAATCTTTATATTTTGAATCATTTGTCAAAGCCCATTTCTTAATTTTTATGAACTATTGAGCAAGGAATGCCCACTCTAACCATGAGATATGGTAATAAAGCTAGCTTGCACTACAATTTCTAAAATGATGTTAATTTAGAAAGCCTAAATATGGTGGTTTCTAGTATTTTAGATAAATCCAATATAGTGTGGCCTGCAATATTACTATACTATGTCAAATACAAAGATTGTCATCCAATTTTCATTTGCATCATTTAATTACATCCAAAATTCATCAAATTTTCATCCAAGGGATTACACTAATTAGATCATACCTCCAAAACTATCCGAATTATTGAGAAAAGGACATGTACAATTCAAACTCTTGTATAATTGAATTAACTTGTGTAAAAAAAGAATATGTGAATTTCAATGGTGACTATTGTGGCAAGAAATCTAAACTAAGTTTATCTTTATTAATTTTGAGAATTTTGAAAAATTTAACTAAAAATATACATCACATCTTCATACTGTATTTTTTTCTACAAGTTGCCATAATTTCCCACAAAAGTGGAGTCCTTAAATTTTTTATGATCTCAATCACAAATATACATTGGGTGAATGAAAACTTTCCCTATAGATATTGTTTATTCTACAAATTTTAATCTCTTTAAAAGAAAAATTCAAAATTTATGATTATTTTTAGTTTGACCCAAAGTCTTGCTATTTTGTTCTGAAGAAAACAGAGTTCAATTCCACAAGATCCAAAGAAAACAAGAATTATATCTTTATGTGCTAATAAACTCCTATACCATTCGGAACAATTTCTAAATATCACAATAAAAATTGGTATTTTGGAAACTTACCCTAAAATCTTGAAAAAAAACATTCACTCCTAATGGGATGAGAAAAACAAAGCCTAATAGCATGCCAAGTTTTGCATTCAAAATGTAAGATTCATATGTGCATTTTTGAATGACAAGGTAGACCTCCCAAGAGCCCCATCCCCTCTAAATGCATGGAATTTCATGAACACTTTGTATATGATTGGAATACTTGATTCGCATCCCAATGATCAGATGTTGGGGTCCCTACGAGGTGGAATTTCAGCAACTTGTTCATAAGATGAAGTTGTTCTCTCTTGCGCCCCACTCTGCCCTTCTTATTTGATGCTACATTTGTTGGAATACCAGTAATTGCAGAAAGCTCTGCAGCTTTCCATATTCTATCCACAGTTTTCGTACATGATTGTACAGAACTCATAAGCATCTAACTTGAGGGTACTTTCCTCAACTTCCCACCGTTGCTGAACTTGAAAAGAAATTCTACAACATATTGATGCTTTTGATATGATAAGTTAACTCTCTCGAAGCTCTTACCCACCAAGCGCCATTTTGCTCAACCTTCATGCTGGACTGGACAGAGAAGAAAGTAGGCGTGACCTGCAATGTGCCGGTGATTTGAGGAACAAATGCAAAATTGGGAGGCACAGGGGGGAAGATGAAAGGAAACCATAGAATTGCCACGAATATTTGGAGGCAACATACATAAGAAAATCGTTGCCAAATCATTAATACTTTCGTTACTAAAAAAGGACTAGTTCTGTGAAGGAGGGAAGTAAAAAACTCTGGCAGAGTCCCTCTCCAATACCCGAAAAAATGACCTTTAGCACCTCTCTTGAGAAGACGCCTAATCAAAAGAAATACTGTAAGCGACCAACCTCGATCCTCCTGTTTTGAGGTCTTCGGAAGCCATTGCTATGGATATCTAAGCCTCCACAAGTAAACAATGCTCCCACTTACCGATATTTCCTTTCTCGTACGGTTCTGCAATGAAACAAGTGGCCCAAAATGGTACGAACAGACATCTTGAATCTCTTCTTCAGCAAGGGTGCATGAGAGAATGTCTTAATTAAGGGCAGTGAATGATATTTTTCAGTTCCAAATCCATTGAAAAATCCTTTGGGCAATACGAACAATCAAGAAAAATATGTTTCCGAAAGAGCAAATGGCATTAAACTCAACATACTTTTAAAGTTTCCATGATTTACAAATGTCAAGCAGGTGAACAATCTATGACCAACCGCACAACCACAAGATCTACAGGGTGCTCCTGCTCTCATCCACTGGAGGATTTGACTTGACAAATCTTAGTGACAGGATGTGTTAAGGAATACATAGTAATCCTGTCCCAATTGATTGCCAACAATTCACGACCTTGCAAGAACCATCAATCTAATTCGCTGATAAGCAGCACCCTTACAATCTATTAAATACAGTTTTAGATAATCAAGAGCAAAAAACTGTGAAAGAGCCACGCTGGCAGACCTCACCAATATATGTATACACAAGAACTTGGCAGGCATCGATTATGAAGGCCAGCTACTAATCCTGAAGTTTCACTCCCGAAAAACGTTCAGGGATGTCCTTCACTGTGGTTGTTTGGGAGGAATTCAGATAGTGATGAATTCCAGCAAACTTTTCTTGAATCCTCTCTACCTGCCAAACAGGGAAAGACCAACAAGATTTCAGAGCAGTGGTGATTAGAGCTCGAGTACAGTAATGTGCAATCTGAATTTTATAACACCTTCCAGAGCGAATCAAAAGAGGAAAATTATTGAGAAGACGATAAGAATTTAACATACCCGACGGAGCTCAAGCTCCAAGTCCACTTTTTGCTGATAGAGGGAACGCCGTACTTGTGTTACGTCAAAAACATGATCAATATCTTGCTCAAAAGCAGTTTCAAGGTCTTCCCGTAGCAATGATGGGAAGGTGTCTACAACAGGCATCAAGAAAAAGCAATTGAACTGCGCAGCACAAGCAAACCATTCCACATGCATCAAGTTACAATAGTAATTTATAAACAAACGAAAAATTGCAATCAGTTGGTTGAACCAATTCTATTACGCGTTGTGCCTCTTAGCAGCTTGCCGGAAAGCACAGAATAGTAAGGGAATACATGTGCTGCCTACTCAGTGGTCAAGTTAGGAACCTGAGACAGCTCTGAAAAACAGTGAATCACCATCAGAATGAACTGTTTAGATAGTAAGGGTAAGGTCTACGGTGTGATACAAGAATTATAATTGACATAACAGTAAAAATGAAGGAAGATTAATGTATGTAATAAGCATTTCCAATTTATCATTCGTTACAAGCACAAGTTCAATCATTCATAACAAAAGACAAGTTTGGAACATACTTTCATTTCAGCAGAAGCAACACAATGATCTCGTATTCCTTCATAAATTTGAGACACCAGCGCATTGACAATCTCTTCAGACGTAGGCGCAAGACGACGGTTCCACAGTGTGCTCTCCAACAGGTCAACAAGCCGGGCTTGTGGTGTTTGACCGTTGCTCAATGATTCTCCCCTCTCCAGCCGGGTCTTATTGTCTTGCTTGTTGCTGTTTCCTGTTGCAGGTGCTGGTCCGTCACCAACATTTGCAGGGACAGCTGCTGGGACAACTCCTGGTATTGGCAGCACATCATTTGTAGAGCTGAGCGTGCTCAGATATTGTCGTAGCCCAGACTGATTCTGCGCACAATAACAGAAACTACAGTAAACACCAAAACCTGTACACCTCCAAAAAATAGAGACCTAAACTTTGCCAAACAAATGAAGATGTGGACGATGATTCAGGAGATAGTATGCCTTGCATAGGCAGGCACATTACAACGATTACCTTACTATGCAGAGACCACGTCACATACCGTGTAGTGCTCATTAGATCCTCCATGCACCTGGCACACAAAACCCAAAATGAACGAAAAAAAGAAAACAGAGAAAAGCAGTGCATACAAGAACAAGACAGTGTGCTGGATACAGTTACGATCGAGGTTATCAGCTGCACACATTAAACATTAGCTTCACGACGCTAATTCGGACTTTAAAGTTGTACATTGTGGAAATGTACATGAGTAAGACAAAAGAGTATCCTTAAGTTCGAAATAAAAATTTCATAGATATTTGACACCTGTTGCTTACTTTTCTCGGCAATTCCGCTCAGTAGAATCCACAAACATATGGAATGCAGTAGCAACATGCTTCAAAAACATATCATGGCCACTCAAGAATTCTCGATCTTTCTGTAAAGCAAAACAATTCCTCGTTAAGGTAAACATTTTCCACAATCAGGTACTTGGTCGAGGCTCTAAAAAACTACAGGTGATCAACAGCTGAGCTGAAGCTAACTGGCTTCAGGGCTAAAAACTAGATCAAGAAAGAAAAGAGTAAAACCAATATGCCTTGACTATCCCAGGAAGGCATTTACTAATGATATAAATAAGAAGTCTCAAAATCAAATGTGATATATGAGTGAGGCAATGCCCCCCTTGATTGGTTATGAGACTGACCTGGAGGAGGAAAAATGCAATTGGCAAAAGCCTTCGAATGATGTGCGAGAGCCTAGTTCCCAACTGGGTCGAACAAAGATGCAAATAGTCAGTCCGTCTACCCATGAACACAGTTTATACGAAAGAGACGGCTTGTTCTTCTACTGCAAAATTAGATTGAATAACGAGCAAGTTTGCATGCACTTGAATTGGAATAAGGAAACATCGATCCAAAATCAAAATTGTGTTTAGGATCGGAGTACTCAAGAGAAACCAGTGCAGAATCTCATTTCCCGAAAACTCCACCTTATGAAAGAGATTAAAAAGGAGGATATTGAGATTTCACAACAAAAATATTGCAAATAAAGTGCAAGTATACTGATATGAACTGGGTGAGAACAGAGGCATCGGAAAGCTCACTTGATGTAAAAATGGCTCAAAAACATCCCTCGCTTTTGCAACAGCTATCACACATGCTGTCCTGATTCAATCCCCACCTCCCTCTCAGGATAACAAAATAATCGGCTATCTCTTCGAAAGTGAAATATTCTAAGGGAAAAATTAAGGTCCAAGTACAGTACATTTATAATCACATCGCAGTGTTTCTACTGAAGTACCATCGAAAGACACTTGATTGTTTTTTCGTCAGTGAACAGATTCTTGTCAAAGTATTACTGGAACATATTCCAATCATCATCGTATAAAACTTCGAGATTGCTTAGAAACCATTACATCCAGAACGTACATCTACGAGGAACAAGGATTAAAGTGAATTTCAGCCCTTTAAAAACTTTCCAGAGCAGGACAGACAGACGACAGACTGATAAGAAACCTGATTGTTATTCATTACCACCAACAATACGACATACCTGAAGTAATTGGTACCATCATGGATGTCTTCGACCCCACATGCATTCACAATCTCTTCACGACTGATTACAGGGCACTTAACATTTCCAACGACAAAACGAAACTCTGCCATAGCGCGGTGATATTGAGCCCCTCCATAAAGCCGCATATTGGCATTCTGATCCAAGCAGGAATTTCCCAATTCAGTAACATGTTGGACGATTTAAATAGCCCTGTATATCTCTGCAATGATCTAAGATATACTGTGACGCATGGCCAAAACAAAATGCTTGTAATAAACATTCCAAAGATTGTTATAAACCCATTGAAACATAGAGGTGAGGGAAGCGCCACCGGCATGTGCTTGTATGGCATTTGCACACCATCCATAGCCACAAATGCTCCTCCATGAACACGCTCATCTTGAAGTGATTCTCCTGCAGATCTCACATTTGGCAGCAGTCAAATAAAATACCTCCAAGACATGATTAAAATTTCTCCAAAATCGTGGAGATCAAATCTAGCAATTATACTAAGATAAGAAAGGTATCCCACAAAGACTCAGAGATTTCGAGAAACTTAAATAGAAGAAGAAATGAATCTAATCTTCGTACCACTAACAGACAAGCAAATAGAAAAAACTTTTGATCAATGAAGAACCTCAAGCATGCACTGTTCTAACATACCAAAGCGCGTCTATGAGACGAGAATAACACAAATGTTACTTAAAGAAATACTTGCGAAGAGTGAAGATCACTAACCAAACTTGTCAACTGGAGCAACGACTGTTCCTCGAAGCAACAGAGATAACTGTCGACACCCGACACCCCACACCCCACACCCCATATAAGGGCACCTACTAGGTAATCAAGCCTTGATTCCATCAATTCACATAATACCAGAATCTAATCATACACCCCTTATTTACAGTAATAAAGCCCAGAAGGTTGGAACTCGTTGATGTTGCAGACAATTACCGACATAATTATAAGCAAACCCTACAAATAGTTTTCATTACTAACAACACTTCCAAGACACACAGGAAAGGTTATAGTAGAGGATACAAGGCCAACACCACAAGCCCATATTCAGATTATAATTCAAGCACAGACGAACCTTGGAGAGGAAAGAGTCACGGAAAATACGGCCTCTCTCTTTAAGTTTCGCAGCGTCAAGATTGCTGCAGAAAATGAAAATAAGGAAGTCGTCAAGACAAATAAAAATCGTAATAATCAGAAAAAATTAAATGAACTCTCAACCACATAAAGACTTCGACCTGAAAACACTAAAATCAGTCGCATCAAGTGACAGCAAACATTAAATTCGTTCCATTGAGTTATGAGGCCAAGAATACTAAATTCGTCCAATCGAGTTATGTGTACACAACATTTGAAGGATAGAAATCGGCGACTGTTATGAACCACAAGAGTGCAGTTGATTATACTTATTTCAAGCACTGAAATTTACTAAGGTAACTTGGCACAAGCACACTAGCTGTATTCGTGATAAATCTAAACTGTAAAAGAGCGAAAATGCATCCTACAGACCCTCCAAGATATTTGCTTTATGAAAGCGAGAATAAAGACAACCAGAGCATATTGATAGCCATAAGAAAGAGACAGAATACCCGAGCTCCTGCACAATCTGATGCAGTTTGAGTGAAGCAGTTCGGTGCTCTCTATCCAAGAGTGGAACAATAATCGGCACGCTGTCCATGTACCTACACATACGTAGTACTACAGTTCCTTACGGCGACAAGATTCAATTGTCTAATTTAGAGAACTTAACTGCCATGAAATTCTTCTGTGGCCTAGACTTTTGACTGCATTAAAAGCCCATGAAAGTGTTCAAAGTGATTAATCAATGAGCTGATACACATGGGTATGGGTTCTCCATTTAACTATTTAGAGATGGCATGATGACATAACAAACAAGGTAATTGGTTATTAGTTAATAAAATCGAAAAGAAAATGTGCTCATGACCATGACTGACTAAGAACAATGTCTTATGCACCACTAGCTAAAGACAGTTCCACCTTACGTTTAAAAACTCCTCTAATGCAACTGAGAAGATAAACAGGTACAAGAACGTTTTCAAAAGTGATTTACTTCTACAAATCCACATTGCCATGCACTTACTGCCGCTGAAGTAACTGCTCAAGGAACAATCTCAATCGGCTGACTCCGATATGAGCCTGCTCTTCCTTCGTCAACTGGCGATCTAATTTTTCCTCTAGTAAAGCGATATCTTGGGCCTCCCGCAAAGCTATTGCCTGAAACGCATTTCGATTCCATGAAAACCCAGTGGCAGTCTACTTCAGAACCGAAACGACGTCAAGGAAGCACGCACAGTTAAGCATCGAAATACCGAGATGTGCAAATACCTCGCGGAAATGATCATTTGAGCGGTACACAGAATCACGAGTAGCCCCAACTCGTCCAGAGGGAACAGAAGTAAAGAAAGGAGATCCACTCAAGATGTTGCCATCCAGCAATCGCTGCGAAGGTTGTAAGAAAAGCTCCACATCTGCGCGACATGCGAATTGCGGAATGCGGGTATCTAGCTTTGTGGAGACAACGGCTGTTCGAGAGAGATCTGGGTCAATCTGCACAACATTCATCAAAGGAATGCCAATATGGAATTGATGCAACTCGTCCAATTAAAACCATAAGAGTCACTAGCCTTGATTGGTGTGGTGAACATCCCCGTAGATATGAACCTCATATATAGATAAATAATAGACCTGATTACATTTCATCCTGGTGTGACAATAAGGACTACAATGCGACATTACTCATACCGAAGAATGGGAAAACAAGTAACGATGTCCATAAACAACACACCTGCATAACAATGCTCCGTGTGGTAGCATTGGTCCAATCACTTGAATCTTCAAGACATAATATTATAAACTCCTTATGCTGCATTTTTGTGCGCACCAGTGCCTCCACAGCCCGTGCTTGTGACTGCTCCAGTAAATAACCATCAAACTCAATTAAATGACAATCTCCTCTTTGAAGCTGCCAAGTTCACTTGGTACATAAAGAAGTGGGGGAAAAGTAACAGAAGTTCGGACATAACGACGTAAAGTGCACATCCAATTGTTTGACAAACCTGAAGGGATTGATTCTTGCGGCCTGGGGCTGCTGAGATAAGGCCGGGAGTGTCGATGATGGTCAAATTTGGGCAGAACTTATACTCCATCTTAAGTATAACTTCTTTTTCCCAGAACTGGCAAGCTTCACGCTCAAGCCGCAAATTCTCCGCTTCTATGTAGGCCTGAAGCACTTCAAAACATGACTTTTAGATTCCTTAAATTAAAGATTAACAAAGGTTCGCTGAATTGCTACACGAAGAAGAACTAAGACCAAGCAGGAGGCAAGATAGGCACTTGTCAACTTGACTCATACCTGTAGCTCTTCAAGAGTCTTCTCCTCTTCCCGCGGTGGTCGGTCTTCAGTGATCAAGAAACAGCGAGGCTCCCCGCACATTGCATTGTACTTCATATGCAAGGTGATCGGCCGGCGAGTCTTCGTACCGCCACCAACGTGGTTGAACTGGAACCCCATCAGAGCTTCTACTAAGGCGCTTTTGCCTGACACATCCAGCATCTACAAATAAGATCGAAGAATACAAAGAAAAAGTAAAATACGCCAAAGGAAATGCTTTATCTAACAATTATCATTATCACAACCACTTGTAAAGTAGGACGAAGATGCTACAAATCACAACCAAAACTCTTGCTAACAACATCCCAAAATAAATACAATAACAAATTGTAATAATCTGCACTTTCAGGGCAGAAAATCTTACCATCAGTCTGATGTCCAACAACAACAATTGCAGGAGCGTCAAATGGCTTGTGGAGATCTTGCGCTAGACTATGCAATTCGTTGTACGCCTCGTACAACTTTTCGTTGCCAGAAGAAGGGTACATGTTATTTTCTGCAAAGATGTCAAGCATTGGGTCCTTCAAGCCATCCTTCGATTCTCCACGATATTGTTGGTGGTGCTTGGACAGGCCATGTGGAATGCCATTCACGTTCCCAGGGATTTTCGATTTGGTCGGTTTCTGGGGCAGATATTGCCCAGGATGGTTGGGCACTTGAAAATTATATTCATGTGACAATATCCGCGATAATGGGAGTGTATTCGGAGACGAATTGTACATTCCAAATCCTGAGCCAAAACCTACAAAGCAAGACAACTTCAGCTGTATTAATACTACTTCTACTATACACCCGTAATAAGCAAGTTGCCATTTTCAGATTACGAACGCCAAATGAGCTTGTAAGGGAACCAAAAACATAGAGATTCTCCCAAAAGAATTGAATTACTTATTGGTTGCTGAGTGGGAGGATTGTGAACTGACTTGGGGATATAGACTCAGTGTAAATATCCGAAGGAAAAGACTGCAAGTAGGGACCCGCAAAATTGGACAAGGATCCCATAGATGAGGACTCTCCCATAGACGACGAGAAGTTGTTATATGGAGATCCAGAAGCAATGGAAGGCTGTGTATGCCCTGGAGGATCCAACGACGCAGGCGGTGGTATTTTGTTGGCCCACGAGGAAGACTGTGTCTTCGGTGAATTCTCAACAGACGAGGATTTTGCCGAGCTACTGTGGGAAACGGCTGCTGTTGTACTCGCTTGAGAGGTGATCCATCTTTCCGCTACACCAGCTCTCGTCTCCTTGGGCGGAGTCTGAGGCATGTCGCTACCTAAGGATACGTCCATCTCGAATTCCCGGAAGTGCATAGATTTGCCACCTTAGCCTGATTGCACCCGGGTGTCAAACAGAGTGATTAGTAGCCGCATTACCTTCAAAGTTCAGCATTGACGAGTGGACTGAAAAAGGTTGAACCCGGCATTTTCATATATCTCAAGAAGCTTCAGAGATCTGAATACGTAAAGCACGTCGCAATGATATGAGACAACTGATATGAGATACTTTAAGTTTGTAGATGTACTGAACGGCCACGACACACCAGAGAGTAGTTACGAAACCAGGGTGCCCTGGACTGTAGAAGGCCGCATTACTGTCAAAGAAAATTATTTTGTCTTGTTGGATTTAAATGAAGCTTACATTAATAGAAGCAGAAGCTAACTCGTACTGAAAACAAGAAAATAAGTAAACCCCTCAATGCGAGAGACGATACTCGAGTAGTACCCCTTCTCAAAACTCTGTCATTACCCCCAGAAAAGGGATTGAAGAGGAGGCGAAATACTTTGCAACTGTAAAAAAGGTTTTGCAAGCTCAACGCTGATCACCCTAAACGTGCTGCGAGCTGAACTGTGCAATTCCAGACAGCGAGAAAAAAGTGATAGCCCAGAGAGAAACGAGGCAAAGAGAAGCTCAAACGGGAGAGACAGACTACGATTGCGATTGAAGAAACGCGAAGAATGAAATGCAGGAGCCCAGTCAACAAAGTGAGGAATGAGAACTGTAGGGAAGAAGAGAACTCCTAACCAACAAAAGAAACAAGCAGATTGACAAGTTCATCATCTGGAATCGACAAACGAGACCCAGAGAGACCCGCACCTTCAAACGCGAACCCACTGGGCGGGAACACAGGAATTCGGAAGAGCTCCTCGCCTAAGGGGTCCGTCCACGAAAACCTCAGATCAAAATTCAAGAGCGATGGAGTGACCGACTCCTCCGATCGCCCCGAAAACCTAAAACACCCCACATGGATGTCGATAAAACCCAGCCAATCTCGCGTCTCGACGGATTCCTGACCCAAATGCTCACATCCGAATCACCGGACGCGCGCAAGCGCTTGATTCGGCGATGGACGCAGTGATGTGGTAGACGACAAGGGTCAGCCGCACATCTCCCCGCCAGATATGAAAATCGCCCTTCGACTTTTCTGCCTGAAATCTACGCATAGGCGACATCTCAATGTTATTTCCACATGCATCACTCGTGCAGTCCTATTTTTTATACTTTTTGATTGCCCCTTTGGCCCACGATCTCCAATCGTTTCTGTTGATCAAGGTCAGCATTAAAGCCGATCGCCCTTACCGTATCCCATTCACTAATTTGAACATAGAAGTTTTAGTGCGGGTTTTATCGGCAATCTTTACTACCGTAAATTGACATTGTGGCAAGTGTGGCTCCATTTTGGAGTCAAGGTTTCGGATTGTTAGCAAGATTGGGTAATGAGTGTAATATTGTTATTGAATAAGTGTATAGTGTATTGTGCAGTCATTGTGACTGACTACTACTGTTGTGACTTGAATTAGGGTTTGAATTGTCCCGTCGTCAGGAGAAGAGAACTTGAGCTCCCGACAGTGGTGCTGTGAAGGTGGTATCATTACTGCAAATTCGTCTTCTCCAATCAGTCCTCTTCTTTTTCTGTCAAATTAGACCCGCGAGTGGAATTAGAGAACTCCATAGCAGCAGAGTGGCAACTAGGAAGTCGTTGAAGAGGCAGCTGAGTTAATCAACGCCTTAGTAATCTGGTGGTTCGCATAATCTGAAAGAAATGAAGAACAATTGCAACCATTCTTGTCGCAGTAAAATGAGACCTCATCCGAAATGAATGGCGAGAAAGGGCCGCCTGTGATGTCATGTGATGTAGAAGACCGGCAGCTCGTGAGTGGGAGAATAAAAGCCACAAAAGCTTCATCAAGGTACAGCGTCGTCTCCACAACACTTGCTTGCTTTCCTTCCTCGTCTTTTTCTTTTTTTTTGAAACCCGGCGTTTCTTCCAAGAGAAATACCAAGAACAAACGGCAAAACGCCGAGGGCAGAGCCCTGAAGACTTACAATTCAAGATCCACACAGCCCACTGACCACCAACCCTAAATTACACGAACATCCCACACATGGGTTTTTTCAGGTTCCACATGATGACTCCTTCCTGGTCTTCTCACTACGTGCTTTTGAATTGCCATCGTATGTTTGCGCTCGAAATCCTCTTTTCAGGAGAAGAGATCCACCACATGTAGTTGGAATTCAACTAAGATTGGCTCAGCCTAATTCTCATGTGACTTTCTGGACGCTCCAAAGGATCCGCTTGACCAGGTAAGACACACTCAGTGTTTGCCACTTTGAGGATCATCCACTTCTAGCAGGAAACGAAGATATCTTGAGCACTTAGTGATATCCTTTTGAGATATCAATAAGAATGGAGAGTAACATTGCTTCACGTGGCATGGACTAAGGTAAACCAGCCCATGACAGGCAAACTGCCCATTTCAGTCTTACATCAATCCATGGAAGATTTTTGCTAATAAATGGGATTAAGAGAACATTAGGTTTCTAAGTGGCCAAAATCAATGCCTTAGGTGATGTTGATGGAGTTATTAGTGACTGTACTAGGACCTTCTACCTTTTTCATGTAAATTCATTTCAAGAGCTAACTTTTTTATTCCTTTATGTCATGGCTGTGTTAAAAAATATTGTGACCATTTCAGGAAATTATGAGACTGCTTTAGGTGATTAGATGACCACTATGGGTACACTCTATAGTGATTTGGGGATAGTCTACGGATTGTTTTGGGCCAATTGGGCAACACACTTCAAATAATCATAACAATTTGCTAATTTGTCAAAAAAATCAAATTTCAATTGCTCTCTACATTCCTCATGTTTGTCTTTGTATGCAAAAAGAATTTCATTTGTTTCAAAATTGTGAACATGACAAACCAAGCATTTTGCCTATCATAGTCTGGTTTACCTTATACCATTCCATGAGGAGACTTGTGCATTTCAATATTTTAGCATAATTATAGCTTCTCTTGTCTTGCAACCCAAGGGAAGGAGAAACTTCACATTTGGCAAATTTACGATTTGCAAGGAGGTATAAGCCCTCACTAGAAAGTGAATTGATCTCAAACTCAATCCTCTCAAGTCCAGACATTTTTCTAGTTCTAGAGAATCTGATTTCAATTTGGAAGAAGGTAAGATTCTTTCAACATGACAATCAAAATATGATGCCTTAAAATGGTACAAGGCTCCTTCTCATAGATGTTCCCTCAAGGAGATCACTCCTTGTGATGTAAGATATACACTTGAGTTAAGAGGGTATTTGATGAGGGGCTATTTACCTTCAATATTGTATTTAAGGTGACCATATATTTACATAAAAATTTATGAGGGTGTATTTTCAGTATCATATGTTTTTTTTAAATAAACTCATTCACACAGTTTTTTAAGTGGAGCTATCTTACAAATAAAATTGAAGTATCCAAATTTTTCCAATTGCCTCCTTTCTTTACAAATTTTTCTTTCCCTCTGCTAGATGCATGTATAGGGGATGTACACCATGAAACCAATTCAAGTACCATTGTCCAAGTGGCAATTTTGAATAACAAATTTACCATTGAACAAATTAAAATCCCACTGAAACTATCATATGAACATCCTATTCAATATGAGTGTGTTTATCACATATGGCTTTACATATTGAAATTAAATCGACTACAAACTCTATCCTCGTATAGTACAATTTTCAAGTCATTGAATCCACTAAAGTAAACATATCTCTTTGAGCAATGTGACAATTTTTGCCATTTGTATTCATTTCCTTACATTATCTTATACTTAATTTTTTGGAATATCTATAATATTAGTACTCTAGCACAATTTCATTCAACCACCTTTCATTGTAGATTTCATTGATTGTATTCATTTTATCATCTTCATAAAACTATTTGTCCTTTTCTATATACATAATACCATTAGAGGAGTTTTGGGAGGTCTGGAGGACTGCGTGTTTCCTATGGGTTCCTGGACCTTGGGATCTACCCTGCAGCAGCTGCCTAACATGGTACAACAACTGCCACATCACTTTTCTTTTTTCAAATTTTTTTTTTCAAATTTCTTTTACATTTTAAAATTTTAAAAAAAAATTTTAAATCTGACAATGGCCGTTCCCAGACTGCTAGGGGAACAATGTTGGGAATAGGCTTGAAATGGCCCTCCAGACCCCCCCAAACTCCTCTAATGATATGAAAGATTTGCCTAGTCTATATCTATTAAGGTTAACTTATTAAGAAGAATTCCTACTACATGATATTTTTATGTAGCCTAATTTATATATATCAGAATATGTCGAGTTTCATGGACCCTATATTAGCCCTACATATTATATAAATTTTTTCCTCTTTAAATTAAATGGACCCTATATTTTAATTCACGTAGTTATTTAAAAACTCAAGAGTAATCTCCCCGGGGATGTTCCAAGAGCCCAAGCTCAGAATGCTGAGAGAAATATTAGGCAACTAAATTCTTGGCGTGGATCATGGTGCCGGATTTGATGTAATTTGTTGTTGTCATCCACTAATCTCTCTCCTGCAATTAGCAATATTTGATCTGAAGGAGCTAGTCTGTGGGGATCATTTAAGATTAAGGTAGCATTATCGAATACTAACCCTTGATCCAATACCACCCAAATGTAAGGTGTTCATTGATTCTAGAGTGAGAATGTAAAACTATAATACATGTCTTATGTGAAGTTAAGGCATGTACTACTATCATAAATTCTTGTCATAAAATCAACGAGGGCCGTACATTTGGGTGGTATTGGGTGAGGGTTTGGTAATGGGTTTGTCTACCTTAGTACTAGGGTGCTTGAAGTCACAAATTTTCAAAACAACTTCACAGTCATCTCAAACCTTAGATGGTACTGAAAAATTCATAGCCTATGTTTAACCCCTAAGTGCTCCAATATCCATTTTTTGGACGATGAGTAGATAGAAATTCTAGTTTCATCCTTCTAACTACTTGGATGAAAGTTATTCTAATTTGTGGAGATACTTTATCAAGTTATTATCCTATCTAAGGGTTGGATTTGGCATTAGTAGAGTATATATTTTTCTAAAATTATAAATGTGCAAGTATGTTAAGTGATCAAATTGCATTGACTTTAGTTCAAAACTGGATTTGCCAAAATGAGGTCATAGATTTGAAGAACACAAAAATTTGAAAAATCACCATGTGAAGAAAACCTCATTTCAAATCCATTTCAACATATTTTACTCAAAAAATGATAATATTTTGTTTGTAATCAAATTTTGAAGGAATTTTGAAATTCTTCTTTCAAAATTTATAAAAAAAAGATTGGTGATAGAATTGGTGAATCTAATTGTACATATGGAATCTACAAATTGAAATCTACAACTTCTATTTGTATATCAATTCCCAAATATGCTTCCAAATTGAACTTTATAATGATTTTTCTCAAATCATCAATTCTAGAGATGATTCTAGACATTTAGGGGTTAATATGCATTGCTTACCAAAATATTGACACATAAAGTTATAAGAACCCCAAATTTGTAGCTCACAATTGAAAAAATCTACAATTGAATTTTATACCGAGTATTGACAAATACAAGGAGCAGGAGAGTTGGTGTATATATAGTGGCCATAATCACATTCAAAAACCATCAAAGTCTAGGGCCACAAAATATTTGAAGCTTTCTCTAATCTTCACTAAGCTTACCCTTCTACAACTCCACCAATTAGCCTCCCAAAGACTTCCTCACAGCAAACAACAAAGAAGCTCTTGGGCTAGTTCAGACTTTGACAACTTCCTGCATCAACTATAAAATGCCGAGAACACAGTTCGCAAAGGCTATTGAATATAAAGAAGTATCACACACATAACTTTAAGAGAAAAATATATATGATTTATTATATTAAAAAGTACAACCTCAATAAATATGAGGAAGAAGGTAACATGAAAAGACAAGTTACTAAGACACAATTCTTAGGTTCGTGAAATACAACGTTACTAAGAGACATATCCCCTAGCTAGTAGGTACTATAACTTATCTAAACCATAATACTACTAATATTCCCCCTTAAATTATAGGCCTTACAATAATTTTCATTTGTCATTTTGTAGTCTTCGACATCTTCTTCAAAACACTAGAGTTGATGAATCATCAACTGTATTAAGTTTTATTACTGTAGCAATTCCAGAACAAAGTGTGAGTAAGAATTTATCAAAAGACTTGTCATAACTGGTATATCTATATCTTTGTCCATATTCATGTTTGTGTCCTTGTTCATGTTTGCTTCCTTCGACTCTTCCACCGGGCGAAAAAGATGATCTTAGAGTACCTCGCATGAAGGAGTTAGGAATAAATTCATGATTTGTAAAAGAATTACAAATCGGTCGAGTGTGAAGCTATTGTGAACAAGTCAGACAATACTTAGAAATAGGTTGAGTTTTCTTTGGTGACTGATAAAGAACATCAAAAAACACTTGGAGGATAACAATAACATTGAAAGATATGATGAGACATCATAGCACGGTTGATAGCTATTTGAGCATCCAAAGAAGTTGAAGAGGCATCATTCAAATTAGGTGGATGAGGGACTTGATCCATCAATGTCATACACTTGGAATGTTGACCTTTAGCTAGACTTTTGGTAAGTATACCTAGCACCATCATAGTAGTTGGAATATACCTGAGGATAAGATTTGTGATTCAAGATGTTCTTGAATGAAGTAATAACAAACCACAATGTGTTCACTGTATGTATGAAATTTGGGATTTTTTGCCAACACTATAACACTTTTATCATCAACAAAAATATTGGTGGTGTCAGATTGAGCGAACCCCAAGTCTAAAAAAAGTTGTCGAAACCAAATGGGCTTAGTAGTTTTTTTTGTAAGCACCATATACTCAAACTTTGTACTTGAAAGAGCCACAGATTTCTATTTTGTGCTTAACCATAAAACAACTCTGCCAGCCAATAAGAAACAATTTCCGAAAGTGGAGAGATGAGAGTCTTGATCTCCAACCCAATTAGCATCTATGAAACCACTTAAATTATATCCTGGTGGGAAAATGCACACTACACTGTACCAAAGTTGGCAAAAATACATCCATGAAAGTCCATTTTAATTTTTTTGCTTATAATTCCTAAATTTTTAGATTTTTTTTTCCTATAATTTCTTGATAGTAAGCTAAAGCAATAGATGAAAAAATTTCCTTTAAATTTCTTTTGAATATATATATATAAAAAAAATTTTAAGATGACATCAAATTTTGATTTATTCTAATAAATTGTAGAAATGAAGATAATGAAAATTAAGCCTAATGAAATTAAACAATCCATAGAAATACTTGTTACAATTATTTTCATAAGAAAGATTTAAGTAAAGTTGATTTTAAGTATGTCTAATGTATCCCCAAAAATCAATACTATTTCTGATAAAATAATGATACAAAATAGTCCATATCTACAAATCTAAAGATACAACTCTACATATTTCAAAGCAAAACATTTGATTACATATATACCTATTTGAATATAATTCCTTTTTTCGCAAAATATTTGAATTTCTAATAGATCAATGAGTCCTTATCTTTAATGTTGTAGACTCTAACAGTAAATAAAGATACATTTCAAAGTCCTTTACAAATAGAGTGTAAACAATTTTGCAAAGATTTATTTTTTCTATTATAGATCATTAAGTATACATCCTTAATACGTGTCTTTTTACATGTTCTATGACTTGTATATTTTTAAATTACAAGAGTTTCAAAAAAAACATAGTGAAATAAGGACTTTGACAATCCATATTGGGACAGTGTAGTGTGCATTTGCCCTGGTGGAATACATTGATATATAATCCTAATATGAAGGAAACCTTGAAAGTAGTGCAAAACATGTTTTAGAGCTTGCCAATGTGGGTCACTGGGATTAGAGAGATTTTGAGCAAAACAACCAATAGAATAACAAGCATCAAGTCAGGAATTAATAACAACATCCATTAAAGATCCCATTGCTTGAGAATTAGAAACTTCTATTCTGGAAGAAAGGTCATCATTTGTTTGAGGACTATCATCTTTTGTCAAGACCAAAACCAATTTCAAAGGAAGTAGGTTTAGGCTTGCAAATCTCCATATTGTAGTGCCAAAGTGTTTCATGGAGATATTTTAGTTGACTTACATTTAGCCAACCTTGATCTTTATTCTTTTTGATTTGGAGGCCAAAAGGATGTTGTAATTTCTCTTGATAATGCATTTCAAATTCCTTCTCAAGATGAATTTGTAATTTGAATATAAGTTGAGGATTAATACTCGCAACTAGAGCATCATCAATGTAAATTGCAAAGATGACTACACCTTCATCACTTGTTTTGATGTAAACATTTGGATCAACATTACATTGTGTAAAACCAAGAAGGATTAAATAATTATGCAACCAGTGGTACCACATGTGTGCACCTTGTTTTAAGCCATAAAGTGTTTTTAATAATTTACACACAATGCTGTCATCAAGAGGTTGTTGACACCCTCCGAAATTTGCATATAAATTTCTTCAACAAGGAACCCATTTAAAAACACACTTTTTACATCAAATTGATGCAATTCTAGATCATACAATGCAACCAAAGCTAAAATGACATGTATTGAAGTTAATTTGACAACCCAGGGTTGCTAGTGTGCGAGCCTGTAAGCGTGAGCTTGTGAGTGGGAAAAAAAAAAGTGGAAAAAATCAAAGAGGTACCCATGACCGTGGATATACCTATGACCATGAATGCACAAAATCTTGATTTCCCGAATAGTTAATTCATTGTTTTTTCAATTTTGGAGTGACTTGTGAATTTAAGGAAAAAAACATGCTTTGACATTTGCATTTGGTTTAGGGGATTGTTTATATGCACCTATCTGTAACTTGCTAATAGCATTTTAGTTTTGGTAAGGGTCTTTGTTTACTTATACTATTCTTTTTGCTTATTCTAATTTTTTTTCACCCCATTGCTTATTCTAATTTTCTTGCCACACCCTATTTTTTTAATGAGGACTATGGTGTTCTAATGTTTTTTTTCACACCCTATTTTTTTTTATCATGACTCTTGGATTATTATCATGTTCATAATTTTTCACACACCACATTTTTCCAAAAAGATTTTTGTTATTGTAATTTTTTTTTGCTCCCTATTTTTTTCTTCAAGATTGTGGTGTGGTAATGTTTTTCTGAAACCCATTTTTTTTCATCAAGACTCTTAGATTATTGTCATGTTCATAATTTTTCACACACCACATTTTTCCAAAAAGATTATTGTTGTAATTTTTTTTTTCACTCCCTATTTTTTCTCTTCAAGACTGTGGTTTTGTAATGTTTCTTTTACACCCTCAATTGCAACAAGCATTAGTATAGGATTGTGAATCAAATGAAGTAATGTAAAAATGTAAAGGAGAATAAATGACACACCACATGTAGCCATAAAACTCACAAATCCAATAATAATGAAAATGAAAACATAGTAGTTTGACTCATGAGATATGTCAATCTCATGAATCTAAGTCATAGTTGACTCTGTCGCAAAGTCCTCATTGGTAGAGGAATCTGAAGTGTCTCTACCTTCGGATGCTAATCCATCTATAAACTCTAAAACATTTAGAGCATATGTATCTCTACGATGTTTTGGTTTAGAGCAACCAAAATCCGCAAAGGCTAATGCCATCTGCTCTACATAAACTGGAAGATCAAAAGGCCTCTCCAGACTAAAGAGAGGGCTTCGTTTCATCCTTGCATCCGATGACATCAATCCTCGATGGCTACAAACACATATGACACAATGTTAAATTCTTGCAACATAAATATTTCCATGCAAACAAAGAATTATAAAAAATTCAAACTTACTTATTGAATGTTCCCTTCTGAGGAAATTTCCGAGGTACTATAGGCATTTCATCCAAATCCTGTGATGCTTGAACTACCGGTGGTTTAGGTGATCCCTTTTCCACGCCTAAAGTAGGCTTCTGCATGGGTTTTAAGAGGGCATAAAAAATGTCTTGGTTCTCCTCCAGAGTCACTATGTGGCGTCCCGTGCCAGGACAAGCGGTAATTGATGCACTTAAAGTCAACATAAAACAATATATTAATTGAATGATTGGTTTTGAAAATTAGTTTTGGAATGGATAGTAATGAAATGGATTATTCACCTGTAGATGCGGTGTAGTCCAGAACCAAATCTCCTTCGACGGTTGTTGCTTCGATGAGGAGTTGGAAAAAACGGGGGTCTTTTTCACGAGCCCCCCGCCATGGCTTCCCACCATTCATTGCCATGTCATCTTCCTTGGTATAGTTCATCAACATGTCATCTTGTCGAATGTCCACACCTGCACTCTTCATCAGCGATGTGCGTTTGAAAGAGAATTTGGATTTCCCTTTCTCGGCAAAGTCCTTAACTAGAAGACTAATTCCGAACCTCTGTGTCTACAATCATCAAAACAAGTTACACATTAGAAATGAACAAAACTTAATGCCGAACCAAATGGCATTGACATCTTGAAGAACCAAAGGATAGAATTTACCATAGTTGTAGGGTCTAACGCTGAGGTCAAGTGTAGGCGTTCATGCCCATCCACTCTTTTTTCTTCAACATTCAGTAAGTCTCACACAATCTTGCAATACTGCTCCTTGCATCTGCACTCCATGAATAAAACAATATCATGTAGCCATGGTCCTACAGATGCTTGTATACAAAACAAAATGTTGATTGAAGAGCTTCATCCTGCTCATCTGCATTCCAATCTGGCACCTTCGTTGGTGGAGAAGACACCCTCGGCACAGGCAAGTTCTCTGGGCAGTCAAAGACCACAAGGTCTACTCTTGGCTTGGCGTTTGGCACACCATAGTACAAACGAGGCTTCCCCACAGATAGCTAAAAATACAAAGTACATTAAAAAATCAATTGTTGATGTATACAATGTGAATTTGTTTCAACTCATATATGAAATTGCAAATTCAAATAAACAAAATTACCTTTTGCAAGAAATCCATGACTTTTCTATACCAAGTTGGCGTCTAACTCTCCATGTCCTCCATGAGGTCCTCAATAGCAATGTTTAGGATTAAATCCTCAATCTTATCCAAGTCATCATCAACAAGGATGATCATCTGTGTCCCATGAGTGATGACATCCTCTGTTAGTTGCGTGAGTGCCGCCTTCTTCATTTGCTCGCTTTGAGATACGCCTTCCATTTGAGAGCCTTGGTCCACTGTCGATGATGTTGGAACAAGGCCACCACCTTTGGCCTTTTTCTTGCCTTTGGCCTTAGCCTTTTCTTCCTTCTCCTTCTCCTTCTCCGCCAACTTGGCCAAACACTCCACTTCCTTCTTCTCTTTTGTTTCCAAAATAACTTAGAGTTGAGCTTCTTTCTTCCTATCATTCACTTCCCTCCTTGCAATGGCCCTCTTCTTTTGCCTTTCAGTGAGTCCTACAAACTCATCTACCTCCATGTCGATAGTGCCGATGCCCTCTAAAGAGTTTCGTAATTGTACCTCCGACGGATGAATGTAGGAGATGGGGCAATCTAAGTACCACCCTCCACTGCTAAGATGAGCTGTTGTATAGGTGCGGAGTTGGTTTGTAGTGTACATACAGTTCGCAGAACTACGATCCAACCAAGTGGAAAGGAATGGAGGGAGGTCCTTCGCGCGATTACGCCTTTTGCTTCAAGTTCGTGCTTGAAGAAACTGCAAAAGAAGAAACCAAATCATTATTGACAAGAAATTTAAATAAAAATATAAGGCTAAAAGGGTGTTGCAATCTCTTATACACAAAGGAAATCAATGAATTTTAACCTCTTTGTCATCAAATGAATGATGGAACAACAAGTTTGAAGATATGAAGACTCAAATTTTGGAGGTCCTAGAGGCACCTCTAGAACCTTAGTCAGATCCGACTGAGGTTTTAAAGGTACCTCTAGGACCCCCAAAATTTGGTCCCTTGCCACATTATTGATTTTGTTTAAAAAGTCACCAATGTCAGTTCAAGGGCAAACAATCTCAAGGCTTCTCAACATATATTAAATGAGAATATTTAGAAGTGTTAAAACTTTACCGGAAAAGAACTCTTCTAACTACTTGTTTGGATCCTTCAAAATTCATGAAAGAATCACTTTTTTTGAAATAGTTTGCTCCTCTCAAAATAGCTAAGAAGCCTTGATCCTAAATTTTCCTCCGCCATCCTTCTATGTAATCTGTTAAATACTCTGGCTATTGCAGGACCTTCATATTAACCATAATGTTATCTTGCCTCACTACATCCTCATAGTACTCCATAACAACATCTTTGATCTGTAGAAAGACTATACCAATTAGCCCATTGCAATGATTATAGTCAAATGCATGAATTTAAATAGCCAAATATACCATTTCATAGGTAATCTAAAGTTATGAAATTTATACAATTCCACACACATTTGCACTTACCCCTGCATACCATATGCATTTGTTTAGAAATGGCCCAAGAAGAATTTCAGACACGGGCCTAGGTGGAAACCACCTGGTGTCACGTGAGGGCATAGATGAATTCCACCACTTGAGGAACTTTATCTTGTGAATGGAAGTGGTGCTGCACGTTGCAACCATTTGGAGTTTTTCCAAAGTCATCTCGGGAACCTCATTTGTGCTCCAGTGTTTCTCAACCTACACAAGCAAAAATTTATAGTTCTTTCTAATAATGACTTCAAACATAAAACATAAATTCATTTTGGGTTTAGGAACTTACTTCTTCTAGAAAGCCAGGACCATGAGCAAGATTAGCCACCGTGAGCAATTTGATCATCTTCACATATAGCTTGGCATTTTTTTCTTTTGCTCCAATTCTTATAGCATTTGCTACACCTTTGTGACTTTTCTCTTCAAACGGAGTAGCTTCATTGTACCTTCGCACAACATCATCTACTACAAGGGCAATCTCTTGCTGCACAAGTCAAATGATTTATAAATGACAATACATTTTCAATAATGGAAATAAAGAATACAATAAAACAAGTGTCTAAAATATGAAAAGATAATATATTTCTTACCCGAAAAACAAATGAAGTAAAGACCTGAGCTGGCATTGAATACCAAGTCTTTTTCACTTTTTCAGTTCCACATCGTTTGACCTTTGATGGCCGCAACATCTCGTTGAACCTGTCCATCGGTAAAAGGTCGTATTTTTGAACCCAATACGACGTATAGACCAAATTTGTCTTTACCTAGGAGTCTTCCATCGATCTGCAATTTATACAATGACCCTTAGAACATTTATGGTATAACAGGTAAAATATATGCAGATATATATAAATGAACTAAAATACAACAAGTTAGATGAGCACAAGTAAGATGAATACTCACTTGTTTATGTCATGCATCACGTGCATGACCAACTCAATTTTTCCCTTTGTGTCCAATACTATGCAGTCTATTGCATAGTGCCAATTTGGGTAAGTGGAATGAAGCCTCAAAATGTGGTTCATCCATGCTAGGCGGTGGTGATTTCCATCACAAACCCAAAATTTGAGGTTCTTCAAGAACTTCAGTTGAACAATTGAGTCAACGTGCTTTTCGAAGATCTCATTCTTCATCTTCCACAATGGACCCCACTCATCAATCTCTTCCTTGAAAAACTCAGAGCTCTCTCCGGCTTCATTTGTTGTAGTCACATAAAAAATTGCCGCTCCATCTCAATAGCCATTAACAAATTCCTGCTCAAGCTTCACAAGATCACAGGATAGGGTTGGTCTCACCATGGGCATTGCCACAAGCCTACATAAAGGAATTTGTAGGCGAAAGAGTTGATCCGACTTCATTCTTAGAGAAGAGATGGTAGCAACGGAGTCCACTTTTTGAAGTCTTCGAAGCTCATCCTCAAGCAGCTCCTTTTCTTCGTCCTCAACCACATCGTCCTCCATGAAATCTCCTTGACCTTCAATTCCAATCTCTGGTTGCGTAGTGTCATCGGTCCCCGGAGTCTCAAGAATTCTTTCCTCTTGTGATAAATTCATCGGAGACACATCCATCTATGAAGTACAACCCAGAAATGGTTCAAGATTTATGGAATTTTTACATACAACTCAAATCCAAAATCCAAAGTATTAAGTCAAAAATGAAAACCAAAACTTTAATATAAGAGTTATTGTCCTTGAACATATGAAGATTCAAAAACATAATCCTCTACATAGGCAAATTAGGCATGCCAAACCCTTTGTAATGATAATAAAAACCCAACTCCTTAACTCCAATCAAATGGTATCAATGTCTACACTTTCATCTGAGTCAGAACTCAAATGAATGAACACCACTTTGTGCCTACTCTGACTAGCACTACATGCACAATCTGATGTGTCCTCAAACATTGGACTACAAATGGAAATTGAGGTCTATGGTTCCGAGCTATACTCTGTCTCGGAACTCTTTGGAGAGAACATAGGTTGTCTGCCTTTGCGTGGCTTTGGAATACTAACCCGACTAAGCTTAGAATGCTCTAGTTCATCCACTACACGATCACATGCATCCATAATATCATTAAAACTTACCAAGTCTTCTTCTCCACCTTCCTCAGCGATAGAGACATAGGAGACCTGAAAGTTGGGATTTATAGGAGTCATGGGCTCAGAAGGTCCTGCCACTTGAGTCGGAGGGACATTGGTAGTCAAAAGAATGGATGAAGAGGCAATCCCTCTATCTCCGCCCTATTGTTGAACCACCAAATTTCATAAAATTAATGTCAAGGGATTACTACATCAACTAAAAATTGCTTTATAACCATCATTCAAAGAAGTCTATAAGTTTGTGGACACTTCAAAACTTTAGGGCCCACTTTCAAGAGTATCTCTAGGTCCCCCATAGACCTTAGTCACATCTGAATAGAGTCCATGGAGAACCTAAAGATATTCCCGAAAGTGGGCCTCAAAAATAGTTTTAGCATGTCTTCAAAACCTATAAAGAATTATAGAGTGTTTAGGGTTCTAAACTAATTAAGAATATTTGATTTGGAAGATTTTCACGAAACACTATAAGAACAAACTAAAAAGAGCACAAATCCTCCACCATGAGCAAACGACAAGGGATCTAAAAACTCTAAATAAATGGAAGGCTTCAAAAGAATGATCTTTTAATTTTCTTGGATCAATTGATTTCATCAAAACAAGCCGCTCGTATGGAAAGAAAAAAATCAAATCAATTGTGAATACATAAAGCAACAAAAGCATGATTTTCAATTGATTCTTGAGTAGTACCAATTCTAGGGGGTCAAGGAGATTCTCTTCCAACCTCAGTCGGATCTGACTAAGGTTGGAAGAGAATCTCCTTGACCCCCTAGAATTGGTACTACTCAAGAATCAATTCATTCTCACTCACAAATTGCTTACAAAATGTCAATTAGTAAATGACACTATTTCAAAGTAACTCTCTACTACAAAGAACAAAAGGCTTATGAGTCTTTCCTAAGAAGAATTTTAAAGGGGAATTCCAAAACCTTTTCTCTTAGCACTCCTTATTGTATAAACAACAAACATCAATTTAAATCAAGTCTCTTTTGTTCAATTTCAAGAGAACAAGCAAATAAACTTGGAAATGTTTTAAGATGTACCAATTTTGGGGGGTCCAGGAGAGTGTTCCCAAACCTTAGTCAGATCCGACTGATGGTTGAGGACACTTTGCTTGACCCCCTAAAATTGGTACTTGTCCAAAAAAATCTAGTTTGTGATATTCCATTTTTTTTTCATAGCACAAATTAGTGGGATTGGGAAAAATCTATAAAATTCTAACAACTTAGAACTCAAAATTCAAATATTTGTAAGAAAATAGCAAATGTGATTTCATAAATAATGAACATGCACTCCATTTCTCTCCTACATAAAGCTTCCTAATTGTCTTGATCACATTTCATATACATAAGGCTTCTAAAATCGATAGTTTAAATGTTCAGTATAAAATGAAATCTCGAGTACAAAATGTACAATATGTTTAGAAGCAAAGATTCTAAATTGTACTTTACAACTAATTAATATATTAAGATGTAACTAAATATGCATTCGTACTGGATAAACGATGATTTTGAATTACTGGCCATGGGTCCAATATTTTTAACAATTTCCTTCAAAATTTGTAGACAATGGAACCATCTCTTTGAGGTGGGATTAGAAAACCAGAATTTGAATAACAATACTAGTCTCAACCAATTCTCCAAAACCTGCAACCTCAAGCAGATGGACCAAATCAACAAGGTCACAAGTCTAGAAATGTCAAAGAATCTCTGACTTGGAAATTCGTCTAACAATAAATTTTCAATTATTGACGTTCACAATTCGGGCCTTAAAGTGAAGGAAAGCTAACTGTCAAATTATTTTAGTAGCAACAATGGACCAAAACGTAGATTTGAGACGATTAACAACGCTATTAGTTAAAGAGGCCTCGAATTGGCAATTAAAATAAAACGGTGCTAAATTGATAAATTATTTTGTGTGATCAATCGATTCAACGAACACCCTCGCTATGGATACGAACTCCACAAGATAATCGACAAAATCCACGATTGGTGTTCAGAGATAACACAACCAATGCTTTTGCACATTAAGCACCAATACATGCCAATTGTTTGTAATAGTTTACAGGTGCAGCAAAAAATCGATGCAATGATGGGAGTGTGGCCAACATGGCTGCAGAATCGGTAGACAACAACGCTGTGTTACTTGGATTGTTGAGGAGAAAATTGCATCTATGCAACAATTCAAGGAAGTCTTCACGATGATTAGAAAACCCTAAATTTTTTTCGCGCAGATAGAATGTGCTATAATATGAAATTCATAGGGCTCTAAGGTGCACAGAATTAAACGAACGAGATAGCTTACGCTTATCAAAGACTGCGTAGCTGCGTAGCTACTTTACTGTTCTACAGGCGATGCTGGCAAACACCAAATGCGAACATACCCAAAGCTTCAGAGAAGAAACTTGATATGAATAGGGCTTCATGCTTCACATACAAATCTTGAATGAGGCGTAGGAATCTAAATTCATTACCGGACACTACGCGTTAGGCTAAGGAATTGAAATGTTTTTTTAAAAATCTTTGAGGAACCAAGAAGGATACTGGATCTAGGGGGTCCAATTGAGTCTGTTTGGAGATCAGTCGGATCCGACTGATCTCGGGACTAACTTGGCTGGACCCCCAGGATTCGGTACTAGGGTCTTTTTTTTACTGTTTTCACTGCGACTCCTACTACCTGGCCCTCCTTGTTGGTTCTTTGTCAACCCTGCACTTGGCTTGATACTCGTCCCGCCGCAACTAGAATTGAGTGATAGCGCAAATCCTAAACTTCTGTACTGTCCAGACGTTGTCGTCATCCATACCCCCCTCAAATTACCCACCCCCAATTCCACCCATTCTCAAATATATAAGCTTATAGAGAGAGCCCCGCTTCGAATTCAATTCCCACTCGTAGTTGTCCCCAACAATTAGCTAGCCACCAACCGTAGGAGCCCCACCCGGGAGTATAAGTTCAACCTTCGTCACAAGTGGCAAGGGCAAAGAGCAGAGCAAGGCAGAAGCATACAAACTTACTAAATGGGAGAGAAAAGCTGGCGGGGCGGGACATATGATATGTTGTTAGGAAGAGGAAGAGAGTAGTACACTGCTACACTACCATACCAGTGGTCTTTTTTTTAACGTTTTCAACTACAGATTGGGAGCATCGGGGATTTGTAGGAACGTGGACTTCGTCGATGACGGTGAGCTCTTCCATTGAAATCAAAGTAATAATAATTCGGATGATTCAAACAAATTCCCAAGAGCCCCGCTAGTCTAGTTCATGCATGGGTTTGAAGACTACTTGCGGCGTCGAACGGTAGAGTTCTTGTGAATCTCGACGTCAATCTCTCATTCAAGCTCACATGAAAAAACACTTTTGAAAATATTTCATACCTGTTGTGCTTGACAACCTCGAGCCTCCTGTCCACGCTGTTGCTCTAAGTTTCCACCATCTTTCGAACGGCTCCTTGTATTACGAATCATCCTCCCTTGCTACAAGCCGAAGACAAAGATAATTCAGTAGAAGATTGTGTCGAGCTCAAGATTGTGAATAAGCACCCCCATTCAAGACTGTTCGTCCACAGCTCTTGAAGAAACCCCCTGCACTCGTAGTAGGAGATACGTGCCGCCACATAATCCAGTGCAACGCGCCATTTGCCCATTCCCGATGGTATTAGAAATTCTAAAATTATCTTGAAAAAGCCACCTCCTTATAACTCCTGCTTGAGAAAGCGGGCGTTGTTGGTGCATGAACCTGGGCCAACCAATTTTAGGGCCATCAAAAGTTTTGGATGCCACTTTCTCAAATTTAAAAACCACCTTTACAATCCTTATCGGAGTAGATTTAAGGATTTGAATAAATCCATATCCACTGGATTCAGTTTTCTCAAAATGAACCAGATTATGTTTCCTCGGGTTTGGATTTAGTTTGAATCAGGCTCTGAATCGGGCTCAGGCCTAGGTCTCGAACATGACTCTCAGTCTTGGTTGACTGGGCCTCCATCTCGGGTAGCGTGGACCCATGCATGATTAAGCATTTCAATCATGATTGACCTGCCTTACCCTATATTAACTGACTTGCCTTATATTGGATTCATATAGGGTAGCCCAAGTAATTACCATCCTGATTCGCAATCTGAGTATATTAGGACCCATTGTGGGAGGGGTCACATATTTTTCAGAGGTGTGTGCATGTTTGAAGAATCAAACCCAAGTGGAATTATAATTTTCCAATAAAAATTGTAATTTCTATGAATTTCTGAAGTGGTCTGTCCTAAATTACAAAACTGCCAGTAGTTTAGAGTCATAAATGTCCTATCCTAAACCCTTATAACTGCCATTACCTAATAGCATTGGAGTATCCACAAGTCAAAGGCGGATACATTACCCAAGTTGGAATTAATGCACTAAAATTGTCAAAATAGTGAATGGATTTGGGTGAGTTTTATAGTGGAGATGGGGCCAAAAATAGGATGGCAATTATAAGAAGCTGGCAAAAATGGGCCAGTCTACCTTATTTAGTTACAAGCTCTGAACTCCTTCAAGTGTAGAGACTCTCCACAATTCTTAATGTCAAAGAAATCAAAACAAAGTCCACTTCTAAAGAATATTGTTGAATTGACATTCGAATAGAAGATGGAGACTATGAGTTGTACATTCCATATACACAGTTAAATCCAACTATACTTTCACTAATATTTACTTATAAAGTTTGAAAGGGAAATTTCGAAATTACTTCAAATTTTAATAACAAGGATAATATAATCATTTTCAGATTAAAATTTGTTGAATTGGTTTTGGGTTTAGGTTTTTCTTCATATTGTGAGAATTTGAATTTTTTGTGTTCTTTTAATATATGAACTTACTTTTGCAAAATCTGATATATACTATAGTCAATGCAATTTTGAGATAGTCAACAACTTGAGTTACTTGACATAATTGCACCTTCATAATATTAGAAAAATATGTACTCTACAAACACCAAATCCAACAATTAAATAGAAATAAAAAACTTCATTAAATATTTCCATAAATGAGTAGGATTTCCACCCAGGCAATAATGAGAAAGAAATTTGATCACTCCAAAATTGGACTTTGGGGAACTTAAGGGTTTGTCCAGAGGGGTTTTAAAGTTAAATAAATCACTATCAAATTAGGTCCCTTTATTTGAACTCATACAACTAGAATGACCTTGACCTACCTAGCTATTGTCTGCATCTAAGAATGTTCATAGATTTTGAGTTTGTTGTATGTAAAAAGCATCCTAAAAAAGAGATAATTTTGAAATTAATTTGCCTAAAGTTTGCTACTGATTGTTAACAGTGTATAAAAAATCTCATAGCAAATATGAAGTTTTCCTTTCTATTGCTAATGGCCTTGGTATTCCTTGTGGTGTGTACATGAATGTACACAAAAAGATTTTGGGAAGTAAACCTAAGTACCTTACAGAACTTGTTTCCATCTAAGGGTTGACACACCTATGTATTGTTCTAAACCTATGTTCTCAAGATCCTAAATGGAATGGCAAAGTGCAACATGCAAGAATTTGTAAGGCATGACTCTTATTATGTGGAGAGATAAATGACGTTCTCATTTTGCTATCTATATAATCATACTCCCTCAAGAATAGTTCAAATGAAAAATTAATATATTCTTTCATTCCCATATCCAAAATGACGTTGTCCTATGATGAATAGCAAAAGAAAAGGACTAATTCAAAGAAAGAGAATGTTGCTCTTAGATTCTTACATTTCCAATGCTGACTTCTCTTCCTCCAATTTGGGTGCCACTAGTGTCATTAGATGTCTCTTGCACTACATCCGTGTTGTGGACTGTAGCATCCTTGTCCTCACTACTCCCCCTAATTCCAAAATGAAGGACTTTCCGAAGGTCGCCAGGCATGGCCTGTCTTGTTTTGGATACCACTCCCTTTCCACGAGTCATCCTAGACCTTAATAGTGCCTTTGAAGATGAGAAATAGAATGAACTTTGCCTCTTCTTTCTCTTTCTACGCTCTGGACTAAAAATGAGAGTACCCGAATTCTCTACAAACATGAGGTTGATCAAAACTATGTAAAACCTATCACTCTCTGTAGCAGACTATGTTTTCAACCCGAAGCATGGAAATGGCTCTTGTCTACAGAGGTGGCCTATACTTATGTAGTTGAAAGGTTGAAAACTTGGAATGTCACAACACACAATAGAATACTCACAGAACTCTATGTTGGCATTCATAGTCTTATACATGTCAGTTAATTTCATGTGCCATAACTTCCATCAACACCTAAGTTTCAAGTCATGCGAATCCCAAAATGGTCCTGACACTTTACTTGAAATTACTCCCACAATGTGCTAGATGAATGTATTAAACTAAATCCTAAACTGCCGGTAATGAAGTTCTTCAAAGCAATTGGACTTTGACAGTGCCACCTATTGGAGGTCATAACTCTTCTATATGACAGTGCCATTAAAGACTTCAATGGCAATAGATGATAGGACTGCAAGGGACGTACATTGCGGTGGCTTCAAGGATGTCAGCAGCGGCGGATCACCAAGCTACAAGGGTCTTCAATGGCAATGGATGACTAGGACGTTAAGGACGTTTATGGCGCCATCTGACAAGGCTACAGGGAACGTCAATGGTGGCAGATGACCAAGATATAGGGAATCTGGATGGCAGTACCCTAAACCACAAAACTAGAAGTTGGTGGCGGCAGATGACGGTCCATAAATGGATGTTGTTATAATGGTTTTCAATGGCCATTGAATATGGAAGCCACTACTTAAACTTGGCTATATTCCTACTTAGTTTAAAATGATGGAACTTCAAATGCTAGAGTATTCTCTCTCATTACAAATATAGGATACCTTGCCCTCATTGACGACACTCTTTGTAGAAATTAGGATCATGCCTTACATTTGAGTAGATGGACATGAGGTTCCCCTTCTTTTTCCAGTAAATGATGGAGGTCATGCTAGAGTACTCAGCCACTTTCTCCATGTCCATTTTAGATTTGTAAAATCTTCCATCTATGTAGAAGAAGAAAAGATGTTAGAATCAGATGAAGTACAATAGTCTATCCCTGTTATGAGGTCTATGGAAGATAGAGGGCAGTGTTGGTTTCTTTCTCCAGGAAACTATAGAGTATACGGGCTTCCCTTGTCTATGCTAGCAGCGTCAACTGAGATTCTTAGCCACCAATCAAATAATTCAACTGTGGATATGCCATATATTGCACACGATGTTTCACCTAGGACCCCTCATGTAGTGAAGACGGTCCTTCCAAAACTTGAAGTACTTCGTACAGTGAAGGTAGAAAAATTAGATCCAATCATAGAATTGTCTAGTGAATCGGAAGGAGAATCTCCTAACTTGACTCTTCAAAAACAAACATGTCCTATCCTGACTTCATCAAGGGAGGTGGATCTTCTCATCTTTGTATCCGGAACTCAATCACAAAGTCCTTCTTCATCCTTCTTCAGTCGTCCTCCACTGCATCCATATCCAATTGCAAGAGTAAGCATCATAGACTGTTTGAGGGGACTAGCTACTATGCACCGATCTCGAAATGAATTGTCTACAATGGATTTGAATATAGTGAAGCACCATCGTGTCCCATTTCTTCCGGCAATATTTGATGGGGATGCCATCTTCAAATTGCCTCCATGCCATTCATCTTCATCAGCAGCTCGGAATTTGGAGGGAATGAACAAGCGATATGATGGACACCCATGGTGCAAACTAGTGACCACAAACATCAACAACTCGGACAACTTGAAGTTCCGTAAGTCCTACTATGCCGGCCATCTTGCTTGTGAGAATCCAAATTGTGATTACATGAAAAGAGCTTCTAAAAAGAATGAAATAGAGTGGAGTGGCTACACATCATTTCCTTTTGTAGTTGGGGATAGTCCTCCAAAAGATTGTACTCTAGTTTGTAAGGTTTGCAAGAAACCACCTTCATGCCTGAGCACATGTGATGCTAGGATGTACTACTCTTATTTAGACAATCCAACAATAAGTAGGGCTGCTATTCATTTTGGTGAGCATGCTCACCCTGTTGCTAAGGGAATGTATAGAGATTCCGCGGAAACTATTTGCGGACTCATTGTAGAATAGGTGGCCAAAACACCAACAACTCCTAATTCTGCAATTGCTCTCTCCGCTAGTAAAGACTTCTTAACTAACTATCTTTTTCACAATGGAGAAGGAGAGAAGGAGATGCTGAAGGGAGAAGAAATGGAGGAGGTCATGGATCGTTTCCAATATTTGAGCAGTCCAAATATATGAAATGTTATCTCTTCTTTCCACTCAAACAATTGAGGAGGTGTCATCAACCATATTATGACCATGAAGAAAGAATCTAAATTTGAATTCATACACGACAGTGTCTTCCCAGGCCAAGGCAAGGAGAAAGTGTACATTTTCAAAATGCTCACTCAAGGACCCGGAAGTGGAGTAGACCTTGTCAAGCGCATGCAACTAGGAGGTGATCTACAAAATGTGTGGTTGATGTTCGACCATGTGAAGCGTGTGAAGGAGTGGACTACAATGGCCTGCCACGTATATGATACCGAGTACAAAAAGGTGATGACCATTTCAATATGCGATATGTAGTCTGAAGACACGGAGATTCAAGTACAATTTTGGAGGAGCTTGAACGCAGTCATGGTGCGTCATGGAGTGGCCTATCCTAACTTTAAAGGGTTCATGGCAGATAGTGCTACGGCCAATTGGAATGCAGTCCGTATTGTCTACAATAGTGGTTCTGCAGATGAAAAAATGGAGAATCGTGAAAGGATCTGTTTGTTGCATTGGAGTAGTTTTCTTCATAAACACACATAGAAACATATAAAAGAAGCATTTCAGCAACAACATATTACTTTGTGTAAGCAATACAAGGATTCCAAGACTGTAGAGCAAGCAGAGACCCGTTATCTTGCAATATGGTCATGGTGGCTGTCATCTAGAGCTGCCAATGAAGAAGCGCTTCATCACTTAGATCATTGGCTAGCATTTTGGCATTTCCGCTACTGGTAGTGGGGAGGCTTTATGGACATGGTGAGTGCATTTGTAATTTGAATTGATATAAAGGTTTTCATTTCAGAAGGTACGCTTTGTTATAGAATGTTGTACCAAATTTGTTGAATATCTTTATGTGTTATTTCCAACGGATGAATTTGTGAATTCAAGCAGCTTATTTTGGTTTAGGGTAGTTTTGACAATTATTTAAAAAACAATCCAAAAGGGGGGGGCCTGTAGACATTTTAAATGCATCAATCGGATACGACTGATGCATTTGTAGTATATATGCAAGAACCCCCATTTTTGATAACTTCTTTAAAAATATTGGTGGGCTGAAATCATGGTTGTCATTATTTACCTTAACCAATGACTTGAATAATTAGTATAGTAGTCATTCTAAGAGTAATATATTTTTATATTAAAATGTATTTAATGTACTACCCCTAGAGACTTGAGAGTTTAATACTTATTTTTTGTGGAACCCTAAATCCTACGAATTTGAAGGTCTACAAAGTTTAAAAATTGAAAGGCTAACTCCTTTGTAAACTTCTGTGGATTTCTAGAAATTAAATTTGGAAGAGATGATGGACCTACCTTCATGCAATTTATCTGAAACAATTCATAACAAGTGGCTTCAAATGTCTGGAAATTGAGGGAACAATTTATTTGATGCCACTTGCGACGACAGTATTCGTGCTTGGATGCAAATGACAAACTATCGTGCATACTTCAAAGGTCATGCATCTGGATCTGGTCCATCTAAAAGCGAGTTGAAGTTGACAGCTGCCAGGCGAAGTAGAGATCTAAAGAAAATAGTAGAGGCACTTAACACATTACTTGGAGGTTGGAGCTGAGGGTGTAGGAACTCGCATACCGCATTTAGAAGGAGAAGAGATCTTCGGAAGCACGAAAAGGAAGTTGGACGTACCTATTGGTGATGAAGGAGACTCACACCGACCGGACAAAGTCAACTTCTCTCAACCTTGTGTTTGAACAAGGTCTACCACTGCATCTATAGATTCTTTAGATGGCGAAGGTAAACAGTATGAGGTAAATACTTCTCCATATGTTACAATTGCATGTGAAAGTGATTGCGACACATCAAAGTGGCACATTGCAAGGATTAGTCACAAATCAAATGCTAAATGTCAAGCTCAACAACGGGGATCAAATATCAAGTGTACCACCAAAATTGCAAGGGGAAAGAAGGGAACCGTAGCTCCCACCTATAGGGGTAGAAAAGAAGATTATGGGAGTAAACGAGAGGTGGTGGTAGATTTTTGGTTTTGTTGGGACGACATAGAATGATATGTGAAAGGTACGAAACGGAAGTGGATCATCGATTGGCTAGAGGTGCCACAGGTTTGGCCTATTTTGATTGGGACCAACCTCAATCGAGAGGAAACTTTGTTGTTGCAACATGCGGGCTTCCGCTTGCAAGAGCGTCCTATATTGTCTCCATGTTGACTTTTCAACATGTCAAAAATTCACAAGACTCTGTTGTTTGACCAACCACCACCACCAAATCCAGATGCATATCCAACAATTAGAAACAATCGAACTATACGGCGAATTGCAAATGCACCAACTATAGAGCAATGGAACAAGTGGGAGAGTGCTGGCAATATTAAAGGACAAATACTTGGAGTGACATTGCTTCCTTTTCCAGGGCTAGGAGCAATTGTGTCATTGGAAACCAAGGCAGACCATAACAGAAATGTGTATCGAATTACAGTGGGTATGTTTCCCACATGCACATGCCCAAACTTCGTCAATATGGTTGTTTTTGCCATTGGAGGTCGTCAACAATATGTGAATTGCAAGCACTTGTACTACTTGTGTCGTTACTTTTGCAAGATGGACATCAGTGATGATAAATTTATTCATGCACCAAGTTATAGCTTCAATGAGTTGAAGCTACTTCTAGTTTGAGCAGGAATCATCACAGTTTCAGAATAGGCATGGCTACATTTATCCTTGTACTTCACTCATATTGTATTCATTCACATATATTATAATTGAAATGATTTGAAGCTTATGGAATTGTGTAGTAAATGAATTCTTGGAACATGGAAGCATGTCTCATTAGTCAATTGTTTTGAAGTTAATTCATGTAAGTGACTAAAATTATGTACAACCCTAAATCCTATTTCAGTAAGGCATATATGAATATAGAAAGAAAGTCTTTCTTTTTTTCCCTAGATTTGTCCCATTTGTAAACTTCTTCATTGTCTTCTTAATTTCATTGTTGTCCTCCTTAATTTTTCCATTTGTTTCTAGTTTTTTTCATTCTCCTTTCTTTCTTGTTATTCTTTCCCATTTTTTTCTTTCCCCATTTTTGGGTTTCTCTATTTTTTTTGGTTTCCCATTTTTTTTCTTTCCCTTTCTTTTCTTTCCCCCTTTCTTTTCTTTTCCTATTTTTTTCTTTCTCCAATATTTTATTCTTTTCCCATTTTTTTTCCCCTTTCTTTTCTTTCCCCATTCTGTTTCTTTTCCTATTTTATTCTTTTTCCATTTTGTTGCTTCCCCCCTTTAGTTGGTCATTTTTTAGTATTTGTTTCAGGATGTCAACATTCGACAGTACTTATAATCATGAAGAAAAATCAATTTTAGATTTGAAAATTACATATAGTAAAACACCTCTAGATTAGGGTGAAATGTCTACTATACAAATCCACAATAGCTTGTGCTCATAAGCTAATCTTGACCTTTAGGTTGGCAACTCATCCTATATGTGTCCACTTATACTAGCGCATGTTGGAAATTCCAATCGCAATGAGATATTTAGAAGTCTTTACTCGATGTATTCAATCTAGCTAGTCAAAATAACCCAATAGAGTTATTGCCAAATGACATCTACTTGGCATACCCACAACGTTTGCCATATTTTCTATTGTAGTCATTAAACCAAATGCTCAAACTTTTCAACAAAGTTTGAAGGTCTTTTCCTGTCGAAATTAACAATTTCAAGACAATGGAAAATGACTCATACCACAATCCATGGTTATAGGGGACATAGTCATAGGTCACAAAATTTACCATAAATAGTAAAATATTTCCTATTTTTGGAATTTCTTTTACGAAAAAAAAAATTAAAGGAATTTTTTATTAAAATAATGTTTTCGGGGCTCCACACTCATAGCTCACAAGCTCGCCACTCCAAGCTCACATGCTAGTGTCGTTGTTTGACAACCGAAGAGAAGGTTTTAGTAAAATCAATTCCTTCTACTGGAATATAATCTTTTGCGACTAACCTTGCCTTATATCGATTGATCGATTTTTTGGCATTGGTTTTTAGTTTGACAACCCATCAACTACCAATAGGTTTCCTATTAGTAGGTAAGGTACTAACTTATTCCCATGTTTTATTTTGAGAAAGAGAATGTACCTCTTCATTTAGAAACCTCTTCATGACTTAAAGCTTCTTGAAAGGTTGTAGGTTCATTTAATGTACCTTCTCAAGACATCATGGCTTTATGGTGGTAATTTGGATGACCTTCAATGGCTTCAATGAGTCTCTTGGGCCTTTTAATAACCCATGGTGCTCTTCATAGTAATTGGGATTGAAGAGATCTCCACGTGAGTTGTGATACTTGTGGTTGAGATATTGATTGTAAGTTGATGGAGGCTTCACTTTCCTTAAGGGTTCTATTAGTGATAAATGTAGCCAAAGGCATTTGACTTGCTATAGGCCCTTGAATAGGTTTTGACAGATTAAAGTCTTTCTAAAGGAGGTGTTGGAGGACCTTGCATATTACTTGGTATAACCTTAAAAAAATTAGGATCCAACAATAAACTTTCATTAATAGGAGCCTTTGTATATGTGGGAGTTAATGACAATAGATCATTTTGAAACATATTTGATTCCAAAAAAGTGACATCTCTAGATAGAATAATCTTGCTATCAAATTTTTGCATTAATCCGTACCTTTGGGTTTCATCATTGTAGCCTACGAAAATACATTCAATACTATTGGAATCAAGCTTTTTCCTTTAATCTATAGGAATTAATGCAAAAGCTCTACACAAAGACCCTTATATGTGATAGATTGGACTTTCTACTGGTCCATAATTCATAGGGTGTCTTATACGAGTCAATTGCACTAGTTGGTACCCTATTTTGTATATATATCGCAATCATGAGAGCTTTGCCCCACAAGCCTCTACGTAATTTAGTATCATTAATCATGGTGATAACAACTTCTACTAATGTTCTATAGTGTTGTTTTGCCACCCCATCTTGTTGAGGGATGTAGGAAACTATACATTGACACAAAATTCCATGATTTTCACAAAATTTTGTGAATTCAAAGGATTTTGTATTCTCCGCCATTATAGGCATGAAGAACCTTCATGCTCTTGTTCATTTGGTTTCCTACCATTTGTTTATATTGTTTAAATTTTGCAAATGCTACAAACTTTTGCCTTAGAAAATATATTACAATGTACCGAATATAATCATTGATAAAGGTAATAAAACATGTAGAACCTTGAGTGTGTGGATGTTTAATTTGCATTTGTCCACAGATATCCAAATGGATAAGCTCCAAAACTTCTTTGGCACGAGTTCCACCTTGCTTTGGAAATTTACCCTTGTGTTGCTTTCCTTTAATACATGAAGTACATTGACTAATATTTTTGGTATCAAGATTTTTCAAATCTAAGACCATAGGATTCGAGACAAGTTGTGATAGCCGTATATAATTTATGTGACAGAGTCGTTTATGCCACAATTTGGTCTTATCTATCTTTGAACCAATTGCAGTAAGAGCAACAACATGATACTTAGAGGATGCTGGACCTAGCTTGTATAAATCATTTTCTAGTTTACAAATAGCTATTATAGCTCCATTAGGTGCTCTAAGTGTACATAGACCAAACTTGATGTTCATCTACCTTTCAACTTCATCTGGCTTTTTAATTGAAAACAAATTTTTTATTAAGCCAAGAATATGAAGGACATTAGGTATGGTTTTTCTCTTGACCATTATTTAATGTAATAGAGGCATCTCTTTCACCTATAACCTCATGGGATGTATCATCTCGGGGATCATCAGCTAAGTAAACTACTAGTCCTTTACTTCTAGGTCTATATGTGATAAAAGAACTTCATTTGCGGGCCTTATGTTGGTTAGCCCCAATGTCAACATACCAAACATGATCTTTTTCTTTGGTAAATAAAGCAATAGCAACATATAATCTAGCACTATCATCTGTAACTAGAATAGATTGACCAAAAGATCTTCGCCTCTTCTCATCTGCAATTCTTTTACGACAATCTTTAATAGCATGACCAAGCCTTGTACAATAAAAACATTTTAATTTTCTTTTGTCTAAATCGGAAGATTGTTTATTTGGGGATGTCTCCCCTTGCATCATAGGCTTTGAATCTTGGAAAGATGGCTTATAGGGTCCATACCTTTCTTGATATGAAGAACGTCGTCTCTTGCCTACAAAGAGAGCCTTTTGTATTGTCATTACCAAATCCAATGTTTTTCAATAGTATCTCTTCTTGAAAGAGATCTGCGGTTAATCCTTGAAGAGTCAAGCCTTGTTGCCTCCTCAAAGTAGTTAAATAAGGCTTATAGCCTGTAGATATAGAAATTTTGAGGCAATTTTCTTTTTGACTTTCCAATTGCTTTTCACACTAGACAAATCCTTCTAATTTAATTTTGAAGGGATCAATGGCTAGTTAATTCTTGCAAATGTGAAATGGATCTAATGTATATTTGAAATAGGGATATTGGTTAGGATTAGTAGGGTGGCTAATTAACTTGGTGACTTTCTAGATCTAAAACTTGGACTAGTCACAATTTATCTTGGGCTATATAGCAAGAAAAATTTTCTTTTCGTTTCTGATTCATATCAATATCAAATTAGTGTGTATGACTCATTGGCAATTTTGTATTAGTGCATTCCTTCAATTGATTCTCTTTTGTAATTGTGTGTATTTGTATTGTGTGATAAGTACTTATTTGTTTGTAATTTGCGATGTATGAGATGGCTAGTTGCAATTGTGTTAGCACCTTGTGAATTTGTAGATTCCTTTGAAAATTAAAATCGTCAATTAAATTATATTTGCACCACAAGATTGAGTGAGGTTTTGGAGAGTGTCTTTAAAATTAGTTAGTTGCAAAATTTTGGTGGCAATTGATCTAGCCAATCAAACTAGTGAATTGCAAATGGCAAAGTCCAAGGAGGATTGTAGAAGAAGCTACCCAGATGACGGTGAAGTCAGGCATCAAGGAGGATAAATTGTGGACATCAATTTGCAGGAAATTACTTACAGAATGATTGAAGAAGCTTTAAAATTATAAAATATAAAACAATTATGGCTAGTCTACTTGATTGTATTAATCATGTGTTGCAAGTCGACTAACTTGTGAAGGAACTGAAGAAGCGAATTGCCTTGCTGATAGCCTGTAGCTAATCGCCAGGCTTCTAATTAAAATTCATTGGATTAATTGTTGTGCTTCTGAATCATGTGGATAGCAATTAGCAATTAGATTGTGTGAGGCTGATCAGGTGTGCAACTAATTATTTAACAGACATTATAAATGAAACTATCAATTTGGCTTGAATAATTCAATAGCTTGGTGGTGACAATCACCAAGTCAAATTTCATCATTCTAATTGACAGAATTTGGTGGGAGAATTGAACAATTGGCAAATGAACATGAATCATTTATGGAATCAAGAATTTAAATTTGAAATGTAGGATTATGATATATATTGGTACAATAATTTGCATGTGCATTTGCTTGAGCAATTACGCTAGCAATTTGCTGCGAATAGTTGCAACAAATTAGTAGTTTGATTGGAGCACGTTGCCATCAATATGTCGATAGTTGAATGGCCTAAAGGAAGATAATTAGTTTCAATATAGATTTTCATTGTTATCATTAATTAAACATTTCTCATGCAAAAGGAGGTTCATGGCCAATTAGCTATAGTTGGTGGATTTGAAATTTTTGGAAATCGAAGTAAGTTGTGGTAATTGAGACACCCAACATTGCTAGAGTTATAGATGTCATGGAATAGAAATTTAATTGCGCTTACATATTTGCTATAGAATGGATGGATGACATAAAGCTAATTGGCAATTTAGGTGGTTGTATGTCATGGAGCTAATCACTAGGCTCTTACGCATAGGAAGAACTAGAAGATAATTGGCGGGGTCATGGTCGGTGAAGCTTGGAAGGGGAATTGTCGGTTGTTGAGTAAGTGGACTTATGAACAACTAGAGATGTCTTCACCCTTTTGCATACCTTGCATACTAGGATTCATTGGCAATACTAAATTGTAAATGAATATATTGCATTAATTGGCAATTAGGCTAATTAATAGCGCACTGAATAATTGGCGAAAGAGAGTCTAAATAAGGAGGTTCATATATTTATACTATAATTATTTAAATATATCTATACATGGGTCCATGTCTTAGATCATGCATTTGACCAATTGCCCAACCAAGACAAATTGCTTGAATATTTGCCTACCTGTAGATAGGGACTAGATAGGACCAAGACGAGAACATTGTATCAAATAGCATTGGTAATGGACTAGAGTGCTTAGAAAATGGGAATAAAGAGCTAATTGACGAGTGATTACATTTTTACCCTCTACCCTATTTGATAAGTGACCTTAGATACCCCAAATGATAAACTAATTGACCTTTTATTTCCTAAAGAATTCCAATACTAGTATCCTTGGGGTTTTGCCTAAAGGTAGGAAAAATTCAACTTACATAGCCACTTGGCATACTTCTCATTAATGACAGAATGGTATCTTCTTCATCAATTTCACTACCAATTGAGGCTAGTTGTTGTAAAATAGAACAAAATGTGTGTCCATGTTTTGATACACTATCTATGTCTCCCATCTTAAGACTATGTGATTTGTTTAAGAGAAACATCCTGGAGACAACATCTTTTGTCTCATACATCTGAAATAGTTGCATCCATGCATTAAACGATGCTGTACAATGTTCAATATGTGAAACGATGGACTTATGAAGACAATTGTTAATTACAGACAAGGTTAATGCAACTTCATCCTCCCACTCAACAATGCAACCCTTACAAGTTACTTAAGCGCAACACTTTCGTTCATGAGCGACGACGTTACTAAGTGATATACCGCCCTATCTGGTAGGTACTAAAACTTATCTCAATCGCAATAATACTAATAGCGCTATGGCGGATGATGTACAGGAGTATCGAGAAGGACAAGGACTCTTCTTTCAAACAGATACCTCAACCATGACAACTTGCTGGTCATGCCAAACTGTTCGGCAATCCGAATTCCTGTTCCCGCCGATGCAATCCAATGCAGGTAAACCCGACACAGAAAAATGGTCCGCTTTATAGAAATACCAGTCCTCCTTTCTTCCGTATCAAGCGATTGCAACTGTGAAGCATGATATATACTGCCAAATCAAGGAGAATATGTGAAATAAGACAAGTTCCTATTCATTCTATATGATCGCCCGCGCCTCTTGCGGGTCAATTGTGACGTTGAATACTGCGGTGCGAAACAAATCCAGCTTATACACGAAGTCAGTTACACAGGATAAAGATGCGAGACCTTGCTGGTCACGAGAAGGTCTTCATAAACAATCACTCAACCTTCGGGGAAGAGTCGAGGAGATAACCGCTGAGCTTTGCGAGAGCTCAAGAAACTATCGGGAATGATATCTTCGATTTCGTTAACCTTAAGAAATGTTGCAGCAAGTGCCAGGATTGGCACGAGGTCGGAGGCAACAGGACCATCTTGTCCATCCGTAACTCAACTATTCCAGTTCCCCACACACCATTGTCAATTTGTGAACTTTGTACAAGAGTTTAAGAATCCCCAACTGCACAAACAATCTAGCAGGCTCGAGGTGAACAAACTATGAAACAAGATAGACTCACATTCCGTCTGAAAATTCCGTCATTATCACATTCCGTCTCCAATTGCGACAGCTTATAGCAAAAAGAAGGAGACGACTCAGACTAAGCGTAAAATTACAGTTCCGTGTCAGACTTTCCTACGGCATTGAAGAATACGTCAATGACAAGAATGAAGCTGCTGGAGTCTCTGTTGAGACTCGCTGCTGTACAGTACAATTAATCTTACAATATCCTAAGAAGGTTTCTCGTGAGCCAGATGCTCACGAAGGACTAAACTGAAAGAGCAGGGTATTGTACAAATCAAGCACCGCGTTTCAGACAAATCCCATCTCCTGCTCTTTACGAATGCCTGCAAATGTCCGAGGGAGGTTAATGTTAGTGACTGACGTCGACTTCAATAGAGACAGTAGAGTACTGAGTCACATACTGGAAAAGAAAAGCAGAAAGGTTACAGTCTTCCAGTACCGAAAGATTGATATTCCTCGTAATGGTGGCGCAGGCAGTGTGACCCAGATCAAATAGCCTCGGACCTATTCCCACAGACTCCGCAGACAATTAGAGGTTCCTGTGCCCCTTAAGAAATTTGCTGCGGTATTACATTTTCTGTGCACGTTCGTGATCATTAGCCTGGGCCAGCAGAGCCTGAAATTGTTTCACTTCGTCAAAGTCAGCCTCACTTTCCGTTCCTACGGAGAATCTACGAGTGTCAGTCGTCAGCTGAGTGAGCTGCTGCTCCAGAATTTTAAGCTTCTTCCTCTTCCCACCATAATCAGCCTGCAACACAAGGCCCTTATTATTAAGTTTATTTCCCCAGCAAAATAATGTCGAAGTGAAGAGAGAGTCTTAAAAAAACATAATACACGGGCTCACTCCTTGCAATCATCTCATAAAGCATGAGTATACCTTCAGTCTTTTGTACTCAGCAGCAAGAGTCTTGTTCTTTAGCCTCATCTTTTCCGAGAGGACACGAGCTACGACAATCTCAGCTTGCTTGTGATTCATTTCCATCATCCAACTGTACGCAAAATAGGAGACAATTTCTGGGCTGTGAGCTGGAGATTATTTGTAATCCAAAGCACATACCAAGTTCAAATTCCAATTTCAAGAACACAGGGCACAGGAAAAAAGTAAGAGAAGAACTGCAACAAAGAGAATGACTGGGTCTTCATTGACACACTTACTTCTGTCGCTCTTGATTCAGCTGCGTTTGTAAATTGGAGAGCTCTTCATCTTTTTCTCGTGCTTCATCAGAATGGCGAGCTCTTTCAGAGATCAGCTCGAGCTGCTGTTGACTTACAAGTGCCTGCATCACAATATCGTACGTTGTTATCTCGAATGGAAATTCGCAGAAATAGCATTTAGTGGAGAACTTGAGTTCGAGAATTACTCCTTGCAACTTTAATACATCAACCAGGATAGCGTTATCCGGTTTCAAGAACTGACACATCGAGACGCCGAATGAAGGTAGTCACTCCAATACGTCTCTCAATCCCGAACATGTGGGAACTCCTCGAGAATGATTGGTTAATTGCAGTGAACGACGTCGTGGGTACGCATAGATAACATGGTGAGTACACAAAGAACTTAAAAACTCAAAAGAGTGTGCGTGCTGAAAGTGCGGCAGTGGTTATGTGGAGAAGAATATTGTACTCACCGCATAGTTGCTGATGTCCAATTTGACGTTGTGAAGGTCCCGCATCACATCTTGAGTCAATGTCTCAGCTTCTTTAAGCTGTCCGTTCAATTCTCTTAACTGAGTCACATACACAATTGGTTAGACCTAAAAAACTCATGCTCGACCAACATTACGTACTGCTCTATGGCTTGTACATTCTAGAAAGCACTCCTCCAGTGAAAAATGCATGTTCTTCCAATGCTCGTTCTCTTTTAAATTAAAAGATTGAGGACACTCAGGCTCCAACAACACTACATAATCGTTTAGAAAAGACTCTATCTAGTATTGGTAACCTGTGCATCTTTGTCTTCACATTGGGACTGCAGGTCGTCGAGCTCCTGATGGACGTGTGCTAGTTCAGTTTCCATCTCTTCGAGCCGACTTCCTTGGAGCTCATTTTGACTATGGAGTACTGTCATTCGTTTGTACATCTGAGAGACTTCGGTCTCTTTATCCTCAAGTGTCCTGCCACAATTGTGCGAACGATGGTCAGTTAATGATGTTCACGTGAGCATAGGACATCCCTAGTAAATTCAATCAAAGATGGTGACGTAAGAATAAGAGAGGACTGAGACACTTCTCCTCCAAGCTAAAATAATTAAACGGCATTCCCTGACACTCACTTTTGTAGATCTAGGCTTGCAGCTTGGGCAGCTTGGAAACCCTTGAAGTTCCGTGATCCGGTGCTATGCATAGCTTGTAGCATTGTCATGCGGTTCTTCATGCCCTGGAGCTCCATTTCAAATTCGTCTCGAGTCTTCCGTAATACATCAAGTTCACGCTTCGTATCCTCCAGCTGAAATTCAAAGGAGTCCTCAGCATTCAAAAAAAGACTTAGAGAAAAATGTCGGAGATAGACTTATGGAAATTAATGATAAGCTCTTAATTCATACCTGTTTCTCCAATGCACTGTTCTGGTTTTTCAGTGCTAAAACAGATGCCTTCAGTGTCCTAGCTTCTTCCTCCTTGCCACTTGCGCGCAGAATGTTAACTTCGGCAAACTGTAGCACGAAACAACATTGGAGACTCCCATCAGCGCCAATCATTGATATAGTTATCGAAAAAATCCTCGGGTTGTGCTTCGGACAGAGAGTCAAAGCTGTCTATACTTCCGGAGCAAAGTTGAGAAATCGGCACCCTTACCTTTTGAGCTTCGAGTACTGAGGACTTGTGGGACGCCACAAGCATCTGGGCTGCTCTAAGCTCACCATGCAAGGCTTGGACTTCAACAAGAGCCCGGTCTCTTCCATCCTTTATAGTCCTGATCTCATCAGATTCGTTTCCTACAAAAGGTATGCATACGTCGACACTCTTCAGGGCATTTTCCTGCTCCATTATGGTATTATCTTTTAAACGCAGGGTGTCTCTCAACCCTTCTACCTCTGATTTCAATTTCTCACATTCTTGTGTGGTGTGTACTGCTTTTGAAACCACGTGCTGAAGTGCTTCAGCTTTCTGGGCTAAAAGCTCCTCTAACGAACTCAATTGCAGTTCTTGCTGAGCGATTTGAGCCTTCATATTCACCATTTCTTGGTTAGCATCAGCTATCTGCGCTTCCACTCCACAGCATTCCTCCTCCCGGGTGCCGATGTCCATCCTCATTTTATCATTCTCCTGTCCGTCGGAACTGACAGTCGGAAAGGCCGATATCCGTTCACTCTCTTGCAGGCTGAGAGTTGCCCTTAATTCGGCTACTTCGGTTTCCAAAGCCACCTTCAGAGCCTGTAATTCCAGGACTTTCTCTTCAATCTCTGTAAGTTCTTCCCTCAAAGCCACAGAGGATGAACTTGCCGCTGCAAAGTCGGTCTCAAATGATCTAATCCGTGCGTTTTGACTGAGAATCTCCGACTGTAAGGAATTCCTCTCTGCCTCGAGCACCACAATTCGAGCTTGCAATACAGAATTTTCATCCGAGACACAATCAGAAACCCTCCGGGCTTCGGCCATTTCATTATCAAGGAACCTCAGACTCTTCTGGGCCTCAGTCAGCTCAATCTGAAGTGTGGAGATTACGTCAGCCTCTAGTTCAGCGATCTGCTTATCGATGCTGTCCCTTTCCGCCTGTAAGACTACTACTTTAGTCTCCAATGCGGCTATACGATCTCTTGAGAATCCTGCGGCTGCTCGAGCACCGGCCAACTCGTTCTCCAAAGAACTTATGATCGCTAATTTGTGGTCAACTTCTGCCTGCAAAGTTTCTCTCTCTTTTAGCAACGCCTCAATCTCATCTTTCATTGCCTTCATTTCTTTGTGGTTATAATTGAAAGACCGAGAGGCAATACTGATGCGATCCTGTAAGGTGCTTACTGCTGAGATATTTTCGGCAAGTTCTATCTTGAGAGAGTTATTCGATTCTTCGCTATCGGCAAGCCTAAGTGCTAGACTGTGGATCTCATCCTGCAATTTGATTTGATTCTTTCTCGCGATTTGGAGGTCCGCCTCATCACTACCCTTCTGAATCTGTAAGTCTGCAAGCTTCGATCTAAACGACTCCAGAGAGGAAAGTGAGCCCTTCATTGCCATCAACTCCGCGTCCATAGATGACATCGCTTCGTCTTTCTGCAAAATATTGCTCTCGAGATGGTCTTTTTCTGAAATAAGCCTAGCAATCCTCTGGTATAAGTTATCCAAGTCCCGTGCCATGGAGCAGGTCGCAGCGTGCGCAGCAGATAGCTCAACTGCCACTGGACTGACAGCACCGGTTTCGAGGGCGATGTTGATATGCATATCACGATGTTTCTCCTCTAAGGCACATATTCGTGCTCTCATTTCATCAACTTGCTCCACGGACTGCGCTGTAAGGTTCCGTGCAGCCATAACGTCAGTTCCTAGTGAAGTTACGTCCGCAATCTTCAATGTCAAATCCTTCTCTAACCTATTGTTCAGGCTCTGCAGGTCTCTTATTTGCCCATTCAACTTGTCCACCATTATTTGGTTTTCCTGCGATTCCAGGACATCCCTTTCAACAACATCTTGGACTTCCATTTCTAGTGACAGAGATGATTCAGTCTTGTGGCAGCTTTCCATACTCATGCTAACCCTTGTGGCCACCAACTCTCTCTCAGCGGCGCTCAGAGCCTCAGCTTTCTCACCAAGAAAGCCTTCCAACGCCCTCAAACTAGTCTGCATTTCTGAAATTCTTGAATTCAATGATTGGCTCTCTCTCATCACAAATGCAGCTTGTCTATCTTTTTCCAGCAATTGCTTTTCCGTTTCATTCTTCGCTGAGACGAGCTCCTTCAACTCCTCACATCTTGCATAGGCCACTTCCTGTACTTGCATAATAAACATGAGTTTTCCGAATATTCGTGCAATGCTAAACAAAGCAGTTACATCCTGAAATTTGCAACGGAAGCGAGAGTTTGGAAATACCTGAAGCTCATTAATTATGGCATTGGCTTTGAGAAGCTCTCTCTTGAAGACAGTATCTTCACCCGCACTCTGCTGAAGAAGGGTTAAGTCAAATTCAAGACCCTGAAAACAATCCTCTTTCCTCTGAAGCTGCATCTGTAACTGTTGAACGGTCTCATTGAGGCGGGCATTCAGAAGGGTGATTGCCTGGACATTTGTTTCTATCTTCTGTAGAACGCCAAGCAAATCACCGATTCAGCAATCACTCGTGTACAGCGATATGATACAATGTATACTACCAATAACAGGCGGAAAACAGGCAAAACTGGACACTCAATGAGAGAACATGTGTTGTACTCTAATTGACGAATCTGCTTCGACTCCCTAAACACTCCAGCCCATAGTGTTGCAAGGTATGACTGCTAAGTATTCTATACAATAGACATGTGCATGTTATCAGAAACTGAAAGTTAAAAACATGCATTGGCAAAGAGTCCAGCAAACAGCTTTGTTACCTGTTGCTTGATTGCTATTGAACTCTGGTTCTCCATAACCAGCACTTGGATAGAGGCCAACTCTTCTTTGAGAAATTCATTCTCAAGATTTGTACGCTCCACGGTTTCAGACACGGCCAATAGTTCTCTTTGAAGGCGAGATTCGGTTTTACATGTCACATCCAAAGTGCATTCGCTTTGAGAGAGTTGAGCTTTCAGGTTCAGGATTTCAGTTAAGAGATTATTTTCCTTACGTCGGGACTCCAATAAGTCAGCTTTGTTCTCCTCAAGAGTCGTCGTAAGCTCGAGGAGCTGATGTTGCAGTGCCTTCAAAGTAGCACACTCGTGTTCTACTTCCTGGGGCGAGGTTTGCGAGGTCCTAGGAAAGCTCACAACGGAGGTCATATCCTTTTCTATGATGACGGATGGCAAAGGCTCCGAGAGAATTTCCAGTTCAGATGATTTCAGATCCAATTTCTCTCGTAGCTCCTGAGATTGCATGCTACTTAAGGTGGCATCCGCTTTCGCAGTATCAGCACGGCCTAGTGCTGCATCCCTCTCCATTTTCAGGGCATCACAGGTTGCTGTGGCGCTCAGTAGTGCCCCCTCCAACGATTCGATAATTTTTATTTTCTCTGCCAGACATTTCTCAATCTCATCTATTCGCATTTGGCAATTGATAAGATCAGAGGAGCTTAAGTTGTGCTCTGGGGCATCGCCATCGCCCTGAAATTTCGCCTGTAAGTCCAATTCCTCTATCCTTTTTGTCTTCTTCTCAAGTTCATCATACAGGAAGCTCAGAGTTACGCGGAGCTCCTCCTGCACAGAATCAGTTGATGCCAACTTCACACTTAACATTTTCGCTTCACTGTCAAGTTTCTCTTTCGCTTCCTCCAGCACAGTTATCGTCTCTTGGTCATTCTTGACAGCGCGCTTCAATGAATTCTCCAGCTGCAGCTGCCGGCATTCCGCTTCATGAAGTAAAAGTTCCAGTCGTTCGACCTCGGTTTCCAGTTCTGACATCTCCTCTTGCTGGATTTTGAGCACAACCTCGAAATCTGAAACCTTCGTGTTCAGGTTGGTTTGAAGCACTGCGTCTTCTTCAGCTTGAAACTTCAGCAGAACATTCTCGTCTACTAATTTGTTGTTGGTTCGCACCATTTCTTGAAGAGCACATTCTGTTTCCTCAGACTTCATCCTCGAATCTTTCAATTCCAGTGAAAGAAGTGAGGTTTCTTTCAGGAGCTTAAGATTTTCCTCTTGAATATCTAGTAACTCCTTAGATTTCAATGCCAGGGCCTCCTCTTGGTTCAACTTCATCTTTTCTAAATCTGTTAGATTTTTATCTAGAGCAGAAATCTGATCTCGTGAGATTCCAATTGCATCACTCTGTTCAAGAAATTTAACCCGAAGATGTTTTACTTCGACCTTCAGGTCTTCATTCTCTTCAACGATCTCTTCGATATTCCTGGAAATTTTAGCCAAAGATCCCATCTCCTCCACAAGACGAATATTTTCCCTTACCACTCTATCCAGCTCCTCCTGAATACGTTCCTCTTTGAGGACCCGTTGCTTGTGTACTTCAAGCTCCTGCTCAAGACGGGCAACGCTGGCCTGCAGTTTCATTTTGTCCTCCATAACAGATAGCCTGGGAGGTACACCGAAACTTTTCATCCTCCTCGACGTCTTCCGATCCCCGAATATGTCATCAGAATTACACGAGTCCCGTCCCTTGAAATAATCGTGTTCAATGTCGACTTCTGTAAGTGACTTTACAGATCCAATTGACCAGCGTGCAGGTACGTCCGTAGCGATTTTCGGCAGCCAATCTTCACCTAAAATTTCTGCGATCTCTTTCCCCGCATCAACGAGCGCACGCTCTCCTTCCACAAGGTCACGATATAGACTTGCGGTGGCCTTTTCCAACTCAGTCCGCAGGGATTTGATTTCCTCCTCCTTCACTTTTGCCAAGTCTGCATACTTCTGTGCTGATTCCTACATAGTCACAAGGCAATGCTTCTAATCACAACCTGTACTCCATGGCCAGCATGGTTTATTTCCAAACGTTCTTAGGGTTTATATTCCAAACAAGTTCAGAAAGAGCGACTCTCTAAATGGTATCTGGGTGAATTATGTATGCGACAACAAATAAGGCACAAGAGCTACCTTTATCTGTTTCAATTCTCTGTCTTTCTCGGAGTTTTTTTCCGTAAGCTGATTGACTAGAGTCTGTAGCTCGCCCACTTGCCTGAGTGACATCAAAAGGCATCAATTGTACAGCACCATCAATTGTTACGATTCAACAGACGCTCACATAGGTCAGTAACACTATTACTCCCGTCATTGCCCCACGTGCGAGACTTAGAAATGGAATAATCAACTATTGAATACAGATTTCATTTGAGTCTTTAGTATGCAGCAGATATAATTTGACCTCAACTCAGGCTGACAGTGCTGTGGCTTACCTCTGCAACTGTGAACTGGCTTCTAAGCAGTTGGTCAAATCGTTGCGGCATGTTTCCAATTCCTTTCGGTAACTGTCACCCTGCCACGGAATATGGTATCAAGACACCATCAATGGATCAAATGATGAACGTACGGAGTGGATAGAGTTCTGAAATTAGGTACACACCTGTGCGATGGTCGTTGACAGCAACCCTCGCTCCACAGCAATCTTCCCATCGAGAAGCTCCAGAGCCTGTACAAAGTTCAGAATGTAAAAGCAAGTTGCGTTTCGAAGCAAGACCATTTTCAGTTGAAATGGTATTTCACCAGCATATAAAAAGCAGCAAATTAGCCCAAGCCCTGAAACTACTGAGGTCAGCATGTCAAGTTCCAGTAATGCAGTCATGTCATTTAGCCTTTTCATGGTACCTGATCTCGTAAACCTTGAATCTCAGACTCCATCATAACTCTCTCCCCACACTCGTAAAAGGATCGATATCTGCAAGAGAGAAAATTATAAATGAAACTTGGGAAATGCAGCTGCGAACTGCCTAGCATAATGAATATAGTCAAAAGCACGACGAACGTGTTTTCAAATGGAAAGCCAAAAGTGAGCCAAAAAACCTCTGAACTTGCTCTGTCAAGCGATAATTCTCCAGTTGCAATTTTGAGACAGCAGAATTGCGCTCAAGACTTTTAGCAACTTCCAGCTTCTCCGCCAACACCGCATGTTGCTTCGAATCTGAGGACCTCACATCTTCAGATAACTGATGCCGTGCTGATCCATCGTCAATACGATGCAAAAGGCCCTTGCAATTAATCACTTCCAATTCCCGGTCCTCGATCTGCGAGAATAAAACAGAACTCGATAGAAATTCACTGGCAGGCCAAGCATACACCTTGGGGACAAAGAACTTCACGTGTAGGCGCCAAAGAAAAAGATTCAAGATAAAATCGATTCTAAGTGAGGTTTCTACAAGAAAAACAGATTTCCGTAGAGAAATTACCAATTTGTTTGCTTTCTCAACTTCATCAACCTGTTGTTTCGCCTTATATTCAGCTGCCTGCTCACGTCTCAAAGCTCCGGCCAAAACTGCTTCAAGAGCCTTAACCTGCGTTAAACAATCAGAAATAATTTATTAGAAATAATTCATTGTGCAAAACAACCGTATTGAGAGCAAGGAATATGTCCAAAATTACAGATATTTGATACATTCGACGAGAAGAAGTAATGCGCAATACGAAATTTTCGAATACCTTCCCAAGTAACTCCGCTGACTTCAAGTCTAAAGTTTCATCCGAACGCTTCTTTTCTGCCGCATCGAACAGATCCCTTCCAGTTATAGACATCCGGAAAAACTCATTGCTTGCTCGCCGGCATTCCCGTTGCATAGTTGAGAGAGTCTGGCTGCGCAATCTGCTTACTTCTTCCTGTTCCACGATATCATCCCAGCACCCATGCTGCGTTGAGAGATTTAAATGAGATGAATTCACTTTATTTTAAAATGGGTGAAGTAATAGGAAAGGCAAGTGCTTGCCTTCAATTCCTGAATCTCACGTCGTAACAATTGCACTTCTTCGGATGCATCTTCATTGATGACAGCCTGCTCAGGTAACGGTGAGATGTCAGGCTCTATCTTCCCAGGTTTTTCAATTTACAGGAATAAACGGCATTAATTAAGAACAGCAAAGACATAATCAACTTACATTATTCTGGATGAATTTGGCACGTTGTGCAAACTTGAGTGTACTCAGAGTCTCCATTGAACAGCTGCCATAGAAATAGCATAGAAATCAGTAAACAATCGCACACCCGTGGTTTTCAAAGTAACTACTGTTTCTTTCCCTCCTTGAAAAACGGTGACTGTGGTGCAAGGTAGATCTGATTGATCACATACCAACTTGAGGGACTGATCGTTGCAATGATGGCGGTTTTTGAGTTACCTCCGAGGGAGTCCTGCAATCAATCGATCCGAAACTCTTCACAGATTAAAGCGCCGCAATAACCACTCGGATTCACTTGCTGAAGAAAGAAAACTCAATGTAAAACAAAAGTGAAAACAGCCAATCTAACAACCCTGGGAATTGCTTCTACCTGCAGAAGGAAAGTAAGCTTCGAGTCTCGATACGGAACATGGCGCGGCTTCCCATTCGCCATGTCTATCAATGTCATTATAACCAGCCTGTTGAGCGCAGCACTCAATCTCATCAGCAAAAGGCACAGTTATTCTGCTTTTCTATGCTTGTGTATGTTTCGTACATATATTGCATAGCTTCTAAAAAAAATGGAGATCAATGGCAACCGAACTTAAACCGGAACCGAACTGACCCAAGGGTGGAAAGTGACTTGTTGATGCTGGAAGCTTCCTTCAGACGGTCACCCTCGGCCCCTGAAGACTTCTGCCTGCAATTCGACCAGTAAGTAACCTATTTAATTACATTACTCATAGACCAATATCAAGCACAGAAGCGAACCAGCAGCAATTAAGTACATGGCGACAGCGTCAAGCAGTTGTACATCATACCTTTCTGACCCTGCAAGATCCACCAGATTCAATCTTCCAAAGCGCATATTTCCCTTAGAATTGGTCATCCACTGCACTCAGATATTACCACAGCAAATGATAAGAGTTAACCAAACGATCGATATTTGGAGCTCCAGAAGAATTGAGATATCGAAGGAGAGCCCCAACACTTTCAACCTTTCTCACCGCTGCATACTCGAGACCTTTCAGAGATCTATGTTGAGCATACCTTGCTTTCTATGGTGCAGGTGAATACACTGTGCGAGCGGCTGCTTTCTCGATTCATGTTTGTGGAAGCAACTTTCCTGTTGGCAGCTCCCTTTTGGAGCAACGAGATAACATCTTGTACGCTGCTGACGACCATTTCAGTAAGGTTTTCTACAAATACACCCTTTTTCGAGTCCTCTCGCATCTGCCAGCCATTCAGATCGTAGAAGATTGTCAAGATCAGCGAAGACTGAATCTTTCCGATTAGTGTGCCAAATTGCAATAAACAAAGGAGTTACATGGAGCGTGCTACCCTTGAATTTTAAGGATGCGATTTCGTAACGTATACAATAGATTTTCCGAGGAACTTTTTCATTCTGACCAAAACGTTTCGGAAGAGAGAATGCGTCAATCCGGAGGGACAATTCCACTGAATGTACCGTGGCAGAAAGTTGCGTGCCAGTATTGCAACCTGGGCAATACGTCGAATCTACCTAGACTAAAGAAATGCGGATTAATTCTAATCAAGAAAATGGACGTACTTGAAGATTCGACGAAGAGGGCTCCAGGAGATCCGTGATCTGCTCATTGTAAATTTCCAGAAAGGAGCACTTACAAACAAATCGTAGCTGCTCTAGTTGACGGTCTTGAACTTCCTGCAGTTACTTGGATCAGTTTAATCAGTTACTAGATTATCACAAACATGTCTCTAGGGTGCCATACGACACGGAATCTCTCGAAGCGCAAGATTATTAGGCAAAGACAAGAATGGATCTCAATTCTAGATACACTTCAGATCGGCGTTTGCACATACAAGAAGAGTTGTGATCCTAAAACCGCATAGCTAGATGTGCAAGCCTCTTTACCTTCTGGATTTTTGAAAACAGGTACTCAAAAATGCGCGGTGTCATCCCACAATTGTCATTTGCTTGATCGCCAAGGTTGGTGATATCTCCGAGCATTGTGTGTGTTTTGCCGCTTCCGGTCTGTTAAAGAATATAGAATGACCCATTTAAATAACATCCTAGTATTCCGAGAGATTAGTTGTGACCGTTTCCAGGTTCACATGGATATGTCCAACCACTTAGTAAGGGCATCGCTGGCTTGACACCGAATAGCCCAGCAAAAGTATTCGCGAGGCGAGGACGGATAAGGGAAACAGTGTTCGCGATATTGAAATGAATTGCTGAACGAGAACCTCAAAAACTTCTCAGCCCCTAGTGTACGATGCAGGAAAAAATCTTTCATATACAAATGCTCACCTGGCCATAAGCAAACATGCAGCTATTGTAGCCAGCCATACAATTCTCCACGATAGGTAATCCAACCACTTTAAACAGCTTTTCCTGCGATAATAGTGGAGAAGTCCGTGAGATTGCTGCTATCGTTCATTGACAACTGATACTGGATACGATGGGTTACGCAGCCATCACACACTGGAGGACAGCACGAAAATCCTGACCTGAGAAATGTTTTCGCCAGCGACGTGATCAAATGTGAAGCGTGTTTCTGGCTGTCCTAGCCATGTGATGGCGTGTGGACCGTCTTGCCTCAGGCATCTGCTGAAGTCTTGCATTGATGCCTCCTTGCTGCTTGATGGTCGAGTCCTAATCACAACCTGATAGACGATCCCTCAAACTAATCCATTAGAAACCCCTCCGAATACGTAAATACGGGAGTAAATCAAGTCATTTAAACCTGTCATTCAGGGAGATACATGATTCTAAAAGAGAATGTTTCAAATTAAGGGCTCATAAGAGAAACAGAGAGCACAGTAGTTGCTCAACCACCTGCACATTGTGGTCGTCCCAAAAGGTGGGATTTTCTTCGAGGTCAAAATGGGTTTGAGCTTGATGGGGTTCCTGAAGCACCAGTGCTCTCCGAGCACTGGCGCGTAGACTGCCTGGACTTGCACAAGGCGTTCCGTTCAGCCCTGGCCTTGAAGGCTTGCTGGGTGTCTTCTCAAGCTTGGACACAGCAGCTTCAATTTTCGGACCAAGTGACATTCTTCTGAGGCCTTCCTGTCTTGCAGATGACTGCCTTGAAAGGCATACAGCGGATTGCCTTCTTGCCGGTGACGGCCTTGCAAGGGACACATCTTCAACTTCGCTATCAGATGTCGAAGAGGGGTCAGAATCGTCCATAGTCGTGTCTCCATCTTCACTACTTTTCGCTCCTAACCTTGTGTTCGAAGCTTTACGAGTGCGACGTTCTTCATAAGCATCTCCTGTATAAAGATATCGTAAGAAAGGACGATTCCAGGCAACAAGTGCACACTATAAACTTCTGCAATTTGAAAAGAATTGTGGCCCAGAATTTCTATCTGTAGTTACTTTACGCAATTTACTGAAGTGCAATTTCTATCTATAGTGATGAGAAAAAAATGATGGACGCCAAATGTGTAAACCCGTTTTAAGCGGAAACTTTTTGCAGCTCTGGGTTTACTTACATAGATTTAGGGTAGTGGACATTTTCGGAAGGAACTCATATACCTGGAGAATTATCCCCCCGCGGATTTTCGAGATCGGTCGAACTGATAGGCAGCCGCATGGAACCGGGGCCTCTCCTCGAATTGCTCTTCAATGGCGTACCGCAAGGGGTGCTATACCTCTCAGGACTACTCGAATTACTACAGGAAGATCCAACGTTGGAGTCAACATTTTCCAATGATGGATAAGAAACATGCCCAGACGAAACCCCTCTAATCTTCCCTTGGGGACTGTATCGTTCGAACCTCGGCTGGGATTTTGAAGCTGAGGGAGCTGGTGATGAGTTCCCAGCACTGAGATTGTTCCTTGCCGATGCAGAGAAAGCAGAGAGGGGAGGGCGCCCTGGAGAAGTACTGTGCATCGGCTTCGTTGGAGACTCCTTTGAATGAAAGAAGGAACGTATGTTCGGTGAACCTTTCACCATGTTGAGAACCCACCTCAGGGGCTTCCCCCTCCTTCAATTCCAGTCAAAACATCAGCACCTTAAACACTACACCGGCGCTCCTGCACTGTTGACGTGATAGGCACCGGCAAGCCACAGAACCGAGCCACATCCATGCCCCTCTAGACACTTCAACTCAAAATGAATCCGCTGCTTACTCAAAACAGTGAAATTAATCACGTCGATGAAATCCCTCACTCATCCGAGGCACTGCAAAATTGGAGGGCAGTTCAATGTTGTCAGCAAACAATACCACGATTTATATCCCATTCTGTTACTAGCTTTTCTGTTATTGGCTATACAGTTAACGCGCATTGGCTATTCTTAATTGGAGATTGGCCTCCGTAGGGCGTGGCGCAGACTGAAAAGTCATACTTCAGTACCGAGTTATCGTGAAGGGGAACAAATTCATTCCCCCCGGGTACTGACGAGCACTTGACGTGCAGGGCACAATATTTTGAAATACAGACGCCTTGGAAATACACCGGCAACCTATTCACTCGTCCTTACTAATTAAGCGAGCTTGTACACTACAGCAGAAGACATGAACTTAACTCCTGGACGCTCAACGTTGACGGTACAGTTGTAGAACCAGACATCCAAACAAACAAATATGGAGTACCTTCCACTGAAAAGGGCAACACATGAATTCAAGCTTCAGTCGATCGCACTAGCTCGTCAGTGCTGCATTCGACTGATGAATAGTGCACAACTGCTTCAAAGCACACTCGATGTCTACCCTACCCGCCACAAACGAAGAACAAGGCTACACCGATCCATCACCGCAGCCTCCAATTTAGATGAAACCTTGGACTTTCTGGAAGCTCTCTATTCCACAAATTTGAAACCTTCGACAGACTCAGCATTCATTGATTAAAGCCAAACTCAAACTCATCGCTCAGTCCACAGCTGCTACTATTCTCATCAATAAAAGCGCGCATTCGTCCAACTCTCAGCGAACCTCATACGCCTCACAGACGCAGGCATTCACAAGTGCTGGCAGCTAACTACAGTTCGAGCGCGCTCTCCAGCAGCTTAATTGGAAAAAAGTTTCAGTCAATTGTACAATCCTGGACGACGAAGCAGTTAAGTTTCTTAATTGCATTAATAAACTCAAGTAAGCAAGAGAATCCTACCGTGTCACCAGAAAGTCACATGTCGATCGTCAACCGAAAGCAGAGCATGCTCGAGCATCCAAAAAAAACTTCACCGACTGAAATGCAGCACCAAATATTAAAATTCCAGGAGAGTAGCAGCAACGGAATGATCGAGGGCGATGCGGAAACTTTGAACGAGAAGTCGCGGGGAAGGACAGTGTTCCGTTGAGAAGGAGGACGGGGCCAACGGTTACAAACGAGCAGCAGCTGCATGTGCAGAGCTGCGAGACCAGCAGCAGGCCAGTGTCACTCTGTCAATGCACAGAGAGACAGACGCTGGCATAACGGGGGAAAGCCTACGAGCCACTCCCAAGTCCCAATTCAGGGCCTGTTCCAGATCCTCAACTGAGGTGTCACGTCACGGGAATTCAAGGGCTTTAGTTATTCGTCTGTATTATGAATCTGAGGTTTCCCTCCCAAAGGGTTTAAAGGACATCAACTTCAACGTTTCACCTTACCATTCATGCAAGCCGACCATCATCCCGGCTTCATGTAACCTACTTTGGTCCGAGAAGATCAAATGAGGTTATTGAAGGTAGTCTGCTATTAAAGCGAACTTTTAAGAGCTGATTGCCTTTTTATGAGGGGGAAGCTCAACTCCTTGAAACAATTTTCAGTAAATTTTTGTAGGAAGGAAAATGGAATTTGTATCTAACCCAAGTCGTTTTGTATTTTTTGGACCTTCATAGAATTTGTTACGAATTTTTTAAGTTGAAATATAGTGGTGGTCACTACAAAGCAACCACATCTTGAAATGTAAACTATTGGTATATTGAAGAAAGCAAAATATACCTTTGTGCTAGTGTTTGCTTTTAGAGCAAGGTTACTTTTATAGCAAACTACCTCAGTGCCAAATTTATGCATGCTTTAGAAGTGTTCTTAGATGAATAAGCTAGAAAGTTCATCCCCAGCTAGATCTTGTTGAGAATTCTTAGAAAAAAATAATTACTGGTAGCATATAGGAAAAGATTGTGTTCCACATCATTAGAGACTTGTGACTTCTTATTCAGGGGATAAATCCATTTTCCAAATACTTCTCAATTGCAACCAATTGAAGTCTTCAAATATTGAGCCCCTTATCTTACTCTCAATTTGGTGCAAAGCAAGCTTGATTTGTTCAAACAATTAATGTGAGACTAATTTAACAAAGTTCTACAATTTTGAATTAGTGCATGATTGAAATATTATTGTAAAGCACTAATTTCTACAAAAAGGAAAATTTTGATGAAATATGAGTTTTCTAAGTGAATTAATCTCAGAGTTTACCATATGAATGTGCCCAATTCCTTAAAGTGGTATAAATTCCACTAGCTGTCTCAAACATGGATTCTACTAATTTAACCTCATAAGGATGATGTAGATTTGAAAGGTCTAATGGATGACTTCAATGTTAACTAAGAAAACAAAGAATGCATCTATTGGTCCAATAATTGAAGTTTTTTGGTGACTACCTTGGTCTTGGGGGGCTTCATTGTCAAAGGATTAACCCCAAAAGGACGACGTGGTCACCATGGAAGTCATCCTTTCTAAAACTATATGTATCATTTGGTTACAACAACGGGAGTACTCATTGGAGGTTAAACTATTGTACATGACCTTCCCTTTCATACAAAATTCCAAGGATGGACATCTACACTTTTATCCTACATAGAAGGATTTTCTATCATACATCAGACATTTAGTATCCAAGGGGTCCATCCTTTTAGGGGTTAATGTTGATCCACAACAAATGCAAGGCCAAACATTGCTCTAAGATTTCAAATTGATTCCTCATAGAAGAACCACCAAGACCCCCACCCAATTTGTAGAATGCAACCATTTCCTACGGAGGTTGGAACAAATTTCCAACCAAAACTTGGAATGTGAGTTTTTCTCCTTTTTAAAGTTGGGACTAGGAAGGTCATGACACATCTCCCAAAGGAGTGAGCCCAAAAGTAGTAATGACTAAGTAGTAAGTAAGAAAGTAGTTCTTGAATGATTGAAATGAGAAGACTTCAAGCATTGGACATAGGGCCAAACCAACTTCCACCTTTCAAAATTCATAGTCATTTCAATTCAAGTGATAAAATTCCCAATTTTTTCACAATACCAATCATTTCTATCATTGTACCTCCAAACATATTTGCTTCGCCTCACACTATTCTAAAGCATGTCCAAAGTTGCTTATTTGATCAGTTACGGGTGCCTTCATTGTAGCATTGCTCAAGTTGTAAACCATGCCTTGATTGACGGGGGGGTTCCTTTGTTCTGATGGGTACTCGGAAGCCAACTTTAAGGTATGTTTACAGTTGGTGTTAAAAAGTGTTGCTACTCAAAGTGTTAGGAATGAATTTAGGCCTGTTTCTACACTAGATTCACATTGCAAACATCACTCCTAACACTAAGTGTGAAAATACTTTTAGACTTCAGTTGTCCAGGAGCAATTCACTTCAATCTCTAGAAAAGTGTGTCCCAAAACAATCCCTTTTCAGTCTGAATTAATATACTCTGGCCTACATCCGAATAAATGTAAGCTTGCACAGAAACAAAAGTCCTCTGAATTGTCAACCCAAGTCAACTGTAATTCAATTGTTAATTTATCAGGAATTGGAGATTGGAGGTTCAGTTTGCATCAGAGAGTGGAAACAGAATCCAGTGAATGAACCCCAAGTTATGAGATCCCCCGGCAATGAATAATAGAACCACTTAAGTTATTAAACTTCGAACGACAGACGTCATTGCAGAAGTAGCCACTGTGTTAAGAATTTTCAATTGTAGTTAATCGATAGTTATTACTACCGGTAGTTCTTGAGAGGAATTAAACATACTCATGAAAGAAGAATTTGTTGACAGAATTTGGAGGCTGCTCTAAGTTACTACCAATTGCATTGGATTGCAGTCCACCCCTGATATTTGTTAACATTTGGGAGCAAGAAAACTTATAACGTACACTTGTGTGATGATAACATGTATCCACTTATCCGGTAGAATAAACAATTTGTAAAACTTACATGAATAACATTTTCGTGACTTTGGAATTAACAACAATATCACTTATGAAAATAAATGATGAAAATACATCAAATATGAATGTCATCATACATCAAAGTATACTAATGGAAGAACAAATCTAAAGTCGTATAATAAGATTCTTGTACACGCCTTGAATGATATTGAAGGATCTCTTTAGTCTTTTGCACCGAAGTAAATTCAAAACCCTTCTCCATTGTAGACCTAAACTTGTAGCCTCTTTAAATCATCAAATCACAAATCTATTACAACATTATAACATTGCTAAATCTTCAAATGGCACAATACTAGAATATAAAGAGATTGATGCAAGGGAGTTTAGTCCAAAAAATCAGAACCCTGAAAGAGGCTGTAGATTTGCTGCCATAGTGGTGCAATTAGATAAAAAAATCAAGAAAATTAATTAATTAATTTCCCAAAATGATGGGGCACCACTACTGCCACGTCATATATGGCGATTTATTATTTATTTATTTTTTCAAAAGATATTTTCTATATTAGCACACATTGCACTATGAAACAGACTCTTTTAGGGTCCAAATTTTTTGTGAATGAAGTTTAAGTTCCAATTCAATGACACTGATGGAATTTATAGCTAGTAAAGTTTGCATAATGTAGAATGGACAATATATTATATGGGATGGACAATATCTGAAGATACTATGAGCTATATATGGTACTATTAATGCCAACTACAGCATAATATTTACATTACATGAGGGACATAATTCAATTCATTAGAAGAAAACAACATTGATTTTAATGAAATCGAGCTGACGCGAAATGCAATTTTCTGCCCAAAAACACAAAAACTGTGTGTTGGCTACAACGCAATCTTCACTCAAGAACTACTAGTAGTAATAACTATTTATGAACTACGATTGAAAATTCTTAATACAATGGCTACTTTTGCGATGACATCTGTCATTTGAAGTTTAATAACTTAGTTCTATTATTCATTGCCACAATGGGGAAGGGCTTTGAATTTCCTAGTGATTTCATCAGAGTTATAAATTTTCATAGCCTCATTTTCATCCAAATTAACACTTATCAAGGTGAATTCATTGAAGAGGGGGGTATAATTTTTATAAATTCTCTTAACAATTAACATTTACTAGTGTTGTTTTTAAGGTTTTGGGGGAGAGCAATTTTCCTTGACACACATGCAATTTTAGCACTTATTGTGGTAACAAACATCAAGGGTCAACTATATCAAACCATCCTCTTTCTATTTGCAAACAATGAATTTTAAACAAAGTTGTCAAACCCTAAAGGACCAATGGGGGTTGAGCACAACTTTTGTTTTTTTGACTAGATCTTGTGACAACCATAATTCCTCATTCCTCATTGGAAATAATCGTCCGAGGACTCTTTGGGGTTCGTAGACTATTAATGAGGTTTACATTTCATTTTTTTGCAAATGTGGTTGCATAAGCTATGTCATGGCCTTGTGGTCTTGTATGAGTTAAGAGTCATTGATCATATCCACACTATTGGATTTACTTGCATGTTTATCAATATTTATCAATAAATTTGAAACAATTTTTATTAAAATTTTCTTCTAAAATTGATTGAAAATTGGATATTGATTGCTATTGCATAACCTTTTTTCTATGAACTTAAAATTGGTATCATTTGATTTTTAAGATTTTCAAATTTTTTATACTACCTATTTGTTGATGTCATATTTGAAAAAACATTGCATCAATTTTTATGATGAAATATACTTGCTCTCTAGAAGAAGAGTATTTGCAAGTTTAGAAATCCATACCATAGAAATATAATAAAAGGAACTAGAAAAAAAGGTCAAGGGCTAGACTAAGATTTATAAAGTGATACAATGGAGCCTAGAAGAACCAATACAATTTGTTTGGATTGATTAAACTATCTACAATTGAATACTTAAAAACAAATGGATTTCTCCAGATTTATCAAGAATTTGTCTCTTCACATTGGCTAAAGTTGCGTTTGCAAAGAACAAGGGTCACTTGATGAATACATTTTTAAGAAAGTATGATAATGCTTCTAAGGTACAATTTCTTATAGCATAGCTTTTTGTTTTCAGCAAAGAACATTCCATGCAAGGATTTTATTTACGGAAACTTTTTACAAATGTTTGACGTTGCCAAAGAAAATACGAGAATATTTAATGAAGTATGCCTTTGATTTTGGAATGGATGAAATTACCACAATTTACCCCCAAAAGATTCAAAATCAGATGCCATTGCCATGTTTGGATTTATGATTAAATATATCTAAATAAAAATTGAATAATTAATTTACAATCAGCTAATTTATGGATACAAATATCTTGATCACCCGAATCAAGCTTGCAAATTACATTGAGGTAGTCATACATATTACAACCTACTATTCAATTCTACCTTCATATACTACTAGCATTCATTCTAAAATACAAATGTACAACATTGATACATGAAGGGGGCAACATTAGTTAAATGCATAATAGTAAATATGTCATCTTTACCTTGAATAATTGAAAATAAAATCTCTAATCCCTGAGTTCTAATTTGGTACTTACACAAGGACGTGCTTACTAAAAGAAGGACATGATTTTGTTAATGATACCAATGTTTTCCCCCCAAAAATAATGTAAATCCATCCCCTTCAAGTTTTTTCCCAATTTCAAATCCAGAATCATTGGCCAATCATTTGTTTGTTTTTTAGTCACACTTACGTTTCCCACAAAGCAAAGGTAATTTTTATGTTGTTGTATAATTATTTTTGAAACCAAATAGAGTTAAATCATAAAGTTCTCCCCCGTTTGTAGTTAGGGTGTCAAAGAAAAGTTTAATGAAGTATAATACATAAAATGAAATAAAATAAAATAAAAACCCACCAAACTCCATCAAACCCTATTTGGATGCTTCAAAGAGTTTCATTTTTTTTCTTCTCAAACTCAATCTATTGGTCCCTCATTCCACACACACTTTACTTTACAATTATCTCTAACATGTTACAAATTTTTTTAATTTTTTCTTTCAAATTTCAATCAACTGAAATCATCCCTCCCTCCCTCTCGCTTCTTCGATCTTGTTGAGTTTTCAAAATCGTTCCAAATCAATCTGATTGGGTAAGTGTTTTGAATGCCTGCCATTGATGAATGAGTGCAGCAACTGACCGCAAAATTCAAAATTTGTGGGAGCAGGTCGGAGTGAGTGAGTGACGGAGATTGATAACAATCGTGTCTTCAATTCGGGTCAAGTATTGTACCGAGTGAAATTACTTTACAATACGCTTGAGTACCGGTGGTGTAAGTTAAGGGAAGGGAAGGGAAGAGAAGGTACTTGAGATTCATTGCAACTGCACATCTGTGTCATGCACCTGACAGGACAACTCAAGTTCAAGTTCCGTACCATCAGGCCTTCGTCATCCTTGGCTCTGGACTTTTCAGGATACACTAACTTAGTGTGCCCTGTATCGTTGCCACAACCAAAATAAAAGTAAAAGTGAATTTCTAATTTTTTTTTTTCGTTATAAAAAACTTTGAATTCAATAACTTTCACACTGTAGGTCGAAATGCCAGCAAACATAGCCTGTGCACCCCTCCTCACTGACACTACCAAGCACGTAGCTAGGAGACACATGGTCTAGGAGATCTCAATGTAACAAACAAACAAACGACCTAACTTAAGGTATGTATGGATTCTTTGTTCTAGATGGATGAATTCATCTACATTGATTTGAATTGAGGGTAAACTAATTGCATAGCCATTTCATGTAAGGTGTCGACTTAACACTCACAACTGTGAAAAGAAACAAATCAACATAGTTGGAGCCTTGGAGGCACATCTTTGTAGTATTAGCAATTGAAAATCATGAATTAAGAAAAATACATAGAATTATTCGATGAGACATGCAACTTCTATGAATTTTGAAAGTGGTAATTTGTTGACTACTAGAACCACCACACAACTTGATTGTGATACCAAAATTTAAGAAATTATTGTAGTCAACCAATCGTTGCTAAGTACGGGAATGGTTTAATTGTATTTCTGGAGAGGCTTTTAATAGAAGTATACTTGTTAGGAATGAATTATTCACATATGGATTTGGATGTTTTCAACTTACAGATTAGTTAATTTTTTGTATTCTTAATAGAAGTATGATATTTACACGTAGAATGCAAGTAGGTGAGATAAATGTCCAATCATGATCATCCATCCACCACTCATCTACAATATCAACCTAAAATAATAAACGTCATTCATAAATTACCAAATCTCACATTTCTTAGAGACAATTTTGATGATTTCATTCACTTTTTGGAAGCAAATTGAGGTTGACTTGAATATCTTTCCTATGTCATAAAAAGAATGAAAATCCATTGATTTTACAATATTATGTTGAATCTTTCTAAACTATTAGCAATCCAATTACAACAATTGTATTTGTATTCTCCTATAGTTTTATGGCAGCTTGGACAACTTTCTGCCTAATAATTAATTAAATTAAAAAACAATTAGATGAAGTAAAAAATAATATATTAAGATCATACAATTTTAAAATATAATAAAAATAAGTTAGGCATTCATTCAATTTGTTCTCATAATTTTTGGATGATTTCTACTACTTCCATGTATGATAAATATCTAAAAGCCTTCTATGTCATGATTTTGTTAAGTGCCAAGGTTGGTTGCAACTGAGAGATATGTTTTGTTTGTGAGAGATTGTACTTAAGAACAATCAAGATGGTGAGGCAAAAAACTTTGCAATATATGTTTACAAGATTGTCTACAGTGAATTGAGTTTCAATGAATCAAGCAATCTCTCTCTTCCTAAGTAATATAGTATGATATTATTCTTTTGTGGGGGACAAACCAAGTCAACAATTTCCAAAAAATTTAGACACCTTTTTAATTATTTATTTTCTGACCAAGTTGCTAAGAAGCTACAGTTTATCTAACATTTGCATTCCCTAACCATATCTTTTATTACAATTTTTTGATGACCAATGAGTGAACTGATTGATATAAGCAAGCATTCACACGTCGTTCAGCCAGGGAAATTTTTTAGTTTAGAGTATACCTAGTGTTAAGAAAATAATACACAGTAATAACTTTCAAATAGAGTAACTTACACCACCGCACTACCTCTAAGCTTAAATGCATTAATTATTTATTGCAACTGTAACTGCAATAAAGGGATATATTAGTTGTGATTTCTAACAACTCGTGTATAAGATCTAGTGCTTGATACACGGTATTCAGTATTGTTTCGTACATTGCAGTGACCTAAGGTAATCTGCTTTAAGCGACCTTTTAAGAGCTGATTGCCTTTCAAGGGGGAAGCTAAACTCCTTGAAACAATTTTCAGTAAATTTTCTGAGGAAGAAAAATGGAATTGGCATTGAACCCAAGTTGTTTCATATTTTTTGGACCTTCATTAAATTAGTTACGAATTTTTTAAGTTGAAATGCATTGGTGGTGAGTAAAAACAACCACTTCTTGAAATGTACATTTTTAGTATATTGAAGAGAGAAAGAAGTACTCCGTACATTTTAGTTAGAGGTTGTTTTTTAGAGCATGGTTGTTTATAGAGCAACATACCTTAATTCTTGTGTCAACTTGCACTACCCTTTGGATTTGAAAGAACAGATTCATATAATGTCTCTCTTTTAAGTATTCATATACTTCAAAATTTACCATAACTAATTGAAACAATAGATTTTCACAACAAACTTTGGACATGTAGAAGTACAAATAACATACTAATATAAAATTATTTTAAAAACAATTTAGAACTATTTTTTAAGAGTTTAATCAAATTTATTAGTGAACTTTTTTGGAGACAAGAGAAAAGTTTTCAAGAATTTTTAGTAAGTGAAATGAGAATTCTTTGGAAAGAATATCACAAATTGTAAAATTTATTGAGTTCAATATTACCAACTAAAAGAAAAATCCAAATGGTTACATTAATTTTTTATGAATCACTTCAAAAATCATATAGAAATATTTTAGTGGAGTTTAATGGAATTTTTCTCTAATATATATTTTAGTGGAATTTTCCAATTTTCTATATTTTTTTATTTATGTACTAAATGATATTATAACATAAATATTTTGAGTCATATTTTAAGCCAATAACTTTTCATTCTACTTGATAAAGAATCTTCAAGAAAAAAGAATTGTATTAAATGTTATATATTCTACTAATGAATTTGATGAAATTTTAAAAAAAAAATCAAAATCAAAATTAAAAATTTTGAAAGTTTGTTTTATGCAAGTGTGTTATTTTGAAAGTTTATTTTATGCATGTTACTTGTACTACAACATGTCCAAATTTGATTGAAATCTCTAATTCCTCAATTTGCTATGGCAATTTTTTAAGTGTACAATACATTTTGAGGGCCATTATAATCCTCAAACATCATAATTTTTGAAAATATATTCAAAAGGTAGTTAAGGGATTTGGTTCACAAGAAACCTATGTTTTTTTAGGATGTCTAGAATTAAACATGTGGACGTTGTGGATGATGTCTATGGATATTAGCATACATATTAAAAAAATTGCATCAAAATTGACAAGGTAAAAGCATCCAAAGTAAGGCCTTGAGGTTAAGTGTTTTTGAATTAATCATGTCACAAAAACATGGTTTTTGAGGGTGTTGAAATCTTGCCATGTATCTACTACCTTAGTGCCATGATGGCAAGTAGAGCTACATGGTAATCTTTTTCATCTAGTTTGTCTGTAAAATGACACTTGAAATGGTGACAAAAAAAACTAAAGATTAATTGGCATGCCTAGCCAACACACTTTTATTTTGTTTGAGAATTTTCAAATTTTTTTGAGACATCGACTTAGACGTCTAGACATTTTCTTTGACATCAACCGAACATTGTTTCAAACATCTTAATGTTGTATTTCAGAATTTGTAGTTTGGACACAATTCTTAGTTTACATATCCCACATGATGATTTTACTTCATACAACCCCACTTGTATGAAAAGTTTTTTTTTCATCCATAGTGTACATCCTTCCATTTACCTTTTTTTGCAAAGCATGCCACATAGCTATCCTACCCTTGTGTTTTTCTCAATTGGTTAGTGTTTAACCCCTAAAGGACCAAGTGTCCCTTCAATGTACGCAAGAAATCTTGGGTAGGCTCCTATGAAGTCATTTTTAGTCAGATGTTCATAAAATTTGGATATAATGTGTAACTATGTATCTCCTTCATGAGAATCTAATTTTTTTTATTGGGTGCCTAGATCAAAAATTATGATGCCCTAAACTTTGCAGGCTAATCGGGTAGCTTCGGGTAGCATGTGCAAAACTCTTCCTAAGATTTTGAAATTTGGCGGCAGTATAGTGTATATGATACAAGATGCAAATGTAAAAAAAGATCATTTTTTAGTGTAAGAATCTCATGCTAGAAGGAGTTAAGGTTTGTAGGCCATGTTGGGCAAGGTTGAAAAAAAATTCCACTTAACTTCAAATGTTATAATCTTTCAATGCGTGCGGTCAAAGTTTCTAAATTTTTTTCTACGTGTTCCCAAAGAAGTCTAGTTCAAATTTGTACAGTTGAATTTTGAAAAAAACACTTTTTTCATTTTTTTCTTGCTGCCCTAAAAAGTGGCAGTTTTTGACAATTTCTGCCCAAAATGTGCCTCTGTCTTTAAGGGGTTAACTGTAGTCCATAAGAACTTTTATAGACTTATCCATAGTCAAAATGGATTTGTTTGCCATTGTGGCAATACAATATTTTTTCTGATGTTCCAAAAAACATCATTGTATTTGTGTTAATGTCAAATAAAACATTAATGTCAATGATAACATTAATTTGTTTTAACAATAATGTGACATTGTTCTTTGCATCATCTACAAAAACTTGCCTTTCTGGGCCATCCACCCTATGACATCTTAATATTTTGTAAAACATACATGTTTCTAGCAAATATAAAAAATGTATTTCTTCTAGTGGTTAATGGGATACTATTTTTGAAGAGACTATGCAAGATAAACAAAGCCAATTTGGTAACCATAATTGACACATAAAGCATTTTTTAAATGATGCACTTTTCCAAGCATGTCTCAAGTATTCATTTCTATTATGATTTTAAGTTTGGGAGTTCCAAGTCATATCAAATATATGATATGCCTCAATGGAATCATACCTATATATTTGTATTTGTAAAGAATATAGTTGGCATGGTTGGCAATTTTTTTAATATCTTGCCTCCTACTAGCCTTTTTGAAATGTGATGCTTGGTATTTTTGAGGGGATAGGATTAACAAGAATGTAAGTCAAGCATTTATGGTAGAGGTAAGTTTGGCACAAGTTGAAGTGATCTTGGTCACCAATTGTTTTTTCCATGGTAGTAGTAAAATAATTTGTATAAAATCTAAAGACATCTTGCTACCATTGGAGAATAATTTTTTTACAGACTAAGTGTCTTTAGAAATAAAAGAGTAAATTCAGGAAAACTTGTCAATGATCACCTTAATTGAAAGGACGTAAGTATGTTATTTCATTTTTTCAATCATATGTTTTTTATATGAATTAGAAAAGATATAAAATATATTTAGTAATATAGCTTAAGGTTTCATTTTAAATTAGTTTCACTTCTTCAAAAGTATCTTAATTTCTCCCATTATATGCATAATGATTATAAGAATACAAAATGATCTTAAATTATGAAGAGGTGATAATTAGAAAAAATTAAGTTTGATAACAACTTTTGAAAAATCTCTAATTATATAAGAGTTATGGTCATAGTTCTTTGCTTCAATTTTTACCTTAATTTTGTCAATGAAGACTTGTAAATTATCAGATGATACAAGTATTGGTCTTTTGACGATAGGTCCAAGTATAATTTTGTCCTTACAATGCAATTCCATGCAAATTGTCATCCATAAAAAGCAAACAAACAAACACAAAAGACCACTAATGGTCTCCAATATAACTAGTACATTGTGTGAAAGTAATCCAAAATATAGTTGGTTGTTGATATTAAATTTTCCGCCCTAAATTTATGAGTAAAAAAATCTAATGAGCTAATAAGAGTAATCGAGTATAGAAAAACTCAAAAAATATCTTTAAGAAGATTTTACATTTGTTAACAATGTTAAGGACAAAATCACAACTAACTATATCAAAGATCTAATTTTGAAAATTCTACATATGTTAAATACTTAAAAGTGATGAATATTGCTACTTAGACTCCAAAGACTTTTTTTTGAGTAGAAAAGTACTAGACAATTGAGTGTAATGGATGTTGCTATTATATTATTTAAGCTTGATGGACATTAATACAAGTCACTTCTAAAGAACCAATGCCTTTTAAACACTAGAATGTTGAATTTGATGGGAATTGTTAGTTCTTGCTTTCAATATATATTATTACTATGTCTTGAAGTTTCCTCAAAAAAAACTAGGAAGCATTAAGAAATCATTGGAATTACTAAGAAGCTTCAAAAAGCCACACGTCTAGTTTAGAAGAGTCACTTCAAGATTTTAAATATCCACACAAATATTATAGGAATCCTTGATAATACTACATAGATATACCTATCATTCAAAGAAGGTGTGACTTCTACAATGTCCAACAAAAGAAAAGAGAAGTTATCTAAGTTGATGAAGACTAAATGTTGATGATAAAAGGGTAATTCGATTAAATAAAACAATTAGAAATCAACCAAGAAAAGCATTGCATTATTTTATATAATAAGGTTAATTGAAAATTTTGAAGTGGAAATTAATTGATTTACAACTCAATTTCAACTATGTTAAATTTGCTTTCAATATAATTAGTTCATTTTTTTTTTAATTGACTTGCCTTCAATACAACTATAATTTTAATATATTAGTATACAATATACAACAAGCAAGGGAAGGTTTGTAAGGAGTGCATGGAGAGGAAATGGTTTTGGAAGGCAGAAAAAAAAATTTCTTCACTTTTTTTTATTAATAAAAAATTAACAAGGAGAAAGAATTGTTACAAACTTTTGCAAATGACAGCTAAATTTTGAAGAAGAAATTGTATGAAATTCTAGTAAGTCTTTCCAAATATATTCACTTAGAAAAATGGATTGTGTGAATCTAGGATTTTGTCTCTTATGTATGGGCAATTCTTAGAGAAATTACACCATATAAACTTAAGTCCTTTGAGTATCATCTACCCTGTTATATATTTATGCTAAGTATAATTTATAGATTTAAAGAATAAAATGCACTCTTAAGTACTTCTCATGTAGGTTCTTATTTTTGTGCCAATTACCTCTCTGAGAATCAATTGAATGTATTTAGAATTCAAAAAATACAAATATTTCTATTTGAAGGATGCAAATTTTTTACTTGCAAGTTATACTTTGTGCACCCATAATTTCTAGAGTTATAAATTTAGTGGTCATTTCATTTTAATATTTTGCACATACAAGACATAAAAGCCTTTTTGTAAATGTTTTGAGGTTTAAACATTCAATTTGAGGAATAGGACCAACATCTTTTTTGACATGATTATCTTACGAATGATTGAATTAATTTAAATTTGAGTTTCATCAAAGATTCTTCAACTCAATCTAGCTCAAATGCTCATTTTAATGTTATTAATAACTAAATAGCCATATAGAATTGAAGCTATTACATTGGCATATATTCAAATCATAAAATTATATTATTAGATTTGAATTCATAAGCTCTTATACTGACATATGATCAAATCATGATAATTGGTATAACATTAGAATTGAATTCATTAATACAACAAAGGGCTTCTAGAGAATGTAATGTAAGTCTCAACAAAATTGTATCAACTTTAATTATAAATACTTCCTTTCAAAGTAGTTTTTCCAAAAAATTTAGTAATTCTTTTTATTCTTTCAACATAATGACATGTTTTTGGAAAGTAAAATATTCACATAGCCGTAAACACATTAAAATGAAAGTATTTGAAGTTGCAACCCAATGTCATGCCCAATGTCCTATAACTTCAAGGTAGTGGTATAATAGAATACATAGTCACTCATGTGTCTAAATACTCCATCTTATTGATTTTTTGTGAATGAAATGTATAGGGGCAATTACATGTAAATTTCTTTGAATACTAGAAAATACTTGTAAGAAACTCCCCAACTCATTAGTAGACAATCGAGAGCTTCGAGAGCCCGTTTCAGGGTTGTCCCCTGCATTGTTCCTTGTGTTGGTAGAAATTGGGAACCAACCTATAATGGGTTGAATTTTTGAATTTTAGGGAATTTAAAAAAAAAATCGCCAAAATTTCTAAAAATTACTAATAAACTTAAAATTGAATTACAAAAAATAAAAAAATAAAAATTTGATGTGGCAATGACTATGCCACGTAATATTGCTGATGTGGCGAGTTCCCTTATCTTGGGAGCTCAAAATAACATGTGGCCTCTTTATGCCCTCAAATTTCATCTAATGATGTTCATGAATAATCTAGTGGAATTAATGAACAAGTTTGACAAAGGATATTAGATAATTTACAATATAGAATACATATATACTAAATCCATATTTATTTTATATATACATCTTTATTTGTATATACATGGATGTTTAGCTAGAAGTATGTGTACCCATATCCGCAAGGTACAATATATATACTTAGATAATGAACGGTGTTTATAGATGCCAAATGTGAGGTAGAACCCAATTAAAATTTATAGATTTCTAAGATCTCTAGACTTTTAGGAAGGATTGGTTTGTCAACTTTGATTGTATTACCATAGCCAAAACTTCAACTACACAACAAACAAACAAACAAGTATTAGTACATTACAAGAAATATTAGCACATTGTTGTATTAACTTTCATTTTGAATAGCAAACACAGTTGTATGGATATGTCAACTTTATAATTTTTTTGGATAAGGCTCTTAAATACTTTTTCAACATGAAATCTATCAATTAATAGTGCTGTCAACTTTGCAAAATCTTATTTCAACAAGGTGTATATATCTTACATGTTTATACATGTGATGACAAATAATCTTTCTGCCAATAATGAAGGTTGCCAGTATGAAAATTTGGGGATGATCTATTCAATGGCTAGGATTTCTTATCAATTTATTGCTTCAAATTCCATGAGTCTAGAAATAATTTTCTATATAGGTATTAAAAAATTTATATTCATAAACGTCTCAATTCTATAGACATATCATAAACATATAACTTAACCTAGAAAATCAATATATTAACATTGGTACAACCAAATCCAAACTTCTTGATATGCAAGGTAAATACACATGTAGATTTTGTAAACTTAGGCACCTTCCTTTTGGATATAGTGTTTGACAATTATGCACTAAATAATGTGACACATTCATTACTCTAAAGTAAAATCACTTTATTGAAGCCACTTGAGTACTTTTGCTACTTCAATAGCCAAGGTATAGTTTTGACTATGACTTCTTTGAATAAATGAAGCAATGAATCTTTTTGGGATTGTCATATTGATCCCAATAGGATTACATTCTTAAGTAAGATAACCATCATATATTCACTTTCTATTATTTGGGAAGTTATTGATGTGGACTTTAGGGGAATTGACTTCAAAAATTGATAGCAAGTTCATACTTTTGCCAAAAACATAGAATTGTATTTCCTATCACTTTGAATAATGTTTCTCCATGAGCACAGTTCTTATTGCTACTATCTCAATTATCCAATGGATCATTTTCAAGAATTATTGCCACAATAATATGCCATTTTTAAATTGTAGTAGGATGCAGTCTTATCATAGTATCATGAACATACCGGTAGTTAGCCAAAAGTGATCAAATTCAAGGATACATATCCATTTAAAGATATTTAGCTTCTTAGATTGAAGGAACTCATTGTCAACATTAGGTTGATGTAGTTAGGCGACAACCATGTCAAATAATTAAAAAAAACTCATTTTAAAATTATTTATTTTATGTATAAATTTTTAGTAATTTTTAATTTTTTAATATTTTTAAAATTTTGGCCTATAGTAACATGTTTCTAGGATGGAAAACCAACTTGAAATAGTCTTCTAGTGTAGCTAAATCCCTTATAATAGATAATTACATTCTTTGTAACAAAATGAGTTCCCCCAAAGTCATCTATCATACACTTTTATTCCTTGCATGATTATTTCAATATCAAAGAGAGGATCTAGTATGGTCGGAGGCCCCTTCTCTAAGGCCTCTTGAGTTGTGAGGACCTCAATGTCAAGGGAAGGATGGGAGTCAAAGCTTTGAGGGATGAGGCCCTTACAACCGAAGAGGCTTGACCGCCTCTACATTAAGTACACTAAATAGTGAAATTAGGTTGCCTTACTCCAAGAAAGTTACTTTACTTTACAAGCCATCAAAGTCAAGAAATAATTCTACATATATTTCCACTTGTACACACAAAGGTTTATGAGTCCCAATTACAACAAATGAATACCTAATTCAAAGGTAGTGCATTCTTGTAGAATGCTAGTAAATATTTATGATGACAGATGGCAAGAAATTAGTGTGGGACAACCTAATTTCACTATTTAGTGTAGAAGCCCGGGCCCAATTTTGTGTCGAGCATTTTTGGATAAGATGCCATGCCATGATAAATTTCCAATAGGGCAATTCCGGCATATAACTTAATCTTACGAATTTTTCTACACGCAACTGGCCCGGCCAGTGAGTTTACAGTGGCACTCGGAGGGTATCAATCTCTCTCCACCGGAATACTAGCCGGGCTCCAAGCGTCCGGCCCGGAGAATTGAATATTCTTCGCCGCACTGCAGTCCGTCGCCGGCGGATAAGGTCGTGATGGAATTGTGCATTGATTCGGCGTCCATGCCCCCGTGCCCATGCAATATCATCTTTGTCAGCAATGCTCATCTCTTAAGATGACTTTGCCAAGTAGAGATTCAATACAACTTAAGTTAGAAGTCCCCATCTCCCGAAGCTGACAACGATTTGTCTGCTCTATGATCTCTGCAATGCAAAACAACTAGCTTCAACCCTTAGATTTCCATCGATCGCCACTAGTTTCAATCCGTCTTCTGAGGGTCAAACTCTAATAGTCCGCGAGCGTCGCCGTAGATGATGCGCCGTCGTACTAGCTGAACCCCACGGCTCAAATTTCACAGAACCAGAATCATTTGAAGCCTTTGCTGGGAGGACGATTATGATACTCCTGAGTGTCGCAATTTCGAAGTGAACGACGACAGCCCTGAGCTGAGGGACACAGACAGGAACTTGAGTGGCGACTGTGGAGAGTGGAGAGAGGGATGGATGAAAGAAAATGGAGGGCGCTCATCCACGCGGTCATGGGTCGATGTGGTCATGGGTAGGTGATGTGTCCACCTGCCTGCGTGCCATGAGGGCATGAGGGCATGAAGGGCGTCTCTCTTCGTTATATGGTCTTTTGCAGTCGGAATCTTTGTGCTTCGCCATAGCCGATCTCGCCGAGGGTCCAATTGCTGCAGCGGGGTGTTTGTCAATTGGGTAATTTTCTTTTGATGGTTTCTCGTTGCGGGGTATAGTTGGAGGCCGTGGGTGGTTTATGTGATAGGCTGGCTGATTTGTGGAATTGAGGCAACTTGGAGTTTTTTGCGTTTTCCTTTTTGTGTTGTGTTTTTGAAGTTTCGTACATGGAGACTCTGCGAGCGTTGCATCATGGGGTGGGACTGAAGGCGGGCTGTGTGGCAGCGTCCCGATCTGGGGTGGTGGCTTGCAATTCGGCGCAGCTTGGGGTGGCCAGGGTAGCCGTGCGAGGGCTTGGGGGGAATTTGTGGAAGGGGATCGGGGAGGAGAAGGGGGTGAAGAGGCGGGGGAGGAGCAAGGGAGCGGTTTATGCGGCGTACGAGAGCTCGAGCGGTGGCAACAACCATGTGGAAGGGGGTGGTAACGGTACGAGTGAGTATCTGGAAACGCAGGTTATGGATGCGGTGAGCATGGTTCCGTTTCACGGCAAGCTGCTTATGACGCTTGGGAACGGGAAGGAGATGGAGGTGGATCATATCAACCCTGCCAAGGGCCGCTTGCTGTACAAGTCCAGCACGCCGACGATCTTCTTGAAGGTCACGGATGGATCGAACCTCATGCTACCGATTGTGGTGGGCGAAGCGGCTGTGAATATGCTCATGAGAGCCTTGCACGATGATGAGCATGTCGGGCGGCCGAACTACTATGTTTTAATGCGTGACATGGTGGAGACTTTGCATTATGAGCCGCGGATGGTGAGGATTACTGACAGAGTTGTGGATACATACTACGCCAGAATCTATGTGGGGAAGCCAGGGGAGGACGAACTTGTTAGTGTGGATGCGAGGCCATCAGATGCGATCAACCTTGCTGTGCGTTGCAAGATTCCGATATTCGTGAACAGTAGCATCATCAAGGCGGATGCTGTGCGTCCCGTCACGGAAGTGGAGCTTACCAGGAGGGTGGAGCTAAGTATTCCTAGAAAAAGAAGTCCATTCCTTGGTGAGTCTTTCTCGTATGAGCCGGATGTTTTCCAAGATGAGATGGCGATGGTGGTTTGCATGCTTGTTGCCGCTAAGCAGGAGCGCTACGCCGATGCTTGCCGATGGCGGGACGAACTGGCAAGGCTTCGTGCAGATTTCAAGGGAAAACTGCGGCGGCTCTGAAGAATTTCCAGGAGTAAGATCTGGGGAGGGAAATTCCTGACATATTTCGGTCTTTCCGTATCCACATCCTCTTTAATGTATAAAATAGGTCTTTCCATGTGCGGAATCTGGGATTTTTGTGTGAATAGTGTGATACGAAATGCATCGAAAAAACCTAAGAAAGTCTCTTGTAATATACGTCCACTTCCTGGATTGGAAAGAGCTGCATGAAATGCAGTTCGAACTTACACATGGTAGGATAGTCATGATTCATCCGTCATGAGCTTGGAGCACAATCTTCCAATGAATCTATGATGCTGCTCTAATTGCGGCTTTTGCATATTTTAGGGAGGATAACACTGTTGTTCCCAGCCATTTACTCCTGTAAATTTTTGGAAGCAATACTGCGGTTGTATTACGAAACGTTTCCACGTGCTGTGTGCTGTGCATTGTAATTTAGTGATATAATGGTAGGCGCTGTGTTCAGATGAAGATTTTGTCTCTGTTCAGGCTATATGCCACGGGAGGTGTTGCATTTCCAATTTTGCTATCAATTGCCTCTCGACACTTTGTTATAACGGCGTATTCCGAACAGGTCGAAACGCATTCCTACCTCCGTAAACAGGTTCGCTTGTGGACGTGTATTACAAGATGTGTTCTATCTTTGATGTGAGCTAATAGTCTGATGCTCATTCATTTGCTATGCATCTATTTGTGAAGCCAACAGCTAGAGTGGTATGCGGAAACAATCTTGAACCGTACATTACATTGTTTTGTCTCTCAATGTTCTCCAGTATCTTGGAACACCTCGTGTTTCTGCCTAAGGTTCCCGTTCAGCTTCCAAGTTGCAACCTTAAAACCCTGCTACTCAGGGTATTTGGTGATTTTCCTAGTTCTTTATCTGTTCTGAGACTGTTGGGTGACTGGTTTATGATATGGATGGATCGAACACGTAGGTTTCATTTGCTAAGTTGGTAAGTAGTAGTCAGTTTTGTAGCCTGGGATGGTTCTCCGACTGTATACACTCGGATTATCGTGCTGATTAGGTCACACGCATGCAGTGGATCAGGATGACTCTTATCAGCTGTGAAGGGCCAAGTACTCTTAGATTTCCGGAACTCAGAAATACCGGTAGTGTAGCTGGTTAACTTACACCGTGAGTAGTGACTCAACCTATGTGGGTAACAGATGAAGCTCGAGTATATTCACGAAGATTCCTTGATTCAGTCTACCCTCGCAGTTTTGAATTGTAGGATATCTGCAACATGGGATTTGTGTTCTAGCATCGTGGGACTCCTACCTGCACTCGTCAGCTTTAGGATTTATCCAGGGCTGTTCCTTGGGCGCACTTCGAGCATTACCACCCTTCCCCTCCAAACCTGACTTCAATTTGGCTTTAGCGTGCCATCTGGGACTTGAATCGCTATCACACAGGCACCCAAAATTTGTCACAAGTTATTAAGAGCAATTAAGGTAACAACACCTAAATGTGTAAAAATAAGGGCTGTTTGAGTACTAGTTTGTAATACTACTTTGGTAGTACCTGAAAGGGATTATAGATCTTTGTAGAGTACAATTTTTTACTACCTTTAATTAAACTATGAATTTTCATAGTGTTGAATAGATGTATGCAAAATTTTTATGTTTAGAGAGTGTTCATTTTAGGCAAGAATGTAGATGGGATGGTTTTGCAAACAACACACATTATTTGGGTGGTGTTATCATGATCCTAAAATGACAGGTTGGTCTTTTGCTCCGAAATAATTTATAGCATTCAAACTACTTCTGAGACCTTCCCAATGCAAGACCTTCCCTTTTTGTATAATATTCCAAGGATGAACATCTACACTTTTGTTATAAATTGAAGGTTTCCAAAGGGTCCTTTCAAGGTTAATGGAAGTTGAAAAGAGCTTTGAGGCAATCAATGGGACTTGAAGCTTTTTGCACTTCAAGGTTGATGTTTGTCAGATCATAGTGTCATGCCATATGTAGTTTTTGTATACTTTCAACTTTGAAAATTCATAGAATATTATCCAAGTGTTGGAAAATTATGAAACAACTTTGGATTGGGTTTTTCTTAATGTCACCAATGATGTCATTAATAAAAATAAATTGTATTTGACCTTAGAGATTGTGGGATTAGAAAAGTAGTGTTTTGAAAAATTCTTATTGTAAATAAAGGTCATCTTTGATCCACCAAACTTGAAGTCCATGTTTGCACCTTGTATTTGAGATTCGTTTCTTTCCGAGTCTTGTTCTTCTCCAAGTTCTATTCTCCTTTTCTAATGCTATTGCTAATGTTTTTGTTTTGGTAGCAATGTTTCTTCTAATATGCAGTGAATTTCTAAAATAAAATCATATAATAAAATCACGAAGAAAGAAATTTCATTCCATTCAAAGTAGAAGTGAAACAATAAATTAATAATATCATTAATTCAAAGTATGAGTAAACTTCTAAAGTAAAAGTATAAGAATCTATGACTACAGTCTCAACCATAGTTTCTAGATTATTCTATGTTTTCAAAGCCAAACATTCAAATGAAAGAATTTTGTAAGAAAAAAAGAAATTTTAAGAATCTAAACATTAAACATAAAGTTTCTTGTAAAACACTACTGTTGAATATTCAGGACCTTCAAAATGAAATCTTCAATTTCAAAAAAATGCATAGGGATCTTGAAGTATAGTTTCTAGTATAATTTGTATTATTCAAATGAATAACAAGTTTGTTGAAATGATTGGGAATTTGTTTCCTAAATTTTTTCCCAAAGAAATAAAATGACTTTAAAGAATATTTAAAATATTTGAATACTCTTTTTCAAAACAAATTCTTCTTTTTCAATGAGATGGTTAATCTAATCATACATAGTATTTAAAACTTTTGGTCTTCTACGCCTTTAGATTGACTTTATAATTCAAAATTATTCTTAGTGATAGATGAGCTAATGTGGAATGTCATGAGCAAGTAAAAATTAGAGGATGAAGAATTGTACTCATTCATTCATTTTTTAAGACTTTGTTGAGTGTGCTTGAAGTAGAAAGAGGTGGAAATTTGTCAAATATTGTATAACTCATTATTCTATAGAAAAAGATCTTTATCCATGGGTTTATGTTTTTTTCATTTATTTGGGCAATTGCTAACTGCATGGTCTAGATTTAAACTCCACCCATAAAAATGATCATTTTTATATTTTGACACCAATTGATAAAATGAAGCTAATCAAGTCAAGTTTCTATTCTACTTTTAAAATTCCCCAAATGGATGATTTTTTGCAATTTGAACTCTAATCCTATTAACACGGTCCATTAATTATTTGATTTAAAGAACGACATAAAAATTTGTTTACAAAATAACATTCTTTATTATAATATTTCTGCATGTGGTAAGAAAGTAGATTTTTTAATCTAAAATTTTATTAAATAAAAAACAATTTCACTTTAATTATCTTCACAAAATCATAGTAAGTAAGTAAGTTCAATTCATCACCAAAAAAATTTGAAAATCAATTCCAATGATGACCTTTAAAGTGGAGATAATTATGGATATTTTTTCTACATTGATGAATAGAAGGTCTACATTTTTTATTTGAAGCTAGAGGAGACAATTGTAAGAATGGAATTCCGGGGGTTCATTAGACTACTATTTTTGCATCACTAAGGTAGGAGTCTATAAAGCGCTCATCTAAGAGTTGAAACTAAATTTTTGGGAGGTGAAACTTCTTGAAATATTTTTCAGTAAAATTTCCTTGAAAGACAAGAGGAATTGCCATCTCAACCAAGTCATTTAATATTTTTTGGAGCTTTGCGGAATTAGTTATGATTTTTGAAGTTGAAATGGCATAGGGCTCCCACCTCCTAAAATGTACAATGGGCTACAATTCATTTACAAATTTTTTAGTCTCTTCACTAGAAAGTTCAACAACTTTAGGAAGTTCTAGCATGCTAAAAAATGAACCGATTTTGAAATTGCAAAGTGTGTTGGAATTGCAACAAAGTTCACTTCAACTTCATAACAACTGAAAAATGAAGAATATAAAATGATACAACAATTTGAATTTCTTTTATTCTCTATCTATGAGAACTATAGGATAATCAAAGATTTTTTGCATTTGGGTGAAGAACATGCAAGAAATCATACAAGCAATTCAAGTGGTATGAGAACAAGCAACGGTGCTAGTGTGTGGGCATGGAAATGCAAGCATGTGAGCCTTGAGCATATATATAAGTAGATATACTACAACTATAGAAGGTGCTTATAACATAAACAACTATAATATAGGTATCTATAACATAGTTATAGTATAATCATGGAAGGTTTCTATTAAATAGACACCTATAACTTAGGTGTGTAGTCTTCTAGGCTCATAGTCTCACTCTTCTAGGCTCACATAATAGCAACCCTCTAAGAACAAGTATCTCTAAAGCAATTGTGAGGGTTCATTTCTTCTATGTACTATTGAATACAAGTTGTAATTTTCACAAATGTTGGCATCACTAGATAGTATATAGTATACCAAAAAATCAAACTCTTTATATAATTTTCAATTAGATATGTGTGCTTGTGATGATGATAAAGTAGACTTAAGTGTGATTCCAACGCAATTTGAAATTCCATTCATTATTGAGCGCACACTGGCCTCCCAAAGTTCTCCTAATCTCAAGAAGATCCACAAATTCGTAAATTAATTGTAGCCCATTATACATTGTTGGTATATACTTGTAAAGATGAGAAAGCAACATATACAAATTGTGTACATTTGAAGAGGTGGGTGGTTTTAGAGCCTTTGTGGATTTCAAGCCTCCTATCTTAATATTTTGACATTGTTTTTGTGTGTCTTTTGATTCACTTTGTAAGCTTGGACTTTGTCACTATTATATTTTTTACATCTTTTTTATAATCCTCCCATCTAAAATACACTTGGATTCAATTGCTTAATATAGGATCCAATTTTGATAGTAATTGTTTTAAGTTTGCTACCCTTTTTGTATGTCCATTCATTGTCAATGCATTTGGTCTATAGCCCTTTGAAATTTGTCCATTCATTTACAATGCATTAGGATATATGACCTTTTGAAACATATTCTATAAGGTTAGATACTCCATTTCTGCAATTTTATTACTTATAGTTCATAATTACAAATTAATAAATTTTTATGAAATTAAAATTTTACTAACCAAAAAATATAAAATGCATAAATTTATAGATGTATAGGCAAAAGTTTACATATTATAAATTAACAAATCACAAGTTTCAAGCTTTTTAAATCCTATATTCATAGTTTTAAAGAATTTCATATTTAAACATTTCTAAAATTTTCAACCTGTTGTAACTATTAGCATGGGGAGAAGCAGTTTCCCAATGAATTAATGAGCATATGTGATTTTATCTCTAATAAACAAAAACAACTTTCTTCACTCATATACAATGGCAATATGGAATATATAGTGAATTTTTTGTTGTTTAATTGTGGGTTTTTAGACTTTGTCCTTGTAGAGTTAACTTTGAAATATCTATGAGGATGTTTTGTGTCCTCTAGATGAATTTAGGGAAGCATATTGGATAGAAAAAAACATTTTTCATCCAATCCTTTTGAGAAAGTTGCTTGAATTCATTTTAACTAAATGAAATTGTATATTCCTTCATTGTGATATATTTTGATTTTTCTACAAAAGAAAATGCTCAATTCATGCATCACTATATAGTATATATTGGTAACTTCAATCTCCTTGCTCTTGATGTGAATTTGAAATAGAATAATGATCCTCTATAAATTTAGTTTGAAATAAGACAATGAAATAAAGTGAATGAAGTGTGATTTCTTCTAACGATTGGAAACTTCGGCCATGTAGACTAGAAACATATCTAAGAAAAGACCTACTAGTAATCAAGTTTATCATATGTTTTCTCTTGTAGGTCAATTTTTCTAGTTTACATGCATGAAGTTTGTACCATCTAGTGGCTCCAACTTGAAAATTTGAAAAATTTGAAAAACTGCTTATTTTATTGTAGTTTAAACTTTGGGCCTTTTATTGCAATCTTTTGATTTTCTAAATATAGAAAGAATCAATAAATTTGATGTACTCTATGATATTCTATGCTATCATTAACATCCATGGAAAAAATTTCTGATTTTTGGAGCTAATTTTGTATAAGACATGAATTTTCTTCACTTTCTCCTTTTAAAAAATCACAATAATTTCAATTTCTCACAAAAAGTATTTGAAAATTTTATGACTAATGAAATCTAGTTGATTTTTATGTCTAAAAAGTAAATATAAAAGCTTTAAGAATTTGTAGTTATAGGTGTGTTCTTTTAGGGTTGGGACCGTGGGTAGAGCCTAAGAGCATGGTCAATGGCTCTTGCCACATAGGCTACTCATAGTATCACTGGCATGAGGAGTAGGAAAACGCTGATAGGTTCTTCGGTGTTTACATCCTATAATTTTTTTTAAGTTCACGCCAATGCTCCATATTTGCCCTTCGTTGCACCACATTTGCAAGATGTCATGTAGCCTTCATTGAGCTCCTCATTTGCAATGCTGTCATGATGTCGACCAAATTTGGTTTGGCAAGAAAAAAGAGTTTTTCTGTAGATGATGAGAAACAATTGTTTTTTTTGTTTTTTTATACGTTTTACAAGATTTGGAGTAGGGAAATGGGAAGAAACCTCTTGTCTTTTGGATTAGGATGCTCCAACACTAAAAGTTCTACTAGTTAAGAGGGAGGGAAGAATGGCTTGTCCAATCTCTTGAAATGAAATGGAGAATTATGAGATTGGATGTCAATAAGTTCGTTAAAGTAATGGTATAGAAGCTTGTTATGATAATTGAGAATCTAATACTTTTTTCAAAGACATTCTTAAGCATGTTTGCTTGACTTTATAAGTTAAGCATCCCAATCACAAGCACTTTGTTTTTTTGTATAGATGGGCTTTGCTAAAGGCCATGCTAGTTCAAAGGTCCATAAGAAATAAAGTAGTGAACTTAAAAGAAGGTTCTTCTCCCCACATCAAATGAAGGAGAATGCACTAGAAGTGACCAACATGGTAAACAAGGCATTAGGAGAAGAGGACAATGTTACCGAGATTCATATATGGTCCTTGTCATTGAAGTATCCCACATTGCCTCAAGGATGCCCCAAATGAGCAATAAAACTTTAAAGTCAAGGTCAAGGAGGTATGCTCTTAAGTAAAGGCTATGACAAAAATAGCAAGGATAATGTCATGAAAGCATGAGTGCTATAGACCAAGCAACACTCAACATCTTTAGTGTCCCAATGGAATCTGCCATGTCCACTCAAGCATGAGAATACTTGCAATTGTGGTGGGAGGAAGACCTTGGTATGTTGCGCAAGGTGATGGATCAAGATACCTTGGAGGAAGCTTAGTCGGCCAAAAAATAGAAGCGATCTAGTTGAAGCGCAACAAAGTGAGGTAGCTCAATTTAGAAAACACAAGAAGTTGTCCTAATAGAACTAACATCCAAATGTTGGAGTAGACAAGGAGTTGGATGTTGAAGGGGAAGTAGAAATAAAGTTTGGAAACAAAGTTGCTCCCATCTTGTAGCCTTTCAACACCAACAATAGCCTAGTTGGTTCTCTCAACCATGTGGGAGGGGACCACAATAGAGAACTTCAGTTTAGACCAAGAATGCCCTCAAATTCTCGAGCATTCCTAGCAAAAGTGTACTTGCAACATCAATTCATGTCCAGAATGAAGACCTTGTCAAGATATTTAAGATGGAGTCTTTTTCTCGAGTAATATAGATAAGATTGGATGGAATCCCTAAATCACAATAGTCTCGCATCAACATTTGACAACAATTTGTAGCAATGGATTAATTTTTAGTATATTCCATCTTTGTTTGTAATTGATTTTTAGTGGCAATTATTGTTTCCTTCATGTTTTCACTTGGAGGAATTATCAATCTTTTTGATTAATTTTGGGTACATGATAGTAAAACTCAATTTGGAAAGAGAAATCATGCATTTTCTACACCCTATTTTACTTATGCAAGATCAAGGCCATTCTATACGCATGGGGATGAATTCGAAAGGGAAAGAGAGGTATTCCTTGATTCTGAATTATATAGGGAGTGCTCATAGTACCACTACGGATTAGACAAGACAAGGGGTTTTGAGTTGTAGGAAGTGCAATGGTAGTGTACATTGACAATCAGGACTCCTACACTCTTATTTTGTGTTAATTCTTTTGAAGTTATAAATCATCATACTTCATGTCATTCTCCTCATGTACTAGTTGCCTCTTTTCTATTGAATTGTCTCAATCACTCTTGCAAGAGGATTTGGAGATTTGGAATGGTTGTTATAGTGGATTGAATGTGCTTTGTGATACTTATCGTATTTCCATTTGCTACTTGAATTTAGTACATGCTATGGCCAATGGTGCAATTTGTTGGGAGGGAGGAGCAATTGTTGGCTAGGCTTGTTATTTATACCAATATTTTAAAGCATATTTGGGCCTCAAAATACTAAAATACATCAAGGTTTAAAAATTGAAAATGACATGTTGAGTAGTCAAAATTCAAACTTAAACTACTTGGACATACAAGTGTTGGATATGACCAAGGGATACAATAGAAACTAGATTTAATAAGTTTTATTTCATCAATTGATCTCAAATTCAAGAAGTTCATTTTTATGGCTAAAATTTAGATTTAAATAAAGGAGCAAAAATTGTCCAAATGTACGATATGGTGATCTATGGATTTTCCATTTTCCTTTATTGGAAAATTTGAATGATAAAACATTTTTCCCATCTTTGTGTAGAAAAATTTCAATGACAAAACCTTTGTTCTCATCCTTGAGACCTCTGTGGTGTCCTAGGAACATGTAACCGCTTTATAAAATGCCACTTCTATTACATTGTATCGATAGTCACTTCATTTACATAGTAGACAATGTCATTTTAAAACCTAAACTAAACCCTAAATCCTTCATGAACAAGTAAAAACCTTACTCACCCATCTTGGAGCCAAAGCCAAAATGCACCTTTGCATTTATGGTTCTATAAAGGTACCATTGGAAGTGGCTTCATTGGATTAATTTCATCCCTTAGAGTAGCTCCATGCAACTCCAAACTACAATATGTTAAGTCCCATACATGTGGCTTTTGGTATTGTTAGCTCTGTTGAATGGAATTTGTTGCCATCTAGATGATGATCTAGGAGGGGCACAAATTTTCCAAGGTTTTGTCTTTGCCTTCCATAGCTAACATTAGCTTTGGCTTTTCTAAGTAGCTTGCACAATTGCACATGAGGCTTCTGGAGGTGGAGTGCCATGCCACTGGGGTATAGGTTGCCAGTACGTGAGCCTAAGCCTATGAGTTGGCTTGTTTTTATCAATTACCTATGACCATGGACCTATAACCGTGGTAATGAAGGCTTAGGGGGATGGCAAAGATTTTGGCAATTTAGGGTTCAATAGAGAATATAGGATTTGGAACAAGTAATGCTTTCATGTACAAGTATCCTCTTTTCAAGAAAAAACTTGAATTTCACTCAAATATGTGCATACCATAACATTCAAGAATACAGAAGACAAATGAAATTTGTCTATAACTTTTTATTGGAGATTCTTAATGCCAATTATGTCTGAAAGGTGAAATTCGGTTTGATTTCCCACCTTTTTTTAGTTCAAAGATTTTTGAAAAAAGTTATTCCACTATGGGTAAATAAGGTTTGAAATTCTACTAAAAGTATATTTACTAGTTTTAACTTAACTATGGATGGTTGAGTTCTTACTCATCCTAATTAAACATATCCCATATGGTTTCTCCTACCTTCTACCACCTCACTTGTATAAAAGTCTTGTCTTGTCACCTCTTCAATCACCGAGGTAAGTGGTCCTCCAAGTTCATTTCAGAACTACATACTAATTTAACTAAAATATAGTCCTATATTTTTTTTAAATTAAATTTTAATTCAAAGAGCACTTGAATTCTACTCATGGTATGATTAATTGATTGTCAATTCAACTAAGCAAATTTTGTTTTTTGTAACAATCAACATATTTTTAATGATTGTTATTTTTTCAAGAAATATAATGGTTGGATCAACCCTCGAACTTCCATTTATTTTATAATCAACAAAAGTCAATTGATCTTGTGTTGATTGGGGTCCTCTTTTCTTATAGTGGATTTTAAATGCAGAGTATGAAGAGTCTAAAGAACTAACAAGAACATTGGTTAGCCTCAAAGATTGTGTAAGTTTCATCAAGTGCAATGGTGCACAGCGAGGGGGACGAATGTTTGCTTTTGGTTGAAGAGTTGATAAGTTGGTTACTATCTCGAGGTTCTTAAGTTGGTGCAATTTTTTGTGTATTTCGTGAAGTATTTGTTTGATTTCCATAGTAAGCATTTATTCTTCTCTTTTAGAACTTACTCTCCTACAATTTTTAGGTTTAGATAAAAATCTCACTTTTAGTCAATATGTTCTCAAATGGAGGATGGCGTGTAGTCCTACAAGCCTAGAAAAATGGAGGAATGACCAAGAATATGTATCTTGGTTGTCATCAATGTATGATTCAAAATTCAAGACATTGGCACCGATTTTGTTTGAGCAAACCAAAGTAGAACTTCAACATACAAAGGTTCTGAATCTAGTACAAAAAGAGTTCGATGAGGCACTTGAGGATGATATTGGTTTCTACAAGAATTTGACATTCACTATCAATGATTTTAGTAACAAATTCCATAAGGATAAGGATTGTAATTCCTATACTTATGACATTTGGACTTGAGTTGCAGATGCAAGTGGTGAACTAGCTTTGAAGGAAAGCAACTTGATAATTGTTGGAGGAAAAATCCTTCTCAATTCTTACAAAATGTATGTGGACTTCAACTCTTGTGATGGAGTTGTGGAGATGATATGGTGGGGAAGAATATACTTCCATCGTACTATTCTATCTACCACCAATTCTAGTTATATAAGGATTGGTACTTCACTACTTTAGTACAAGTGAATGAGGCCTTAGTCGAGTGGATGAAGAGGTTGGTGCACAAGAGGGAAAATGAAGGGTTTTAGATCAATAATAGAATCCATTGTTGGGTAGAGAGGGATTGTTTTAGGAAAACGTTGGATTCCTAACTACTACTAGAATTGACCTAGGATATGAAGGATCTCATGATCAAGTGATAAATGAACCTATAAAATATAAAATATCTCAAGTCATCCTCATATAGTTTCTATAAGTCTAATAAAACACCCAATAATTGAATGGGGGTAGTAAAAATTGAGTATGAACCTCCAAAATTTGTAGAAGAAGTATTTGATACTTGGTTCAGTTTAAAATTTGTTCTAAAACTCCAAATGAAGAGTGTAATAGCTTTTAAATAAGTTAACACAAAAATATATAAATTCTCCAAATTTCAAATAAAAATATCATATTTTCCACCTTGCATAGCCATTCAAAGTTTCTTCTCTCTAAATCAAAGGCACCTCTTCACTATTCTACCTCTAAGTCCATAACTTTCACTCCCTAACTTTAAACTAAGGGAATGATAACTTTTTGAAAAGATAACAAGTCAATACATACTTATACCAAATTTCAAAAGAAAATACATTCTCATTAAAAATATATGAGCCCTCAAAATTTGTGCCTACAAACTCAAAAACAATTAACCCTCTCACCCTCTATCCTGTATAACTTTTTCATAAAAACTCCAAATGAAGTGAGTGATAGGTTTTTGGAATTACAAGACAAGAAGGACACACTCTCAAAAACTTCATTACAAAATTTACAAAACACAACATGCTATCTCTCTCCAACCTCATGGCTCTCTCCAAATTAACATGAGGAGGAAGAAAAAAGGGTCTTTACTTTATCTTTCACCTCATTCTCGAGACCTTTTTCCTGAGCAAGTAGATGTCAGACCCTAAAAGGCCACATGCACTAAATCTTTACTGTTGGTAAACTCTTCTCTCTCCATAACTCTATTTATATTCTTATATTGAGTCTAAATCTTTGCCTTTCATTTCAAAACCCCGAAATACATGATTCAAAGTTTTAAAATATCTTTATATATAAAAATAAAAGAAGGAGGATTACATAGTTGTCTAACGGAGGTAAAAAAATTAGAGTTTCAAGAAATTACTTTTTTGCTTTTTGAGACTCTATAAAAAAAAACCTCCTAGTCAACCTATTCGTATATATATTTTATATAGTATGTGCATTTACAATGCAACCCTGTGGCATGCAAAAAATTTGATTACAAACTTAGAAACATGAACTCAATACAAGATGGACTACAAGGCACTTGAAATTAATCATATTTAATGTCCATGGGATGTTATTGGACTGTAGTTCTTTGACAACAGTGAACCCAAATAGTCGAATCTGTAGTACCACAAAGATTGGGTCTAGGCCAATAGTTCTGAGGCCATGGCTGAAGCCATTCCTATCTTGTTGTTTTTCAAATTTCTTTGTAGCGTTTTAGGCCAATAGGAGCAGCAATTACTTGGCAGACGTTATGCCCATGATGCTCGGAGGCTTGAAGGGTGCCATCAATGCATTCCCCTTGTTTTCTTGGTTTGGATATGAGTGTGAGCTTACTCATGTTGAAGATGGGTCGTCCATTGAGAGGGGGAAAAACTTGTCTAGAGTATATGGTACTTGGCCTACATTTAGGGTAGCCAATACGATGATTATAGATAGTCTAATCAATAGGGTCTCTTGCAATCCGGAAGCCAATGTCATCATCAATATTCCTTTTTCCATGAAATAGCTTCACACACTTTGCGACGACAAGGAGTACTTGAAATGTTTTCTATGGCTGCTGTTATAGGCTCTACATCAGTGTCTAGACATCATTGCATTCCGGACCAAGTACCCCGAAATTGGCCATGAATCTGTTGGACAAATGCTATTGAAATGCCAATCTAGATCTTCATATGAGTTTCTTGACATTGTGGAAAGTGAGGGGACTTCTTGGTGGTTTGGTTTCGCTCATTGGGTGTCCCCTCACCTTTACTTCATTACCCAAAATAACATTGTGTGCATCTTTTTGTAGGGAAAAGGATAGAAGCGGGAGACACAGACAAAGCTTGCATCCACAACGAACAAGAAACAGGAAGGGCCTTGCAAGAAGGTGCGTTCATTGCCCTTCCATTTGCATTTCCCTTTCCCATCATATTGAAGTCATTTTGCTATGCTCAAGAAGTCATGTTGAAGTGAATTTGTAGTTACTTCGGGCTAGGAAGTCACTTTCAAGTCATTTTGAAGTCTCTAGGAAGTCATGTGGCAATAGTAGTACCTTGAAGGTAGTAATCGAAGAGTAAGGCTATCTATGGAAGCCTAGTGTGTAGTGGGCCCTCTGTCAATTCCATTCTGGTCCGTAGAAGATGTCACTCTTCCTATGATATGAGACCTACATGAGGTATTATTTAATTTTATACCAAAGAGGTAACTTGCACACGCTGAATTCCCTTTGCTTGAAATTAACAGAAGTTGGGGTTACAAGATGTAGATCTCATATGTATTCTAGCAATGTTGATCGACTAATGTGCTTCATGAGGGCATCTTCTTTATGTTTTGTATACTGAAGGTAGTCATAGGCTAGGGTTGCAATGGCATAGATGTCCAATTCAGTCTTACAGATGTCTCCTTGTAGTCATACAAAAGTGCAATTATAGTTCATCTGCTACATAAGTTGCTATGTAGTCAAAAGGCAATTACAATAAAGTGACGTGGTACTCATTGGTTGTGGTGAGTTATTTGTGATTTGTTTTCAATTTGGGGTGTCGATCACATACATAAAGTACCTTGTAGTTGACATGGTGCAATTCAAGGTAGGTGACGAAGTCTTTTTGATGAACCCACAATCCGTGAGGTAGAAATTAGTGACAAGGGTCATCAGCGGTGTTCCAGGGGAACACAAGTTCTACTTCCAGGAGATTCCAGAGATGTGGTTCAAGGTGGATGTACGTGACATTTTGCATCCAAGGGGCAACTCATGTACACTAGAGAAGATGCAGACCAACACAATATTGAAGATGCAAAGCGTATCTTTGCAATTTGGGATTCTTAGTTAATTAAATTGTGTAGTTGAGACAGCCTTTCATGAGTTTCCTTTCTTATAGGAGCCACAAAACCACTAGATTCAATGGGACGCAACTTTGACCACTTAATTTGTGTAAATGTTCATGACCAAGTGACGTTCTAGCTTTTCAATTCCTTGTATTCCTTTTGTTTTTGTGAATGTTGGATCTTTTGTTTTGGGCATGCGTCGTAGAAGTGAAGCCAATGGTGTTGCAATTACAGAGTATAAATGCAGTAGTCATTCATATGCATTGTTCGAATCTAGAGAATGACTCCATAATGATTGCACATGAAGTTCCTCCACCCATTTGTATGCAAATTGTGAACTCCTGAGGAACTCTACGTTAACTCAAAAATGACTGCCGATGTCAAGCCACACTATGATGAAATGACATCATCGCAAATGAAGAATGACTTGATAATCCATCCCCAGTCGACAATGCTTCCCGCAAGTGACTAACAAATGACTGTACGCGCGCATGACTATGACAGATGCAAAATTGCCTCACAACTATAAAATGACTTATGAATGACAGTAGGCTTGGTCATCTGACTACGCAAATATGACACTACCAAAACTTGGAAATGACTCTCAAATGTCAACTGACTTGGTCATCCATGACAACAATTACAACAATGGTAGCACTAGAATATCATTGCCAAATGATTGCTGTCGTGGATGTCCAGCTTAGCAAATTAAATACTTGCACAACTTCGAAATGACTTCCGAATGACTCTTGATGTGTGTGTCTACCTCAACAAATTAAAGACTTTCACGACTTTGAAATGACTTCCAAATGACTGATGACGTGTGTGTCCATGTCAGCAAAAATCGCTTTCCATATGGTCAACTGAGTCAACATTCCTTAAGACCGCCTTGTCTTCCTCACTTGGTGGCAACTTCTTCTCATCCAAAACACATCCAAGGCTGAAATGGATGGTGATAATATACTCGCAGTCATTTCAAGAATGACTTATTTGTTATGACTTTAGGGCCCCTAGTCATTCTGAAGACAAATTTGTCTAGAATGACTTTGTAGTAGTCATTCTTCACAGTCATTTGTACCCTTGTTTTCTTGTAGTGATTGACTATAAATAGTCCCATATTATTCTTAATGTAAGCCCCACTAATTTGCAAGAATATCTTAATATTGACCATTAGAGGGGATTTGAGGCCACGAGAGGGCCATTTCAAGCTTGTTCTCCTACCTATTTCCTATGTTGTCTGGGAACGATTGGCTATTGTCAAAAAAATAAATATAAAAAAAATTATTAGTTTTGAAATGCAAAAAGAAGTTGAAAAAAAATTCATTTTTTTTTGACGTGGCACAATCTTAGCCACATCAAACTATAGCGGTGGCGCACTTCCTATGTTCCTTGCAATTTGGAAACTCGCAATCTTGTAAAGGCCTCAAATCTCTCCTAATGCTTTATGTGCATTAGATATGTTCAAGAGAATCAACTGAACACTATATATATCACACATTCGATTGTTTCCAAATCTTGTACCTTGTATGATTGTATTTGAAATTTTAGACTTGTTTGGAGTGTAGTCCCTTTGTTGGCGACAACAAAGATGGAGGACTACCCTTTTTTTCACATTCTCATGTCTTTGTGTATAGTTTTATAGTTTCTTCAATTATTGAATCCTCGCAATAATTGCTTTCAACTCAGGTATTTTTATGAATGTCATCAGGATACTAAAGAAGGTTCTGCAGCTACGGAAGATAATCCAACTTCGCAAGCACCTAGCATATGTTAGGTGACAATCTATTTCACATGAACTTTCTTTGTCCTCAACCATGTTTTTCTTTGGTTGCTCAATTAGAAGAGATACAATCTTGTCACTTCTGATCATGAAGTTATAATTTTTAATGACATTGGAGTTGTGTAGGACATTGTAGTTCCAATAGTTTTCTTTTCTTTTGTCTATTTGGCCTTGCAAGTGTAGATAGAGTGAACAAATAGCCTATTTTCTTTTGTAGTATGTGAAGTGGCCAAATATTTTGTAGATAAAGCCAAAAGACATATTAATAGATTTGAATAGGTCTAATAGGCTAGGATTCGAAGTAGGTCAAATAGATGAAGGTACATTTCTAATGAATAGTCACACTTTTTGGTCAATTTTCCTTTTTGGACTATAAGTCCAAATGTCTAATTGTATTCTCTCTCTCTCTCTCTCTAGTGAAGAGCACCAATACTTAGCATGTCGAATTATCTAGTGTTGTACTACTTGCCGAAACTTATATGAATTAATATATATTGAAAATTATTCTAATTGTCTTTGAGCAGTTAGCTCAATTGTGTGAGTGTAATTTGAAATTGTGTGGAGTTTCTAGTTGGTGAGTAATTATATTGTCAAGTTGTGAGAATAAGTGCTGGAGCCAAGTCAAATAGTAATTGTGGACTAATTTCTGAGCGGTCAAATTGTGTAAATTGTGTATGTGTGTTTGAAGATCAAGTTGTAAAGTTTGAATCAATTGGTGTTAATTAAAGTGAATATTGTGTATTCATAATTGGTGAGGATTACTAAGTCAATTTGTGCAACTAACTGTTGTGAATAGAGAATTGTGTTGTTAAGTCAAATTGGAGTTTGTTGGAGTACTATCTAAGTGAGTTCAAGTAATCAACAGTGTATGTCAATTTGGTGTGACTTTCCCTGTGTTCTAATTGTCGTGATCGTGTGATCAGTCACTAGAGTAGTCAAATTGTGAATGTTAACTTAATTATAATGATATGTAAGAAGTATATGTCAAATGGTTAAGTGAATGGAATGATCAAATTGTTAAAAATATGAATTAATATCCAATAGGTCGTTTAAGCAATTACTGAAATTGCTGGACTAGTTGAATTGCTGAATGTGGAAATGGTGAGCAAATTCCCATGTGTGAAGTTTGTGAAGTAAAATCACTGTTCGGTAAATTCCATATGTATGATCAAATAATTGAAAGCTAATGATCTAGCCTGTGAAAGTCTAGTTGGAGGTATACTGAACAATTTCCCAATGATGTATGATGAATATAGAGATATAATTTGACTGAGACAAATGGCAATTGGTTAGGATGTGTTAAAATAATTGGATAGAATTAGAACTTATTTAAATATGCTTTTATTCATGAAATATTGTCAGTACATCGAATTTTCATATAAAACAAGTTGGAGTCAATTTAGCTTAGTTTTGAGTTATTGTCATTTGGTCAATTGGCGAGTTCACAACTGTGTTAAATAGATAGTGTAGCCTGGGATTTCGGGCTAATTGTCTAAACAATGGCCAATAGACAAAGAAGCACGGTCTTAGGTACTAGAAGTACCAGTCCAATAGTTGTATGGTTAATGGTCTAAAGTCTTGACAACGTGATATAATTGGAGCTTGGATAAAAGCTAAAGACAAATCGATTGGAAAAGCTAAAGCTATGGGGCTGACGTGAAGAATAAATCAACTAAATGAGGAATGAAATTTTAAAACTTTTCATACTCTGCATATTGATCAAATGGATAGAAAACACGGATTTGATATTTTCATATTAAAATTAGCAATTAGGCTAATAATATAGTACGGATTAGACGAGGAAAAATAAAGAGGAATTAAAGTAATTTCCCTAAAAGTTTATTGTATTTCAAATATATATCTTGGTGCATTTGATTATGTTGATAGTGCATGCATTGTCAAGACAAATTGATCAAACCTAAGGAATTGACTAGAGGATTTGCCACGAGCCAAAAATACTATATAGGACTGGGACCACATACATGGAGTCTATTATAAATAGCATTTGGGATGGACTGAGACTATTTGACTAAGAGTGTGGGTTTCTTTGTTAAAACTCTAGAACAAAACGTAAAACCAAATAGATAAATATTCAAAATACGAAAATGAGTGACCTTAGTCACGCAAACGTTAGACTTTTTGACTTTTCCTTAGGAATTACCCCCCTATACTATATTTCCCAAGGTTTTGTAGAATAGGCAAAATCTACATTACAAACATGGATGTTTTAGGAGAGGTGGATTCAGTTGAGGCTCCTCCAAATGAAGTTGTCGTTCAAGTGATTGACAAGGAACTAGGTAAGGGAGATCAAATTGATGTGGAGATGATTGACTCTAAATTGAAGATGAACAAGGATGAATTTTGGCAATTATAGAAGGTGAATTTAATCAAGTACATTGATGAGACAATTATCAAACTAGTGGAAAACACATGTTTTTTTTATTCCCCTTTGCAAGTTTGCTTATAAGCTACTTGTTTGACTCACACTTGGATCCAACATCGAGAGGTTGGAGGCGGAATTCACCCATGGATATCGCAAAGGAGACACTATTTTCTTCATATCCCTCTCCAACGAACATGAAGAACAAAAGATGGTTTTAGATAAGGACAAAGAGCGTTGGGGCCCTCTTTAGCATAAGGAGAAGAAAATTTTAGAAGAAAATTTTTCATTGAATCCAACTTGCGTCATCTTACAAGGCTAATGTTTTTTATTTGTAATCAAAACCACAAGTTCAAGGTTTAGTCAAGTTATATTGATCAATACCATAAAGATGAAAGAGATGACACTTTTTTATTGATTGTATTTACTTAGACATGCAGGGGAAGGTCGACATTTTACTCAATGCCACGGATGATATCAATAAGTATGAATATTCTTTACTTTCATCAATTCATCTTTTTAGTTCTTGATTTCTAATTTTCACTACTTCTTTCTATTAATGTTTGAGCTTGTTGTACTAGGTCTACAAAAAACTCTCATGTGAAAACTAGCTTGGTCCATACCCTTTATTGGTGAAGTCAACTAGAAGCTAGTCTTTGACAAGCTTCAACTCTTCAAGGATCTATTTATTGATGATGAATAGAAGAGATGCCTTGCAAATCCATACCGCTCAAAAATTTGGTCCCCATTGACTATTGATGTATTCATTGCATTTCTTTTCAGGGTAAGACAACCCTTTCATATAGATGAGTTTTGAATGAAGTTTCAATATTCCATTGTTGTGTTTTTTGTTGATATTTGAATTCTAATAATAATTCACCTTTTGTATCAACAAGAGATTTCAAAGGCAAGAGATTTCACAGCTAGAAAGTATATAGAGGATACTTCAAATGAATCTAAATGTGATGCTAGTGTTACAAAGGCATTAAAAGCAACATCTATAACAAAGACTTCTACTTACAAAGGCTAATTTTCTAAACACACCAGTGTTGCAAATCCAAATCTCGACAATCAATTTCTTCATGAGGTATATTATCTTTAAGTTTTTGATGGTCTTCTATTTCCTTCGATCTTTATGTATATTTCTTAACTTTTTAATTGATTTGATTTGTAGATTACCAAGCATTGGGGCTCAAGCATTAAGCTTGAAATGGCATTAGATAAACTTCAACTCATAGCAGTAGCTACAGTATCTTATGTTGCAAAATTACATTGCCTAAAGTGGTTGAATTCCTATATCCATTCTAAAAATGTCCTTCAATTCCCTGAAAAGCCATTCACAGACAAAGAGATGGATTTTTGGCTAAAGAAGGCTTCATTTTGGACTCGGGTATGAAACATTTTCATATTGTAATTTTAGGGTTGTCCCGGATGCACGTCTATGGCGAAATCTTGTTCGAAAATCGGACGTCCGGACGTCCAAATGCTTGGTTTCAATAGACGCGAGCGACGCAATCAAATGCTGCCGAGTTGCCGTCCAAGGGTGGACGAGCGGACGAGGCGGACCGCGAAATGGTAGACAGGACAGACGGGCAGACAACAGAGGGGTGGACAACTGACCTATTAGGCGAACGAACAGACATCCATCTTCTCTCCCAATTTGCGCCTTTGTTTCTTGGAGTTTTTCAGTGTGTAATATACTGTTGGAAAGGTTTTTCAAATACCTTTGCAATGGTATATTACACGCCCCAAATTCAAAAAACTCCAATCTCAAATGGCGATTGAAGTTAGCTATATGATGTCACATAGTCAACCACTTCAGTTGGTTAATTACATTGAGGCTTGGCATGTTTGGATTTGGGAGCACGAATTCTTCGATATGTTTCAAGAAAAAAATTGTTATGTCAAGACCAAGACATTTGTTGAGCAAGAAAACACAACTCTTGCTGTTAAACGAGTAATCTACAGGTTGTAGTTATATATATTTTTTTTTCATATTTTGAATATGACTTTACATTTTCAATATATTTTTTCCTATTTAATGTGATGGCTCTTTAAGTAGTCTTGAAATTGTTTATTTCAGGTATTGCATGCAAAAGTTATTTCCCAAAGGAGCCATTTCTAAACAACAAATTTCAAGGTACTTGGCAACATGGGTAGACACAATTTTGAAGGACTACATGTACAGCATAGCTCAAATCCAAGCACTACCTCTCCAACATCTCAGAAACGAGTCTTGGTACTTGGATTGTGATAAGGGCTTTTGTCTTGAAGAAGAAGAAGAAGTTCTACAAGCTTCGGTTGGAGGTACTATTTCCATTGTTGAAAGATTCAAAAACAAGAAAGAAAAATAGCATATTCAAAATAATAACAAGGGGAAAAAGAAAGGTAAAGGCAAAAGTGCTCTAATGAAGAAGACTTCCAAGCTTAGTAAATCCAAGGTTGTAACTCATAATGTTGAGCCTCCTCAAGAAGCCCCTTACATTTCTATTCTTATATTTCAACAATAGCTAAGGTCCTCACCAAATTCATCTAGTATTCTTGGCAAGCGTGATGCAACTTTTGCAGGTTTATCTTCTCATAGATTGTAACATAGCAAATTAGTAGCTTTGAACAACTGGGAGCTCACTTTGTATCAATCAATGAATTCTTCTATGTTGAATCCTTCCTTACTATGGATGAACACTACTTCAAACATAAGGTATTTCCTCAAAATTGACTTGATCTCCAAGCCTTTTTGGAGAAGGTAACACTTTTTATCAATCCAAGTTTGTGTATCTTAATGAATCATCTTATCTATATATTATAATTCATGACTAAGTATTCTCAATTAATGGTATTCTAATGTAGGTACTATAATTCATGTCTATTTTGTCTTTTTGCAGTACAAAATGGATCAACCATGAACTTTTGATTGAATTTTGCATTAATACATTGGAGTTGATTTGATGATTGCAGACATTCCTAAGAACCTTCCGATCCTTAGCATTTCAATGCTAAATTCTATTATGCCTTAGTAGAATAAGTTGCAACCATCTTTTTAATACATCATCTTCGGTATCACCAAGAGCTATCTACATGATGATAGGGTACTACTTCTTTTTCATGTGGATGGCTTGCAAATTTGATGTGATTTGAAGGGATTTTACTACTTCAAAGTTTTAAGGAACTGGTCAAGCTTCAATTGACTCTGCTTAACTAGTATCAAGGATACTACAAAGATAGTAAGAGTTTGAATTTTTTTTTTATTATTTAATTATTCCTTACACTTTTGTAATTTTTTCTAATATTTCTCTTTCATTTCATTTAGTTTGTAGACGAATTGCTTTTGCATCACTTTATTAATTAAGTTTAATCCTACCATTCCAATATTTTATTTTGTTTTTCAACCAATGACAAATTTGGATGCTATTGGCATTGATGTCAATGCGGATGATGAGTTATTGAACTTGGTGGACAAAGGCACTTAACTCATGCAAGACAACATTTCATAGAGGGGAATACAAGAGAAACATCCCCTACTCCTTTAAATACTCATTGAAAGCACTGCAATGCTTGGAGACATTATTCTAGATTATACTACCTTGACAGTTGAAGTATTAATTTAAATCAATTTATATTTTGTTGATTTAGGTATTCAATTTTATTGTGCCTTTGTCTCCATTTTTTCTTCACATGCAACTCTATTCTTAAAAGGTCATCCATTCATGCCTCTGGTAAGGTTGACAAACACATCATGGCATTAGAAGGTGATGTGACAATCTTTAAAGCCTTGATTCAACTTCTTAAAGTTGACCCTTTGATAGAAGTGTCCAAGAAGGCCTCGATCTACTATTGAAGTAGATGCTATTGTATCTAAAGATGAAGAAGAGTTGCCTGCTACAGTCATTATTCCACACAATCGATATTGTGCGTAAGTTTGCCCATGCTCTCTTATTTTCTATATTATGCAAGATAGTTTGTACTAATCATTATATTTTTTTACTAATACTTGATTTCTATGTTTATGGATCTAGAGGAGAATTATAGATTCCACTGCAAGGTCGGGTTTTTAATTGTGGCATGTTTTTAGCCCAAAGAAAGACTTTTGCCTACTTATATATGCTGAAGAAATGGCCTAAGCATTTGTTACTTCTTTACTTTTTTGTAATCCTCATAGATAGGTTCAACGTGATTCTAGACTACTAAAATTCTTATATATCTCTGCTTCAGAAGGTGATGTTGATTCATAGCCTTCAAATAGTAGTATTTGTAGTTCTCATTTTACTAGTTCTTTTGCATCTAGAGATTGTAGTGAAAGTCGCTAATCACAGTTGTTTTGTTTATACCTTTTTCCAAATTACATATGAGCAAGGAGACAAATAGGGCCAATGTTCTTATTGTATTGATGGCATTCATGACGTGTGTGTTGCATATTTTGCTTCTAACCTTTTATTCTTATTATCAACTTGTGAAGCTATCATGGAAATAGACCCTATGGTATTAAAGTTCCTATTTTTCAATTGAATGGAAGTTTATTCCCAATCATCACTTCTTTTCATCCATTTTCTCCATCCACCTTCATCCACTTTTCATCTACTTTCTTGTAATTTTTCACCTATTATCATCTATTTCAACCATACTCTTCTTTAATAAATATGGTTTGAATGGCGATTTATTATATGATGTAGAAGCATGTCAATGCAACTCTACACTTCCACAATCATAGGATAATTTTATTTTTTGGGGAATAGGCCCTACATGATTGAAGTTCATATTTTCCAATGGAATAGAATGTTTTTTTTCGCTTTGACATCTTTCCATGCAACCATGCATTTCTTTCATGCCCTTTCATCTCATTTTTTATTTGTTTCAACCTAACTCTACTTTAGAAAATATGATTTGAATTGTAACTTGTTTTATAGTGTAAAAGCAAGTCAAAACAACTATACACTTCCATGGTCATAGGACAATTTAATTCCACTAAAACAAACACTATAACATTGAAGTTAACATTTTTAATTGAACAAAAGTTTTTTTTTCAATTAGGACATTTTTTTCATCTATTTTTTCCACCCATCTTCATATATTTTTTTCATCTACCTTCATCCAAAATTTCCATCCATCTTTACTCATTTTTTCCATCCACCTTCATTCATTTTTATAGCTACTTTGATCCAAATTTACATCCTTTTCTATCCACTTCTTTCCTTTTTTTGTCCAAAATCAACACTCCTTGCTCCCCACTTCTTGCTCGCCACTCACGTACTAGCAACAATGGCCACTACACTTTTTGAAAAAATAACAATCATTAAAAATATGTTCATTGTTACAAAATTCAAATTTGCTTAGTTGATTTGGCAATCAATTAATCAAACTATGAATAGAATTTAAGTGCTCTTTGAATTAAAATTTAATTTAAAAAAAAATTGGACTATATTCAAGATAGTTTAGTATGTAGATGACAAGTAAATTAAAACGACTTACTTTGGTGATTGAAGAAGTGAGAAGCAAGACCTTTCTACAAGTGGAGTGGTAGAGGGTAGGACAAACTGTATGAGATATGTTTAATTAGGATGAGTGAGAACTCAACCACCTTTAGTTAAGTTAAAACTAGTAAACATACTTTTAGTGAAATTTCAAACCTTACTTAGACAAAGTAGAATAATTTTTTTCAAAGAACTTTGAACTTAAAAAAGGTGGGAAATCAAACCACATTTCACCTTCAAAAATTCGTTTGGCATTTAGAGTGTCCAATAAAAAGTTATGGACAAATTTTAAAAGGTGAGGTTTTAAATTTTCTAAAAAAATGTCCCTTTCAACCTCTCTCTGAAATTTGTCCATAACTTTTTATTGGGGACTCTAAATGCCAAACAAATTTTCGAATGTAAAATGTGGTTTGATTTCCCACCTATTCTTCATTCAAAATTTTTTGAAAAAAATTATTCTACTATGCCTAAATGAGGTTTGAAATTTCACTAAAAGTATGTTTACTAGTTTTAACTTAAGTATAGGCGGTTGAGCTCTTACTCATCCTTATTAAACATATCTCATAGGGTTTGTCCTACCCTCTACCACCTCATTAGTATAAAGGTCTTGTCTTCTCACCTCTTCAATCACCAAAATAAGTCGTCTAAGTTCACTTGTCATCTGCATACTCAAATATTTTGAATATAGTCTTATTTTTTAAAAATTCAATCTTAATTGATTTTAAAATTAAATTTGAATTAAAATTATCTTCTATTTAAATATAAATTTCATAAGCTGTCTAAGTGGTGGTTTTTGCCTATGTAGTAGTTGACATGGAGGATTTTATAATAATAAAAAAATTTGATCAAATCACTAAACAAAATCAACATAGTGGTTTTGATTAATACCCGTGAGCCCCCAATTCGTCACTAGGGGCTCATTCTTTTTTTTTTTGTATTTTGTCATTTTAATTGCACTTTATTATACCAAAAACCCTAAAAAGAGTGTAGAACCAAAATAGGAATGTCACATTCTAATATAGTATTTGGTCTAGTTTAAGTATGTTGTGGCTAGAATGGCCCAACCACGAGTTGTAAATAGGTTAGAACCCAACTAATCATGGCAAATGGGTCGATTATAAGTGATGGGCGTATCATGCTCAAAACCCTATATGGGATGGACATCTCTAGGCTAGATTTGGTTGAGGGAACCCTGGTGAGGTATAGGAATTAGTTCCTAAAAGATAGGTTCTAGTTTCTCCATTCCATTGACAAAATAGCAAAACCCCAAATTGTTGACTTGAAGATGTCGAGAATACCAAGGCTGGACCGTGGAGGAATCTAAGGTCCAAGGAGGGTAGCTTGGGATCAAACCCATGCCCTAGTACCAACGGCGAAGTCAGTTTGCCAAGACTCCCCTTGGTGTAGAAGATTCCCCAACTACCAATAATTAAACAAGGGGGTGGAAATTGTCCCCCTTGGGACGATGTGTAGGATAAAAATATGAGCCTACACATGTGTTGTGGTATCCCATGGGAGGTTTCATGAAAAGTTTCGTAATTTTCTAATAGTAAGAAGATGTCTTTCCGGACGGTCAACTACCCAAACGTGCGATGGGAAATTCTTGGAAATTCCCCAAATGGTGATAAATTCCCACTAAAAATTAGAATAACTTCATTTATGTTAATAAGATTCCTTGACAAGTTTCAAGACATTCTGATAGTCAGAAGTACCAGAACCTGCAACATTCCCCGACAATTAACAAAAATTAAAGTCCACGGCGGGTTTGATTGGCGGAGCGGGAGCATATGAAGGCGGAATGGAGTGCAAGATAGGTCTTTCCTCACTCCACCATATCTACTTAGGAGCCTAGGCTAGTTACTTTTGCTAGAAAAGTCAACCTTTGAAAGTTGGGATTTTCCCCAAGTTTTGGTGTTAAGTTGGCACTAGGTTTTGTTGTGATTTTGAAGATACAAAAGGGGGAAGGGGATTTCTGTAGTCAGAAATGGCCTTCTAAAGCCAATGGTGCAATCCATTTGCAATTTGGAGTTAATCTCCAAAAGTTAGCTTAGTGGGCCAACATAGGATGAAAACCTTGAGCTTTGGATGAAAATCCAAGAAGATAAGGTTAACTTAGATGAACGAGGAGAAGTGGGTGCCCAGGAAAGAGTATAAAAGGGTACCCCTTCTCCTCTCTCATCACCCCTTTTTTGTGTAATTGGGTCCGTTGGATTAATTGATGTTGGAATTGTGGCATTTTAGCCACAAACCTTGCAACGGTGTTTTTTGGGCACTTTGGGCCATTGTTGTTGTTTTTAGAGCTTGCAAGGTTTTTTGGGGTCCGTTGCCTTCTCTTTTCATTGAGTATGGTACTAACTTTTCCAAGCTTGAACTTGGAAGCTTTTACTAACTTTCGAGGTTGTTAGGATCATGGATACTAACCTTGAGGGACCCTTGTTGGTTACTCACATTGTCTCGCGATGTACTAACCCTAGAGCAACCCCCCATATGACTGGCAATGCCCCTTTGAGGGGCCTTTAGTTCAAGTTATTGATGTTATTAACTGTGGTGTTAGCCTTTGAGTGTCCAAGGCCATTTCTTGTCTTTTGTCTTTGTCCCTAACCGTGGCGTGTTATTCCTTGGTCCAAAGGCACAAGGGTGTGAAGGTAGTGGGTCTCGCCTGCACGGCGAAGCTTTGAACCCATAGGGTGAAAAAGTCTTCGTGGTAGGCGAGATAAGCGGAGAGATGACAAAGCTTTGAACCCCCTCGGGGTGAAAAGTCTTGGCAGTGTGTTAATAGGGGGAAATGACGGCGAAGCTTTGAACCCCCTTGGGGTGGAAAGTATTAGCAATGCATTAAAACCACCTCACGTGGGAACTGTGGGACCACGTGGCCCTTCTCCCCACAAAGTTTACTTCCCAAAACACGAGGGGAACAAACCAAGGTTTAGGTCCTAAAAAAGAAACAATAGAAACTAGGGGTCAAGGTTGGCATAGGGAACAATTAGTGACAAGTAGAGTAATGCCTCCTTCCAAGAAAACCTAACCCATCACCCGATAGCAAAACCACAACCTTTTACCCCTCCTATTTAGATCCTGAGGTAGGAAAAAAGAGCAATCCAATAGTAGCTCAACAGTCCAGTAGTAGCCTAGCTACACACCCAACAACTGGGATAGAGAGGGGGTCGGGCGCCGTGTGTTCTGGCATAGGGAGAGGTCGGGGTTTGGGAAGGGGCCGGGTATTGGGTGGGCTCCGAGGTTTAGGAAGAGGCTGGGTACGAGGGTGGGCTTTCAATTTGGAGTTGTGGATTCCAGAACAGGTGGAGGGGACTCTAGAGTTCGGGGTTGTGGATTCCAGTACAAGCAAGTTTTGGATTCAGGGTGGGCTCTTGGATTTAGGAGCTGTGGGGTTCCGACACAGGCTGGTTGTTGGTTAACACTGGGGGGGAGGGGTGGTGGATTTTGGTTGTCCAGGATTGAAGGGTACAAGAAAGATGCAATCTAAAACTAGAAGGAAGAAGGGGGAAGGCCCACAATACAACCGATTACGTTAAATAAACCGTCGGGGCAAGGAATCCAACTCCTCGTCTCCTGCAAACTTCCATCGAGGCAACGAGCAAATGGATAAAAGAATGAGGTGACAAGAGAGAAGGACAATTTGAAGGTTCGGGGTGGAGGTAGATAAGGTAGGAGGAGAGAATCCTCAAGGCTCACTTAAGCCCTTGGATTAGAAATAGGTAATCACCCCAAGATTAAGTGTGAGACATAAGTGTAGGACGTAAGAAATAGGATGTAAGAAGTAGCTCAACTTGGTGGAGGGGATGACGCGTACTTAGCATTATCTTAGTAAGAAGATTGGGGTTAGTTGGGCCACCTTAGAGTGTGGGAGAAAAGAAAAGAGGGGAGGACGAAAGAAATAGGGAGAGGAATGGAAGTTAATTCCCTACACCAATTTTTTTCATGATTAGAACGATGGTTCGTTGTCTCACAGTGCGGGAGTTCATGGCGGAGGAGGTAGAGCTCCCAGGTGGCGCGATCAATGGCTCAAGTTCCAAGGTATGAGTGAGACCCTCCACACTCTCCCTAGGGCTTTAATTAGAATTTAGTAGCTTGGGCCGAGGCCTACCCCTAAGACAGACCCTCAGGACCATAGGTCAGGTCATTTCCAGGGACATAAGCTTAGAGAGGAAGGTCGTGGCTTTCCAAAACCTTAAAGCACACCCTAATCGGGTGAAAATTGAGAAAGTTATGGCCAAATGAAGTTCAAAATCAAGTTGGATGAAGAATAACTAAACTCCGGGTTAGATAGAAAATTAAACACATTAGAAAGAGTATCCCACCTAGGGTCTAGGGCCAAAGGAAAAAATCAATTCCAAGTTGTAGGTTAGGAGAAATTAGCAGATGAAGTTTGGGTAAGGCTTGGATGAAAATTCAGTAGAAATCCCCGATCAGGGTCCAAATCCAGATCTCGGTAGGGGAAATCCTTGTGAACTATCCCCCTAAATTTCGGATCTTTCTGAATTGGGGAGCTAGGTGTAATTGATAGATGAAGTTTGACGAACCAAGTAGTAGTCAAACTTCATCCAACCATAAATTTGGCTAGGAAGGTTGAATAAGGTCAAGTCTTATATTTTTAGAAATGGCACGAGATGAATTAGAAGGTTCTTAGGATAGTTCTGCCTTGGGTTGGGTCCCACCCATATCATCCAGCGGGCCTTCCATTCGACTAGCCCAAAACATTGGAAGAAGTTTAAGCAAATCTTGCAATTGGGGATCACTTAGGCACTTAGTAAAAAGATCCATTGCTTGGAAGGTATAGTGGACCACGCTTAGACACCCAAAAGTAGGAGTCACTTAGTCGAAACCTAGAACCTGATTGTATTTATGAATTACCAGGGGTGGGTAATTTGGCACTCACAATACCTGAATTAAGATGTCCTAATTAAAAAAAATAACCAACATATATCAATTCATTTTCCTATTATATTGAAAATTGTTTGTTTTTTCTTGTAATGTATTGTTAATCCAAATCAAGAATGTGTTCATGTGACATGTCAAGCAAATGAGTGCTTCAAAATAATCCCCGTCCAACTTGTCTTTGGATGCACTATCTTTACCATTGTCACTTGAAAACATGACATACTTGCCAAGTAGCCCTAGTTGGATATCCAAATCCAGAAAAAAAGACAAACATCAGCTTGGTACACACACTAGACATCTCTTAAGAGCTTGGTCTCAACCTCAATGTTCTATAAGTGTAGCTCGTAGTCCTTGGAGTGTATCCTCTGTGTTGTGGCATTGCTCTTTTGTAGTAGTGAAGTTATAAGAAACAAAATGTGTTTTTTGAGCATTGCCATGGACAATGTCGTGTTTCTTACTTATCTTTGGCATGGCTAGAAGTGGCCCGGTTCAAATTGGGATGTCCATGGCTTCCTCATCACTAAGTAAATAGATTCCAGACACATGAAACACTACTATACAGCTTGTTTACACCAAGAAAACTTCGAAGTAGATAATACACTTCAAATAACTGAAACAGGAGAATACTCATGCACATCTTTTATGAAAACAATGGTCACAACTAAGTTACAACACCCCAAACGGGTGAGCCTGCCACATTCAAGCAGAATCTTCCCAAACACATCCCCTCCGCACATGCCATGGCAAGTAGGGTGACTAAAGATGTCACAACCGAACCACCCTTAAAATTCCCTTTCCAACTCTATCAAAAGCGTCCTAATCGTTTTCCAATAGATCTGAAAACATTTCTCCACAACTCTAGTGATCAAGAAAAAACAAACTAGCAAACAATATCAATGGAGGTATCACAGTGCGACCTTTCAATTCTGAATTTCAAACGCGGCTTTAAAACTCTAAAGAGACAGAAATTCTGGGACGATTCCGGGGCTCAAGTTGCACAGGGCCTAATATGAAAAATAGTGAAATCTTGCACTACTAGGATTGAAGAGCTCCGATCACCCCCGTCAATTTTCTCTACGATCAGCCAGAAGCATTGCATCACATCTCTGTCGATCTACAGAAAACCACTAGCGACACTATGGTCAGGAGGTCTCACATTACCACCGCTTGATCCCACAAGAAGAAGGTGAATCTGAAATCTCAACCCTAAACCCCAATTGAAAACTTGACGAAAAGGGTAGTACGTCTGGGATGTCATTTTGGGGGCTCCGAACCGCATGGCGTTCAAAGTGGAAAGAAAAAATGATCTCTCGTCCAAAAAACCCGAGATCTGCAACAAACCGTAATCTCACAGAATGCGCCACACTTCTTTAATTCCAATCCACCACCACCCCGAACCCTAAGTCCACAGGACGCGCGATCGTTTCCCCAGACGCTAATTTCACAGAACGCGCTAATCTTCTGCAATTCCACCCCCTCAAACCACCACAGAAAACCCTATTTCGGTTCCACAGGCTTGGTTACATACCCTTCACTATAATGGAACGACCATACTTGCGACCCCGAAGACTCCCGACTCCCATTTCCATTCAAAACCCCGTTCATCTCCAACGACGCTCTTCTCTCCCGATTCTCCATCCTCTCTTGCATACTCCTCCCCCTCCCAGGCATGAGCTGCGCTTTCGGCCCCACCAACGCCTCCAACTGCTTCACAACCTCGTGCATGCTCGGACGCTCCAGAGAGCTGTCTTCCACGCACACGAGCGCCATCTTGAGCAAGGTCTCCTGCTCCTCGGAGGAGTTCGAGCTGCCCCCGAGGAGGACTGGGTCCAGAAGCTCTTTGACGCCGGGCATGCCGGAGGAGTCGTAGCGGGTGCGGATGGTCTTCACGATGTGACCGCGGTAGCTTACGGGAGGACGGCCGGTGAGAAGCTCAAGGAGAACGACGCCGAAGCCGTAGACGTCGGACTTCGGAGAGAGGACGCTCGACATGTAGTACTCGGGGTCGAGGTAACCCTAGAAATTAAACGGCATACACGCACAGCATGATTGTCAATACGCAGTGAGTACGCAATGAGTTCAATTGAGGGAAAATGGAAGCACAAATGTGCAAAAACTCAAGAATTCGTTAGACGTTAAAGTCTGGAAGGATGTCTATGTATCCATTGCAAAAAAGCACAGAGCAAAATAGACTATCATGATTTTGAGTAAGCGTAGATTTAGTAAAGACACCATATGGACAGAGATAGCAAGTGATAAGCCTTGTTGGAGGATACTCGACGGAAACAGGAGTGGTAATCCTAACATGCCATCAACCAAATCATGCCAATACGCCGTTCATGTGAGGGAATATGTGCAAACGATTCCTATAACCCATTATGGACATCTCGCAATCGCGTCCCCTATGTACACAACTCTTCAAATTTCAGCCCCAAAAGTCTTGGGCACGTGTTGAGAGGGGGCGCAATTGGGAGAGGGTATGCTGAGCAAATATGTGCAAAAATTCTTGGAGGAGTCGGACGTTAAATTGACAGAGGTAGCAAAGTGACAGAGGTAGCAATTGATAATCCATGCATCACCATTGATTGTCACAATGTTACATAATTCTGCAATCATGTGTGCCTATACTGTGACATCAAAGAGATCTGTAGGTATTGTGTCCAAAATCCGTTCTGAATCAATCTCAATGCACCAAAATCTCTTAAGGAATGAAAACTGAAAGATTTTGTTCCGTCCTTTTTTACCACTTCTGTTTTCGTCACTTGTTCTCCAACAAGGACAATCACTTGCTACCTCTGTCCATGTCAAGTGATAGCTTTAGAGAAGTGTGAGTGAGAGTGATGGTGTACCATGGTTCCCTTGATGGTGGGATTGAGGCTTCCGTCTTTGGCATCCAGCACCAGCATGGACAAGCCGAAGTCCGCCACTTTGGCATTCAAGTCCCCGTCCAGCAGAATGTTACAGGACTTCACATCGCGGTGGATGATTTTGGGGTCGGCGTGGTGATGCAAATATGAGATTCCTTCGGCTGCTCCCAACGCTATCAGCAGACGCCGGTCCCAATCGAGCGGCTCATCTGACCTGTCGCCTGCAAACCATTCAACAACAAAATTTCAACAAAAACATTTAATGGTGTAGTTGAATGTCATCTTCATACCAGCAGCTATGGGACGAGAGGCTGTATCCCTGTCGCACTGGCTCGCAAAGAAGGTAGCTACTCAAACTCCTTCAGGGTAGCTTCTATCAATGCAAAGCCTCCAATCCTTCGCTCATGAGCTAACAACATTAAAGAACATCACCACTTAAGAGCATTGTAATGTGAGCGAAGTTTCCAACAACCTGCACAAACAGTTTTTCCCTTCCCATTTTCTAGAAAAAGATGGAAGATTTGGAGTAAGTTGGCAACAACAATCCCTTCGGTTGCTAGTCTTCTACTCACCACGAAGCCAGTCTGTCAACGTTCCATTGGGCATGTACTCATACACCAGCATTTGCTCGGACTTTTCAAAGCAGAAGCCCACCAGTCCCACCAAGTTGTTGTGGTGAACTCTGGACAAGATCTCGATCTCCTTCTTGAACTCCGCGGCACCTTGTTTGGAACCTTCTTGGGCCCTTTTCACTGCGAGCATGGCACCTGTGCCTGCTTGAATGCCCTTGTACACCTGCACAAAGACGCATACAACCAATGATGTGAATTTTAAGACAATTAGCATGGAAAAATTCTACACAACATGAACTTCTCTTGACCAGGGTTGTGAGCTTCGTAAAGAAAATCTAATATATACCAGAATTTTCTTGAATGTAGCCACGTGATGGTTCTCACTTAAAATCCTTCCTTCAAAAACTAATTTTTCTAATTCATGATTTAAGTGGAGATTTTTTTAATGTATGGGCATTTGCACTTGGGCCAGGAAGATACAGCACAAACCAAAGCTTGTGTGTCCCATATCTTGTGTGTGCAAACCAAAGCTTATGACATAAAATTTTGACGCACCTTGCCATAACCTCCAGCCCCAAGCACATTGTCCTCACTGAAGTTATTCGTCATTATCTTCATGTCGTCAAAAGGGAACCAATGAGCTCCTTTAAGTTGGGGTGCCTGGCCATCTTCACCCTTCCCCCATGCAACTGCATAGCATTCAAGCAGTGCACCCCATTCAACCTCAATGAATTGAATTGTATCAACAGATTTGTAAGCACATGCCAAAGTTTAGGGTTTAGGGTTTACCAAATGGATTCTTCTTCCGTTCATCATCAGCTCGCCGTTTGTGCTTCACAGCCAAGAGGGCCAGAAGTCCTATCACCAACAACGCCAGTGCACCTCCCGCAGCAATTCCAATAATGGCTCCCGCCGAGATCTTACTTGACCGTTGAGCAGCTGGCGCTGCAACACCATCACATTGCATGCAGCAGCATCAGAATTGCAGCAAAACAAAACTGAAGCGGATGATTCAGGCCCTAAAAAGAGAAGAATACGGAGAACATGAAAGCGGGATCTCCATGTGACATTCAATATGATAAGTTCTAGATTACGCAAAATAAAAAACACCAAAGTATGACCACAACTGAATTTAATTATTGCAAGATTTCTACACGACACTCACCAAGGTAGCCAGATTTCCTAAAAGAAATCACCGAAATATGACGAACACTACAAGTTGTTCCCAAATTTTGTGAAAGAAATCACCAAATCATGACCACAACTACAAGGTGGTGCCAATTTTTGTGAAAGAGAAAGAATTCACCAAACTATGACCACAACTACAAATCCTTGCCAGATTTCTACATCACATTCAACATGACACCCAGAGTTCGTAACTGAAGAACACACCAAATAATAAACACAACTCCAAATCATCCCCCTCAGTTCTACACGAAACTCAACAAAGGATCCAAATTCCAACCAGATATCCCCGAACTACAACCACGCCTACAAATCGCTAGCACATTCTCCATGACATTTAACATGATACCCACATTCGGTTGAAAGAAAATAAATAAATAAATAAATTTACCACCACACCTCCAACTCACAACCCTATTTCCACACAAAACTCAACAATCCATCGAAATCCAAAACCCAAACCCCCCATTCCCAAACCTCGAACACCACCAATGCCACCACTAAACCCTAAACCCTGACCTTAGAAACCCCATCCCCATCCTGCAACCCTACCTTGCGACAGCTCAAGGTCCAGGACCAAATCCGGCTGGAACGGACTCCCGTACTCCACATTCTGTTGCGTGAAGCACCCCAAAATAAAATTCTGTATCCCCTTGTCCATCACTTCCCCTTCAATCGGAAAGAAGTACAACCTCACATCCACTTTATCCGTCTCATTACCATAATACGCGTCATGAATCCACAACTGACTACTCTCATAGGGAATGTTCGTTGCAACTGAAAGTGAGTGTAAGGAGTTGTTGGTTTCGAGAGCCATTGTGTCCCAGAGCGTTTGGTTGTCGATAGTGGTGAACGTCGGAGCTCGAATTTCTAAAGTGATGACGAGAGGGTAAGAGCAGTTGCAGGTGAAGGGGTTCTGGGTTAGGTCGGTGCTGCCACAGTTGGTGGAACAGTTGTTGACTAAATGGGAGGTCCATTTTTGGACGGGAGAGGTGGAAGTGGAGTTGCAGATTGAGGGGGAGGCAGCGGTGATGCTGCCGCCGGTGCAGGTGGGGTTGCCTGACAGTCTGCGAGGAGGAAGAACATTGTAGTAGGAGGAAGAAATCAGGAGTAGTAGGGGAAAGAATTAAGAACTGAGAATGGTTCATAACATAATTCAGTGGGGATTGGAGATCATGAATTGGAGAAAAGACAATGGGCGTTTTCTGAATCTGAATGAATGGACTGTGAGTCTTTGAGCCCATTGGTGATTGAAAATCATGACTTTTCCTGAAAACAAAATTGATAGTTTTCTGAATCTGGATGAATGGACTAGAACTTTTTGAAGTTCAACTACATGCACGTTCGATTGCCTGCTAATCTGCTAATCTGGAGGAGAGAAAGTTCAGTCATTGTGAGGGGGAAGAGCCAAGAGAACACTGAAATCAATTTGGAATACTTTGGGGTGGAATCGAAGCTATTTCTAGCACACACTGGCAATTGAAAATCATGAATTTTCTGAATCTATATGTAGTATGAGTTGTTGAAGTTTCATTCCCGACATGGTAAAGTCTGAAAACTCCCTTCTCAATGAAATGATTCGTGAAATCTTTCTTGACATAGCATGTACAGTACACGCCAACTCAGAGAAGACAACTTACTGAATTTCTGGTAACTTAGCGTTTAGATCCGCCAAGTTGTTGATGTTTGAGATCTTGTTGTTCTGGAGGTAGACGTAACCCAAATCCGGTCCCGGGTTCAAAGGGATGGTCAAGGACCCATTGATTTCATTATTTCGAAGGTACCTGGTCAGAAAAGAAATAGTTCCCCATCAGACTTTTTGCACGCGGCATGAGCTCAACGACGGAAAAGCCCTCAAGAAAAAATGCCACTATTATATCCCCCAAATGCTCAAAACTAGAAATAGAAATTCCACAGTTGACTATGGAAAATTTCAAACGGCTTTTCTAGAAATCAAAATTGTAGAATATGGTTTCTGTTGACAATTTTTTGGCATTTTGTTATCATATTTGAAGCATTCCTAATGATGAATTTCAAACCACTTTTGAGCATTTGGGCACTTATGAGTTGATGAAAACAAAATAGTGTTGGAAAAGGATGAGAACACTCACAGACCCTGGAGCGTGGGAAAGCTCAAGAGATCAGTAGGCAATGGCCCAATCAAGTTACAATTATCCATGAGTCTGCAATTCCCCGAAGTAACAATCCAAGATTAATTATCAATGCAAGTCAACACTTCACTTATCACACACCAAAAAATCTATTATGTACTAAAAGCCACATGTATGTTCAAACTTAAAATACTTCCTCCTTTACTCACTTTTTGTTGACTTTCTACAAACTACCTTACAAATCTTGGCAATTCATTGTTTCGTGTATGAACACATGCATGAGTGTCAAGCACAAGCCAAAAGCAAAACTCTTTAGTTTAATTCCAAGTGTAGCCCAATTTCATTCAAATGAAATTTTTTCAGCAATTATCCTGCGTCCACATAGTTTTGACGACAAGAAATGTGATTCAAACGCATTCATTTGGTTTGATATTATAACAGAATGGTTTCAACAACATTCTAATGACTCTTTCAAATTCATTCTTTCTAAGGGAGTTCGAAAATCTTACATCGTTTCCAGAGAATACTTGGACTCATTTAACCATGAAGGAAATGGTTGTGGATCAAAAGTGTTATTGCTGAAATCACTGCAAGCCAGAAATTCACAGACGTTAAGCCAAACAAATTGAACTAGTAATTAAATTCACAGAAAGGTGCAATTCATTATACAAGGTAAACAAATTACTTGGCAGGGAAAGGGATCAAAATTTGCATGAAATCAATTCAAAGCACATGACTTGTTACAAGGCATCTGATACGCTGCCTTACACATATTCAAGATGGCTGAGAGCATCAAAAACTGGAATAGTCCCATTGAGCTTGTTGTTACCCATACGACTGAAAAGCACAACATGGACACAAGCAAAAGATGAGTTGAACATAAAAACAAAGTCATCCTTAAATCGCAACGCTTCGTAATTGAACCACCCAAAAAAGACTTACTGAACGGTTTTTCTCAGAACATAACATTCTTGAACTCCCTTTGCCTCTCCAGCATTGCAACCCCTTTGAAATTATTGAAACTTTTGAATTGATTCTTCCCTTATAATTCATGTGGCACTATAATTCCATCAATAGTGCCACTGTCGAAGGGAAACCCCAAACTTCATGTTCAAGAATGTTATGAAACAAGATGACACCTATTCCTAGCATTCTTCAATACAAAATTCCAAAACTTTTTCTCTCAAACAAGGTCAACAACCCCACTTCAAATGCTTTGAAGGATAACTCTGTCTCAAACTATGAAACAAGCCTATGGATTTTTGAATATTCTCTTCCAGAAACTCTGAGACTGGTAATGAATTGAACGTACATTTGATGCAATCCAGTAATATTTGCCCCATTTTGGATAATTGAGTTCAAGGAACCAGGGATTGGCCCAGACAACTGGTTCCCGTAAAGATTTCTGCAAACACAAAAAGACAAGAGTAAGCATCTACTGGGGCTCTCTATTTCATAAGAAAACAATTCAGATCCAAAACTATTTGTCAGGTATCAATCCTCCATTGGTAGCGAATTGGGAGTAATCCCACGTGGCACTCAAAAAATCGCTAGAATAGAACGCTCTACAATCCAAGGAAGTTTACAAAGGTCAATATAGAAGACAAACAAAGACACTAGCATTGAAGTCCTACGAAAAATTGCAAAAGCAACTTCAACCAAGATATTATGGCAACTCTACATAAGCGTAGCTGAAGATACCCAAAATGCAATTTCGATTGACAGCCCAAGTTGCTCAAAACACAGCTAAATGGGCTACAAACTCGACAGAGCGTCCTTTACAAAATTTCCTGTAGCTATAAAAGATGTTTGATATAAGTTTTGTAAATCCTAACCCTAATCCCAAAACACTGCTCCTCACATTTGATACGAAGCAAATCCAGCCGAATATTATACACAAGAGAGCAGGCCACTTACAAAATCTGAAGACTAGACATGTTGCCAAGAGAATCAGGAATTGGTCCACTGAATTGATTATTCTCCATCAGCCTACACAACCCAAGGAATATGAGTCCAAATCCTTCGCATCCTTTGAACTCTAGAACATATAAACATGTTTTTCAGTCAAATTGGACTATCGGTATTTCAAAAAAATGAGATAACGTTGTAGGGAGATTTTTATTAATTCATACGCCATCTTGAATTGGAACAGATAAGTAACTGCGTGGAGAAAAACTTACACGTGCATGACCATCGAGGCGAACCCAATTTCAGGTGGAATCTGGCCTGAGAATGCATTGTCATTAAAATGGCTGCAAATCAAACACCACTATAATCAGTAACCTACAGTAGCCTAATTACCTCAAAACAACTACTTCTATGTCCTTCCCAAAATGTATTAAGAAGTCCGCGATAAAACTCGTATCTAATTATGTAATTATGCAAGATTCTCTCCACTACCAGTGAGTATAACTGAGCAAAATTGAGTGATTAAGTTCACATTTGAATTTAATTATGTATGAAACGGACCTCGAACTAGGGTATTGATGGTAAGAGACTGATTCAATAGAAAAAAGACCCAGGAGAGATCGAACAAATGATCTTACTAGTGTTGAATATTTGGCCAGGAATCAATACCCAGCCCATTGGAACTGGTTGTGGAGACAAGTAACGGTCCCTCTAAATTATTGTAAGCAACATCAAACCAATATAACTTCGAAAGTGCACCAAGTTCAGGTGGAAGGGTTCCACTGAGCTTATTGTTATTCAAAGCACTGCACAAAACACAACATAAAGATAGTGAGTGCTCAAATTTTTTAGAACACATTTTAAACCCCAAAGAGCTTCAAAGTCCATATTCCATATTCATGATGAACAGATAGAGTGATTTTCACGGTGATGTTTCGTCCAAATAACTCATCTAGTTCATCAAAAGTAATCCTTGCATCTTAAAAAACCAATCGTATTTTGTGACCAATGTGATGAAATCCAGATAAATCATGTATTTGAACAAAGATAGAAGCAAAAAAATTGCAAAAATTCAGAGAATAATGTGAGTTCCACATTCAATGAAGGTTCTTTTGTTGAGAACTTACATAAAGGTCAAGTTCCGTAGATTCCCAATTGTGCTAGGGATGGGTCCTGAGAAACTGCACCACTGCATACTCCTGTAAGCAATTTACAGTCAAATTTATTTATTTCCTGCTTAAGTGTACAATTTTTCAATTGGTGTGCCTCATAAGCAACTTATGATATAAATTGCGACCATAAGGAGACCTCCCCAATGAATAATGAAAAATATCGTCTTTAACATGTTTCAAAGTTCCTGAAACAACCTAATCTATTAAAATCACTGAAAACTCTAGTAAAATCACTGTAAATGAGTTATGCAGAAGGTACCAAAATAAAACAAAGACACATATTTGTCTATTTTTTCTGCAAGCCAGTTAAACAATTTCTAGGTTTTCGGCATGTGGACGGTGCCCATCAAAAAAACGAGCAAATTCAAAAAAGAACTTACAGAGTAGATAAGCCAGTTAAGGAACCAAGGTTAGTGGGTATCGCGCCTTTCAAATGCTTGTTGAAAGAGAGATCTCTACACACACCAACATTACATCACATAGTACTCAAAAAAACAAATTTAACATTTCAACAAATCTCAAATATTACAATTCGACATGCACACCCTGATAAAATCATTCAAAAAGCTTAACTTACAGACAGACATAGAGAGAGAGAATTAATGAGTACGCAGTAGAATGTTAACCCCTCACCGCCGGAGGGGACGAAAAGTGTCCTCTCATAGTCTGGCAGTAAAATTCAAAGTGCTGTAACTTTTGCATCCAATGTCCGAATTCAATAAAACTTGTTGATAAAGTTGCGCATATTAGTCTAGTTTCAGTGGTAAAATTTTCAGATCAATGAAAGATTTACTGAGTTTTTGAGAGCCATTCGAAGTTCACAGGTTCAATTTGAATTCATCTCACTGCATTCTGATGGCTGCAACTTCGGGGGTTTGTATCTTTCTCATCAAATGTTCATTTTCAATAAAAAATTTTGGATTTTGTTCCCAATAAAGTCTAGTTATTATGGTAAATTTTTCATGTCAATCCAAGTTGTTTTGAATGTTTGGGAGCAATTCGAAGTTCAAAATCCAGACATTTTTGCATTACAATGAACTTCGGCGGCTTATAACTTCTTCATACATGGTCCGTTTTCAATAATTTTTGTTGGAAAAGTTGCGCATACTAGTCTTGTTTACAAGATTAAAATTTCATATGAATACAAGATTTTATGAGTGACTGAGAAGCATTTTAGTAGAGGAAGGTTCAGACATAGATGTGATTTTTTGCTACTTTTTTCACTGTTTTTTGACATTTCAAAACAATTTTGCAGACACAATGAGTCAATTGAATGAGATTTTTTTTCACCAAAGTGTTTGTCTTTTGGTTTGAATCACTTTGTAGTTTTAAATTTTTTCATTTGAGTAGGTTTAGAAATCGAATTTCACCTCCAAATGTGTTTTTAAGAAAATTGCAGCATCTTTTTTCAACACTAAAACATTATAATCTTTCAATCTATACGGTCAAATGACCCCAAATTTGTTTCAAATCATCTACAACATGCACACTACAATATTGTACGGTTGAGATTTTCATACCTCACTGAGATTTAGACTTATAGGACTTGAAAAGCAAGTCAGCTTTTCCACATGTTTGGACTTCAGGCGGTGAGGGGTTAAGCACAGAACTTGGCTACGATCACTGAAAAGCATTGCTTACATGAATTTTTTCCATTAACCAATCTTTAAAACAACCACAGTTCAAAATCCAGGAACCACAAATAAGTGCACTTACAGATAGATAAGAGCTGAAAGATTTCCAATAGCGGAGGGGATAGTTCCTGTGAGTCCAAAGTTTATCAAAGTTCTGCGCAAGAATAGAGTAAAGAGGAATAAGCAAAATCCGGATGGAAAAAGTAAAGTTGGCATTAGGTAAACAAATGAGAAAATAATCTACAGTAATAAACAAGAAATTCCTATCAAGAGGTTTAGGCAAGAGGAGAAAGTAGCAAATGTGCATATGGTTTCAACAGATTTGGGAGCTATAGAAGTATTCTATGGCAGCCATGGCCATGGTTTAGATGCATTTAGCGAGAATATCATCACACCAAATGTACATATTCGGGTAGCATGTTTATGGATTATAAAGACCGACAAAGCTCCCATCTTGGCCTAGTGATCAAAACTACTACAAAACTGGTAACAGACATTCAAAGCATTTTGTTTGCATTAAAATTGTTGTATGCACAAAGTACTTACAATGTTATCACTCTGTTGTTGCTGCAAACGACACCGACCCAGTTATTCGCACATGGATCTTCCCCGATCCACCCAACCTCAGAGCCCCATTGCTCCTGCAAGATTTGCATAGCCGCCACTGGCACACCCACACCAAAGAAAGGGCGAAAAAAATTAACCAAAATCAGAAGACAATCGGCACAAAAAAAACCACTGACTCCATTAAAATCTACATAGCCCCCTTTGTGTACTCCCACTGGAAAATGAAAAAACAATCACCATAATCAGCATAAAACTGCATTCTAATTATAAAAATGCCGACGACATTCAAGTACGCCATCTCAAACACATTTCATCTTAACATGTGCTGTAGCTGCTAATTAAAGCTGACAACAGAGCTGCTGATACTACTAGCCACTCAAGGTACGAAACTGCAAAATTTGAAAGGCTCGAAGTCCAACGTTTTGAACAGTCATAACTTTCTTATCTAAAGTACAAATCCATCGATTCAAGTTTTGTGTAAAAGCTCAACGCGACTTGCGACACTAAAAGTGTTCATATCCACCAGTGAACTCTCCAAAGGAAACCGTTTCAAAAACACCGTAATCAGCACCGAATAACACTCGAAATCTAAAACGGAAACGACAGATCTTTCTAGTTAACGCCACTTGCTCCATTAGACTTCACATAGCCACCCCAATACTCCAGAAAAATCACCTTGACCAACACAAAATTGCATCTTTATTCTGAAACGACAACAGAAGACCTTTCTGTAACCCAAATACCTCCACAGAAAGAATTTCCAACACTAGAATGACGAATTTTGCTGCATTTGAAGCTCTCTTGAAACCAACCCCCCCAAAACGAAAAAACCCGAAAAAAAACCCGAAAAACTCTCCTCCCATATCCGCAAGCTTACCATCGTTGGGGTCAGTCTGCGCCAACACGGAGTTCCAGCACCCCACGGCCATTATTAAACCAAACCAAAGACGCCTCAATCGAAGCCCCAAACACTCCATCTTCATCTCTCTCACACAGTTTCCAAGAGTACCAAGTCGGGTGCCACTAAGTCTTCACAAACACTCCCTTGGGAAACAATTGCAAGAGAAACAAAAGGAGTCTCCTCTTCTTCTTCTTCTTCACATGAGCTTTCAAAAAAAACTGTGTTTGATCATGTGCTTGCACTACTTATGAAGTTATTTGAGAAGTAATGTTATCCTGGAGCATACACCCCGCCGGCCTAATTCCATCCCACCTGTAATGCAGAAGAGCTAGCTAATGCAACCAACTAACTAACAAACTCCAGCAGTCCCTGTGATCATGAAGCTACTGCGTGTCCTCCTCGATACTCATAAGAGCTCTTCATTTCATTTCACAAACTTCCGGGATCGTCGACCCAAATTGTGGGTTCCGTCTACTCCAGTTTGAAGATTAGAAAACTGGACCCAAAACTGTTGACTGTTCTTGTACTGAAAGTGCAAGACGACGGAAGTATGAAGGACGCAGACGGGGACGCAGAGTTGGAGACGTTGAGAAAACCGATTGATGAAACTTTGGTTTGTGTCTGGATCGTTCACGGGGTTGGCATCTAGATCGACAATGATGAGGACGTGAAGGACGACATTCACTTGAAAAAGTTGTTCTAGGTGAAGAAAAAAACGGCCTGGGTGGGATTCCAAGCTAATAATAATGTATGTTGCTAAGGATTCTACTAAGCTTTGAGAACATTTCACCGAGCGGTAGAGAATTAGAGTCGGTCACGTTCGGCGGGGGGTAGAGAGGGAGAGAAAGAGGGAGAAAGGGTGATATGTAAGTTGGGGCCTCCTGCCATGTGAGTGGGGCCGGTGGAAAAAGTGCTAAAAGACAAGAAGTGACCCAATTGTCTTGTCGGACTCAGTGAGCGAAGAAGTCGGATTGCAAGGTTCACCGATGATCGGTGGACAAGCCCATTGGTGTAGATTTGTCAACTTGATGGGAATCATTATATGTCAAATTTTCACTCGATCTCTCCCCACCCACCGGCTCCTCATAGCAATACAATTTCTTTTTTGACAATATAGCTTCCCCAAGGAACTTTGCCGATCCGATTTACATGGCAAGAGGCCCTTAATGTGCTTTGGAAGGGGAGTTTGCAATGCAAGCAGCCAAGCAGTACTACCAATTGTTGGGATTGCAGCACTCTAGGTATATGGTACAACCACCTATGACCAAGCAGGCCCCATGGTCAATACATAGGTAATGGGAAATTCAACAAAGATAATGATTGATAAGTAACCATTAAGGGAGACTAACCTATTACCACCCTGATTCGCAATTTGGGTATATTAGGACCAACTCTAGGAGGGGTATATATTTTTCAAAGGTGTGTGCATGTTTCACGAATCAAACCCTAGTGGAATTATAATTTTCCAATAAAAATTGTAATTTCTATGAATTTCTACAATGGTCTACCCTAAATTAGAAAACCACCACTAGACTAAAGTCATAAATGTCCAATCCTAAACCTATAACCGCCATTACATGTACCTATTAGCATTGGACTATCCACCAATCAAAGGCTAACACGTTACCAAAATTGGAATTAATGCATTGAAATTGTCAGAATAGTGAATGGATTTGGGTGAATTTTATGGTGGAGATGGGGCCAAAAATAGGATGGCCATTATAGGAAGCTAGCGGAAATGGATTGGTCTACCTTAGTTTCTTGATTTCCCACCATCTTCTAGCCATCACTGTTATGACACATCTGCTTCCTTTTGAGAGCCAAATTAGTCTTTAGATGAGCCATGTTGAAAAGAATATATCTGATGGGGATGGGTGCAAGTCAACTTTTGGCTACTAAAATTCATAACACTTTAAATTTAAGAACTTGACCCACAAAGTTTTGTAAAGTGTCGCAACTTGCAGTCTACATAAAAAAACAAAAGTTCTCCAAAATGCCACTCAGTTTCTTTCCAAAAATAGTTGCTCCCTTCTACCAGCAAAATTGCAAGTCGCGGAAATAGCTCCCTTTTCTCATGGGAATAGCATATGCTGCGAAATCCGGTTTTTAGGTTTGGGGAACGCCACTAGTCACCATTTCTGCCAGCAATTGAGTCCACTGAGCGTGTTGGCCTCAACTGGAACTCCTGGGAATCTGGGGCGTCCGGGAAGCAGGGCAGGAAATCCACGTGTCAGTCAATGGGACGGCTCTCCACAGTATACAAGCCATGGGTAAGTTACTCAAACTCTTTGATCTCACTCATCTAGAGTGGAAATGTTTGCAACGATTTTGAATTGATAGTTGCCTCTGTGTGGATGAAGACGTCAGAAATCAAGTGCACTTTTTTACCCTCCTGCTGGCATTGAAATTTCACTTCAATTGTCATGTGATTTAATAGAAATAGAAATGAACTTTTTTACACTCCAAGTTCTGGCATTGAAATCTCAGATCAATTGTAAGATAATTCTAATGTGATTTCAAAGAAATATAAAAAGGAATTAGTGCAGTCTGAGTGTGAGAGACTGAGACTAGTTGGATAATTGATAGTTGCAACCGACCTGCACGTGTGCAGCACGTGTGCATGGAATTATTCTATTTGCATCTAAGCTTAGACTATCAATCAGTCGGTTTGGAAAGTCTGTGGACTCTTGCATTCACATCTACCGATTCTTCCGGTTGCGTGCGATGTTTTGTTTCTCCGTCAGTGGAATAAAGTGTCAACGCCCTTGTTGTTTTGTTTTGTTTCTTGAAACATACTGTTTTCAAGGACCGCGGCAAGGACTAACTTGATGCTGCCATGGCAAACCATGGACCAATCCCCGTCAAGAACAAGTGGAGGAACAAACCCTCTCCCCATGCAAATAAAGCTCTTGTAGCATGAGGAGTCCCCATGTGAGCAATGTCAACATGGGGAGTTGAATTGGGAATCTCATGAATTCCGCAAAAGTTTAGGGTCATTTCGGACCCACAATGCCCTTGTTTCTGTTTCAAAAGAAAGGAAGAAATACAAAAGGAGGGTTCCATGACTCTTCTTTTTTTGTGCTTTGTTTGAATTTTTTATTGGTGGGGAGAAGAAAATAGGTGGGTGGATTGTGGGGTCAGCATGATTCAAGTTAGCAAGAATTTGATAAGAAAGAGTTTGTCTTCTACTTGTGTGTAAGGTAGGAACACTTGAAGTAGACACTTATTAGAGATGACATGATCATAAGGGTCTATGTAGAAAAAATGTTGTCTACGGAGTAGGAAATGGTTTAGGAAACCAACAAAATTGGTTTCGTATTTTTGAAGCTTGTATGAATATTATACAAATTTTTGAAAACAACTTCGTAGATGCACCTACTATGGACACTAGACTAACACCAAATCAAGTAGGGAAACACCCAAAAGCGACACACTCTAAACTTGAATCAAGTGTGGCTAATTGGCTACTTCTTGAAAGACTAACAACTTCTTGGAATCCCACTTGTCTACTTTGGGTCCACTAGCCCTTGGATTTAGGTTGTTTTTTAGGTGTCCCAGAACAACTTCTATTTCATTTCAGTGCTTCTACCTTATTGCATAGGTGTACTTGGGTGTGATTGGATGTGGAATTTCCAAAACATAGAATAGGAGACATTCGAATCCAATAAGAGATTTGGTATAGCTTGCTTAATAGAGTGAGATTGGTGGCATTGACAAGGCTCCTTGGGGGGTAAGGAAAAACCTAGAGATGCATAAGGCACCTAGAGAAAATTTGATATGTTTTGGACCTTCAATCCTAAATTAGTAACTAGGGAAGGTAGGAAGGTGAAGTGTAACTTGACGAAGCCTTCCCTTCATTTGTTCATTTGAGGCTTCATTGTTCTTTTCTTGATTTGTTGATTTATTTTTGGCATGTTGTTGTATGTTGTTTTTTCCTCATTGGGATAAAATTGTTCCTTTGAAGTCAATACAAAATAGAAGACACCTTTTGCAATATGCGATGCACACATACAATTGCAACTGTCACCCATGAAGAAAGCAACAAGGGTAGCGTCATTTACCTATGCCCACCAGGCATGGCTAGTTGAACTACCCCAAAATAAAATAGAACAACCTATCATATGCAAAATTATTGCATTTTGCCCTTATGCTATTGCTCAATTTTCAAATGCTTTTTAATTATTTTTCACAAAAAGACAAGTGTGAGAAACAATGATCTAAGCAATTGGAATCATATTTTTTCAACCAATTGTGAATTTATTATGAATTTTTGAAGGGTGCTATCCATCATGGCCCAAAAGAGTCTCTAGACTATCCCAAAAAATCAACAAATAAATGGATCTATTGTGGTCATCTTACTCACCTAAAGTAGTCACAATATTTTTCAACATGACCACAATTTGAAGACCTAAAAAAAGTCACTTCTTACAATGAATTTACACTCAAAAGGTGGAACTCCCTATTGTAGTCACTAATCACTGTGTCATTACTGTCACCCAAGACATAAATTACAACCCAAACCTTGTTTATTGAAAAAAAATCTATAACATTTGGGTCGTTCCCTATTGTAGGTGTCCAGAATGGATCTTTTGTCCACAATGGATTGTTCTACCTTCCTCTTCATTCATGATAATAATCTCTAGGATCAACATTGGATCCAACAAATTTATTATTCTAAATGTTGGTTGAGAGTTTGTTTGTTCATGACATCACAGCAAAGTCAAAAAGAGATAGGAGTGTACAAGTCAAGTCCTTCCTTTTTGTCTGAAGGATGGAATCAAAACAAAACAATTGTTGAATGTGTTGAAGAATGAAGCTCTTGTACTTGTACAACCCAATCTTCAAGTACAAAAGTACCCTACTAACATTGGGTTGTGCTCACTGAAAAACTCACAAATTGTTTAGATTTCTTTCTTCTTCTTTTTTGAAACCAATGTCAGGGAGTTTCATTGCAAATTGTTCAATCTAATTCTTAATAATCACTACATTACAATTACAACCGAAATCTCCTAGCCACTGAAAGTGCCAGTTATTTAAGGAAAGTCAGCAGTTATTGACTGTTTCTTTATCCACATCGTCACCTGTCAACCATACTTGACCGATTTCAAACTAAATGAACTTGTTTGATGGAATAACTCATATAACTTTTCTGTGTCTGCACCTCTGATTGCTACTAATAAGCTTACTGTAAAACAGCAACTGAAGTGCGAATAAATTGCTGGAAAACCGCTGTGAGAAATCTCACTTGATGTGGAATGGGTGGACGCCTGGACGGGTTTTCAATCAGTTTTTAAAATGAAAAAAAAAATTGGAAAATGGAAACTAAAATTAGATTCTTTTTCCAAAAGTGCAGGAAAAGTATCATGGAATAACAACTACAGTACTGTACTGCAAGTAGCTACCAGGAAATATTAAAGGATTGGTCACTCCGAGAGTGGCAGAAGGTGCAACTGACAAATGTGTGCCCAGCCATGAGTGTCCGTACAGATTCGACCGGCAATGGCATCCAACTACAGAGAGACCAGCTCCAGGAGATTCAGTGGTCAGGAGTGACGTCAACACTCAGCGTTGGAAGCAGCGTTCGCAAAGTCTAAAACCGGGATTTCGGAGCATATGCTATTCCCATGAGAAAAGGGAGCTATTTCCGCGACTTGCAATTTTCTTGGTAGAAGGGAGCAACTATTTTTGGAAAAGAAGAGCGGCATTTTGGAGAACTTTTGTTTTTTTTATGTAGACTGCAAGTTGTGACACTTTACAAAACTTTGTGGGTCAAGTTGGCTACCTTTGAAATGTTGTTGTAAATGATATTGCTAAAGATAAATCATTGAATGTTGAGCATTGGCAACATATTTTCAAGAATGTTGGTGAACTGCTCAATTTGTATTCATGCCCATAGACAATTTCTTGAAAAATGCACAATTTGTTTGCAAGTGGGATACTACGTTTCCACAACAAACAATATCACAATTGCTACAAAGACTATGTTAATTGGTACAAAGACTATCACAATTCCTACATCACACTTTCACTAACACGGGAATTGAACCCTTCTTGCAAAAAGAAAGAGTGCCCAAATTTTGTAGTGTTAGTGATCTAGACACAACATAATACAAACAAGAAACATTAGAAGGGTTAGATTCACAAATAAAAATACTCCATGATGCCCAATTGTTGATGGCAGTTCTCCAAGTCTTTGTCAGGCAATAGCAATACTAGCAACGTTGGAGTCCAAAAAAGAAATTGCCGTGATGTCCCAGCTCCACCGAAGAAGAATGCAACGCAAAGCTTCATAGTCAAGGTAAACTTGAATGCAAAACTAGCCCTATCTCACAAAAACTAAGGAAAAAGAAACTCTGGAATGCATGAGTTCTACCTAGTATGTTTGAGGATACTAATCCACTGCTACTGCTACTACTAAAATTTAAGTATCTCCTCGCCGGCCAACCTTCATGACACTTTTCTAGGAATGAGTTGCTTCCCTAGATGGAAAGTTCTCCAAAGAAAAGTATTTTTGGCCAAACATATGGACAACGAAGGGCAAGTGTTTCCCCAATCTATTCCTATGGCAAGACTTTAGGAACTTCAAAGTGGAGAAGCACCTTCTGTCTTCAACACTCCCTAACACCAAAATGGAACCAATCTCAACCATTTTGAAGTATTTCGATATAAGCTTACTCAAGTGCCGACTTTGTGACAACCTACGCCAAAGTTTGATCACGGCATTGACGTCCAAGGGTCCTACATAAGCCGCATCACAGTTTCCCTTCATTGTGATTTTGAAAAGGCCTTGCTGATTGTCAAGTTGGGCGACTGAGAGCATCTCCAAGGTTGTACATGGCATCTCTATGTTCATCACTTTTGCTTGACATTAGAAGTTTTTGAGAACTGCGAGGTGCTGTGAGAAACTGTACTTCACCCCTTCTTGTTTCTAGTACTGCAGGTAGATGATCTCAAAGGCATTAAGGAGGTGCTACTGTGGAAACCTCCTATCCAATTCATCACAAAGTGATTGGACCTCCTCTATACGTACAGGAGCCATGAGAAATCCAACAACATCCATCTCCCGCAACACATTTGAACTTTCAATTTAAACTTCATCAAATCAAACCTACATTCCAACATCTACCTAAAACAAAAAAAATGGGGAATTCAAAGTACAACAAACGTAGATTCACACATTTGCCACCCCGACCCTAAAAAAGGGAATTTGAGATCAAAACAAATCTATCAACAAACTTGAGATCAAAACAAACTTAAGATCAAAACTTTGAGATTCAACGTACGCTTTTAGATCAGGTCAGCAAAAACATAATGGACATAAAGAATTTCAAGCCTATAACAGCAATATTAGAAGCCTAACATGATTACAAGCAAGTTACAAGCCTGAAACGACAGTATTAGAAACACCAACCCCAACCACACAAACCTACAACTCAAAAAGGCGAATGAAAAATGGAAAATAGAAGGACGAAGAATCTACACTTGCAAGACAATAGTCCATTTCGAAAATCTGAACCTTAGACATTGAACCTATGGAGGATCATTGAAATTTAATCATTGCATTTTGATCATTGAAATTTCCCTACAAATTTGGACTCCCACGATGAACTCAAGAGTGAATCAGTTTCCACCAAAATACATGAAAACACAACTATAAAACCAAAAGACAAACAAAGTAATAAGTGAAGAATTACAAGAATGAGGGAAAGAGCAAAAGCAGAAAAAGAACATGGACTATCAATTGAAACTAAAAAAACAAAGAGGTTTCAACCCAAAAATAGGAAAATAAAATTGGAAATAAAGTGAATACAAACTAGAGATGATGAAGCCTTTACTTAGAAATTGTCGTTCAATATTTGCTTGCACTTGCACAACCTCCTTTTGAATTACAAAAAGGTGTTCCCTAGTTTGCTTGCATAAAGTCACAGACAAAGACATCATAGGCTTGAGAAAGTTTAAGCAAACAGTGTATGGCATTGAGCATTGGAACAAAGCATGCCAAACTTAAAAGAACCTCAACATCAGCAAAGATATTAAACATAGTAGTAATTGCCGAATTCACCTTCTGTTCGAGTTTTGAGGACATGTCGATGTACATTTTCACAAGTAGTGTCTTGTACTCCGTTGTAATATGTTGAGTAGGACTTCTCATTGAATTCCAACAAGTCTCCACGTTCCGTAGCATCCTTTACCCTTTAATTTCCATGAGATCGACTAGTTTTTGCAATTCATTGTGATGCTTGTTGCTATAACAAAAATAAAAATAAACGGATTGGAAAAGGCCCTCTAAGCAATTGACCATCGGGTAATTCGAAAGTGTTTCCAGAACCAAGTTAATTTGATAACTAGTGTAGCTTGCACCAAGGTTGAAAGGGGCCTACTTATCCTGAAATTGGGTAGTGACGCATGTTTTGGGGCCTTGAAATGTAGCAACACCGTCAATTCCAAAAAAGACTAGTTTGGCAGTGATCTCCTCATGGATGAATTCTCTTTCTTCCAACAATGCAGACATGATAATGTGAGTTAGGTGATCAACAATGCCGCTCTTTGAGATACATGACAAGTAAAGTAGATGAGCAATCCTCTCCCATGATTCCACACCATAGACATGGACTCCTATCCAAGATGTGTTGTCAATCGTTGAGACTTCATGCGCACTGATAGAAATGACTCTCGCAAATTGAACAACCGACTTCAAGGCGAAGAGGAATCATTCATGTAAATGCTCACTCATTTCCCAACTAGTAGTTTCAAACCAATGCTTTCTAGGCATGCTTTTCACCTTAAAGTGTGTCACGCCCCCATCTCTTTGGGGTGCCCGAAGTGCCTTAGTGAGCAAGGGGGACCTTGGGGGTGACTTCCCAAACTTTGCAAGAGTCTAAGTAAGGAGAAATGAGTGACTCCCGTGCATTTAGGGCGCATTGGCGCCCTAAGTTGGAAGAGCATGGTGAAGTGTTTCACATTCTTGGAAAGCTCTCGAGGAGACTCTTCTAGCCGTCCAAAGAACGCGTGATTTGGACTTGTGAGTCAAAAGTTATGGGCATTCAAAAGTGAGGGTGTCTCGGTGGCGCCGGGACACTTAAGGGCTAGGAGGGAGGGGCTCATGAGGAATCCCTCCATGAAGTATGTCATGTAGCATATCCTTGAAAAGCTAAGAACACAAGGATGCTAGATTGACAAGCATTACGAGGTTCTAAGGTAGGAGCCTCAAGTTATGGCCAAGAGAAGCGCCGTGGTGAAGGCGTGACACCTCTCCTGATAGACCCGAATCTTTGGAAGGCGATAACTTTGCGAGTACTTGTCCAAATGGGGCAAGTGAGTAGTCCATCGGCATCTAATTGTCGCATAAATGTCAAAAATGGGCTTGCATGTGAGATTTGGATTCCGGACCACAAAATTATGCCGGGTGCAAGTTCGGGAGTCTCTAACAAGGGCGAATTGGGAGAAATGGGGTAGTCTTCCAAAATCAAAGCGAGTTTGGGAGTCCTCTTTGACATACAAAGGGGGGGGGTCTGTTGAATCCCACAAAGAGTACTATAGGAGGGGTTGGTCTCCCTCCTCACTTCTTTTTGGAGCCTTGGTGAGTCCCGGTGACTCAAGGTTGGTGGTGTAGCTTCACCACCACTCCAAGGCACCATGGGACACTTGTGTGTCTCCCGTGTCACCGGTTGGGTGGAGTCTCACTCCTTGCTAGGCTATGTTGAGGTGTCCCGAATTGTGAGTCTCGGTTAGTGACGAAGTGGAAAGTAACAAATACAGAATGAGCCTAGTATGGAGTTGGGGTGACACTCAAGGGCGGTTAGGACCATGGTGAATAGTGCCACCATGGGTCCTTGCACAATAAGATGGAAGCCCCGCTCCATGTTACCAAGTAACATGTCCCGGTGTCATGATGTGTGTGTGTGTGCTAGTAGTCCTGGTGACTGGGACTTAGCACAAAGAGTTGAAATTGGGGACTAACATTGGATGTGTGTAGCATATGCAGTGTTAAAGAGTCGTGACTCAAGTGACCTTGGAATTTGGGCGTGTTAAGCCCAATAACTTGTGCAACACCTCAAAAAGGGATTAGGTGTTGGAAAGGGGACATTTGGGTTGCGACAAGGTGCCTCAATAAATATTATTCTCTCGCATAGTCACACATAGGACAAACGTCACTCAAAATTTGGAACAAGGTGGAGAATTACACTCCTTTTCTTTTCAATTTGCCTTCCAAGCCCAAAGCTAGTTGCTCCACGATAATGCCACTAAGCTTGCGCCCTACCCACAACTTTGAAAATAGAAGGTGTTTGCATTCTGGCTTCACAAAGGTGTCGCCCTTCTTCAAGTACAACAACCACACCCCTTCCTCTTTGCACGTTCGTTTCCTTTGTGCTTCTCTAGATTGTCAACTTTAGGCACCATAATCTTCCTCCTCCTCGGTATTGTATTGCAACATTGACAAATGACACCAATAAGATCACCGCTAGAGTTGAACTCTCCTTCTACCCATGTGAACTTATATGCCCATACTTCTTGCCAACGTTGTGTTACAACACTAGGGGTGGTCTTCCTCCTCTTCCTTGATGTCTTGGCAACTAATTTCATCTTCCTCTTCCTCGTCAGCTTGCCATTGCTCAATGGAGGATCCGCAATCTCATGCAACATCACACTAGCTTTAGTAAGCAAGCATTATGTTGGGTGAGAGACAAACTCAAACTATCGAGTTTTAGAAACGTGCATGACCTCCACGTCGATAACTCCATTGCCTCCAACCAAAGAAGTTTTCACGCTAGCAAAAGGAGCATTTTGCAACAAATATTTGCCCAAGCCATTTCAATTGTGGCTAGACTCTAAGCAATGCACTTTGAAGTTTTCCGGTAATTTCAATCGGGGCGCCATGGCTCGATTGCATATCTACACCTTAACACCCAAACAAGCAATATTGCACAAACAAGCACGACGAGTAGAAGCAAAAGGCAATTGAAAAGCACAAATGTAAGCACAAAAACAAGAGCTCTGGAAGTGGATCACAAAGCAATGGGGAGCATATCACAGCAATTGCCAGGAGCAGTATGACACACAACAAGTAGGAAACACAAAGGCATAGGTTCAATCAAATGGAGCTTGGTATAAATTTCCAATGAATCAAAGCCTCCATTTCCGAGTTGCAATTGAATGTAGGAGATCGATCGCCCCCACAAAATCACCACAACCAGGAAGTGGCACCTCCACATTTAGAAATCAGAAAACCACTTCTTGCATTCAAAGCAAGGAACGAGGGAAAAAAAACTTGAAACGAGAGAATGATCCCCAATTCAAATCCACCAAATCATAGCACTGGTCTTGAGAGCGCTAATTCACTACGATGGCACCAAGGAACTAGTTAGCCAGTCACAACACTAGAATTTAATGCTAAATAGGTATGTATGCAAGATTGCAAGAGCATTAATGCTAAAATTCTCTAAGTAAATGCAACGAAGATGCTAATGGAGGAGAAGAAGTGGCAAAACCCTACACCCAAACCCTGACTAATAGCACCCCTACGATGCATCCACCTTTGCTACAAAGAGATAGTCAAGATTGAAGTACAACTATTAGATGAAAAGCTTGTAGTAGATGAATGCTACTTGGAAATCAGATGAATAAATATAATTGTGACTTTTTGTGAACGAGGTGCAAAAATGTGCTCAAAATTTTAAAAATTCTGTCATTTTCACTATGAACATTTAGCGCAACAAATTTTTTGGTAGAACCAAGGAAAATTTTTCCATTTTAAAGGTCGCTGGTGACTAGCCTACAATTCAACAATGCAAATATTGAAAAATTCCCTTATTATTTTCTTTATTCTTTTGATAACTTAACATTCTTGAACTTCAAGTGCACATGTAGTTCTTTGATTTCCATGAATTAGGGTATGGTAACTACACCCAAAAGTGTCCAAATAAGCAATCTATCATAGTTCCCATTATTGCATTAGAAAATTTATTGTGGGGTCTAGTTGGCAGTTAAAGGGGTTTGGAGACTCTCTTAGAATGCATTTTTTGGACATTGTATATTTAAATAATGAGTTTTCAAAGTGCTTAGAACAGGTATTTCTAAAATCAACCCTAAACTCTCATCAATAGTGGGAGTAAATTTTAGGCAAGAATTAGTAGAGGTCGGTTTTAGAAAGAGGTTGCTTTAGGATGTAGTTACCTTACCTTACATTGTAGAAAATTTTGAATTCAAGTTTGCCTTAACCCTTTAAGTTCTATGACTATTTTTTCACCGCATATGCTCCAAAATTGCCATTTATAGAACATGTACCAAATTTATTTTTTTTAACTTTTTTTTGACACATGAAACCATAGGATCTTGTAGTGTGCTGACTTGAGATTATGTGGTAAGAATTTCAGAAATTTCCACCATGTGGATTGCAAGATATTAGCATTTAAATTCACTAAATTCATTGTTTTGGCCTTGCAAAAATCAGGACAATTGCACTTCATAAGCTCTCTTTTCTATGAAAATATGTCCAAAATGGTGGTGCTTCTTTGGATTCTTTTTCCTAGACAAGTTATATACATGCTTAAAAAGATTTCAAATCATTTGGAATAGTACAACATATAGGAGTAAAACAGTAAGTAGAAAGAAGTAGAGAATGATTCAAAATATAAGATTGTCAAAAATTTATTTTAGGAATTCAAAAATGCCAATTCCAATGTTTGAAATGTTGTAATAAACAATCTGCATCCTATGATTTTATTTTTTTCAAAAAATATTGAAAATTGAGTAAGATAAAGGACTTCGAAGTTTATTTTAGAGTAGAGAATGGATATCTACCTGCAAACAAAAAATCCTCATAACTTTTGACTCCTTGACCAAAATGGACTAATTCAAAGCTTTCCATGTATATATAACTCTAGAAAACCAATTTCAAATTTTTGGTTTTGAAAAAAGTGATTTTTTCAAAATATGCCTAGAGTGCACATTTATGAAAAGAAGTAACATATTAGGCCATAACATTTTACTCATATTTCCAAATGTCCTGAAATTCATTACAAGATAACATGTTATAATTTTGAAAAAAAAATACTTAATTTATGCCAAATTTGACCTTCCTCTCAGGTTAATTGTTACTTTTATTACTTGCAATGAAATCATTTTCATTTGTTTCAAAATAAAATATAATAAATGTATTCATTTACATTGAGAAAACAAATTTCTTTTAAAACTAAAAAAAATGCACGAATATGGGATTCCAACCGACAAAAATACTTTGGGGGCGATTTGTTGCCAAACCTGGACTTGGTCTAGTGGCTAGTAACAAGCCTAACTTCCATGAAATTTGAGTTTTCTATTCGGTAGCAACTCTCCCCCAATTCTATCCAAATTTGATCCTCAAATTTGATAAAAAAAATTTCTTGTTATAGTAAATTGTATAACTCAAATGGATCAATAGAAATCAATAGATTTTAAACCCTCAAACGTCGACACGGACGTTATGTGTCCAATGGATGACAAAGATTCCTTCTAGTAGGACGGAAGTACAACCATTCATCCTTGGAATTTTGTTGTGAAAGGGGAGATCTTCCTTCAATAGTTTGACTTCCAATGAGTATTTTTATTTTTGTTAATTTTAAAGTAGATGATGTCAAATGGTTCCAAAAGGTATGACTTCCATGGTTACCAATCCGTCCTTTAACCCTTCAGTGTCACAAAGAAAACATTGCAATTGAGGACCTTTTTTTTGTTGGATATAGGAAATACAGAATAATTTGAAAGCTACTCACTTACTAAAGTTTTCACGGTAGAGATGTGAAGCCAACATACTCATGAGTACTAATTTGCAATTTATAAAAGAATCCACTGCATGGATTTCGAGATTATAAAATTTGATGAACTTGGTATTCCACAAATCCTATTTTCTCTGCATTGGAAGAATGTCTGCTTAGACGCACAAGGGTAAACTCTTGAATGTCAAAGCGAACGTTTTCTGTCCAATGAATGACAAAGGATCTCTCTATGTAGGATAGAACTACTACTATTCATTCCTTGGAATTTTGTGAGAAAAGCTTAGGTCTTTTATAGTAGTATGACTTCCAATGAATATTTTTTGACTTTTTAAAGGAGATGATGTCACATGGTTCCAAAAAGGAGTATTTCCAAAGTCACCAGTCCATCCTTTCAGTGTTAATGGTTAAAATGGGGAGAAATAGGCTTCATCCTCTAGTTGATAACTTATGGAAAACTTCAAAAACGTTACTCTCACTATTGGTGAGTGTTGTGAGTGGGTTCCAAACTTCCAACTAGCAATCTTTAAATTGGCTAAATTTTTCTCTGGTTCTACCAAAAAATTTGTTGCGGTAAATGTTCATAGTGAAAATGATGGAATTTTTAAAATTTTGAGCACATTTTTGCACCTCGTTCACAAAAAGTCACAATTATGTTTACTCATCTGATTTCCAAGTAGCATTCATCTGCTACAAGCTTTTCATTTAAGAGTTGTACTTCAATCTTGATCATCTGTTTGTAGCAAAGGTGGATGCATTGTAGGGGTGCTGTTAGCCAAGGTTTGGGCTTAGGGTTTTGCCACTTCTTCTCCCCCATTAGCATCTTCGTTGCATTTACTTAGAGAATTTTAGCATTAATGCTCTTACAATCTTGCATACGTACCCGTTTAGCATCAAATTCTAGTGTTGTGACTAATTGACTGTTGCCGTTGTGCCATCGGAGTGAATTAGCGCTCTTGAGATCGATGTTGTGATTTGGTGGATTTGAATTGGGGACCATTCTATCGTTTCAAAATTTTTTTCCCTCGTTCCTTGCTTTGAATGCAAGAAGTGGTTTTCTAATTTCTAAATGTGGAGGTGCCACTTCCTGATTGCGGCAATTTTGCGGAGGCGTTAGATCTCCTACATTCAATTACAATTCAGAAATGGAAGCTTTGATTCATTGGAAATTTATACCAAGCTCCATTTGATTGAACCTACGCCTTTGCATTTCCCATTGGTTGTGCGTCATGCTGCTCTTGGCGTTTGTTGTGATATGCTCTCCATTGCTTTGTGAACCACTTCTGGAGCTCTTGATTTTGCACTTACATTTGTGCTTTTCAATTGCCTTTGTTTCTACTCCTCGTGCTTGTTTGTGAAATACTACTTGTTTGAGTGTTAGGGTGCAGGTACACAATTGAGCCATGGCGCCCTGATTGAAATTACTGGAAAACTTCAAAGTGCGTTGCTTAGTGTTTAGCCGCAATTGAAATGGCTTGGGCAAATATTTGTTGCCGAACGCTCCTTTTGCTAACACGAGTACTCCTCTGTTCGGAGGCGATGGAGTTATTGGCTCAGAGATCACACACGTTTCTAAAACTCCATTGTTTGAGTTTGTCTCTCACCCAACACGATGCTCGCCTTCTGAAGTCAGTGTGCTATTGCCTGAGATTGCAGATCCTCCATTGAGCGATGGCGAGTTGATGGGGAAGAGGAAGACAAAATTGGTTGCAAAGACATCAAGGAAGAGGAGGAAGACCGCCCCTAGTGTTGTAACACGACATTGGTAAGAAGTATGGGCGTATAAGTTTACGTGGGTGGAGGGAGAGTTCAACTCTAGTAGTGATCTTGTTGGTGTCATTTGCCGATGTTGTAGTACAATATCGAGGAGGAGGAAGATTATGATGCCTAAAGTTGACAATCTAGAATAGCACAAAGGAAAATGGAAGTGCAAAGAAGACGTGGTGTTGTTGCCACACTTGAAGAAGGGTGACACCTTCGTGAAGCCAAAATGCAAACACCTTCAATTTTCGAAGTTGTGGGCAAGGCACAAGCTTGGTAGCACTGTTGTGGAGTGTGAGCGCCAAATTAGCCACCCTTGGTAATTTGCAAACACAACCAGGTTCTGGGTTTCGACTAAGTGACTCCTACTTTGGGGTGTCTAAGTGTGGTCCATTGTGCCCTCCAAGCAATGGATCTTTTTATTAAGTGCCTAAGTGCCCCCCTATTGCAAGATTCGCTTAAACTACTTCCACTGTTTCGGGCTCACTGGATGGAGGGCCCGCTAGATGATTTGGAGGGGACCGAACCCAAGGCAGAAATATCTTAAGAATCCTCTAGTTCATCTCTTGTCATTTCTAAAAATATAATACTCAACCTTATCTGACCCTCCTAGCCGAAGTTAAGGGTGGATGAAGTTTGACCGCTACTTGGTTCTTAAAACTTCATTCATCTAGTACACCTAGCTCCCCAATTTGGAAAGATTCAAAATTTTGGGGGATGGTTTACAAAGATTGCCCCTACCCAGATTTGGAATTGGACCCTGATTAGGAATTTCTATTGAATTTTCATCCAAGCCTTACCTAAACTTCATCTGCTAATTCCTCCTAACCTACAACTCGGAATTGATTTTTTTTTCTTTGGCCCTGAGCCCTAGGTGGGAGCCTCTTCCTAATGTGTTTAATTCCCTGTCCAAACCGGAATTGAGCTATTCTTCATCCCATTTAACCCTAAACTTCATCTGGCAATAACTTCCTCAATTTTCATCCGATTTGGTCGTGCCTTAGGGTTTTAGAAAGCCACGGACCTCCTCTATGGGCTTCTACCCTAATAAACGACCTGACCTGTGGTCTCGATGGCCTAACCAAAGGATGGGCCCAAGCTTCCAACTCCTAGTTAGAGACCTAGGAAAAGTTTGGAGGGGTTTTTGCTCATACCTTGAAACTTGAGTCATTGATCGCATCACCCAGAAACGCCACCTCCTCTGCCATGAACTCCCACGCCGTAAGACAATGAACCACCATTCTAATCATAAAAATAAATGGGTATAAGGATTTAATTATCAAGCCTCCTTTCTTATTTTTTTCCACCTCTCTTCTTTTCTTTCCCCCCACTTTGGGGCACCCCATCTACCAAGCTAATCTTTAAGTATGTGTCATACCTTCCTCCAAGTTGGGCTACTTCTTACGTCCTACTTCTCATGTCACACCTCCTACGTCCTACATTTACGTCTCACACTTAATCTTGGGGTGATTATCTACTTCTAATCTAAGGGCCCCAGTAAGTCTTGGAGATTTTCCTTCCTATCCTATCCACTTCTATCCTTCATCTTCAAATGGTCCTTCTTCTTTGTCATTTCTCCTCATTCTTCAGGCCTTATGCCATCCTTGCTCCTTCCCTTCTATCATGGTGAGGTTTTGTAGGAGACAAGGAGTTGGATTCCCCGACTTGACGATTTGCTTAGCGTAGTTGGTTGTGTTGTGGACCTTCCCCCTTCTTCCTTCTACGTTTAGACTGCAGTTTTCTCGTGCCCTTCAGTCCTTGACAACCCAAAACCCACTGCCTTCTCCACCCCCTTTTTGCCAAAACCCACAACCTCGAATTCCTAGTCTTGAGACTTAGAGCCCAACAACACCCGGTCCCTTCCCGAACTCACAGCGCCTGTACCAGGACCTACCTAGTATCTAGAACCCACCCAGTACCCAGTCCCTTCCCTTTAAGGATTGGTCGACCATATTGTGGTCGATCTGGGCATTTTTTGCTTGGTCGGTAGAGTTTGGAGCAAAATTCAAGGAAGGACCCAAGGGAACAGATGAGGAGATTTGTAAACCACATCGACTAGGCCAAGAATCACACCAATCCGTGCTTGCATGTGGAAATGGGATTCAAAATACTAATGCAAGGGTGGTTGTAAATATGACAATTACTAGCGAAAGATGGACATAAATGAGAAAGATTCACATGTTTGTAAAATGTACTATGCGCCCAATGCATATGTATAGTCAGATATTTGTTTTAAACTATTCATGTGTTGTAATTTAAAATTTTCAATTATGCGGCAAAAGTGGGTTGTTTGCCCCCGAAATTGACCACGGTCCTTCAAGGGTTAATGTCATGTCATCACCCACTCTCACCAAAATTCAAGATGAAGTCATACTTCTAGTGGACAAGTTTCAAATCAAGTTGGGAGGTGATCCCAACTTTTGTCTGGTAGACAAAATGGGTTTGTTCAAGAAAAAAAAGAGTTATGGAGACCCATCCATAGAACAATAATGCAACTATAAAGGAAATATAATTCGCAAATATAATTCCATCGGATGTCCAATTTTTAGTGTGAAGCCCTACACCGGATGGACAAAATCCATGATGATGTGACAATTTCCCTCCACACCAAGGCGGACGAAATACCAATACTATAGTGAACTAACTTAACCCCTAACTACCTCTACAACCATAGATGGTCGATTTGAAATTTCAGGCCCATTTTTGTGTAGGCAATTAAATTCTTGTGACCTATTTTAAAAAAAATTCGGGTAGTTTTGAGGGTTAACCACTCAAGGCCCAAGGAGCTTGTTTTGAGCCTCTGACCTGTTCAACAAGTCAAAGTTGTTACTTGATTTTTCTACATTCTCAGAAGTATATCTAAGTGAATTTCATATTCTGATGTATATGTTGAATGGGGAAGTTCAAAAGTACAATTGTCATTGTGTAATAAGCTTGATGTACAATGCATACTACCAATCAAAGTTCAAACTTGTGGAAAAGTACAGAAACTGCTTGGGCATTGAGGGGTTAACCATGGAAAATTTTCATTTTTCATTGAGAAAAGTACATACTCAGTTATTGAGAGGTCTTCAAAGGTATATGTGTACTAAAAGTGGAGTGTAAAGCTTGTTGATTTTACTTCATTTCCCAACTTTATGCAAAGCTTAGCAATTTCATTTGATTTGAGATCTAAGAAATTGTACTTATCCATTTGCTTTGAGAATGGTCCCAATGTAAAGTTTAAAGTCTTTTCACAATTTTCACCATTGAAAATTTCAACATGCAAGTGTTTATTTGAAGCTATTTACAATTTCTACTTAAAAACAAAAATTGCATTTCAACAATTGCAAGGTGGATTGTGTAATGAGTTTGATGTTTTTTCATGTGAAATTATGTTTTTTGAAAGTGCATTTTAGTGTGCTAACACTCTTTGAAGTCGTTCATGTTACCTCCAATCCCAAAAAACATTTATATGCAAATTTTTGAAACATTGTGGACAAAGATAGCATACTAAAAATAGAAAATGTACATTTCCCTTAGTATAATATCACAACTCCTAAGAAATTTTGCACTCATAATTGATGTGTACCAATAAACTAGCTCTATTAACATCTATACGGTTAGATTTTGAAAAAAGCACAATTTGCTTCATTGTGGATAACTACAAGCCAATGCTCTTTTTTCATAGTCAAAATACACTTGGAAAGGCTTAGGCACTTGGGGTCAAGGGTTCGTCCGCTACCACTGGACGTCCCGGTCTGAACTGGGTGTGGAGTTTGAGCGAAGTCGGGGCGGAGTGGCTCCTCTCGACGTGTTTCATCCCCGGAAGCGGCTCCTGGCGGCTCCGAATCCGAAGCCTAATATGCGAGAGACTTCACTTGGACTTCTGTGTGTCAAAGGAAAGCCAGAAATCTGTTTGTTTGCAATCGCATGACTGCACTCTGTAAGACTGTACGACATTGCTCATGAGCCCAATTTTGTGCACCAAACAAGTCCACAATATTCAACTTACTCAGTGAGGCTGAGTGCGACTTTCAAGCTCGGTGATGCTTATTGTATTCTCAGGTGAGCATCGTTTTCCCATTAGGATCGTCAACTTTGGAGTGTAGATCTTTCCCATGATTCCATCTTCTTCTGAACATTGTTTCGTGACCCTCTCACGTGGAGGAATATTTTGGAACATAGTGCAATTTCGTTATTTGTGGACACTTTTATACGTTCAGTGATCTTGGATTTCTTGTTTTATGATTCAGCAGCTACGGGTTTCAAATCATTGCTGAACAGCGTGTAGTGGTTGGGGAGTTTAGGAATTTAGGTCGTAGCATCTCTATGACATATTCGAAACTCGTTGGAAAAAATTCAACTTGACGCTGGGCTAGAAAGCTTCAACGTTCTGGAATGCCGATTTTCGTTCGTCACGTTTAGGAACCAATGGTTTAGGGTTTTGTATAAAAGGGCTAGCCTGATTCTGTTGGCTTTCATTCGTGCATTTTGCAGCAGCTTACGTTGTGCGTTCCTACATGATTGAAGAAATTCTGGTGTTGATGCAGTTTAGGGTTTGAGTGTGTGGTTTCGCAGAATCGGATTCGTGATGGGATCGTTTGATCGTTTGAATTGCCTCTATCTTTGAGAGCTTTTAGAGTGTTGAGATCCATGGGTGCCATGGGTGAGAAACGGAGGGATGGGGAGTTAAAGAAAGACCAGAAGCTGTCTAAGAAGACTGCGGGAAAAATTGGAAAGGGGGCGACCTCGATTGAGGCGACCAAGGAAGCTGTGCCCGTGGTTCTGAAGTTGCGGCTGTTTGTAGGAGGATTGGGGCCCACAGTTGGGGCAAGTGATTTGCAGGAACGGTTTGCGCCGTTGGGGACAGTGCACAGAATTGATTTGGTGGAGGGGAAGAAAGGTTGGGATGCTGAGGAGGCGCTGCAACGAGGTTTTGCGTATGTCGACTTCGAGGCTTCCTCGGAAGCAAGTCTTCGGAAATTGTTTAGCGCAGTAAGTGCTAATCTTTTATTAGAATACCATCGTGCTGCATTCTTTTGCTACTTCTTCTTGTAAGCTGGTAGAATGCGAAGAGAACGGGACGCATGGGTTTAGTAGTTGGGAAATTCATTTTTAGGGTTTATCTCGTGGACGGTGCAGTATAATGGGTGCAAGTGGAAAGGGGGAGTATTGCGAGTGGAAAAGGCGAAGGAAATGTACATGGATCGACTACGCCGCGAGTGGGCAGAGACTGAAGCTGAAGCGGCTCTTAAGGCGAGAATTGCCGAGAAAGCTGCCGCCAATGATTACAGTCAATCTCGTCCTATGTACTCTTCAAAGTGTGAGGATATTTTAGGGAGCCCTGAGAGCCATAGGGTTGACTTTGTTGAGGTTATCGGTGAAGAAGGTAAGGTAGTCATTACATCGCATTATTTGAAGACTCTTCTGGTTTGCATGTGAATTTGATCTCGGTTTGCAACATTGTAGTAATCTTTCCGCTTATATACGCAGGTGACGGGATACCAGTTGATGCAGATGAGATAGCAGCCCAGATTGAGAAGGAGAGAAAGAAGCAGCTCGATCTCTTAACCAAGCTTTTTCCGGAGGACAAAGATGCTGGGTGAGACTTCTCCTTCTCATTTTCTTCAAGAGTAGGCATTTTTTTCTTGTCGAACTCTGTTTTTCAAATAGAAATAATCAACATATAAATTCAGGTAAGTTTTGAGTGTCTTGAATGTTTCAGCTCTGGACTTTGTGAACTGCCACACGACCAGTTTTTGCTGCTGTCTGTTGCATTTTGTTTCTAGCTGGTTCGTTGATTCTTTGAATTAGAGCACAAGGGACTTACACGTGTGAATTCATACAGAGATGAAGAGGAGAAAGTTGTTGAAATTGCCAAGTTACGGGCTTTTCCAATGTCGACTGATGTGAATGCAAAGAAAAGAAAACATGCTCTTGAGATTCCGTCTGTTCTAGTTGCGTCATCGTCGGTGCAACCCGTCGAGGAAGAATCCCGAGGTGCAAGCATCCTGAAGTCATCAACGAATGAATCAGGGGGCCTGGATGTAAACGACAAACAGAAATCGAAGAACCGGCGAGTGAAGTTTTCAGAAGAGGCCGATCAACGCCCCATTGAAACTTTGCACGATGAGAAAGTGACGATGACGAGCCAACGCAAGGATTCGTCGGATGCAGCCAAGGGCGTCCGCTCCATACTTAAGAAAACACAGGAAGATTCTCGAAAGATGGATGTAGACAGGGCTGGGGATGAGAACGAGGAGGAACGTGATGAAGAGGAGGAAGAAGAAGAGTACTACTCTTCTAGTCGCTCTCCAAGTCCGGAAGGGGGGCTTTCGGACGAAAGCAAGTGGGAACGCCTTTTCAAATATGCTGGCTTGAAGAAAGGTCCTGCGGTGACTAAGCCAAGTGACGGTGTATCTACGACCCTGGACTCTGGATTCTCAGTGTGGACTGGGATAAGTCTTGATAATGATGATGCGGAGCCAGCTGTGGCTGAAGGTGAAGCTCTTCATCGAGATGCGGTTAAGGATGATGGCCTGTTTTCTGGCGTCCTAAGCGAGCCAGAAGACGAGGAGTCTGATCCAACACAAGAGAATACTCTTGAAGTCAATGCAACTGTCGGTGCTGTTTCTAAGAAAAATAAAATTCTAGTTAAAGCAACTCGACGAGATGGAGTCGGAAGTGATGGGATCTTTTCCGGTGTTTTGAGCGATCCAGGAGAAGATACCGAATCACCACAACCGAGTGTCTTCGGCCGTAAAGTTCAAGACAGCGTTACTTTGAAGAAGTCAAAAAATTTGAGTGAAGATCCAGAAATATGTTCTGATTCTCCGCCTGACCAGGGTGAAGAGTCTTCCGACTTTGAGGATGACAATGAGGATTTACAAGACACACAGTCTGATGCGTCTAGTGATTCCGAAACGGGTGCGGAAGAAGACGAGGATGAGGATATGGAAGATTTCGTGGATGTTGCTTCCGCTCAAAAGTCCCTCACTCCCGCACCGCTTAATGAAGTTGCAACAGCCAACAAATGGGCTCAGATGTTCAAATCCGCAATCAGTGTTGCAGAGCCAGTCGAGGGAGTATTCTCTGGCTCATTAGATGAGGCTGATGTGCTTGTTTTACCGAGAGCAGCTGTAAAAGTGGAGAGGATGTTCGAGTCGGCTGCTGTGAATAATACAGAAAGCGTGAGTGAGGCCCCCAAAGTCTCGGATGTTCAAGTTGCCTCAGGTAATTTCTTCTGGCATTTTTCTTCCATTGTCTGTGGTTCAGCTGTGTCCAACGTTAACTGCATGGGTTCAGTAACTGGTACATTGCATGGGGTTGTTTTACAGGAAAAACAGGAGCACTTAGTGGAAGAATAATGTACTTGCAGTCATCCATTATTTATTCAGTTAGTCAGCTTAGTACAGGAAGATTGGACGATATTGTGCAAGCAACGGTCATATATTCTGCAATCTTTTTGGTTAGTTTGGGTTGTGATCTTTCAATGCGTCGTGCTGAAAAACTTCTGGTTTGTGCAGCAGTGATGGAAGATGCGAGCAGGCGAAGTCCAGAGGAGAAAGCGAGCACGAGTTCGGATGATATTCCAAATCACGACGTCGCAAAGTCTGAAAAGAACGATACCACAGATGCTAGCGAAGAGGAGGAAGAATGTGCAGATGATCAGCAGACTGGGGCTATGAGTGGCAATCTTTTGGCACGGTTTAATATGGAGAGAGATGAACCACAAACTACTGGTGCAAAATCTTCTGAGGACTTGCAACCAGCAGGCTTGGATCCGGGCAAAGAGAGAGACAGGGAGGAACTCGAACTGTCCAGTTCTATTCCACTTCCTGGAGGACAAAATGCTGTAGATGAAAATACGAAATGGATGCAGCGAGCTACGTGGAAGTCGCTAATGGGTGCTGATGGCCGGGCAACTTTCTCTCTGAAACAGCTTACTGGAGAATCTGAAACAACGAAAGCTACGGATGTGAAGACAACTGGAAATGAAGCAGTGCCTGAACAATCGTTTAATGCGTTCAGTTTCAACTTTGCCCGCAATCCACCTGAAGCTTGTGAATCAAAACCAAAACCTTTCAACCCTGAGCGGGCTGGGAAGAAGCCAAAATCAGTTTCCGCTGTTTATGTCAAGCCTGCCAAGCTTTCAGATGATGAAGCTGGGTGTTCGTTTATGAAGTCTGCTGACGCAGAGAAGGAATGGCGAGCTTCGAAATCTGAGCTTCGCATTGATTCGAAGGCAAAACACAAGGCTGCTGTGAGAAAGATGAAGAAGATGAAGGGCTCAGTAGGGGCAAGGTAGTTTATGGCAATCCTAGTTTCAATTTGAAAGGAATATTAAGATTAATGTATCAGGGAATGATTGGGCCACGTGGTCTAACCTTGAATTGGGAGGATCTTATGGGTTGAGCTGCAAAGTCTTCTCACAATTAGTTTCTTGTCCTCACGACCAGTGGAATATATTTGTGTACGTTGTATTGAAGAAAATATTCGTTCTAGTTTTTTTTCAGTGAGACGCCCATTGATCTGGAGGTACTTGTGGATATTGAGTGTGAAATGGTCAGAAGTTACTGTATGTTCGTGAAAAGAATCTCATGAGGATACCGCACCTTAACAGACAATATTGTCAGATAGTTGAATTTCTGTGAGCAATTTTGGTTGAATGTAAGGTAACTACCCCTAATTGTATCCGAATAAGCAATTAGCAAATGTTCCTATTATTAAATTGCTTTATTTTTTTGTTGGATCTTATTGGAAATCAAAAGAGTATTCTAGATTCTCTTCTAATGCTATTTTTGGACACCCTCATAATAAACTATGAGTTTTCGAAGTGATACCCATAAGCAACCCTTGGCTCTTGGGAATATATAGAGGCAATATGTTTAGGCAATAATATATAGGGATCAAGTTTAGAAAGGGATCATGATTTGTTGTAGTTACCTTACTAAGAATGAGGAAATGAGAAATCATTAGCAAATTAGAGAGGAGTGTTAGGAATTGAAGTATGTTTAGGCAATAATATGTAGGGATTAGTTTTAGAAAGGGACCATGATTGGATGTGGTACCTTATTTAGAATGAGAAAATGAGAAATTATTAGTAAATTGGAGAAGAGCTTTAGGAAAAGAAATCAACTTGTTTGTTAATATAGTAATGCTAATTGTGTGAAGAATTCATTTGCCATGATTTTTGTTACATTTTCACCCACTTCGTTTTTCATTCACTTGTTCTTATGAAATTTGAATGATATCTAGATAGTTTTTCAATGAAATCCAATAGCTTGATGAAACTTAACATTTTTTGTTGGGCTTTGGTCTAGTTCGTATTCAAATTGAATGAATTATTCACAATCCAATTGAGCATGGTAAATCATTTCATTTTGAAAGACCATCAAGTTAGTAATAGAAGATTACATGTAAGTATTATATGGACCTTGTGATGGTAACCTCACTTTCCAATTGGTTTAGAACATTGTTAACCATGTATTTAAAAGAGGGCTACATATAATTAGTACATTCATAGTATATTCAAAGATATTCTATGAATATTTTTAAAATGAATTTACTTTACACTGTTAAGAAAATGCATTTGTAATCATTCCCTCCAAAGAATAAATAGGTCCCCATCTTTTAACTCACATATTCTACTAATTTTTGCTTAGTGATTGCTCCATGACTAGGACAAGTACTATTTGAGTAAAGTAGCCTTCATTGTTAAATGAAACACATTCACCAAAATCATTTAAAATTTGATATGATTGAATTATTATTCACGAGTAAACAAAGTTGTTAGAAAAAGCCATGTTGGATAATGCTGGTGTTGGATATCCCAAACCAACATAAGTATTGCACTATAATTGCAACCAATATTGTTGAACATGAGATCAAAATGGGCATTTTGGTTATAAATGGTGATTTTAACACCTTTCTTTGCTCATTCATTCCCATTAGAAGATGAAGGAGGCACGAGGAGGTCTGCCAATTCCTAGACAATTGGGAACACTAGTTGAAACCAATGGAATTTAATTTCAAAAAAATCAGCAAACTAGAAGGCTAACCTTGCATTGCATGGGACAATTTCATTCAATCATTTGTAAACATTTAATGTTAAAATGAATCCAAAATTTAAAAAATCTGAAAAGATCTAAAACCTAATATGGTTGGAAACCTATTACATTGGATAATATTATTTAGTTAATTATTTAACATTTTTTCATATTTATTCTAGTTTTTAATTATCTTCTCATTATATTATTTTTTGAATTGTATTGTTAGGGTTCACAACTTGGGAAACAACCCTTAAACAACCTTCTTGTGGTCTCTTCTTTCTTTTAATGCTCTAACAAAGTTGTTGCAGTAAACTAGAAGTACCTAATTGCAATAGTTTTTGTTCTTCAACACCTAAGTTAAAAATAGCCTTGAATGAACACTTCCATGATTCAAAACTACTACAATTTTTTAAGAAAGATCTCATACAATAAAATCTTCATTCTAACCATCTTAAAATATACCAAAATCCTTTTCAAAGAAGAGCATTGCTTCATAATTTAAAGCAAGGATGCAAATTTTTACATTATACTCCTTCTAGCATTAGAGTTCATATATTTTTTGAACAAAGTTAAATTCCTTTCTTGCTAGCAATAATATATATGTTCTTTGGTGCTTTAATAGAGTAGAATCTCATAGTTCCTACTTGTGCATAAAATACAAGTATTTTACTGAAAATCTCCTTACAATGATTTGTCCTATTAGTGCATGTTGCACTAATTTGTCAAAGTCACACTATTTGTAAAATAATTAAAGAATGCATAATGAAATAGTAGTATACCAATTTCTACAAAAAGATAGTTTTGTTGTGACACTAAATAGTTTTCTATGTGATGTTAATTGTTGTCCTCTGCAAATAGGATAAATCATTGTATTTGAGAGTCTACTACAATGACACTTGTTATCAACCTTAAACATAAAACCAATCTTAAAAATATACAGGTCTAGATTTTCCAAAATTCATAGGAATGCATGAAGAAAACAATGTGGAATTCATATTAAAACCTCTCTTTGATATTTCATATTTTTTTCTTGCTACCTTCGAAATTCATATTTTCCTTCTTATTTTCCATCTCTTATTTTTGCATGCTAAAAAAAATTCAATCTTCGCCTTTTGGTATGACGGAAATAGGTGCCTCCACCTTCGCAGCAGCGTTGGTGCAAGTATTTCGACTTCGGTCTGCCCGATTCAACCTGCCCGAAAGAAACCCTAAAACCCTAAAACCAGTCCATATAAATTCCTTAAAACCTAACATCCATTCCTTTCGGTCGTCGTCTCTCTGCTGGTTGAGCCCCAGCCCGCCGATCGTCTCTTCTTCTCCTCTTGAGCCCGACTACAGCCGATCACCATGCCTCCCAAGTTGGATCCTTCGCAGATCGTCGAAGTGTACGTCCGCGTCACAGGTATGAATTGCATTTCCGGGTTGAAGACCATGTGAATTCACCAGAAGTCACCTGCGTTTCAGGTTTAGGGTTGCTTGTCAAACCCTAGATATGATGCATTCGGTAATCTTGTTTCATTTTGTACAACTGAATACGGGGAGTCAGTGCTTGTTGCTACACGACGGCGGTTTTGCGGAGCACATTTCGATATGCGATATTGGATTTAGTACTTGTTTCTGATTTTTCTGCACTTTTTTGTAGTGGAAATGTGATTTCTGCTTGAGAGTCTGAGGTGTGTTGGAATGGTTGTTCTGATATTCGTTATTCTATGTAGGTGGAGAGGTAGGAGCGGCGTCCTCCCTTGCGCCCAAGATTGGACCCCTTGGTTTGTCACCTAAGAAGATTGGTGAGGATATTGCCAAGGAGACGGCTAGGGACTGGAAAGGCCTTCGGGTGACAGTCAAGTTGACTGTGCAGAACAGACAGGTTCGCTTTCACTGTCTAAAGTTGGAAGGAGAATCGTTTTAGGTTAAAATGGGGTTGGTGTGTTATATTGTACCCTCCTTATGCTGATGTCGCTTATTGCTTCAACTGTTGAAGCTTAAGTTTTATGGCGTGGTCCTGAATTGTTAATACCTGGATGCTCAGTGTCTTGAATTTTAACCTGTAAGTGTTGAGATTTTCCTTTTATCTCATTACTTTGATCAATTGAAAATATTAAAATTAATTGTAGAAACTCCTTTAAAATATCCACGTACTGATTTATTTTATCGCATTGTTTTTTCGTACACTGATGTATTTCACTCTCGTCAAGTATACCGACTGAATGAAGTGGAATGTTCCAAACATTGACCATCCACTCGATGGATGGTTATGCATGGTTGGGGTTAAATCTGCATTGGAGTCTCTAATCTGTCATTGCTGAGAGACTGATGCATGGTCTTGCACCAGGCTAAGGTATCTGTGGTCCCCAGCGCTGCTGCTCTGGTTATTAAGGCCCTGAAGGAGCCTGAGCGGGACAGGAAGAAGGTGAAGAACATCAAGCACAATGGCAACATTTCTCTTGATGACGTCATCGAGATTGCCAAAATTATGGCCCCGCGGTCTATGGCGAAGAGTTCGTCAGGCACCGTGAAGGAAATCCTTGGTACGTGTGTGTCTGTAGGATGCACTGTGGACGGTAAAGACCCCAAGGATCTCCAAACGGAGATTGAGGATGGAGAGGTGGAAATTCCCGAGTAGAGCGATGAACCTGTTAGATTGGCTCGCAGTTGTTCAATATTCCTGTTTTAATGAGAGATCCTCCAGTTGTTTCACTGACGAGTGCGTACTCTTATCATCTACCCAGTTCTGGCTTCTTCTGCCGAGAAGTGAAGTCCCTATGCCTGAGTTTTTCTATGGTTTTTATTTAAGATGATTCTGATTCTTATTCTGATTGTGATCCAAAAGATTGGCTTGTCCTGCTCATGAAATGGTTGTGCCTGGTAATACTGAACTGAAACTTTCATCTCTTTTGAAGAAATTGGATTGAAGTAAAAAAATTGTGATTACTTGGGATAGTATTTCAGTCAATTGAATTCAAGAACTCATTGAATTCATACCATATGTAAATGAATCCTGCCGTACTCCCATATAGAACAATTTTGTAGATTTTTTTGTTGAATTTTAGTATATTGAAGACTATTTCTAATTCTGAAAAAACAATTTTGCAGTTCAAAGGTAAGTGATTCACTTGATTTACTTCAATGTTTTGTCGTTGGTCACTTACGATGAAGTTGTCTCCTTTTAGAGTCATAAGATACAAAACCAACAAGAAGGATCTTGTCATTATTTTTACAAAATTAGAGTCATGTTGATTATTACTATGAGTGTTTTGTTGAAATTTGTTCAATCAATTGTTTAAGAACCTTCACCCAAATAATGATTTTACTTCCTACACTTGTCATTAGGTTGTGTTATCTATAATTTCAATTTTTTGGTTCAAGTAATAGAAATTGGTATATTTAAGATTTGAAGCATCACTTGCCAAGTAAAGTCATCCCATCCTAAGTGACAAATCTTTATTTGCATGCCAACATTGTGTCCATGAATATGTGAAATTATGTGAAATAGACGAAGTTGAATGCTTGAATTTTAGAAAAGAAAGATACAACCTACCTTCTAAATACAAAATCTAGTGCTTTATGGAAAATGTTAAAATTAAGTTTATTTGAAGAATTATGTGAATTCTAAATGCTAATATCATTCATTATTTAATTTGGTTGTATGGTGAAAAAGCCGATCCACTAAAATATCCCGAGAAACATGTAGGTTTGTACAAATTGTTTGTGATGTATTAGATCAATGTTAGTATTTTATTGCTTTACTAGCATGCCCTATGTTGTTGCTACAGTCAAAATCAAAGTAAAAGTATTTTTCTATTTTTTTATTTCAAAAAAACCTTCAAAATTCAATAACTTTCACATAGTAGATTGGAATGTCATGAAACAAAGCCCATGCACCCCTCCTCACCAAGGGCTTTCCAACAGTACAAAGCACGTGGTCTGGGGACACACGACCAAGGAGATTTCAACATAACAAATAAAACAAAACAAACAAACAACCTAACTTAAGGTATGGATTGTGTATGGAATTATGTTTGCTATATTGTGTTTATATTTATCAATTTTTTTTGTTAAGTAAGATGATAAGGATTGTAGAATACGCTCAATTAAGAGGGGTAGGTGGCTAGGGAGGTGATGTATAGTCTACCCAACACTTAGGAATTCCATGGCCAAATTTATGAATATATATGTTATTATAGAGTAATTTTTTCATTTCTATAATATATACTAAACCATAACTTATACTCAAATGTAAATAATAACTTTTTAAAATACAATTGCCTTGTTTTTCGTAGGGCTAAAAAAAAGATACTTGTCAATTCAAACATTAATATCTTCCAATCCACATAGTGGAAATTTTTAAAAACTTTCTACATTTTCTCAATCCACCTTACTATAAGATCCTATGGTTTCATAGGCAAAAACATGTTTTTTCTCAAAATTTGTGAATGTGGTACAAATGGCAATTGTGGAGCATCTTCGGTGAAAACATTGTTAAAAAACTTTAGGAGTTAAATTAGGGATCAATATTTTGTTAGTAGTGAAGGCCATATTTGTTACGATGAGACAATATGTAGTCTTATATTATCTTTGAGTTTACATTTAGATGATAGTAAATGTTTGATATTGATTATTTTGGTGAATTGAAACCTTGATATGATAATACATTCACAACACTTTGATTTTATAAAGAATGATTTGTTCATAAATTTTTTATTTGTCAAAATAAAGGTCTCAAATAATAGGGCTAAAGTCTCAAGATGTCCATTTTGTCTCAATTTAACAAATAGGGCCATGTATGTTCTATATTAGTTTTTGAAACAATAAATACATATTAGGGGGAGTCACAATTGAATTCCCTCTCCAACCTCATTTCCTTCAATTGAGTGACAAATTTGATGTGTCTTGTTGATAGAAGAATACACCGAGAATTTCAATGAATTCAATCAAGTTTTGTTAAGTGGTTAGGATGATTATGTTTCACCTAGTATGTTGAAGAATCTTCAACATACTAAGAGTCTCAAATTCTTCATATTGATATAGAAGATGTATTATGCATAATGAGACTAAACTACTCATCAAAGTGGTGCATTTAGGCACATGGGGCTTTGGAATGTCCCTAAGGTAAAGGTACCTATTTCCAATAATTTAAGTATTTTAGCCTATAGGATATGGGAATTCGAAATTCATTGAGAAATTGACCTCAATGTGTGCAAGCATGAGAATGAGGAAGAATGCCAAAAGAAAAATCAATTTTTTTTTCCAAAATGAATATTTTATTCAATATAAATGTAGATTTTTCATTTGGGCCCATTCCGATCTCATAGACTTAGCTATTACTCTTAGCTTTAGCACTTCTCCCTCAATAAGAAGAGGAGAGAGATGAGTGTATGAGAAGGTACAAATAAAGAATTTTTTTCAATAAACAATGCATCCAATTGTTGTTGACAATAGGTTACCTTATAAAGCCATTATGGGGGGACTCTAAAAAATGGGGACTTCTACCTTACCTTAGAGAACAAAAATGCTCCTTTTTACAAGTGACAATCATGTTCTAGACACACCATATTTGAAGGGCCAATAGGTGGAAAGAATGAAATATAAAAATATAGTTGTCATTTTTCAATTTTTGTTTTCAAAATTATACTTCATTGATGAAGAAATCAATTTCAAAAGGATTAATAGATTGGGCATAACTTAAGCCCCGTGACAATCTTCCCCAATTAACATAACTTAAAAGAGCAACACTTAATTTCGATTGCTTCCTAAAACCGACCCATCTAGATTCTTGCCTAAAGTGTGCTTCCACTTTTCATGAGAGACCATGGTTGGATTTAGAAACACCTATTTTCAGCACTTTGAAAATTCGTAGTTTATTCATAGAATGTCCAAAAAATGCATTCTAAAAGAATCTAAAATTCCCTTTTGACTACCAACAAGACCCAACAATAAATTTTTCAGTATAATAATGGGAACATTGCTTATTAATGCTGAATTGCTTATTTGTGCGCCTTATTTGTGCCATTTTAGGTGTAGTTACTGATATTTTAGCACCGACCTGGGCAATTTACAGAACATTGCAGATTCTCAGGATATTCTAGGAAACACATTTGTCGAGTGCATCCGTGACATCACCAATGACGTGGACCCCCGCAAAAGCTGACCTGGTATAAATCGCCACGTCATCATCGTGCACCTCGTCAAGCAAAATCTCATCAGTCTCTTCCCCACTCAGTCCCCGACCATTGCAGAGACACGAAGCCCCGACCCCGACATAGCCACCTCGAGGCCGGCGACGCAGGGTCCTTCGCGAGGAGCAATTCCCCCGCCGGTCACTCCACCATGTGAGTGGCCACGCCCAGGCCGATGAGCTGACCCCGAGACACGCTTCGTTGCCGTTCCAATTCAAGCTTTCACTGAGGGTTCGGAGGTTTAGGGAGTCAATCGGGAGGGAAGCAGGGGTTTAGGGTTTGTTGGCGATGGCGTCGTCGATGTATCCCAACAATCCACCTCCGGGGAGGCCCCCGGTGCCGCCTCCGCCCTCGTGGGGGAATCACTACGGCCCACCGATGCACTACGGCCCGCCTGGGCATTACCCCGTGCCAATGCAGTATAACCCTAATGCGCAATTACCGATGCCCCCGCCTCTTCCGCTCGGGTACACTGGCGATCCTGCCATGGCTGCCGCCGCGCCGTTGCCTGGTGGCTACCCGGGAGTTGTGCCTCATTACGCCACGCAGCCGCCTCCTCCTCCTCCGCCCGGTCCCAAGCTACCGCCCGCGCCGCAGGGGTTCGGGAACCGGGTAGGGGCAGCTGCGGTGCCCGTGGAGTCGGTGCCGGGGCGCAGGAAGGAGACGGAGGAGGAGCGGAATGAGAGGAAGAAACGAGAGTATTACGAGAAGAAGAGGCAGCAGGAGAAGATGAAATCGGGGCACCAGACGAGGACTGGAGCGGGAGGTTCCAAGCCTGTTAACAATGGCTCCAGGGACGCGTATGGGGACAAGAAGGTAGCTGCAGGTGGTGGCGACAAAATTGAGAATAGGCTCAAGCGCCCGTCAACATTCTTGTGTAAAATAAAGTAAGTGCTACATTGCATGCAAATCTTCTGAGAATTAGGGTTAGAGGCTTGTGACAGAGGCTCTGAATCTTTGAGGGGCAGCTTGCATGGTTGCACCAGATTGTGGGACTGTTATTACTGATACGAAGTGAGTAATTCTATCTAGTGGAAATTAGGATTTTAACAGAGACTCTGCATCGTTTGGCGCTTTGAGGTACTAGGTACTGCTTGTTGCGTCAATCTCCCCATTTTAAAATTCTTCCATGTGCTTTCTCCAACTCTATTTGCAATTCCAGGTTTAGCAGTCACTGTGATGAGAGCGTTAAGTTTTGCTGCTTTATAAATGCAGTTGGTGATTTCTCATGAAGCAAATTTGTGTTGAATTGGCTCAAGGCTTTTGTGTCAATCTTCATAAATTCAACTTCGTCTCTGTGCTTCCTCCTACTTCACACAGTATAATTCAGTAGTTAATTTGATAATAGTGTCAATGTTGCTGCTTCAGTTGGCGATTTCTCATTAAGCAAGTTCTTTTTGAATTGACTCCAGGTTTAGGAATGATTTGCCTGATAGCACTGCTCAACCCAAGTTGATGCATATAAGTACTGATAAAGACAGGTATGTTGACCTTTTATGATATTTGAATAAATGTGCATGAGGATTTTTGTATCACATATTATGCCTGCTTAGATGGTCCTTATTCCACTTGCGTGTTTTCTGGCATCTGAATATTGCAAAATGGAATGTATACAGGTACACTAGGTATCAATTCACTTCATTGGAGAGGAACTGGAAGCACAAACTGCACGTTGAGCCTGATCTTGGTATCCCATTAGATCTATTGGACATCAGCAACTATAAGTGGGCTATTCTATCTCTTAAATTTTATTTACTTGTTCTTTTTTTAATCTGTGTTTGACTATCATTGTGAAGTTCTGGAGATGTATTTGATAGTTATTCTGGTTTGCATATGTGTTGCCTTGATGTCTTAATATATCAGCAGCCACGACGTTACTTTTCACTGTATGACTGTATGAGGTATCATATTTCTCAGTAGAAAATTTGATTGCTGCAGGAAAATCGATGCGTCAGTTCCTTTAGATCCAGAGGATGCCGCACTTTTGTTGGACGATGAAGTAAAAGTGAAGAAGGAATCTTCAGGCATACGGAAGAAGGACAGGCCAACTGACAAAGGTGTGGCATGGCTTGTGAAGACGCAATATGTCTCTCCGATCAATCTTGATCCTGCCAAGCAGGTAAGTTTGTCTTCGACATCTGTATCAAGTTAACAGTCATCTAGTAGGAAAGGCTGTTTATTTTCAAATAAGTGCATTGTGTTGCGTCAAATAGTTAGTGCATGATTTTGATTCAAAATTTGAATCGCAAGTGTACAAGTAGGTATTGGTTCAGCGCACACGATGTCGCTTGTGTTCTAAATTTCCGACTGAATCTTTCAACAGATGCTCATAATTGGATTTCTTTAACGCTTTTCCTATTGTCACTAAAACTTTGAACCATTTATACCACATATTTGTTTTTCAAGGAATTCTTTTCAGAATCGGTGTTGTTTTTTCAGGCTATGACGGAGAAGCAAGCCAAGGACTTAAGAGAACAACGAGAGGGTCGCCGAATTGATGTTGAAACAGGCAATGATAGGTACGTTCGTACCTATTTTCCGTGTGGGCGTATCTTGTATAGCTGAATTTGGAACGAGTTGGCTGGAAGAACAATTCTTGACTAAATTGGTCCTGCCAAGGGGTGGCTTGTAGTCTGCTGCAATTCCCATACCTCGGGTGATATTTGCTCTTATGTCCTTGAATTTTTTAATTCTGAGTGCGTTATGACTACTGCTATGTCGCAGGGAACAGCAGATTGAAGCTATTGAGGAGTCCTTTAGAGCTGCAAAACTTCGGCCTCAACATCTTACCAAGCCCGAACTCCACGCTGTTGAAATTCTGCCGTTGCTTCCTGATTTCGACAGGTAGTAATATATCTCTTCACCTCAATGTTGTTTTTGTTCCTGGTGTTCGTGAAGCTATAGACGAGAACTATCATTTCGTCTCTCTTAGGATTCTAATTTGTTATAGCGCGTGAATAGTGAAGCTCTCCATCTCTAATCATTCTTTACGAAAGTTCTAATCGATGCAGAGTCTCAACTGTTTATTATATTTATCAAACCAGAAATTAATACTTCATCTGCTCATTATGGAATTGACTCGTGGAATATGTGCCACAGGGTGGGCGACCAGTTCGTGCACATGGTTTTCGACACAGATCCGCTGACGGATGCCCCTGGTTTAACGGATTTAGATCAGGACGCACGTCTTGAACTTGAATCACGGGTATTTGTCTCTAAACTGCTACACTTAGTAGTTTGATATCAAACCTAATATAAGAATATGTCATATATAATCACGAATTACTTTGCAGTTTTCTTACTTTGAACAGATTTCTAGAATTTTTTAGTATGTAACATGCACTGTTTGAAATCTCTCTGGGAGTTGCCCAGGAGTATCTAAAGCGTCGCTGGACACTTCTTTTTCCTTCATTGTAGGCTATTGTGAAGAGTTTCACAACATATAATGCGGACGGATCAAAGCCCGAGAAATTCATTGGGTACATGGTGCCGAAACCAGAGGAGGTAAAGCTTTTCACGATATCATTTCATGATTATGCTTCCAAAGATAATTAGAACTTGGATAAAAGTTTTGCATATTCTTTTGGCAACACGTTGCTACATTCCTTGTGAAATTGCCATGCGTGGTTGGTTCTCCTATTTCTCTTTCTTTACTCTGTTTCTTTGCTGCGCAGTTGGAAAGGAATTTTTACGAGGACGAAGAAGAGATTTCATACACATGGGTGCGAGAGTACCATTGGGATGTAAGACCTCGTAACGTTTCTGTTTTAAACCTTCCATGATTATTTCAAGTGTTCATAGAGGTGCAGAAAGTCTTGGTTGCAATTTTTGTTTCTTGTTGGTGAAACACTTGCAGCTTGTGTCAATGAGTGGGACCTAACTCATATTTGCGTTACTTAATTGTGCAGATCCGGCCTGACGACGCAAAAAATTTTGTTTTTTGTTTTAGTAATGAGGCTGTGAATTATCTGGTATGTACCGCATTCAGCTTTGCTCGCTTCTTAACTTCTTATATTTCGTAGTTAGTAGGTTCCTGAAAATGCATTAATGATTTTCAGATGAACTTTGTGGTAAAATTTTGTTCGTTTCAGTATCACACGGTTAACGACATAGCTGTGTGCTTTCGACTGAATTTATTAATTAGCAATGCAGCTTGGTTATTTTCTGGATGATTATATATGCACTTTCGTTCCCTGTGGCAGCCCTTGCAATCAAAGTTGGTGCTCCAAAAGAAAAAGGCCAAAGATGGAAAGTCAAAGTATGACACTGAAGATAAAGATTTTCCAGTACCGTCGAGTGTGACGGTTATGAGGAGGGATCTCACACAGGACGAAGAAGATATAAGATATGACTCCAGAGAAAAATTCATGGAGGTGAGTGGTTTTTTTTCGGACATTGTTGCACTAAGCCAGTTTCTGTGTGAGGAGATTTAACGTTTTGCTCAATTTCTCAAGTGAAGTCTCTGTAAATTTATTCTGTACGAGCTGGAATACAATTTTTTTGTGGTCCAATCATATAGATAATGCATATTTTATTTTATATTTTAGAACAGAAGTGAAGTTCAGTAGGGGAAACCATATTCTGGCATCTTATGGCCCCACATTTAAGGGTCACCTCTCGGAAACATGCCAGAATGTGGTGACATTGAGTAGCTATGCGGGTCACTGTGACTCCCTTTGAATCAAGAGGGTATGCTTTTATTAATGGTATTCTGAACTAGGACTTTCTACTTTGTTAGGTTAACCAATTTTATGTTACCCACTTCAGGGAGGAGTAATGGACACCTTCAGACGGAAGAGATCACGTTCGCCAGAGGAGGATATCCCCGTGAGTGCAAAAAGAAGAGGGCGTCACGACGATTACAGTGATGAAGAAGATGAAATGTCGGTGTAGAGTTGGTTCACATGGCAGTTCAGCTTGCACAAAATCCTCTCGTGTGTACAAGGACATACTAAGCAAGATCTTGCGTTCACCCCAAGTTCTGTAAAATTGAAGCTATTGGAGACGAAGGTCAACTCAACTACTTACCCTGCATTACGTAGTTCAATCTTTGAGTAGCGCAGAATTGCTAATCAGGATTGCTATTATGCTTAGCCACGAACCCCTTGTATAAGGTTTTGAGTTCTTCATCACCCCTCCGTGACCAGACACCTGTGTTCACATCCATGATTCGAAGAGTGCTTTGGCAAGTTAGAATTTGAGACAGGAACTTGAAGTTTCCTGGAGTGAGAATGGTGTACTTAGGAAGTGTATAGGTATCCTATAGTGATTTGATTACATCAGCGAACAATTGCAAATTCTGGATTCTTACCTTTTTGTAACATATATCACATTCTGAACTCAGCAATTACATTAGCTCATGAGGTTGAGCCTCATTGTTGAGTAGTGGTAGCACGACGCCTTGTTGCACTGTAAAGTAGCCGTGAGGTATCAATAGTCACAAAAATGAGATATTTTTATTGATCCACTAAGTGTCGAATCACTTCTGCTCTACTTTCTCTTGCCCAACGTGCGGTACTGTGCCATTTTTTTCGTGAACCGTGAGAGACCACTTCCTAAATTTTTTGGATTTATTACATCAGTTTTCAAGATGAAAATCCTTAAGGTCTTATGTGAACTGTTAATTTAGATCGCTTACTGAGGCAGTGGCCATACATGCACGCTGTATGGTTGAGATGCTTGCCATTCATGTCACACTTGTGTGTATTACTTTACTTGTAGGAATCAATTCGCCAGGTTTTTTAGACCTTTTATGCAGCATCTGCTTACAAAGCACGCTTGGATGAGGAGCACAAGGAACATTCCAACAAAGTTGTTCTAAAATCATGTTGCTCACATTTTGGGTATTCTTTTGGTAAATGCTCAGGTGAATCCAAGGCTTTTTCCAATTGAAAATTTGCTTATAAAAAGCGATAAAAAAAGAAGTTTGAGGGAGTATTCAGCATAGGTACATCCCTCTTTTCTCAGTTGAAGAAGTAATGTAATTGTTCTGAAATCTTAAGACAGAAAAATTGTTCTTTTTTAGATGATTGTTCACACATTTTGATGAATTAAAGGATCAAATTCTTAAATCCAGAATTTTTATATTTCATCTATGAACACTTCATTACTCTTGTGAAGATTGCTTATTGCATAGCCCTAAATAAAAGAAATAAAAAAAACACTTGAAAAAGAAGTTATTGGGACAAGTCATTTAGTTGCTCAATAATTATTTTCAACCTACGTGCATTTAATGTAGAGGTGATCTATTGTCGATTATTCTAGCTTTACATTGATGAACTTTGGAAGTGAATCTCTTCTTGTCCATTTTCTCACCAAAGCTCTCTCAACTTTCACTTTCAATAATCATCTTCTTGTATTTGCTTAAATACCCACATGATTCCTTCATCCCAATTTTAGTCAATGTTAGATGAATTCACTACAACAATGGCATTGCTTCTCACTAAACCGATTAGACTAACATTACATGAAAGTAATGGGGTGGCATCCAAAACTAGTAGTGATCATACCATAAGAAGCAAAGTCTTTATGCTAGATCAATTCAATAAGTGGTGCACATTTATTATATTACATGCAAATTCTGCCAAGATTTCATCCGTCTTGTTCTCATGCACACAATTTTTCATTCATGTATTCTTGCTAAATCCTATTGACATTCATTTTCTCAAATGAAACTTTTGACATTCATCCTCTCAAATGAAACCTTTACTTATTTAGTCTATTGACATTCATCTTCTCAATGAAACCTTGAAACCCTACTAACATTCATCAATCTTGTCAATGAAACCTTGCAACGTGATGAAACCTTCTTGTTGGTGTTGTTGCATTGCAAGAAGCTCCGTTCTAAATCCTTGTAACTACCAGAAACACCATCCCCATCCTCAATTTTCTGAGAGGGAGGAGCTGTTGGAACTCAGAAGCCACCAGAGTGGTGGTTGACTCTGCACACAAGCAGCAAGGGTGCATGCCAGGCGTGACTTCGGTGAGTCCCAACAGACCACGTACTCAGGGACCAAGTAACTTAACCGAGAAGAAGTTCAGTTCAGTTGGGTTCTCAGAGCGAGAGCCCATGCGCTTGGCCTTGGCCACCTGCTCCCCACCCACCCGCCCGGCTCTTTTATTTATTCATACATTCATTCCTCTCCTTCCTCACGGCCCAGCTCCATCACTCTCTCACTCTCAATTGCAACTGCTGTCGAGTCTCATTCTAATGTCGACCTCGCCTTCCATGCGCTTCATAGAATTATTTCATTAATTCTAGATTGCTCGTACCATCACTACTGCAAGGATCAGGTAATGGAGTTGCACTCAATATTCAAGCGTAGGGGAGTGAGTCTAGTGGGAGCTTGCTGGACCCTCAACTTCAATGAACGGCTCTTGAATTCCCACAGATCGAGTTCAAAATATCGAATTATTTAATGGGGTTGATTACATGTTGATGTCGAAGGTTTGCTTAAGCATCCGCCGGGACATCCATGATCTTATGAAAGCACTGAACGATGCTTTCTGTTTCGAATTTCTGAATGTTAGTTTTGGTCACTTCGTTGAATTCGTGTTGGTAAGTGAATGGGATCATGGAGTATCTAGAGACGATGATGTCAATCTGAGACCGAGGTTTCTTGCAGTTTTTGAGGATTGCTTAGTTTTTGTTATTTTTGTGGTGGTCGGATTCTTGTAGTAGTGATTGTTAGAGATTTCGTGATTTCAGGGAGACGACTTGGGGGATCTAGCACATCGTGCACTAATGTTGAATGTTAGCAGAAGCAAGGGACATGATCCTATGGAAGCACGAACCAATGATATTTGATCGGTGAATAGTGTAATAGCTGTTGGAAACTATTGATAATTGATTCTACTAGTGTCAAAGAAAAAAAATAACTGATTCTATTCACTTCGTCCAATTCTTGTCAGAAAGTACACGGGATTGAGAATTTAGTGCTGATGTTAACCTTAGAGCCGCGCCTTCTCCAGCAGTAGAAGTTTCTGAGGATTAATGAACTTTGGATTTATTTTGTACTTGCTCGAATTGGTGCAGTGATATTTAGCTACTTGAAAGCGTCGCCCAGAGTTCAGTACCATGGCGAGTCGGAGAGTGGGAGCGGCGTTTGACGGGCAAGCCGTGGAGCTCGGATCCACAACCAAACCAGCCTACACAAACGGAACCCACCCATCCACAAACACAAACAAAGACGCAAAAACTAACGGCGCCTCCCACCCCGAGCGCCAAGCCACTCCAGGCAAAGCCACTGTACTGGCCATCGGCCGCGCCGTCCCCACCAACACTACGCAGAACGACGGACTGGCAGATCGATACATCGAGCAGTTCCAGCTGGAAGACCCTGTCGTGCAAGCCAAGCTGCGACGCCTCTGTAAGCTGCAGTAGCCCCTTCAGTAGCTCCTCATATATAATGCAAAACCCTTCTCACAGAAACAATCCATCTCAACACTAGTACAGGAGAAATCCATGAGGGAAATTGGACAAATGTGTCCTTGTGTGTCCAAATTCCATTCCTACAGAATCCCAGTATCTCCTATTCTTTCGTCACTGGACACTGACTAGATGGAATTCCATAGATGACATATGGGATTTCTTCTTTGTAGTTCAGAAATCAATTCATAGTCACCCAAAACAATCTTACAACTCTCTGCACCCCAACTTCTATTCACAGGTGAAACGACGACGGTGAAGACGCGGTACCTAGTGGTGAACAAGGAAATTCTCGAAGAGCACCCGGATTTTCTAGTGGAAGGCGCCGCCACGGTCAGCCAGCGCCTCGCCATCACGGGTATGCTTTCTTGGAACCCAAACTCTTCTAAGATCCATAGAGTTCAGAACTTCAGGATTCCGAATTTGAGCAAACGTTTTGGAACGTTTTAGCAACATTTTGGAACCTGCTTTTCAGCAAAATGCTCCAAGCAGTTGATGAAGCAGGTTCCAGAACGTTCACTTGCTGGAAAACAATGCTAAGCCCCCCAACCTTAGTCTGTCGTGAAATTTTATATTCATAATAAACGTTACTATTGGATTCATAACTATGGGATTTTCAACTGTGGGATCCCGAACTTTCCGGTTCCGAATATTTTGACATTCATTTTGAGTGTATGTTGGTAGTATGTTTTTGAATGTTGCATCATTGGGGTGTCGCGTAGGTGAAGCGGTGACTCAGCTGGGACTAGAGGCGGCCACCGCAGCCCTCAAGGAATGGGGTCGCCCCGTTTCCGAGATCACTCACCTCGTCTATGTCTCTTCCAGCGAGATTCGTCTCCCCGGCGGCGACTTATACCTTTCTCAGCTCCTGGGCCTCCGCAGCACCGTGAACCGCGTCATGCTCTACATGCTCGGTTGCTACGGTGGGGCCTCCGGCATCCGCGTCGCCAAGGACCTGGCGGAGAATAACCCAAACGCCCGGGTGCTCCTCATCACCAGCGAATGCACGCTAATCGGCTACAAGTGCCTCAGCCCCGACCGCCCGTACGACCTCGTTGGGGCGGCGCTCTTTGGGGATGGGGCCGCGGCGATGGTCATGGGAGCGGATCCCATCCCTGTGCTGGAGAGGCCTTTCTTTGAGCTTGACTGGGCGGGACAGTGCTTCATTCCAGGGACGAATAAGACGATTGATGGAAGATTATCGGAGGAAGGGATTAGTTTCAAGTTGGGAAGGGAGCTGCCGAAGCTGATTGAGAAGAATATTCAGGGATTTTGTGACCCCATTTTGGAAAGGGTGGGGGGGTTGGCGTACAATGATATCTTTTGGGCAGTACATCCAGGTAACGCAGCCTCCAGATGTTGCAAAACTGCAAATGGTCCGAACTTCCTGTACTTAATTTACTTGTCTGATTGAGTGTAATTAACGAGAATTTTAGAACAGTGGTGTCGTGTTTTTTGTGCCATCGACAATTGATTGATACAACATCTTCTATCTAAGCAGTCCACCCAGGGTACGGATTCTCAAGTGAATTTATATTCTCCAGCGCGCATTCAAATCGATCTCCCCGTGAATATATTTGATTCATTTGATTTCTACCTAGATTTTGAGACCATTTGCAATCCTGTCGTTTGAGACCGTGTGTAAAGACATCTTCTGGCCTTGGCAGTCCATGAAATTGGAACAGATCGATCCTAGGTGGCCGTAGTCCCTGAATTCGCTTAAGATTCTCCAGTGAATTTGTTCGACCACCAGTAGATCTTCATTATATCCTCCAGATGTGTGCATTTAGACATTACAGTGAACGTATCTAATCGGTTGTTACCAAGAAATTGAGACATTTTGCGGCCGCCGATCATTCCCCTGAATTACTTCATCTTCCAGCGATATATGTCTAGCTGCGGTCTACGGAAATTGAGTCGTAAAATTTCTGTGTTGTGGGTGTAGGGGGCCCGGCGATCCTGAATGCTGTGGAGAAGCAATTAGAGCTGGCGCCGCACAAGTTGCAAGCGGCGCGGCAAGTTTTGAGGGACTACGGCAACATCAGCAGCAGTACGTGCATTTACGTGCTGGACTACATGCGTCAGCAGAGCTTGAAGCTCAAGGAGGCCAATGGCGGGCTCAATACGGATCCCGAGTGGGGTCTCATCCTGGCCTTCGGGCCTGGCGTCACCATCGAAGGCGCTTTAGCACGCAACTTGTGCTGAAAATATAATGAAAAGAAAAGGCCGCCCGGGGTCATGCACTTCGAATGCTTCGCTTCAGGAATTCATTGCAAGACACTCCATAATTAATTAATACACTAATTCATTAGCTTCTTAATCGAATTCAGAAACCATTTATATCCACCGGAGGAGTAAGTTAGCCGGTAGGTTTAGTTATTTATTGCACTCTCACTGAACATGAGACAATGGTCTTTGAGGTAGTTTAATAATCAGAGACGTACTCTTCATTGAACTCTGTAAATGGTATATAATTATTATTGATTGATCTGAAATGGAATCCACTTAATGTTTACTTGAACCATTTTCCTCGAGGTCACCTCGGGTAGCATCGGGCTAATCTCAGGGCTTTTGTTGAGATTCATAGAGACAATCAAATTTTGACGCAATCCAATTATTCAATCTGTACATACATAATCTGCAACTCACCGACGCTGCAGGTATAGTCACCGAAATCAGACCTCATATTTGCTAAATTGGCGCTTATCAGATTGCCAAAAGTTTGGGGAGGGCGTCCAAAATCTAAGCCAGGATACAATACTTGTAAAGCTGGCAAATAGGACATTCCATTACACAGAGCTCTATAATCTGTCTTATACGGAGTACACATTTAAGGTACGACTGGCCAATTGAAAATTTTAGTTGGAAAACTTCAAAGTGTTAATTTCAGTGAAGCAACTTAACACTGCAAGTTCCTTTTGTGGTCATGTTCGTTACGACTTGTTGCAGAGCTCCAAATGGTGACGTTCAAGTGCACAAAAAACTCTAAGTACAAGGATTCTAGCTCTAAGAGCTAGAGCTAGATTTGGGTTTCCAGCCAGATGTTGGGCATCTGCAAGAAAAGTGCCAAATTATGGAATTTTTGCATTCTCAACGAACATCATGCGTGCCGATAGTAAGAAATTCAGCCGATGTCACAAATTTGACCATAGTTAGTTAACACTGTCAAACCTATTAATGAATACCCTCCGCTTCCCAATGCACTGCATCTCTTGCCAAAGATCACATCAGAATGAAATCAATCTCTTGGACACAGAAAACTCCTATCAAAATCAAATGCCCATATCGTAATCACCTCTCCTTCAGTCAAACCTCATCCAAACAACAAATCGTTCAACCTCATTTATTCAAATTTATAATTTCAATCAAATAAGATGCTGTACAGAGTTTTCAAGAAAAGTGCCAATTTCTGACGTTGCTACCCCAATCGACCACCAACTTCACACGTACCCAAGCCTTCACCGAAAACCCACGTCAAAGAATATTATCTCTCTTCACCTTACAGCTCTTGCTAACAAGGTTCCCCATAGCCGACCCCTTCGGCACCTCAAGTTTCATTAAGCACGTCAAGTGCACCCTCCGGAACGGATGCAGCATCTTCAACATATGATGATGATTCCTCACCTCCGCATTCATCACCACAACCAAGCTCACATTCCCAAGTCCAATTTCCCCTTGCAACCCATCGCCTATTGTCTCTCCCAACACAGTCTTCCCCGACTGCACCTCACTTCGGACAACTGTGTCGTTCCGCTTCTCCTGGTAAAACGGCGCCACATCCGCAACCTGGCCAATCTCCAACCCAGAGTACGAAACGTGCACGTTGAAGGCCTTGACGTCGAAGCCCATCTTCTCGTTCGGATTGCTGAAGAGAAACTGGAAAGTTATGTGCGTGTCGAGATTGTAGCTTGAGGGGCCGTTGCCGTTGCGGGTGAGATTGAACGTTTGGAGATGCGCGTCTTGGAGGTCGTAGTTTCCGTTCTTGGGTCGGATAATGAGCCATTCGATGAGGACGCCGAGGCCAACGGTTAAGATAAACGACAGGAAGAACCAGCAGCAGGCGGAGATGACGCGATGGCGGCGGCTACGGTTGCGGCGACGGGGAGGAGAAGAGGGGGAATAAGTTGCTGGAGGGGGGAGAGTTTGGGTTGTCTTTGAGTCTTTCATTGGTGTGTAGGGGTGTTGGGTGTCTGACAGGACGGGAGGTGCGCCTTGTGCATCCATGTTTGATTGAGTTTCTGAGTTGGTGGCGACTGTTGCTGTTGAATCACGTGCTGGAAGTCTTTCCCCTGCTGAAATGCAAAGATTCTCATGTTAATACGCTACAAGGAGAGTGGAAGCCAATTGCAATACTTGTGTCTACTGGATTTGGAATGAAACAAGGGGTTGAAACTGCGAGTAGTCGTTGCTGCATGTCATATAGAACGTAGCAGCAACTTCAGAAAAGATGTTACGAATTACGGGGGACTTGTCGAAGTGAATGAAATTCGACGGAAAACCATCGCAAAGCGGTTACAATGTTGTGGACAGGAAAAATTCCACAACCAATTCAAAACTACGGAGCACTTGCAGTTTCAAATCATTGTTAAAATGTTAACCAAAACCCCAGTACAGCAACCATATGTGTAAGTAACTCAGAATTTGCTAAGAACTTGTACCGACCAGTGATCGCACAATACATACAACCTCGAATTCTCAGAGCAATTGACGAACACAATCAATACAGTCACTACATACGCAGAGTGCCAAGACCTACAAAGCAAGTGACAAGCGAATTCGCACCTAGCTGCAGCTGCAGCACTTGTAGCTTCAGGAAAATCAATCAATCCGATCAGGTAGCGCGCAAGATCAAGTCAATCATAAAACCAATCAATGAATCTATCAATTCAGAGATCGAATAGAAGTCGATCAGCTAGCTATGGCCGGTATATAACAATCCAGAGCAAAGATATATATAACGCGCGCACGACGACTCAATTGGCAATGTCAGTTTCTGTTGAAAACACCAAGAGCGAGTTTCATTATATACCAACACTGCCTGCACAAGGTGGTAAATTTAGGCGAACTAGTGTAGATGGAGACGGTCAGTCGGTGTGTATGCACAGTTGCACACTGTCTGTTACACCCGTGACTGTACTGGACATGGCCAGTCGGACGTTTTGTCGGACGAATATATGATTCCACAGTTGGGCGGAACAATCATTGAGGAGCTGGGGATCCCCAGATAAAATTTGAATAACTTCTCGTGAGGGCGAACTCGAAGCGTGTCGGGCTGTCTGGGCCGACTGCAAGGGAGGATTTGCGAAGAAAGAGGCAGAGCTCTTGAAAGTCTGCCGACTGGGAGAAAAAGCCTGTCGGTGGGGACTGAGGACTGAGGATGGGCTTGCTTGGCCTTGGAGTCTCCTCCAATGTGAGCCGCGGGGCTTGGAACTGTAAGGTAGTGTGCTCATTGACCGTCCATTTAAGGGCTGTTGGGCCTTTTTGATGTTTTTCAGATGCCTGAAAATATTTTCCCTTATTTTTCACTTGAAGAAAAATTGATGCAGAATCTAACACGAGTGGTTTCATATTTTTTGGAGCATTTATAAATTACTTATGAATCTCCAAAGAATTTTGTAGTAGGCACCTATTCTTGATCATAGGCCTTACAAAAAAACAACCACATGCAATCTGAAAAAAGATATGGCTTGACCCAAAACAAGCATTGCAACATTCGAAAAGTAATATACAAGGTTCCTAAATGTGACCATTACTAAACTTAAATGAACCTATTAATGTTCGTTTGCTCCAACTCAAAGTTCTCATGAGTGGTTTTCAAAGACGAGTTGCACAAGTGAAGTTCAATCAATGTAATATTAATTGTGGGATTTTCAATTTTCATGGTTTTTTCTTCTATTGTACATGTATACTTCATTTGTATAAATTGTTTGAAATATGATGTGTGTGTGTATATGTATATATTGTTCGTAGAGGTTGTATTCAACAATAGTTAGAGAGTATTTGTTGTACTAATTAACCCTAAAACCAACTATAAATTTTTGAATTACAATAGGAACATGTTTAAATGCCTCAAATTTCATTTTTAACTACCATTGGATGTTGGAAAATGAACAAAAGATAGTAGAAAAAAATAGGTGCATATCAATTGTGAAATAATACCTAAATAGCCCCCTAAATAAAATGTTTTGATGCATGTATATATGAATTACAAGGTATAGTAAAGTACCCAAGAGGTACCTCCAACTTATCATTGAAAAGGATGCAACCCTATTCTTGAGAATTCTTGCATTCTTACTCTTGAAACAAGCCCTCCATTATGATCTTCCAAAGTCCAATCCTAGACTTTTTTTCAAGGGCTAAAGTTCCTTCCTTACCTTTGCATTGAGTTGCTGCTCAAAAGAGGCACTTGACACTTCTATGATTAAATGTCAAATAAAATTGATTTGTTCACTGTGATTAGGTTCACTTGCCTTTAGAGTTTTAATAGTTATCTATTGTAGACACGTTGCAAGTGGCATTTCTCAAACTTCTTGGTTATTTCAGTGTTCTTGCTTTTGAGTTTTCTTAGGTTGTAGCTATGACTTCTTAGAGAGATCAATTTGGGACTATTTAAAAGAAGGATGATGACAAGAAAGAAGATGTCAACATTAATCACTAGTAGAAATCTTGTCCGTGGCGACAACTTAAACTATGACTAATCGTCCCAAATAACTAATATACAACTTGACTAGGGAGTGTTCTAGAAATACAATCATTTAAGCATGCTCAAACGATTGCATGACAATCATTCTTCGAAATCCTACATTTGAGGTATTCATGTAAGGGATGATCTCTTAGTCTTTGAATTTTGTCAACTCATCTGAGTCATAAGTATTGGAAGTCCTACAATATTTTTTAATATTTATATAATGCTTCCTAAAGTATGGACTAAAGATGAAAAATTTTCTAAACTTTTTATAAATTTAAAAATGAAATTAGACAAATATTGTTTTGTTACGTTTTATATTTCTAATAATCTAGTGTTTTTCTTTTAAATCTTTTAGAAGGAAGGTAGTGCTTCTATCTTTGAATTTTGAATGTAATAAGGAGGTTTGTATTTGTATATAATCAAGAGAGCATTCCCCCAAAGTAGATCCGTAAATCATTTGGTTGTACTGTATCCTATATCTCTTTGAACAATATTTTCAATAATAAATTTAAAATCTTCTTAAACCTTTTTAAATTTAAAAAGATAATATTGAACTTGTAATTTGGATTTTGGCATGTAGAGCTTCAAACAATTGCAATAATTCATTGAATTTGGGGGATTTTTCAATATTTTTTGATGCACTGGAAATGAAATTTGTGAGACTTTATTTTTTTAGTTTAAGTCAATATCAAAATTGATTTTAAAAGTTACAATCAATTTTGACTAAAGCACTTTCTAGTTTGGGATGTAGGGACCTTTGAGGGTTAATTTTGAAAAGAACATGGTAAAATGTAAAATGCCTAGATGTGGAATTTTTGAAACAAATAAATTGTGGCCTTCCAAGTTTCTAAACAAAATATCTTCATCATAAAAATTTTCATTTTCTTTCCATCCAAATGAATGATTGCAAGATATAGTTCTCCTATTTTTTGTCCCCTTGACCTTAGACAAGTGATTTTTTGCTCATAACTTTTGCCTCATAGGTTAGTTTTACATGAAATTTAAAACAAGAGTAAATGTAGAAGTTGTAGACATTGAATAATTTTTTTCATTTAATTTGTTTTTTACTATTTTAAAAAAAAACCATTTGGATGTCTACTTGGTGATTTGGAGAGGGTTTAGAACTATTTTTGACCTAAAAATGGAAATTTGAAGCTCAAAGTTGGTATAGAATGACTTTTACTAAAGTTACAAGAGATCATGAAGAGATTTTCTAAAGATAGTAAACTTCCAACTTCCACATGTACTCAAAGTGTACTACCTTTGTACAAGCGCAAAGAACAAAATTTTTTTCCCAAAGATGAAAATGGTTGTAAAGGAGCATCTTCAAGTTAGGAGAAATGGTTTTGTTTTTGTTTTTGTCTTAATTTTAGAATTTATTTATTTATTTCTAACAATCAAACATCAAAATGTCTATTTTCTCAGTAATTTCCATCATGCTTTTTTTGCACATAAATTTTAGAGATGAATTTTTATAGGTCTGAATTGTTTAGAGACATACTATTCTCAATGCTTTAGAAGTTATCCATATTTTATTTCATTTAAAAATATTATTTCAACATATCATAATGCTCTAGTACTAAGGATGTTTTTAGCCAAAAACAATAAGTGTTTCTAGCAATGATTGATCTAAATAAATATTTTTATTTCATTGCTGAAAAGTATATAAAAAAATTATGCTAGCATACTTTGGTGTGCATTAATTGCTTCAAATAGTTTTTGAACAAGTTCTTGTAAGCATCCATCATCCATCAACTTGAGACTAGATCTTTTTTTCGCTTGTTGAAATATTAGTTTAACTCTTTTAGGATTATCATCTCTCATGGAGGCTAAAAGTTCTACAAATGGGTTTTTGAGCTTAGAAAAAAAGTGGTTTTATCAATTCAACAATTTAGAAGAATTTCAAATCTTAGAAAGTAGGAAATCAACATAGTAGCATGATGATTTATTACATGTCAATTCAAGAAAATCAATTGCAATTGCTAATGACTTCCAAAGACTCCTATCCCTCCATCCTCTCTCATTGTTGAATAACATTCTACATTCAATCTTTTCCATTTCATTTTTCCACCATTTTTTCTTCCATCTTTCACTTTACCATTCTATCAACTTCATGTAAGCCTATATAACAATACATGATTTGATTGTTAAAACAATACTTTCTGAATTGGTTCAAGAATATTACATGCCATTGAGTGCATTTAGAAATACTTTATTTTTTCTTAATGATAATTATCTTACTAGCTCATATAAATTTTCCATTATTTCCTAACCATTTGATTCAATCACCATCTTCTCTTATTTCTTTTCTAGTATTTTGGTAGCTCTACAAAAGCATTCACATTATTTCTTTTAAAATAGAGTGGTCTTTCAAGTGGTTCAATAGTATTGAAGAAAACAAATATGATTATTCCAATTATTTACTTTATGTTGATCAACATATATCCATCAAAATCAAATCAAAGGTTATATTTTCTAGACAAATGAAAATAATAATTTTCATCTATAACAATTATATAGTTTACAACATCCTTCTAATTTTTGTGGATTTTCTAAGCCAAAACTTCTAAATTGTAATTGTAATTGTGTCCTTAGAATGTCATATAGGTGAATCCTTGTCTTCAAATAAATTTATCACTTTTATAATCACTACCATATATACTTGTATATTCAATATGTACTTTCATGTTGATGTCTAGTATAGACCATACTTGTTCATATGTATTATAATTGAATCAGGTATTAGAAAATGGTGTCTCTACTTGAAGAGACTTAAATGGCCCAAATTGGGTTGTATCATATCTACTTGAATTCAAATGAATTAATTTAAGGAAATTTAGAGAAGGTAGAAAAGCATAATGATAGAAAATATCCAATCCGCCATATTTTGGAATAATTGAAAATGTTTTCAAAGCCATTATAATTTGCCCATAACTTCTTAAAAAATCTTTTCTTATCTTTATTTTACATTTAGGCACCAAAAAATTCTTGATTACATTTAAGCTCTTAAAAAAGTTGTACACTATTTTCTTGACATATCACATTGATTATAAACATAATGACTCTCAACAATAGCAAAGGCAATCTTTTTAGGATGCTTAATGTATTTGATTGTATAAACCCACTTATTTAATTCATCAATCAATTAAAGTATCAATTTTCAAACAAAATTGATCATTAATGTGGAAATCTTTTGTGATGTCTTGAAGAAGAAATTCATTGCTTGTAAGGAGTTTATAGTTGAAGTATATTGGTAGTAGGTTCTTATTTTATGCTAGTCAAAGCCCACAACTATAATGTTCTTTTTTTATGTCAAGTAATGTAACCATTACATATTCAACTTGTGAATTCCATTAAATTTAAGTCATGAAAAAACAAAAACAAAAATATCACAAATTATAAATAAGATATTGTTTGAATGCTGAACTTTCAAATTTATTAAACCTACTCATCATGAGTACAATTATAAATTACATTCATGGAAGTAATTTCAAGCTTTTTTTCAATACCCCAAGGCCTCCTTATATCTCATTGTTTTGCACCTATTGTACACCCATTGATAGCTAATTTGGCTAACAACAATTATTCATTGTCTTCAATTCCTAAATGTATTTTCATAATTTTTGAGCAAAAACTACTACAAAACCCAATGTATGCCAACTATAAGGTGAAGTATATAAATTTGTTATAACTATTATTCAACTCTATTATACTTTTCCACCAATTTTCAAGGCATTTTGTTAATTGAAATGCATTTTTGCATTCTTGAGCAAGTTAATTAAATGCTTTACAAGGTACAATTCTACATGGCATCACAAGATTGCCCAACAACTATATTAAATATTAGGTAGAAATTCAAATTGACGAGAAGAAGTGTCAAATCTCCTACTGTAGTAATGTATTACAAATGATATTCAAGAAAGTTCAATCTTTTGTTGGTGGCCATGGATGATGAAAAATACATGCTGTACCGAACCGACAACACCCCTCATCTATGTATGGACGGCATAGTTTTGCACCCTATATACACAAAACAAATTTATCAAATTGTAATCCATTACCATCCATTATACAAAATGATATACATTTTCAACTTCAACATCTGGAATTTGAATGTTATAATCATACTTTGTGCACAATATAAAATTATTAAAATTTATTATGTAAACCTCCTTCACTCTTACCTTTCTCCATGGCAATCCATTGTAAGGATTAATAACAGCAGGACTACCTCCAGTTGCAAATACCATGCGATCAGAAAATTGAGGTTCATTGACGTCATCATCTCTTGGGGCTACACCATCCATTTGCATCTCCTACACACAAGTCTATTTTAATGCACTACAATAATAATAATTGTGTGTACATTTTTCAAAAATGATTTAAAACTAATTGAAAAATCAAGCAATTCAAAGAGTGATATTGTATTGAATATATTACCCGAATTAATTGCCTATGAAAATCCTGCTGAAAAGCTTCATATGCATAGTATGTAATTCCTTTGTAAGTAAAGGGGCTGTTGGAAGCAAAAGAAGATAGACTAGCATATGCTACTTGGGGGTCATAACTACATTGTCTTGAATTTGAAGTATAATTGTCCACAACTTGTGCATTTTCAACATGTGCTACTTGAGGATAGTAATTACATTGTCCTAAATTTGAAGCATGATTACTCACAACTTGTGTATTTTCAACACATGCTTCTTGGGGATCATAACTACATTGTCCTACATTTGAAGCATGATTATCCACAACTTGTGTATTTTCAGCACATGCTACTTGGGGATCATAACTACATTGTCCTAAATTTGAAGCATGATTATCCACAACTTGTACATCTCCATTGAGTAAAATTTTGCCTACAAGTAATTGTGCTTTTGAAGAAGAGGAATCTAAATGCAAATCAATTGATTCAACAACTTCTTTAGATTGAGAGTTTGAAGGAATGGAATTCAGTTGCAAATGAGAAGATTCAACTTCATCTCTTTTAGAATCAATAGGTTTAAAATCATTCAAGTGTTTTATAGCATCCATCCTAAACAAAATATATTTTCAATCAAAAAAAATAATGAAAGATCAATGCTCAATGTATCAATGCTCAAAACTTATACTCTTACACTTGATAAAAAATGATATTACATAAAGTAAACTTTTAGAGCAAAAATAGAACATCCAAAAGTAAAAGATCTCAAGAACTATCAACTACAACTCTAGATTTCTATTTGTTTCTAAAAAAATAATAGATTTCTATTTGTTCACAAAAATAGAGACATCAATTTTAACAAGTCCACACATTAGCTCCATGGAAGTCACAAAATTGAAAATCTTGACAATCTTTTAAATTGTTCACTATGACTATTCAATTATCTTCAACAATTCAACAAGAAAAGAATGGAATTCTAAAAAGGTGGACAAATGCTTCTAACATCTCTAGTCCAAAAAGTAGAAATTTAAGAAAAAGTGGAAGCAAACTATAAGGTCAATAAAAATAACTCTAAGTTCTAAGTTGTTTAAGTGGTTGGAGAGTTTGATAAGCCCCATATCAAAAACCCATGTTAATGACACTTGACACTAGGAAAATTGAAAGAACACATATGATAAGAATAACAAAAGCAATCACACATAGCTTAAAATACTTTGAAAAATCTTCAAAGCTCATTTGTCCTCTATCCCCTAAACCATGAATCACACTAAAATATGATTGAAATTCTAAGTACTATCTTCTAAATACTAAGACAATTTTGAGAACACAATTCACAATCCAATTCTATAATTCATTAAATTGATGACTCAATGAGAGAAAGCCATGGACTCATCATAATTACAATCACAAATTAGGGTTTCCACTCAAAGGAAATATAAACCCATAAATCCCATCACAAATTCTGGAGTGGGAGGAGATGTTCTATACTTGGAAGAGGTAACATTGGAGAAAGCGGAAAGACACTTGCAATGGTAACATAACATTGTGCAATCGTACATATTACTGAAAATCCGCTCAGCACATTTCTCCTCTATCTCTAAAACCATAAATCTCAGGAAAAACATGGTTGAATTTCTAGATGCTATCATTCTCAGATTAATCTTGAGAATAGAATCCGCTAATCCAATGCGTAATTGTACATAAAATCGGGCGAAGACTCAATGAAAGGAAGCTATGAATACCTGATCGCCCAGTTAGGGTTTCGCATCATCACTAATTAGGGTGTGCATTCTTTCTACTTGGAGAAGGTGACTGTGGAGAGGATGGAGGACGCTTGATCGGCGCCGAGGAAGAAGTAGGGATGCCGCAACGCCGCAGCCGCCGACAATCGCCCACGGTTGAGGAACGTGCGCTCGCAAACCAATTTGGTAGCCAAGTCCCAGCCCTTGCCTCCGTCCATGTCCAGCATATCGAAGTTGATTCTCGCCACGTTCGTCATCGCCCTCCAACTTCGTAAATCGTATCCCACAGATTGAATCTCCTTCTTGAATGTCTGGAATCCAATTGCAGTGCGCAGGCCCACGCACGACATTTGTAGGAAGATCACGCCGATGGAGTACATGTCGAACAAGTCCGGGCTGTAGATCTGCGGGACGTAAGTTGCACGGTTAGGGTTTCGCTTGTGGCCGAAGAGCAGAAATTCGGTCACAGAGATCCGTGGTTGGACAAGGAATAGTGCTGGGTTTCAAGAGTAGCCAACACTTCCATCGTTGGACACAACTTGCGATGTGCCGCTCTTGCATTCTTCAATGAAACTCTTCCAATGTTGGAAATTGTCACCCATTTCCAACAGTTTTCAAAACTCGTCATTTTCATGTTTGTGACTGGCGACTCATCTTCATGAAGACTCAACAGCATCTAATTAGAAATTCGAGAAAAATAGGGTATCAAGGTTCCCGATACTTTGAGGTGGGTGACTCTTCCAACTTCAAGTTCACCCACCTCAAAGAGATGATAGTTAAGTTGTCAGTTCTTAAACTCATCTTCATCCTTTGTGTTTGATGAATTCATCTCATTGGCTGCCCTCTTATTGGGAGAATTGAAAGAATATGGTATTCAAAGTACAAACACTTTTGGGCCTTCCCTATATCATTTCATTCTACTGTTGAAACCATTCAAAAGTCGGAGGTGCCAAAGTGCTAGACGAGCTCCAAACGTAGCAAATTAGGGTAACAAGATTTCAAGTTTCTACTAAGGATCTGATCCTTTTAAAGAAGAATCTGAGGCTCAGAATCAGACTAACCTCAAAATAGAAAGATAAAGGGGAGTCTCGCAGTTGAAGTCCAGAGCTTTGACACACCCTAACGTTGCACAGTATTTACCTCCTAAACTAGTCCCAGACTCACAAACGGAGAGACAATAGAAAGAGAGCTTGCCTGCCAGAGCAGCGGAGAGAGGACGACAGCAACCGGCTCCACAGGCGGCACGGGAGTCTTCTCCGGCAGCACGTAAAGCTCCGGCGGGCAGTAGTCCGGGTCGAGAATCCCCCTCTCAGGCACAAAATTCTTCCCTACACGAAGATCCGTCGCCGCTCCGAAGTCCAGCAACTTCAACTTGCCCTTGTCCGTCACCAGCAAGTTCGACGGCTTCACATCCCTGTGGACGATTCCCGCGGCGTGCATTTTGCTAAGAGCAGTGATGACTTGCCGCATGATTTTCTTGATGATCAGGGAGTTTCGTTTCATGTCGTCATTGTTTTTGAGCACTCGACCGAACAGCGGGATTTCTAGGTTTTGAGGGAAGTTCTGTTGCCTCATGAAATCGAGGAGGGTTGAATCGCCCTGCACTTTCCAGCGGGAACGTTAGCAACTCGAATCGAAGGGAATGGAGAACAAGATCCAAGGAACAAGATCCAAGGGTAGGCATAAACCTCATACTTCCAGATAAGCCATTTGCCGCCCCGTGTGAACTGTCCCCTGGTAATGTCAGCTGTGAAGGAGCCTAAGAAATCCGCACACACGCTGGATGCTGCTCTTGACATCCGGTAATTGAACCACTCCTCCATCTCCCCGCATTCCTCGGCCCCTACCACTCCTACTTTCACCTGCAATCACGAAATTCGCACGTTTTCATATAACTAAGTTTCAAAGGAGTTCAGAAGCCAAAATCATGTTCCACCTCAGGTGATTCCAACGTTGGAATGGGAGGGAAACAAAATTGCTGGGTACACTGAGAACCCATCTCCTCTCAATTCCCAACATTTTTGAGTAGCAGAGACACGGCACCAGTCGCCAACGGTGTCAGCTGAGAGTTATTTACAACAAAGTTATGCCTAATTAATGCAAATCAAGCGAAACTGAAGCCTTAAAGAAAACACCCTAACAACTGAAGACAACGACTCATTAGCTTGCGTACGTCTCAATTGTTCAAGACGAGCGCAATTTAGCAAAACAAGGTCTCAGGAATTATCAAAGGTTTTCTAGAGTGTTACGAAAAGGCAGATGACGAGTTTCCGTCACTGGAGGCACAACGACGAGTCTCTAATGACAAAGCCTGAAGATCCGAAAACTCCTAACGTTGCAAAAATTCCTGGAGAATGCGAGTGAGAGCCTCCACAATGGAAATTGTTACACGTGAACCCACTATTGATAGGCTTTAGGGCAACAACCAGTCTTCCCAAATCCCGAACCCTAATAAGTGCAGGCACAGAGTTTCAGACCGTCACCTTTTTCAACACCACTTTCTTGAACTTCTTGTAATTCTCGAACTCCTCCAATCGCCGTCCGCGTCTCCCAACGCTCTCCTCCTCGGCGCTCACATTCTTGGGCAAGATCACTCCCGTGAACACCGTCCCGAATGAGCCTTCCCCCAGTCTCTTATCAATAACGAAATCCGTGCGCTTCCAGCTCCTCCGTCCACGCACAAACTCAATCACAGCCTGCATGGGCGCTCCCAGGTACGTGTCCAGCGTGCCCGTCAACACGCCCGGCTTGGCTGTCAAGTAGAACAGTCCCACGGCGGACGTCCCTGCCATCCGAAGCCTCTCCGCGTCCAAGTGGTGCGTCAACGCACTCACGTTGGATAACCCCTCAGTCGCCGCTCCCGGAAGGTAACTCACAAGCTCAGGGACACCGTGTTGCAGCTGCGTCACCACATCGGTCACGCCATTCGCCATCACGCGCACACTCACAGACTTCGTATGCTGCTTCGATTTCGTGACCACTACTCCCAACAATCCCTGTCCACAGAAAGTGCTTTTACTTCGACAAAAAACTCTCAAATTCATCTCTACACTCGAAGTCGCAATAGTCGATCCCATAGTCGCGGGCTTCAATCCCATCGACACGGGACAAAATCCAGTCGTCACGGATCCCATCGTCGCCCTAGCTCCGAATTTGTTTGAATTCAGTGTTCCGAGTGTGGCATTCACCGAATTCAAAACCGTGGTAGGAGAATGAGAGTACATTCTAGAGTATGTTGCCACAGCATTCGCCCCAACTGGAATGCTCTTACAGGTAGACATTCAAGGAATCCATGGGCTCAGATGGAAGAGGTTCGCGTGAGGGACTCGAATTGCAGCTGAATTTTGGTGTGCGGAGGAGCTAGAAGGGGCTTCTGGGGTACCATGGCAAGGCTGCTACGAGCGTGCGTGCTGCAGCAGCCATGGCGAGGACGGAGAGAAGCGGACAACAATGGCCCCAGCTTCCTCATCGGGCTGGATAAAGGTCGCGTTCAGTGGAAGGCGAAGGAAGGAATGCAAACGAAAGGTAAGGAGATTCCGTAAAGGGGGTGTCTGGCTGGGAGTGGGCCCGTCTTCTTTTGGGGGGTGCCAATGGGGTGCTGCCTAATGTCATCCCCTGAAACTAGTTTCTAAAACCCCTTTTCCCACTTGAGACACCAGTTTCGGTGAAATGAGTCAGAGTACCTCCTGTGCTTCTGTCTCGTCAGCTTCTGTCACACCCGTCTTCGGCCTCGGAGCAGCAGCATCGGTGCATTTGACGCTGGCCGCTTCTCCAGAACCCTTTCTTCCTCAATTGCGGACGGAATCGGAAATCGGAATTTCCTCATTGCTTCACAATCAGTTTCGCTTTAGGTGGAGACTTACCTGATGGAGTTTCGTGGTGTTGGTGTCTGTTTATTTTGTTGCATCTTGGCATCGCAGCAGACCGGTCAAGCTTTTCGCGCGATTGAGCGTCATATTGTTAATTTTTTTGTGTTCTTGATTTCTAAGCTGAGATATCGATTCAAATGTGCGTGGAAATGGGCTTAGCTTAGGTTTATTCGGGGTTGGAAGAATTGGTTTTGAGCTCGGGCGATTTGTGCGGTAGGACTTTGGTTCAAGAGGGAGGAGTGGCGCTGAGAGGGTTCTCGTGCATTGGATTATTAGCTTCATTTCTCGATTTATCTAGTAATTGAATACAATATATTTCAAATAGTATCAGATTGACTAAATTTGGGAGGGTAGAGAAATCTACCAAGTATGGAAAAGGAGAGAGAATTGATCCCGCTTGAATTTCTCCTCCTGTGATTCTGCTTACGTTTGATTATAGCGCTAATCAGTATACTCCTCGCAATCATCTGGCTTGCCACTGCATTGTCTACTTCTCCATAAATATAGTGTTTGCTTATTTTTTATGCTGATGACACTCGTAGTGTTCTTGTGGATTTCTATGCTGCAGTTGCATTGACTTCCGGAGGCAGGAGATTTTGAGCACTTCGTTGAGGGGCAGGATGGCGAACACAACGACGAGCATGGTGGTTCCTGTGGACTCTGCTCATCGGCTTGACGAGCGGGCCCTGCTTAGATACTTGCAAACACATGTCAAGGGTTTTCTACCTCCACCGGCAACTTTGCAGTTGTCTCAGGTAAATACGTGGAACTCCAAAGAATTTACGTACAGTCTCCAGTCACTTCACAACATGAAGCCTCATCCACCGATGTCGCTATTGCCAGTTGATCCCGGTACTGAGTTTCCTTTATTGAAGCTTCCTTGTAAGTAATGCAATGCGTTCATTAATTATTTTCTTAATAGACTTTGTCATCTATATATTGAAGTGAGCCTTTGTATGGAGCCGAAGGTAGATGCAGGAGCATGGTATGGAGGTTTATTTAGGTATTTGTGCGTCTCTTTTTGTCTGTCTTTACAAACGCGTCTTTGATGGGAGAATGTAGTTCGGGCATGGACAATCGAATCCGACTTATCTAGTGCAAGTGGAGCTGCATGGTGCTTTACAACGCTACGTGCTTCGGAAGAAACCACCCGGGCATATTCTTCAGTCGGCCCATGCTGTTGAGCGCGAGTATCAGGTACTACTTCACTCGGTTGACCAAATCTTACAGTGTCAATCAATGAGCGGTTTCGCTGGTTAGTTGTCACTTCCAACTGCAGTCATTTATGTAACCTGGATTAATTTCGGAAGGCCTTCACTATTGAAACCTTCATGTGATCTTTCCAGGTCTTATCTGCGTTAGGCGGGGGCAAATCCAAGGTGCCTGTTCCGCGTGTGTATTGCCTGTGCACAGATCCTACCGTGATTGGCACTCCTTTCTATGTCATGGAGCATTTGGAAGGGCGACTGTTTGTGAACCCGAATTTGCCAGTAAGATCCGTATTCCATAAGTGATAATTTTTTCGTAAATATTCATTTGGTTTCAGGAGGGTTAGCAGAAAATTAGTACTAAGTAAATTGAAATACCATGCCTGGAGCTCGAATACAATGAGTGAGTGGTTTCCGATGAGAATAGTAGTTTTCTTAAATTATGGAGTTTCAGAGTGAATAAGAGAGCTCATTTGCAGCCAAGTTGTACCACATAGGATCTACGTTAGAACACTATGTCGTTTCTTCTATTGTAGTGCAAGTTATGAATGCTAGTGAACCTCTTACCTCATTCCTTGTTGTGGAGAACTTCGAAATTCACCTTTTCATTACTTCATAAGATTCACTAATATGGATTTTTGAAAATTTGCGAAGTCGACGAATGTTATCTGGTTGTACTCGCGTCTCGTTCACTTGGCCCAATGGCTATGGTCCGCTGCGCTTGCGAGAGATATGGCTGGAGTTGAACTTTTTGTTGCTTTTGCTCAGGGTATGGATCCACAAGAGCGAAAGGCTATATATAATGCAATGGCCAGAGTTTTGGCTGCTATTCATTCAGCCGATGTTCATGCTATCGGTTTGAGCCGATATGGTCGAAGGGAAAATTACTGCAAGAGACAGGTTCGGGGCTTCTGAATTTTTGGTAATTATGTTCCAGACTCTTTGTTATGAATGTTTTCGAGATATGTCTCTTCTATTTCCCTCATAGTTCCGTTTACGGCAATTCATTAATGTTGTTGTAGTTGTGAGAGCAGGTTGAAAGATGGGCTGCGCAATATCATCTATCGACAGGGAAAGGGAAGCCTGATCCAGATCCCAACATGTTGGAACTCATTCAATGGCTACGAGAGAATATTCCGGAAGAGGATGGTTTTGCTGGCTCAAGAACTGGAATTGTGCATGGAGATTTTCGACTAGATAATCTTGTATTCCATTCTACTGAGGTGTAGCTTTTACGACTCAATTCATGACCTTGGATTTTGGAGCATCATATGGCAGGAAGATTTGAAGCCTCTTTTCTTAATTATTTATGCTGTTTTGCATGTGGACGAAGAGTTTTTTGTCAGGTATGCTTGATACAGTTACGGCCTTCTATGGAAACGACTAACGACTTTCAATCTAATTCTGATATTGCAGGCTCGTGTTATAGGTGTACTGGATTGGGAGCTTTCAACACTTGGGAATCAGATGTCAGACGCTGCCTACAACTGTCTGGTACACTTAACAAGACTTTTTTGTGGAAGCATATTAACATTTCTTTTAATGTCTTTGAATTATATTATTGAGGAAATTGTACCCTGGGTTAGTAGTAATCACTTTTAAATCAATCATTTTCTTCCATTGATTTTGTCTTTGACCAGTTGGAATTGGTGAATGCAGCCTTATGTTGTAAAAAATAAAGAGAGTCCGGGCAAGAATTACGGTTTTGATGAACAATTTGCAGATGGCATACCATCACTATCGGAATACCTTGCTGAATACTGTGATGCAGGAGTAAGTGCAGCGCGCTTTCACCATTCATGTTTTCCTCTTATATTCAATTAGCCACTATTTTTTTTGTGTTTGATCGATATTTTTCATCCAGTCTATCCATTGGTTGTAGTGTAGTTACATTGTCACTTACGATCTTGTTCTAGATATTTGGTCATGGTATATCTTTAACGAGGTATTTAAACGCTGGAGTTATCAGTATAGTGTGTGTGCCTGTGTTTCTCTAGTTTAGGACAGCGGTGAGTAACGTGTGAAGTCTGTGAAGTTCAATGGAGGGTGTCATATCTTCCTGTATTCATCAGACCATTAATGCAGGGTGTTCCATGGCCAGCTAACACGTGGAATTTCTACACCGCCCTTTCACTATTTCGATATGGTGCTATTTTGGCTGGAGTTTACTTGCGGGTGCTTCAGGTTTGTTGAACTTACTTGCTGACTTTCTCTTACGCCATTCAATAGTAACTTTAAGGATTGGATTTTCCAAGTGGGTTTACCGGGCTTGTTGAATCCCGACGCCCTAAACAGTAGTTTACTCGTCCTTGCTCTATTGATGCACGTGACGTGAAAGATAACTTATAATATCAATCATTCATATCTTCATCTAGGATACGACCTCTCGTAATTTTGTGTATTTCTGTACTTTGGACTATAATCACAGCGCCAAGTCTGCAATTTCTTGTTGTTTCGTTTTTAGATGATTATTACGTGTTCATGAGGTTCTGACGTACGAATTGTGCCAGTGACTAAGATTTCCTGAATTTGACAGGGTAATGCTTCAGGTGGTAAGCGATCAGAAGACTCAGGGAAAATGGCGCTATACTTCGCTGCCACTGCACTTAGATTGGTGAAACAAGGGCCAATATTGCCACCCCGTCCTCCTCACTCTGTTTCAGGTAATTCGTGAAAAATCACCTACTTGGGACGTATTTAGCGTGACATTAAGCATGCTCGGTATTTTCCACAAAGAGCGTCTGATCTTTTCCTTATCCAGTAATTGTCCTAGATGTGATGGCTATGCTGTAAATGTCAAAGTATGAATGAGGTTATGTTTCTAGCTTTTAAATGTCGTTTCTCTGAGGTTGCAATCACCCACTAGTTTACCTGCCAGAATGCAAATTAGTCGACTGTCCAGATAACATTTTGGTCAGTCATATTGTGGCTATTATTGATATGTTATTCCAGCTTGTTAATAAAAATTCGGATCTCCTCCATCCAATAGCAGTAGTGTGCAACATCTGTGTTGTGTAGCCTATGCAGCATTTGCTTTATCTTTTCTTTCTGCCATGGAACCAGCTAATACGGAGCCGCATGCAAGGATCATCGGCTCTGAAAGTAGCTATCAGAATCCTCTGGGGTTCACTCCTTCGGCAAGGGTGCAGGAGATAAGGAAGAGGTTGCTCTCCTTTATGGAACATCATATTTACCCAAGTGAGAAGGAGCTCAACGAGCTGATGTACTCCTCCAGTCATAGGTGGACTATCCATCCGACGGAGGAGAGGCTGAAGAAGTTGGCGAAAGCAGAAGGGCTTTGGAATCTTTGGATACCGGTAATGTAATGACTTTGTTCCATCGTTTCTGTCTTTCTGGTGATGGGATAATGGAGGTATTTAGAAATACAGTTTTCTAAATACATGCCCTGGATTAGTTGGCATCAGGCGACTGAGTTGCTAAGTTTTGCGAAACACAGGCAGACAGTGCAGCTCTGGCATCGAAGTTGCTATTCGATGATGAGAAAGCCTTACGTTCTAAGGATGCAGCTGATCGGCTAGTGGGAGCCGGACTGAGCAATTTGGAGTATGCTCACTTATGTGAAATTCTAGGGCGGTCTATGTGGGCTCCCCAAATGTTCAATTGTAATGCTCCCGACACAGGAAACATGGAGGTATTAACAGTTTATTCATCCAACAACATTATTGTATTGTGATGTTGTATAACGCTATGATTATTCGTAGGAAAGGAATTTCCGGAGCAGCTGGTAGTGTATTTGAAGTTGTATTCACTGCAGCATTAACTCAGTAACATAGTCGGGTTCTAGTGGTCAATAATTAGTTCTGATTTGAGATGGTGTTCATGACGCACAGGTGTTGTTAAGATATGGAAACCCTCAGCAGCAGAGGCAGTGGTTGAAACCTTTGCTGGAAGGAGAGATACGCTCCGGATTTGCCATGACTGAACCCAACGTGGCATCTTCTGATGCTACCAACATCGAGTGTTCAATTGTTAGGTCAGTTGTACTTGCACGGCGTCCTCAGTTTTCGTCGCTGTTCTTCGTACATTTTACATCGGTTTTGATATTTGTGCTTAGTGGCTAGGTGTTTCTCATGTTTTCTTGAGATGACGTAAGAAAATTTGAGTAAACGTGCCTCTTGCAGTCTCCTGTCTGAGTTTGAGATGTGGCAGCAAGCGATTTGATATATTACTATATGTTGCACATGGGATGACGAATCAATGGACAGTGTGAAACTTACGTTTGGTTTCTGCTTCTAGGTTTTTGCCCATTTCTCAATAAGAGGCATTGTGCTCATTAACTTGATTGGTAATATTGAGGTTGGAGATTGCTGAGCTAATGCCTTGCGGATTGATGCAGAGAGGGGAATGAGTACGTCATCAATGGTCACAAATGGTGGACTAGTGGTGCAATGGATCCACGATGCAAGTTGCTCATTGTCATGGTCTGTATCTGTAGACATCAGGATTCCCGATGATTTATTCTTCATGGTTATCAAAAGAGCTCTCGGCAGTTTTCTGCTGGTTGTTGACGTAAATGAATCAGAATTGTATATTGAACTTTTCTCTTACTGGGCTTTTCACCTGTGACTTCAGGGGATCGTTGTACAGCTTGCTGTGGTCAAATTTCTCCGATTTGTATAATTAGTGCTGGTTGATATTTTCCTGAGTCAAGGTTTATGAGTGAATATATTTCTATTTTGGTGTAGATATTTGCTTGTGTTAATTTTATTCTTTGCATGTGCAGGGCAAAACAAACCCAAGTGCTGCCATGCATCAGCAGCAGTCTATGGTGCTTGTCGATATTAACACACCAGGCGTGAAAATTGTGAGGCCATTGTTAGTTTTCGGCTTCGATGATGCTCCACATGGCCATGCGGAAGTTAAGTTCGAGAACGTCAGAGTTCCTGTCTCCAATTTGTTGCTGGGTGAAGGCCGAGGATTTGAGATTGCTCAAGTGAGGATTCCTCCTCAGCTCGAATTTTTCTAGTTCTAATATTGTTGCAGATGCCAACCTCCTAAGGTGGTCGGTCATTTGAGGAAGTCATGCTGATGTGTGCTTGGCTTAATTTGATTGCAGGGTAGATTAGGCCCAGGACGTCTTCATCATTGTATGAGGCTACTAGGTGCTGCCGAGCGTGGCATGGATTTGATGGTGAAGAGGGCAACACAACGAAAAGCATTTGGCAAGACTCTCGCTCAACAGGGCACGTTTGCACATATGCTTGCCAAGGTTTTGCTCATGTCCACTTCTACACTCACGTAATGAGCATTTTTCGGCTCTGGAGTTTAGGTTTATATTTTTTTGCTCATCCGGATTTAGAGATGATGTCAGGGAACATGGTAAGGTTTTGTTCAATCTAGATATTTGCTATATATCTTTTTTCTCTATGCTGATTTTCAGTGGCCTGTGTTGCAGTCTCGATTAGATATTGAGCAAACTCGATTGCTCGTTCTGAATGCTGCTCATCAGTTGGATTTACATGGCAATAAAGTTGCCAAGGGTGCAATTGCTATGGCTAAGGTAAAGCACTTTGTTCCTATTTCCTTTGCTAAATTGTGGATAGAATTCAATCTCTGTTCCCTTGACATACTCCAGTCCCTTTACTGGAGCAATTATTTGCACCACATTTTCAGTTGCTCCTAAAAATTTAGAATGGTGCAAGCTTGTACTGATGCGACGGTAAGCTTTGGATTTTCAGGTGGCTGCTCCCAATACGGCATTGCGAGTACTGGACAATGCCATTCAAGTCCATGGGGGTGGAGGTGTAAGCTCCGACTTTCCATTGTCGCATTTATGGGCAAGTGCCCGCACTCTCCGACTTGCAGATGGGCCAGACGAAGTTCATCTTGGCACCATTGCAAAGCTTGAGTTGCAACGTGTATCCAGGCTCTGATGCGCAAACATTCCTCATACTCCATCATGGGTCTTAATTGATGCTGGATTTACAGGATCAATACAATGTAGGGTCTTTGGGACCCATTAGATTGACAACACGACTGCAGAAGTGGAGTGGTACCGTGTGCATGTGGCTTCGAAGAACCCCTACAGACTCTTTTTTTCCCGTTGAACTAAAGGACAGAGTTATTATTTTCTTAAGTTTACATGGTCAACATTTACCAGCCTCTGCTTGTACTGCTTGTTGAGGTGCTTGTTCTATCATTAGGGTTTATAGAGGATTTCATGCTTTGTCAGAATCATTTCAAGCCAGTGACGAGTTAGGAAGCGTTGCATATTTATGCACATTCCAGCTTGTATGACAAGTCTGCTGAAGCCTCTCTATCGCGACACTTATTCTGTTGGCAAGTGAACTTGTTTTGTAGGCCAAAGACAACCATGCCATTCTCATGTGTCAGGTTTCACAATGCTGTCTACCATTTCCAAGTCTACTGAAGGAAAATGAGTAGGAATGTTAGATTTCTGCAAGGTTTCTGTCCAAGTGGGTTTAATTACATTAACTTGTGTATCGACAAATCATGCTGAATGAAGTGCACATGTACTTGGCAGAGCATGATGTGGAAGGCACTAGGAAAACAAACCCCTAAAGCAATATTTTAGGGGAAATTTTAGTGCAGCACTTTGTGGAGCCGGAGGATTTCAAAATAGATCTGAGCAAAAAAGAAAGGATGAACAATCCACTTTATCAAGTGACCAATCAAATTTTTCAAAAAAACTGGCTTTCAATTCAAGCAAGAGTAAGCATATCCCCTTTAACTGCCGACTCGATATTGTTTTGAGACAAAAGAATCAACTGCTTTTGCGTTCTGCAAGACTAAATGATATGCGAAGGACATGCCTGACAACCTCTCTCCTCAAATGAGTTCAACTCCTTTAAATTCATGACGTAGTCTACAAAAGCAAATTCAAGATATCTGAGCTTTAGTAAAATGTCGAGGCAAACACGTGGTTCTGCATACTGCAACCAAACATTAGCAACTGGTACTAATTGATCACATATTCATTGATAACCCATAAATTCTACTGTTTGTATTTCAAAATGTTGCACCTTGCAAGAGAAATAGTCGAGCAAAGGTACTTGTCACACTGCCATTGCTGGCCACTACAATAGGCTGTTGCTCAGCTCTTAACTCGAATAGAGTCCTGAATATGCTATCTGTATCAAATCCCTCATTGAGGGTTTCCTGCAACCTTAGTATCAATTAAAAAGGATGTCCCTTTCCACTTAAATTTTACAAACAAGAGACAAGACATGATATCCAAGAATGGCTAATGCGATCAAATAATCATTTGATCATTTACAAGGCAGGACTTCAAGGGAATGCAGATTGACAGCTACTCTGCCAGGTGTTTGGCCGTCCTCTTTTGAAGGCCATTCGCCTTGTCGTGCACAATACTCTCACCAATAGTCGGTTCTCCCCAATCTGAACACAATAAAATAAAAAGAACGTTGTCAGAATAGCCTGCCAGGACATTTATAAGAAAATACTTGGTAAATCAGATCCACAGGTTAGGAGAGGCTACCACAAGGAGCATAGACTTGCGTCACAAGCATGCTTTAACGATGGCTGAGGACTTCAATCACGTAGTTTTAAGAAAAAAGATATAAGTATAGAGTACTATTCAAGAGCACAATTTACTGGTTTAATTTGAGACTAAAACTTACAACTGACACCGATTTAGTGATTGTCAATGAACCAGCCAGGATTTTCTAATGAACAAGTCCCGAATTATACAAAATAAGATGGATTGCAAAGCTTAGACAGCCACATTGTTCCTCTCGGATACCAACAACGATAATAACCAACTCATACACAGAGATAAACTGGTGGTTCTTTACAATAATTAGGCAAACATCGGACCCATCATGCCTGCTACGATTATTATCATGGGAAGAGTGAAGATGTGATCAATTGTAGACAGATCTTCAACATTACAAGCGCTTATACATGGTACATAATAATATTCACAAGTTATAGTTACTGACCTTGATCCTTCGCACCAATCCTCTCTTTGATGGTTGCTGAAGAATCATCACCTGAGTCAAACTCATTGACTGTTGCGTATTTCTTGATTCTCCACGTGATCATCACACTGGAAAGAATGCCGAGAGCAGGAAGAATGTAGGGCAGTATTCCGGATTTGCCACTATTGCCCTCAGCTCCTACGTGCGTGGCAGCACTAGTGAGACTTCCAATGGAAGTGTTTTGAATGATCATAGGCAGGCCTCCGGCGATGGTGGGAAGAAGGAAATCCACAAAGAAGCCGACATCTGTTGCTGCGAGCCCATAGTTGATGATGTAGGACGGGACAGGCGAAAAGCGAGCCAGAAGGACAAACTTCCAGCCATCTCGTGCAACACCTTTGCATAAGACATTGAAGTACTTGTTCTTCTTCACCAGGTTGCTCGCCCAGTCAGAATTCCGGAATACCGCCCTGCATTCAAACAACATGGAAAACACAGACATGTCAGTTCTCTCAAGCCAGGACATCAGCAACCCAATGCTTCCTCCATCTTACATCTCGCATAGCAACACCTTCCCCTGACCTGACACGAGGAGACTAAACATTGGGATCGCCGTTCATTATTTTGCTTCACGACTATCACGTTAAACCCTAACTTCTTAGGGGTACCAGAAAGTGCCTGAGAAGGTTTTTCAGGACATCTTCACTTCAGGATTTTGAAACTGCATGGGTCCTCCGACTCAAGGGAGTGTGACAACTAAATTAACAATGTGATCCACCGCATCAAATTAAGTCAAAGACAGAAAAGAAAGAAAGAAAGTTGGCGACGGAGTCCACCTTCCAATCCAAAATGCGAGAGCTGCGCCCATCACTTTTGCAGAAAACACGCAGAGGACACCCCGGAGGAAGCCGAAGAGGAAGGCCGCAGCGGCCTCGAAGACAATGGCGTATGGGAAACACAAGGCGATGGCGATCGTGTGCACCACAACAAACACAGGCATTGCAGAAGACCCCAGCCTCTCGGCCATCCCATGAAAACCATCCATCATGGCCTGCTTATCGCCTCCATAAGCATTTTGGATCGCCACGTACAGTCCTCCCGTGGTCACCAACAAAGACAACAACCCTAATTTGGCTGCGTTGCCCATGTCTCCCCTGCAGAGCGCGTGCCCACCAATTCAACACCTCCGGCCTTGCGATCCGAGCTGCGAAAGAAAAAAACACGCCACAATTGGCGATTTCAACTGCTCAGTAAGTGAAGTCAAACCCTAAAACGCAGCAGCAACAGCTGCAGTTCACGAAACACCCATTTTGCAGCTGATGAGTTCGATTGATCGCCGGACGATTCAAGGGAGAAGGCCGGGGGCAGCAGGGACGGAGCTGGAAGAGTTCTGTTCAAATGACACGAAACCCACACGTCTAGTGTCGCAAGAATCAAATTTTCTCGTGCACTGCGAAGACTCCAATTCCACTGGAGCTTTGTAGATGCATGTGAGGTTGTGGAGAAGCTCATCAATGAGCAGCAAAATCAGGGAGGAGAAGAAAAGAATGCCGAGGGCTCAACCCTGTGCTGCCGGCGTGGACTGAAAAGAACGTCCTCTTCACGAATGTCCTTTGCTGTGGGCGACGGAAATCGAAGTTTTTTTCATCCATGTGGATATTCTGGCAATATATAGGTCTGATGTCTTTCCAACCGCCACTAATTGCTACTGTGCCTAATTACTATCACTAGACTGTTTTCTTATTGGCAAGTGAAAGGAGGCTCCAACGCACTCAAGAACGCAACATTTGGGTTCTTGGTGCAAAAGTTATGAAGGAACAAAGCTTGGTTATAAAATTATTTCTTCCATATATGTACATAATTGATTTTAGAGATGTAGAGAGAATGAAGATGACAGTTTAGGATCCGTGGCACTTTCAAGGGTGCCCATCATAATATTAGGGGAGTCACAACTCGTTGTGACATGCAAATAATACTTTCTCCAAGTTTTTTCAAACTTCAAGTGCCTTTAGCAAAGAATAAGAAATCTTCAACGAATTTGTTGAACAAGTAGCAAGTGTCCATTCATAGAGTTCCACATCTCTATTTTCCAACAAGTTCATAGACGCGAGAGAGGGCTTTACAATTGTGACTCCCTATTATTGTTAAACAACGCTTTGGCTCACCCAAAAATGATGGACACCCCACTCACCCCAAAAAGCATTGCAACTCCATATTTGGTAAAAGTATTAGGTAGCAAGTATTGCAATCACATGACCATCTTAACCTAGTAAGGACGCTGTAGACTAGAGTAGTCTGATGGATGACAAAGAAGTCTCACATGTAAGACAGAAGTGCCATTATTCATCCTTGGAATTTTGTGCAAAAAGGGGGAGGTCTTGCACAGTAGTATGACCTCCAATGATTACTTTTAGGTTTTTTAAAGTGGATGATTCACATTGTTTCAATAAAGAAGATTTCCACGTTGACTAGCCAGTCCTTACAAGGTTAAACTAATCCACTCCCAAGTATCATGGGATGGGAAATCCCAATTGTCCATGGCCTCTAGGAGATACTTACAATGGTGGTACACAAGATTACAATGAGGACTTTGGTAGAGGGGCTAACATTAAAAAAATTTAGAATAGGCAACTACTTTATAATATTTTTCAAATTCATTTGTGAATACATTAGTGGACAACTTGAAAGAAACACTACTTACAATTTGAAATAAATAAAATTCTAAATCCCTTTGAAGCATGACACAATAGGTATCTATCCATCTAGTAGCCTTGCTTTAACCCCTAAAGGACCAACCTGTAGTTTTGGGTTGTATAGCAATTTTGGACAGGTACATGTGGCTGGAGATTTCCATATTTTTTACCCAAATTTTAACAGAAGGTGGGGATGAGGAATATCTTTCAAATGCACTAAATTTCATGACATTTGGAAATACGAGTCAAAAGTTATGGCCTAATATGTTGTTGTTTTTCGTAACTGGGCAATCCGGGCAGATTAAAAAAAATCACTTTTTTCAAAAACTGAAATTTGAAATTGATTTTCTAGAGTTATATATACTTGGAAAGCTTTGAATCATTCCATTTTGATCAAGGAGTCAAAAGTTATGAGGATTTTTTGCTTGCGGGTAATTATGGATTCTCTACTCTAAAATAAACTTCAAAGTCCTTTATCTTATTCAATTTTCAATATTTTGAAAAAAATTAAAATCATATGATGTAGATTGTTTGTTATAACATTGCAACCATTGGGATTGGCATTTTTCAATTCCATAATTAAATTCTTAACAATTTAGTATTTTGAATCATTCTCTACTACTATCTACTTACTATTTTTTTCCTATATGTTGTACAATTCCAAATGATCTGAAATTTTTCAAGCATGTGGCCAACTTGTCTAAGAAAAAGAATGCTAAGAAGCACCACCATTTTGGACATTTTTTCATATAAAAGTGAGCTTGTGAAGAGCAGCTGCCCTGTTTTTTGCAAGGCCCAAAAAATGATTTCAGTGAATTTAAATGCATATATCTTGCAATCCATGCGTTGGAAATTTTTGAAATTTTTACCAAATGCTCTAAAGTCAGTATACTACAGGATCCTATGGTTAAATGTGTCCAAAAAAAGCTTTTTTTCAAAAATTTGGCACTTATACTAAAAATAGCAGTTTTGAAGCATTTTCAGTGGAAACATAGTCCTAAAACTTTAGGGGTTAATACCTCCCTTTAGTCTAAGATTAGTAAATCTTTCAATTTGCTATTACAAAGTGCTAAAGGATAATTTAAATTTTTAGTAGTGATTGAATGCATAGTTCAACCAAAGTAAATTATACCTTGACCAAATAGTAGTCTAGATTTCCAAAATTGTAGAGATCTATAATAAAATGCAACTTAAAAGAATAACTTAATGATGACCTTTAAGTAAAAATTGTAAAATTTAATCAACAAATTATATCCTTATGATAAGATCAATTGCTACATAGACTAACTAATATTTTTCACTAAAAGTTGAAATCAAAAATATTAAATTCTTTCTAAAATGGATTGTTGATTGAATATTTGTAATTTTTACAAGATCATTTTGATATTTAAATTCAAATTCTTTGGTTTCAATTTTGATGATTTTTAAAATTTTCAATTCCTACTTATTTATTGGTCATTTTTGAACTAGAACAATTAGTTTTTGATGTCATACATATTCATATTCCTTGAATAATAGAATAGCTACAAAGCAAAGTCACTAAAATCTATAATGTAAAAATATATGAAAACAAGAGCAAGAATTCATAAATATTAAAATAAATGAAAAATGAAGATTATGTGGACTTGAGATAATTATGTTTGCATTGATCCATTGTTCAAAACTTGAACATTTGGTCCTTTCATCTAGTCCTTTATGAGTTAAGGTAGATAAGCCTATTACCACCATGATTTACAATCTAAATATCTTAGGATCAACTCCAAGAGGGACACATATTTTTCATAGGTATACACATGTTTCACGAATCAAACCCAAGTGAATTTATAATGTTCCAATTGAAATTGTAATTTCTATAAATTTCTGAGGTGGTTTGCCCTGAATTTACAAACCATCCAAAGAATGGAGTCATAAATCTCCTATAAACAACCCATAACCACCAAGTTAAACACTAAGCATTCACCATTAAAAGATTGACACATCACCCCATGCTAGCATTAATGCTCTCTAATTTTGTTAGAAAATGAACAGATTTGGATATTTTTTTGGATAGAATTGGAGCCAAAATTAGGATGATGGAATTGGGGGTGGTCTACCTTAATCACTTCCAAAGCTGGAACTAGCTCATTGCTAAACACACCATTATGATTCAAGTTATGATTCAAGAGACTCTATGTATGTAGCAATGGCAAACTTTTGGAGTTAGGGCCTACTTATGTCAATACAAAGTCTCCTACCCTTCAGTCTAGAACCAATAATGTTACGGTGGGATTGCTCTCCTGTCCCTGCCAGAGAAAAAACAGGATTTTTTTTTAAGTTCAAAATATTGGCTCTTTATTAGCTGAGACAATATAATAGCATAGAAAATCTTAGTTTACAACTTCAAAGCGCAGAATATACGGTCGGTGGTTAGGAAGTCCCCATCTTCAGATATGAAATCAGTACCGTATTTTGTGAGCATTATCTTGATAATAGTGTGACCATTGTGGTTGTTAATATGGCACCGAACTCCTCATAATCGTGAGCCCCAGAGATCTCTACACCTTCTATTCGGTGAATGTATGCTGAGGTAAACCCAACTGACTAACCAAACTAGCATTACCGAGACATGTATCTTTTCAACACCCTAAAGCTCCCTTCAACTGATAGATTGTCTTTGTATTGACAATCAATGGCTCATGTACCAAACCATAGTGACTTCGTTGCAAGGTCAAGTGTTAGAAAGGCATTGTCTCTTCAACAGGTCAATCCCTGTGAAAAAAAGGGTGGTTCTCACTCTCTCAGAATCTTCCCTAATCAGACATTTTTGTCACATGGAGCTCCGAAAATGCCATAGCATCAGTTAAAAAATTACAACGGGGCCAATTGGGGAGGATCTCTCGTGGTGTCCTGCAGTTCGATTCGCAATGTGGACCTTTGAAGCCCCAAGAACGTGGAAAAAATTCTTACAATAGAAAATTTCGGTGCCGCAGCATGACTCAGAACGTCACATTCCTCCCAAAAGCACACTCAAGCGAAACTCGTCCTCATTTATTGTTGATCGACATTAACCGTTTCTCTGCATTGCAATTAAACAGAAACACATTATTACAAGTCTCTCTATGAAGACCACTGCTATTTAGATTGAATTTCCTAATACCTACCGAGAAAGAGAGCCTGTGAAAAAAGCATATTGTGAGCGTGCAATGGCTGGTCACACGAACAAGAATATTCTCATGCAGACACATATAAATTAAATAGCAAAATGACCTACACTTGAATTCCTGACCTTACGACCAAGCACCTAGTGAGGCAACCACAAGGTGAGAAATCCTGCTAAAGCTCGTGGAGCACAGAAAGGTTTCCCCACGTCATGCATACACATTGCACCCTCCATACTATTCACCAGTCTACAAACAAAACGAAATAGAATTCCAGATGCTATGAACTGCAATCCCAACTGTAAAAGCAAACATGAACGATCACCAAAAATGTAGAAAACAACAGGTCACTTACTTGTCGTTTACTAACATAGGGCTGGACCTGACGAGGGTTCTCTTCTCGTTTACTATGGACCTGATGAGGATTCTCCAATGCAGTTGCACCTCTTTTCCCTAGAGGCCGTCCAAGTCTTTTCGCTTCCCTCCGTTTTTCAGCCTCAAACTCTTTGCGCGTGTCATGTCGAGAACCGCTCTGCCAAACACGACCAAAGTTTGGGAGCCAGCTGGCATCGGCCTCTGGAACCGTCTCTCCTCTCGCCGCACGTTCCAATTGTGCCCTTCGCATTTCAGCCCAGGCAGCTCCCACTCGGTTTGGTGGCCTCAGCTTTGCTAACTTCCTTTCCTGTGTCTTGGAAAGCGGTTGGGTCTTCACGAAAGCTTCCATGTCAATGCTTGGGTCACTAAACAGCTGCTTGTCGTCACTAGGTCCAATCCAAGGAGGCGGACCCCCCGAGTGAACATTTCCCTCTCCAGGTTGCAGGGGCGGGCAAACGACCTTAGAAAGAGCTGCAAACCTTGAGTTATTAGTGAAAACATTCTTAGCTGATTAAGGTCTGAAAATAGAACGTGGAAACTAACAGTTGAGAATACTAACTTTCAATACATATTTCTGTCGATAAAAAATGTAGAGTATGATCTCTTTTCTCCATTGCTACCCTTCTTGAAGCTTCAAAATGATTATTTCAATTCCTAGAAGCGGCCAATATTGGCCATTTGGGCACTTGGGAATTAAATAGGATGTAATCGATTACACGCACTTTTATTGTCCTGACCTTGCCAGCAGAGCCAAGACAGCTAATAAACAGCCTGCAGTGCCTAGATTTCAGTATAGCTAGGTCAAGCGGATCCACACTTACCTTGGCCAGTAGCCATTACGGTATGCTGCGGCATTGCAGCAACTGATAATGATGGCATATTGTAATGTGCACTAGAATGAATTTTCGTTGCTGCCAAGTGTGCTCCATGAGCCTGTATAAAGGAAAAGTTCAAAAGCAGAAAATGACCCACAAGTGGAAGTCCAGAACAGTATAACCGAAATACATTGCACATCAGGATTCCAACAACATCCAACCTCCAAACGAATAAGAATTATACAGAACGTGTCCATTATGCGCCAAGCCACACTCAACTCAATAGACTTACTTGCGTGTAGGGGGTCATGGCTACACCTCTAGATCTATCCAAAGTCCCATTCGGTGTCTCCGGATAGTAATCATGAGATTTGCTGGTGCTGGCTTCTGTTTTGACACAAAAATTCAAGAGAAACAGCAGTGTTAAAACAATGTCACAACAATTCAGCACGCATTTTGATTGCAGAATCTCCAATCAACCTAATATTCGTTAAAGTGGCGGAGTTCAGTTTATATGGGCAGTGCAATGTTCCAGTCGCCCAACTAAAACCTGAGACCTAAACTAATCCTAGTTTTCTGAGCATTTTGAACGTCACAATTTTGGCGCTCTGAAACAAGCCACGCTAACCCATATGACCATTGTCTGAATTAAGTTCCGAAACATGTAAAGCTTCTCAAGTCAAGATGATCCATTGGTTAATCCTCAGCACACCTATACCGAAATCTGCTGGTGTCGAACGACTCCCAGGATCCATGTAGTGCAGAGCCCCACCACCCCAGCCATTTGAAGATGACCGTGACGCCTCAGTTGCACCAGACGTTGAAAAGCATCGCTGATCACCATGTATAGAAGATGCCCCATCATACATAGGCAAATGTCTCTGGGAGCTTCCAACAGTAAGGACTGATAAAGGCTGCACATCATCTACAGAAGCAATATGTAAAACAGTTTGTCTATTGCCTAATGCCAAAGAAGATCCCGGATCATAATGTGAGGTGTCAGTGTGGATATTGTTTGTTCTGGAAAGCTCAACATTTGCTTTAGCCGTAGTCGCCGCTGCAACTTTACATCGCTCCTGCCACTGGAATCAATAAACATGGAGGAACACTTTCAGGAAAACGCAGAAAACATACAAAAGAAGAAAAGAAAGAGTTATGGCATCTGATCAACTTAACTGAACATTAGGGTTTTGAGTAAAACCTACAACAAATGTCACTGCAAATTTTGTCTACGGTAGAGGATACCAAAACCATTACAGAACTAAACCTGTCTCTTATACTGACCCACTTACCGAAAGCAACTCATCTACTCATACACTTGGTTGAACATATTAGCAAGTGGTGTAAGCATGACTTGGCTAAATGTCTTCCTACTCATATTCGAATGAAACTGGAGTTGTCTACAGTCACTTATAATAGTGGTGTACAACCTCCACATTGGAATTGCATAAGAAATTCATACATTGTGATAAAGATTGATCTCGATAGTTTTGGCTCTTATACCCCGAACATCTCACCACAGCTCTATACAGCTCCCAAAAATCACGCCCCTATACATGCCAAAACTCTTAAAGCGACGCAAATAGTTTGTCTATTGCGTTTAAGAGAATAATACCTTCAACAACTCCTCCTTGGAGACACAATACCGATGGCTATCGGCGACACCAGCCCCTTGCTCCAATAAAAAATTCTTGACGTTCGTGAAATGTGAAGGACTTCCTAAATGCTGGATGGCGCTTTCACTGATTCATGTCGCAACGGCCAATCACAAACAATGGAATGCGAGGCTGAATAGTGGTTTAACACCTACGGCACTTGGAGCCCTAAAACTCGTAGCAAGAGCCTTGAAGACGAGCCTCAACGCCCCAACTCTTACTTAAATCTGCAATAAAGAAGGAAAAAGAAACCTACCGTGCAAACGCACTCTCATTCTCGTCGACCTCGAGCTCACAAAAGGAACACCAGAATTTGGTGTTACCGCGGCCTTCATCTTTCAATACTGCAACCTCCTTCAGTGATAACCTAATATCTTGAATCTTCGTCCGCGACTTGGAAAGAAACTCAGTCAAATACTGCTTGTGTTTGACACCGTACTTGTGGCCTTTGCCCTTGTCGTGATTAATACGGCAGACTCGGCAGAACATAAACGGAGCCATGGGGAGGACGCTCAAACACGCCGCCGACTAATTTCTCCCATCTGTTCAACAAGCGCAACCAACTTCATGACAATCCACAGGACAAAACCCTAGAATTTCAACTAAATACTCCAGCTCGAAGATCTTAAACGCTTTCTACTCCAATTTCGTGACAACCTCACACAAGCGTTGAATTCAAGAGCGAAATTGGACTACGTAACCGCGATCGCAAGCCCCCAGAGATATAAAATCGGCTCAATAGACACGAAACCCTAATTTTCATAAACTCTAGCATTGTTTACACTGTCAGTCCCAGATAGCTTGAGCATTCGAGTAATCCAAATTCGAACCAACATGGTGTTCAGCATCCACGAGATTCAGTAGCAAAGCCTATCAAGTAGAAAGCAAACATTCAATTCGATTCCAAAAGAAAAGGCGATACCTCTAGGTCACGGTCTTCTTCTTCCAGAGTTGACATCAATCTGCTCGAGTTCCTGTGCGAGACAAACCGAGTTTAGAATAGGGCTTGTTTTTATGTGGGATCGTGTGCGGGAATTCATCGCCAAAGAGAATCATTTGTACAGGATTTACTGTAAGAGGAACGTGCAGACAGATGAGACGATGAAAACAACAGAGAGACGATGAAACTGAAAAAGGAATCATGGTCCAAGAAAAACGGCTTTCACGGAAGACTGAAATACAATACTAATTTTTTTTAATTATTTCGATTTTTATTTTTAAAATTGCTTGCATATCAATTGAAAGTAATGCATCTTATCGGTGCGAAAAATTGTAAAGTAATGCATCGTAATGATGTGCTAAATTTTATATTAATGTGTGAACCCATAAAACAATAATAACCACATGATAACTATTGATAAACTGTAGGTTCTAAACTTTGCGATGATATCGTACTTCCATAAAGAAATCCTAGAAGAAAACATTGGCACCCCTTTGTGTTTGTCATGCTATTAAAAGAAAAAGAGGACACACAATTATGAAATTTATTGCGCTACAAGTAGTAATAATGTCTTTGAATTACACTCAATCTCAAAGGCCCTTGTCCTTGTTGCGTCTCTAAACATCATCCTCTTATATAAAGGGACTTACAATAGGGAGCCCACATTCCCCCAACTTGTTAGATGAGTAAGGTGTTGCTCAACTCACTTAACATATTACTCTAAATGTTATAACTCTCCCTATTGTAAATTTCTTAAATCTAAGATGGCCCTTGAATTTATGGGGTCAATGCAACATGAAATAACATCCATATTGTTATCGCATTCAAGAAGCGACCCCAAGGCTTCCTATTCTATAATATTACAATGCCAAACAATGCAATCGATTGACAATTTGATAGCAAATATCATTTTTTCAATAATGTAATAAAATAGGAAGCTATGAAATCACTGCAAGGTTTGAGATAGAATCTATATTATTTTGTGCAAAAAATCCTGCAAATAATAATAATTAATAAATGAAGAAAAAAATGTAAAGTTTTTGAAAGGGTTTGCATAAAAAACACATAATTATATAAACAACTCATAAAATATTAAATGAATGAGCTAAACAAAACATTGAAATTTCCAATGACCAGATAAACAGATGAGAACAGTCGGAGATAGAATTCATGAAAGGATAGGCCATGTATTATGCTTCAATTCACTATTATTTACAATGATATACAAATGATTTTTATATAAAATATTTGAATAAAAAAATATATTTACAATAGACAACTCATGTCTTTTATAAGTCATAAAATTTTCAGATTATTTTGAGAAGATTTAAGGGTCTTGTAAATTGCATATTATTTTTTGAGTGCTATTGGCCAAATATTACTTCGGTAAATGTGATTTGCCAAAGCTTCTATAATTTTTTACATTTAGCTTTTAAAGTGTTTGTCTAATGTCTAGACTTGAATTTTTTTTATGTCTATTCCAAGTACTTTGTGATGGGATGCACTTCAAACAATAGAATTTCAAGTTTTAATTATACATGGGGCAAAAGTTATAAATACCTTTGGAGGGCCAATATACTGGTTGGACTGAGGATGCTCTTACTCAAATAGTGTTAGAACAACAAGGATACTTTGATGCCAACTAAAGTGTATTTTAACCCCTAAAAGTTGGTAGCTAGGTATCAAAACTACCAATTTTGCGTGCATGGATCAAAGTTGAAAATTAAAACCTAAAAGAAATTAGACCATAAAAAAACAAATTAAACCATTAAGTTGATGTGTGGAAAATAATATAGGCCATTTGATAGCATGGATAGCAAGATTATAACATTTGAAGTTTGAAAGAAAACAAAAATTGCCCCTACTAAAGAGGAACAATTGGACAAAATTTGAGCCCCCTTGAATTAATTTTTTTTCCTACCAAAAATGTTGATTTAGACCATTCATTAGTACAAATTGTTAAGTAAACTCATACAAAATTTTAAAAGCAAATAAGGAGTCTACCTTATTCTAAACTACCTTGCAATACAAGAAGGTTAAGTATTTAAGCAATACACTAGCTATTTTCTAATTATTTCTTGTGCATTGTGGATTTTTAAAATACTAATACTAAAAGCATAGAACCAAACATTTGGAATATGTGAAAAAAACCTCAAAATCTTTGACTATACAAATTGCAAAATTATGGTGTTTGAAATTTGAAGAAATTGCTTTTCATTCAGAATTGGTTGATATAGATAAGAAAATTTGACTTCTTTCGGAGTGTGATTTTTGAATTAAAATTATTGTATTTTTTTACTATTGGACATTATATTATGTTAGTAATTATATACATGTCAAATTTCAAAAGTAGATAAGGTCTTTAATAAAAGATGCTTTCATGGCCCAAAATTTTTTAAACAACAAAACTTCTCACCCACACATCTAGTCAAGAATTATTATTTTATCCCAAAATATTTGGCATCCATTCAAAATTGACTCCATAGGACCCAATCTAAACATTTAGTTATTTGTTCAATTGCCGATTCTCATACAAAATCACATTTAATAATTGAAGTCATCAAAGGAGTTTTGCATATAGAGCAATCAAAAGTAAAGTCCCAAAAAATATTAATCTTAAAATGTATAGTTAAGAATATATTATAATTATGTGTCATTGGTTATATATATATATATATATATATATATATATATATATATATATATATATATGAAACCATGGAAGCTCCAAATTTGATTGTTATGACAACTTTTTTCTTTGTGCTTAAGTTACTATGAATTTGTATGTATGTCAATGTAATGTGATAATTAACTTTTTTCTTTTATTTATTTGGAATGGATCATTGAAACTATTTTAAGGAATTCTAATGGTCCTCAATAAGTAAGGTGATGTGCTATCTGTATGATTTTTAGTTCTCTTGTTTGCAAAGGGTGATGGGCTCCAACTCTACATTAGACAGTGATGTTTGGAAGAGTTGAAAATCCTAGAAATTAAAGAACACCAACACATATATACAATGCAACAAATTAATTGGTATGCTGTATTGTGCTCCCTCTCTTTGTGGTTGTATTCAAGAAATGAAAATATAGTTGGCAAACAACTTTGTTAGTGGTGAGGCCTAAAAAGTCCAAGAGTAAAAAGTCCCTTGAAAAACTTTTAACACTTCAAAGAGAATTGTAGATTATGATTTTGCACAAAATCAATTCAAATTTTGGTAATTACAAGCTAGCAAGCAAGATTGACATATATCATGGTTATTTCTATATTAGAGTTTAATGAAAATAGTTTTTGGCATATGCATTGACAACAGGTAGACACCTTTGATACCAATTCATGGATCTATGTTACAGTATGTCGATGTCATAAAGTCTACCTTGAACAGAAGTATTACCTTTGACTCTTCACTGAAGCTCATGATGCTACTCATCTCCCTAAGTAGACCTTAGGTATACAACTCTAAATCTTCATCTTGATAAATTAATGGCCAAATCTATCCCTATTTTGTGGTTGGTTGGTTATTTTGTTTCTTTGCTTACCAATTGAATACTAAGTCTCGAAATCTAAATATGAATTTGAATTCCCAAGATTAATAAATAGATGATAAATGACAAGTTCTTGCATTTGTTCCACTGTTAAAATTTTGGAGTTGTGCTATTAGGATCAAAGTTTCAATTTTGGGCACAAGTTGAAAACACCCACATTGAATGTTAATGTAAGAAATTCAATATAGTTGGAGGAAAAGAAAGAGAAAAGAACATCTATTGAAATTGTCATGTAATTTGGTTATAAAATTGAAATCCAAAGAATCAACAATCAAATCAATCATGGTTAAGTATAGAAACATTTTAATTGTGCTTGGGGCAACACTTTCAATTGAAGTCTACCTACACCCTAGTAGAAAAAGCGCCCAACTCTATGCATTAGGCCTTTGCCAATTGAGTAGTTTATGGTTGCCTTTTCTACTAGTGTTAAGAATGGGTACACAAATGATCTGGGACATTCTCACCTTGCATCATACAAGAAAACCTTAATGTGACACCCTGCCCATTATGAAGAAATATGTGTGATTCTCCTCTGCACACAAGGAGCTATACTATGAGAGACTTCATCCTCACAACCCTAGCTCGCTTTTCGAGCAAGATCCTCTTCCGACTTCCTCACATGTTTGCTTTTCAAGCGTGATCCTTCTCCAGCTTCCTCACATGTTTGCTTTTCTAGCAAGATCCTACTCCAGCTTTCTCACATGTAAGCTTAGCTTCTGTCAAATGCAAAGGTTCCTCCCTTTGCTTCAGAGCCGGATAGACCTTTCTGTTGAGATCCACTTTCTGGGTATCCGGTATTCCGAGCATGCGCAGTATCCGGATCCATCCCTTTATTATGAGACCAACCTTTGGAGCCGAGTTTTGTCTTGGTCCGTCCTACCAGTACCGTTAGGAATGCTCTAGCTTATAAGTTTGCCGCAACGCATTAATTCTCAGCTCCAGAAGCACAGAAGTGACAGAACTGAATCAAAAGTGAATAATAATGATATAGACTAATGTCGAAAGCCTCCGATCCATCTAGACTAGCTCTGATCTCTCCAATGACGGTCAGAACTCCTCTCTGGCACCACGTCGACTTTCACAGTTTCACTGTCTCCAGGGAGATTATGCACAGCATTCTCTGACATGGATGCTCAATTCCACCAGTTCCAGTTGCTCAGTCCTGATCCCATTAAGTTAAGCTTAATAAGTGAACTGAAGAAGAAAAGGAAAGAAAACTCCGGAGCTCGATCGTGGTTGGTTCAGCACGTTTGTGCCGGCCCGGCAGTCACAGTGACGAAGCGGGACACTTACAATAATAACTAAGCTTAACCCCTAAATGCCCAAGGCACCCAAATGTGGTGTTTTGGAAAACTTTGAAGTTAAGTAAAACCCAACCAAATTGCTATTATTATTAGTTTATATTTTTGGAGAATTCTGTTTGAAGTCTAGTTTTAGGATCAAAAAGTTGATCTTAAAAATAAAGGATTATGATTTTTCAATTGAAGATTTCGTGCAAGGATACCCAGTGCAATCTTGAATTCCCATAGTGTTGTGGGCTCTTGGAAATGAGCCTCAAATATACTAGATCTGGGAGGCAAAATCACATTAGAAATTCATTTAAAAAAATTGTAGAATAGATTTTGAAAAAACGTAAATTGATTGAGGTTGTGCATGCTAGGCCCTATAACCTCATATTTTTTTAGTGACCAAATTTTTAGAGTTGACATGCAAAAAGTGAATTGAAAAATTTTCATAGTTTTTACACCCTCATGATTAGACATTATAATCTTTCAATCTGTAAGTGATATTGTTATGTTTTCTTTTCCCATGTAATCTCTAACATGTCTAGTTTGAATTTGTATGGGTACAATTCAAAAGAAATTGGTTCAATTTATGAAAATGTTGACTTTTTGTTCAATTTAGAATAAATTTCAAGAAGCTCCAAACAGGCCTTGAGCATTTAGGGGTTAAGCGACGTTTTAAGAGTTGATTGCCTTTCAAGGGGGAAGCTAAACTCCTTGAAACAATTTTTGAGTAAATTTAGGGTTATGGTTTCTTCAAGTAATTTGTCCATCCAAAGTTATAATTGAATCTTCTTTAACCCATAAATGTCAACATGGCCATTTTGTGGCTGATGGAAGACAAGGAATCTCTCTATTTAGGACAAAATTGCAACTATTCATCCTTCAAATGTTGTGCGGAAAGGGAAGATCTTCTACAATACTTTGACCTACAATGTGTAGTTTTTATGTTTCTAAAGTAGATGATGTCACACAGTTCTAAAAGCCATGATTTCCACTATCACTAGTCTGTCCTTTAATGGTTAAAATGACCTCTTTTTATTATTGATTAGACAAAATTGAGGGAAATGGTATACTTGTAAAAAAATAGAATGTAAAAGGTATAAAAAGTCAAAAAAGGTTCAGACCCTATATTGATTTGTCCAATTATAGGGAAGATGCCTAGAAAATTAGTGTCACCAAAATTCGTGTGTGTGAAAATTGGTACAACATAATAGTATTTCAACCGACATTAATTCGAAATAGTATGACTTTGGTAAATTATTAGTGTCACACACGCCAACATTCAGTTAGCACTAATTAGATCAGAGGGGTAAGGCTGTTCAGTTATGATCCGGTCCACTACAAGAGAATTTTTCCTCATTCTCTACAGAGCACACCCGGGAACAAACTGAGAACCAGGGGAACAGAACGACCGCGCAAACCATTTAAGTAGCAATAGCAAAAAGTGTAAGTTATTGCCGGTAAGCTTATGATTCAACTAAACCCTTTCCGGCACTGCGACAGAGAGACATACCCACAAATGCCACAATGACAACTCCCACAACGAACTGAAGTGCACCTTCTTGACAGAAAACTTGCTCTTCTTCCTTCTTCGTCGATCATTCCTCCTTAACTTCCTGTAAGCTTGTATACTCCCTCATTATTATTCTCCCTCTCTGGGTCTCTGGCACAGCCTCCATGATTGCTGCCACCGAGCAATCTCACGGCAAAGCCTTCCCCAAACCGCAACCTTTGGGAAACAGAGTTCTTGTGGGTGACAGACAACTGAAGGGTGAGGCGAACGTCACTTTTCTATGCTAGTTTTGTGTCCTAGATCGGAGCTAGCTAGCAAGTTTCTGGCGCAATCAGGGATGGCGGGGAGGTTTCGACGCCTGCTTGGATGATGAAGGCGGTGCCGGCGCTTGGAGGGAGAAGAGGCTTCCTTGGCTCGGAATTTGTTTGTGAGTACTCGTTTCTTACTTTTGGTGGAGAAGAGTTTGTATTTATTGCACTGTCTTCGAGAACCATCGGAGCGAGGTTTGTGTGTTTGGAGTGATCGAGAAAGGGTTTGTTTTGCGTTATTCTTTCAAGTTGGGTTGCAAGAAGTGGTGATCGGTGTCGAGGAGCTAGTGCGGGCGCTCGGATTTAGAATTTTGTTTTGCTGTGGAGCTTGTGTTTCTGGTTTGTTGGTTTCTAGATGTTTGTGTGGAGGAGTTTTGTGTTCAATTCTGTTGAAAGGAAGCTAGCTATTCGAGGTCTAGTGAGTCTGTCTATTGAGCGATTTTGTTGTACTAGAGCAAGGTCCATGTTGCGTTTACCTACTTCGAAGGTGATGGATTGATGAGAACACTAGTTGCACTCCGAAGCTTCAATGCCAGACAGGGCATGCACCTTATTTCGAAACCCACACATTGCAGTGGTCGCCATCTCCGAAGAGTACATTTATTCCCTAACAACTTTTGACTTCCCAATGCCACACCCTAGTCTCAGAGAGCACACACAGATTAGTGTAGAAACCTCTGCGAAACAGGAGACGCGGTCATCATCTTCACTGCCCATTCCCTAAGATTAGGTCTAGTATCTGAACCCAAGTTCCGTTGTGAATCACACCCTAATCTCAGAGAGCACATTCAGTCTAGTGGAGAAACCTCTGTGAAACATTAGACGCGGTCAACATCTTCACTACCCATTCCCTAAGATTAGGTCTATCCACTATCTAACCACGCCCATTTCCTGTCCCACCAGGAATAATAATTTGCCACTAGAGCACAGTCATGGCAACTCGACATGACGAAGACGACGAGGAGGAGGAGCTTCTACAGCGCGCTCTCGCCGACCAAGCCGCGCGCGAAGCCGCCACTCACCAAAACCAGGGCTCCAAGTCCCCCTTGCGAGGCGCTCACATTCCTTTCGTGAAGTCTCCCTTGCGAGCTGCCCATCTGCCTGTTGTCAAGTCCACTATGCCGACCAAACCTCCACCTCCTGCAAAAGCGCCTCCCCCGAGTCGACCCCCTCCACCCCCTTCCAAACCTCCGCCACCACCAATTTACCAACCTCCGAAGCGACTCCCGCCCGGGCCGATGCCGCCCAAGAGAGCGCCGCCGCAGAGGCCGCCTGTGGAAGAGGAGGACGACGACGAAGTGGAGATGCTGAGTATTTCCTCGGAAGATGATAGCTTTGGGCGACGGAGAGAGACAGGAAGTGTAGGGAAAGTGAAGGCGAGACGGGAGATGGCGGAAGAAGAAGAGTGGGAGGAGGAGGACGACGAGGAGGAGCCGGCGACGTGGAAACCGGGGTACAAAGCGGAGGTCAGTGGCTTGCTGTGTGTTTTGCAAATTAGGGTTTCAGTGTGAGAGAGTTTGTGTGTGTGCATTAGACGAGATTGCATAGCTCTGAAGAACTTTGGTTTGCATGATGGAGACTTAGGTCCCTGAAAAATCTTCGTTTTGCATGTAGGCAGTTTTAGATCCCTGAAGAGCATTCGTTTTGTATGATGAGGACTTGGGTGTATGCATGAGACGAAATTGTAGAGTGTTTTGGTTCCGAAGACGCTTAGTTTGATGTCTCCAACGTTGCTCAATCCGTGAAGAACTTTTAGTTTTGCATGATGAAAACTTAGTGGCCTGAAGTCACGAGTGAACAATCCCTTGAGAGCGTGGGGTTTGCACGTTCACGAGACTCTTAAGTCCTCTTATTTACTATTGCACCATCTCTGGAGAATTTTAGTTTTGCATGATGGCGGATGCAAGACTTTTAGTTCCCTATATTCGCGACTTTATAGCCCTTGGAGAATTTTACTTCTCCATGGTGACGAACGTACTAAAGTAGAGACTCCATTAACCTTACAGTTCATTAGAGGAGCCCTCCATTGATGATACAGATGAACTTTAGATTGTACTAAGTGTGACTGCTCTTAACCTATTGGCATTTAATTTTTTGCAATTGATTCCTTCAGACAAAATATATGTGCAAAATTATAGATGGCGCATGTTTCCAGATTGTTGTAGGGAGAGGCTCGAAGTTACGGAACCTCTCCTTTGCCGTACGGGGAACGAAGACTTTACATCATATGACAAAAGATCCTTTTCTGGCACGGACTCTTTAAGGGTTTGAACTTTACACACATTAGTGGTCACCTACTGGGGAACTGAATGGAACTCGGGGACCGAATCTGCGAGGTATTCTTTTCATAGTTTTGGTGGTCTGTGTGAGGTGACTGGGTGGTGGCTCTAAGATGGTTATGTTTGGATCAGCTGGAGAGACGAGTGCGGGAGCTTCGAGAGACAAGAGGCGCATCTGCTACTGTGCAATTGCAGAGGGCCAGAACAATTGTGGATCCTGCAGTTGCACGCGGCGACGATTTCATTGACCCCTTGGGACTTGGGTATGTTGCCTCACCAACAAATGTTCGAAGTTTTGACTATACAGCGTTTTCATTATCAGAAGTTTGTAGCATTGTTTCGTTGCAATTTTTTCTTGTGGCTACCAAAAGCAGGTGTCACCTACTTACGAAGTATGCGACCTCTGCTTTTGGTAGCCAAATTAAGAAACAGTTCTCATTCATGTTGCGAGGGTTCGTTCTAAGATAACGAAACCTAAAATCGTCCAAATATGGTTCCTATTATTAAATTTTCTAAGTTTCTGTGAGGTCTTGTTTCGAGTGAAATGGGAATTCCCGATTTGCTGAGCGTGCATGTCTTCGACACCGTAGTCACAATTTGGTGCAGTTATTTCTACTCAAATAGAATGAGTACTCATGGTTCCCATTTTTTCTCTCTGGGCATTACTGTTTTGTGATTCTTTAGCTTTAGGCAAGAGAGTTCCAGTCATGGCTCATTCTCTTCAGAGGAGTTTTAACTGGGGCTTGCAAATTAAAAAAAATTTCATTTGTTTTGTTTTGGCCTGAATGCAGTGTGATAGATGTGAGAAGTTTGACCCTTGTGCCGAAGATTACTCGAAGTGGAGAGAACTCCCCTGCAGTGTCGGCAGTTTCTTCCGAGCGAGGGAGCGGCAAGCGCGGAGGACTTCTTCGCGGCAGGAAGCAAAACAAAGAGGCGCCTGCTCAAGTTGCTCAGGCTGCTCAAGAGGATGATCTCCCTTCTCCATCTCTGGAAGAGGCTCCCGTGATTAGAGATCAGGTCACTAGAGGTAACTTTTCTATACAAACTGAGACATGGAAGGGTCTGGATTTATACTTTGGATAATCGAGATATCTGGTAAGTACTTGTGAGATTTCGTAGGGAGTTTGGAGTAGAGAGCCATTGTTCATGAGTTGTCTAAGTTCACCACTGAAGTCTCTAGAAACAGCGTGAAGAGATGACAAGGTCTAAAATGGCTGGTTCAAGTAGGGAAAGTAGCTACGCACATCAAGGATTGACTTTACACGGGTGGACTTCTTCTGAAGTTTTGGTGCATTGTTTGGATTTTGGTGAAGAGTTTGCATACTGAACGAATATCTCTAATGTCTCTAATTTTGTTGACTTATATTTCAATCTTGAAGTGCCCGATCTGAAAGTTAGAAAGCCTAGTTCGGATGCTAATAGCGACTTTCGAAATTTATTTCTGTTGTTCAAATCTATAGGGTTTGATATCTTCTTCTACTGGTGCTTTTTCCTTAAATTTGTCTTTGAAGGTTGCTAAATGATTTATGTCAACTACTATAGACATGGAAGCAACCACTTCTTGACATTTGGACGCTTGAGAGTTACCATAGGTCATGTGTGTTCGTTGTGCTTGATTGGCTAACCCGGAAGTACCCTAACTAATAACAGATAGTCCACCTTAGAAGCTGTTAGTTGCTTTCATTAATTTTCCAAGCTTATTGGTACTGTTAATAGATGTAAGACAAGATATCTTTTTTTCCATCGATTGATTTTGTTCCCTTTTTTGAAGCTTCCTAAAAGATTTATTTTAATCCTCGTAGATTTGTAAGCGGGCAAATTTGGCCATTAGGGGTTAATTCATGAATGTGGTGTTTGAATTTCATGTGTTTTTCTTTTTCCTTGGTGGTCTTGCAGATAAGCTACTGTACTCTTCCGAAAAGTTCGACCCAAAGTTTTTCCTGTCCCACGTGCACCAGAACACTGCTGCCGCTGATTTCGAAGGAGCAGAGCAGGGACTGAAGGAGGACTTAAAATTGCGCAACAATGAACTGAAGAAGCTCGTCAAGGAAAATTTTGATTGCTTCATTTCGTGTAAAAATACCATCGATGGTAAGTGGAGTTCAACACTGTATTGAGCTCACATTTTGTGAATTTGAACTCACCATCACCTATGAACATGGGAGAAAAGCATGTGAACAAAAGTGGTGTTTGGGTTATTACTGCAGACATACACACGAAGTTGCAGCAGATCGAGTCAAACACTGAAGGGGGAGGAACTTTGCATCTTAGTAACTCCATCAAGCAGGTTGAGGATGTTGCAAATCGTGCGTTTTCACCACTTTTGGAGCGACAGGTATATTATCTTTATTTTTTTTAAAGATATGAAATTTTCTTTTACCATTTTCTTTTGTATCCTTGTAACACTGCTTTGTATAAAGTACTGCACATTTTAGCAACCATGTATTCAATACCCAACAGAATGTACTCAGGGCATTCATATATCAACTCCTACAGAAAAGAATTTAAGATGTTTCCTATCGGCTCAGTATATTCTCTTCTTGAATTGTATATCTAGAGGACATTCTATTGGTGTTGGGTATGCAGTTGGTGAAACGTGCATCTACCTTATTTGTTTGCGAGTGAACGATACTCTAAGATAGTGTATTTCGGGTATGCTTGTGCAACCTTTTAACCGGTATAATTGCCCGAATGGCCAATAGTGGCTTCCATATCTATTGGAGTTGAAATGGATAGTTCATTTCTAAAGCTTCGAGGAAGGTAGCTAAGCATTCCATTTGAAAGAAAGAAATCCTTTAGTACATATTTAAATGGTAAAATTATGTTTTGGAAGCAACCACAATTGAATGTGAACTTCCAATGTGAAACTTTCTAGTATTACATTGGCACTCAGATGTTAACAGTAATATGTATTGTTAAAGACTTTTGTGTTATAAAATGGTCCTTTAGTAGGCATCACATGATGTCAGCAGTTCGGGGTCACTGTTGTTCAGCAGTATCAGAAAAGTTCTGATATGTAAGATTGATTAGCTGATATTTTTTTGGTGACAGGCTCAAGTAGAACGTATTCGGTCCGTGCAAGGGATGTTGCAAAGATTCAGAACTCTGTTTAATTTACCGAGCAGCATCAGAACTCACATCAGCAAGGGAGAGTATGACCAAGCCATTCGAGAATACAAGAAGGCGAAGTCCTTGGAGTTGTATTCTCATGTGTGTGACTGGAACCCTAGTTTTTCACTTTTGTACCTTTGTTATGCAGCTACGAGAATGAATGAATTAGTAGCTGAATTAAGATTTTGGCTTATTCTGTATGATGGGTGGATCTTCAGGTGGGTATTCTTAAGCGAGTATTAGAGGAGGTCGACAAGATTGTGCAGGAATTTAAGGAAAATTTGTACAAGTCAATGGAAGACCCCCATATTGAAGTTGCACAGGTGAGGACATATTACTACTTCAACCCTTCACAGAACAAGGGTTCACGAGTTGAAGATGACCTTTTTGATTTATCGTACAGTGGAAAGCATAATTTTAACTGGGGCAAAATTTATATCACTAAACATTAGTCTACAACATGCATTTGGATTGCATTTTATGAGATTATTTGTAAGCTCCATATTGAGCTCAAATTCATTTTTTGTCAGTTGGAGACTACAATACGACTGTTGGGGGAGCTGGAACCAGAATGTGACCCAGTTTGGCATTACCTTACTGTGCAGGTACAATGCTCATTCTTGCAGTTTCATTTTATGTCCTGTTCTTGTTTCTTACTTAACCTCGAAAGGACTGCTGTACATTTAGGCTACTGTAATTTTTTCACTTTATGCATGATAGTTGAGTAACAGCATGAGTATCATCACAAAATAAAACATGTTACTTGTTCTTACAATTTGTCTTGTAGACACAAGAAAATTACGAATAAGCATTTCCTCTCGTAAAGGGCTCTTCTGTCCTTTTTGGAGATCAAGTACACTCTAGTTTTTTTTGCATGCTTAGTGGTTGGGCTCCTCACTTTTTAGACCTGGGTCCAAGATTTGTACTGTAGCTTTGGATGTGTGATTTGTAGTATTTTCATGTGGTTTTCCATGTTATACAGAAATGTAATTCTGATGTTGGATCTATTACAGGATCGGAAGATACGTGGACTCATTGAAGGATGCAGTCTGGAGCATGACGCTCGTATGGATGCCTTCAATGGTCGAGTCCGGGACCGTGTTTTATCAGACGCGCGGTGGAAAAAGCTCCAAGTTCAATCAAACAAGGCTGTATGACTCTATTCCGTATTCCCTATTTTCTTTTGTTAGTTTTTGGTGAGCAAAGCTGCTGTTTTATTAAACGTAGAGTTTGTTATTCATTATTCTAAACTCAATAAGTTACGAACTCGTCAAATATCCTCATAATTAAGATCTAAGCAATTCAAAGACACTGCTTTTAACATTCCTTTTAACATTCAAGGTGAGAGACACCTTGCACCTCAACATTATTTAACAAATGACACCAGTTAGATCAAGTGGTGTAGCTTAAGCTTGGACGTTATTGAAAGTGCATGCTCCCTTGCGTAAGTGCATGCACAGTAATGAAAATAGAATGGAAGAGACTGTATTGTGGTTATTCTAATAAAAAAAGGAAAGTAGAGGAGAATTCAAGGTACAAATTCCATGCTCAAAGGATAACATAGGAAAGGAAAACGAACTTAAAAAAACGACCCGTAAGCACTGAATTCTGTATGGACGTGCCCTTGCAATCACAAACTGATAGAAAAGTACATCAAAAACAAGTCTCGGTATAGCATAGATCTGAATTAAGAGACCTTCATTACGGCCTTGAAACATTAGGGTTTAGGGTTAATTATTTCTTCTTCTTCTTTTTCAGTCGGTGGATTTCTCATTATTGCTTGGAGAGAATGAAAAAGAGGGCAAAGAAGCCAATCTCAGCGACACCTCAAGCAACGAGTCAGATGCTCTTTTGGGACGTTTTATTCGAAGGCTTACTATGGTGGTCGTGCACCACGTGCCACAGTTCTGGGGTCTCGCACTCTCCATTTTCACTGGGAAATTTGCTGCGGTATGATTATTACGACTTCGGTTTTTCTATTTTATGTAGAAGGAAGGGTTTTTTCCTTCATAAGAGCCCCCAATATAAGGTTGGAAAGTTATCTCAACTGACATTATTGAATGGGATGGAATATTAGGGAGCAAGTGCAGTGGGAAGGAGCTTGTCCAGAAGTAGTGCTAATTCACTGCCTCGTGAAGGATCAGAGAGAGCAACAAGTACTTCACATACTTTGGAGGAGGTGGAGACGATGGTGCATTGTATTATTTCTCTTTACGAAGCCAAAGTAAGGCCTCATCTGTTTCAGTATTTACTTAGTGTGAAAATTCTGACTTAAAACAGTTATGTTACTTAATAGAGGATATGCGAGATCTTGGACCCAAGTGTTGTCCCTCATTAGAACATGTTCGTAGGAGTAGTTGTGTCAAGTTGTACCTAAGAAAAGTTTTTATTGTCTTTCGTGTAAGTAAGGTGGTGTCATTCTTGATTGGAATAGTATCACTCTTGAGAATAATAATAAAGGCTTTGTGTGGAATAGTGAAACTGTTTGTGAAAAGAGTAGGAACGTCTTTTGGGGGGCCTATATCGAGCAAAGTTCTTCTCTTTATGATGTTCATTCTCTTTGTTTGTTTAAAACATTAGGGTGAAGAGGTGATTAAGTGGATACATTCGTGGTGACTTTGCAGGTTCAGGCTGCGTTCTTACAACTTGCAGAAGCTAATGTACTTCGTCCATACATGCGGGATGCAGTTGCTGATGTATCCAAAGCCTGTGTTGCTCTCCAGTCGAATGACGCTTCTCCAAGTAGCGCAGGTATGCAGTTCTTTAATAGTATAATATTGGGACAGACAGACTGGCTCAACAATTATTGGACTTTTCTTTCCAATTGTTGCATCCATACCTATAGTAGTTGAAATTAATCATTTATTAAGCTTCAAGGAAAGCAACTAATTGTGCCAACAGAAAGAAGAAACCATACCCTACATTTTTGAATGGTAGATATATGTTTTGAAAGTTACTATAATTGGCTGTTAGCTTCCAAAGTGGACTTTCTATTTTAGATTGGGCACTTACGGGTTTATTACCGACTTTCTCTCATGTGGCTTTTTGGTTTTCAGGGCTCTCGAACATGGATTTAAGTATTGATTGATATTCTATCTACAAGGCCTAATGTTTGCTTGAAATCTGTTTTGTTGAAACTGGCAGCGCAAATGCTGTTGGCGTTGAGGACGGAGGTCACAAGGATATTTGTGCTGCGCATCTGCTCTCTCATGCACACTGCCACTTCCGAACTTGTGACGGAGGAAGATTGGGAGCCTGTTGCCACAGTGCAGCGCATTTCCTCCCCTTTTGCCATTTCCAGTCTACCCCTGAGGTTTCAGGAATTGATGGTGTCGGCTCTGGATCACCTCACTGAGTACGTTTTTTAACTTGTTTCTTATTAGACGTTTGAATACATGTCTTGAAGCAATGCATTTACAGGTTGAACCCATTCCTCTGGCTCTTTTGAGTGGTTTTCATTATTAGAATGGAGTTTTTTGGGGCGAGTCTTGTCCCCCTTTTTTAGAGGAATCCAACGCACTAAAAAAACATGTAATTTTGATAATGTAGGAATAAGTTATGAATTGTTCAAGTTCGAAATAGTGGGGTCCCAATCACGAAATTAGACTACCCTCGAACCTTAATCATTGCATCTGCTCGGTATCGCATGCAAGCATCTTTTGACTGTGATAGAATATAAAAGTATCTCATCTCTTACCAATCACATGTGTTGTAAAAGGGTCACTTTTCAACGCATGGGAATAATTTCCTTACCTTATATCCTGTGGTGCACACTGGAATCTCACAGTGGTTTATGTGTGCATGGGCCATGGATCAGGATGTTGGAAAGGTTAAGTAAAGACGAATCTCAGCTGCACGAAGATATGATATTACAGTTGCACCAGATGCAGGATACAGTTCGTTACACTTTCTTTGAATGTTTCTTAGCACTCTCAGGTAAGTTCTATCATTTCTGCAATTGAAACAAAGACTATTATAAGCATATTATATGTAAGGTAGAGCATATTATATGTGTCCTAAAGTGGGATATTTTAGATCACTCTAGGCAACCCTGTTTTCCTTTCAAAGTTCAGTGGCCGTAGAAATTTGCTTACATCCAACTTTGCTAATTGAAGGCCAACCAAGGGTATGAATAGATGAATTGCTGTTGTTAATTGCGGTCAGCATAGGATTCTGGATTAGGTCTCTAATTTGTGTTGTTACTTTTTTTTTTAATGCAGTGAACTTAGAGAAACTAGCGAATGAGTTGGCTCGTGTACCAACTGATGGAGAGGCCGAGGATCACGAGGGACAAGCGTGGCATGATAGGTTTGTGGGACTTGTGGCTGGAGTGGAGGTTGCTAGCATCCATCAACGCTTGCTCATGGTGCTCAGCAATGTTGGTTTCTGCCATTCCACTCTTCTTCCCGAGCAAACACGGAAGTATGACCATGTTTGGACCTATGAAGGGTATGTTTCTCAAGCTTGACAATAACAGTATTCTTAGATTTCATCCTTTATACGAATCTTTTCTGTGCGTAATGATGCTTTCTAGAACGGAGCCTCTTGCAATGGTTTCACCACAACCATAAAGGTTTCATCAAGATGCAAGGTTTCACTGAGAAGATGTTTGGATGTCCTTATAGTTTAACGAGAACAAATGTTTGAATAAAAACCGTGCTGATGTGAATGTGATGGATGAAATCGTGACACAAGTTGCATTTAGTATAAGAGAGATTTTGCATACAGAGCTGCGTTTTTAGCTCTTGCAAGTTCATTGTTCCACCATCCTTTCCTCTTTTACTCCATCATTCTTGTGGCTCCACATAAGCCTATAGAGATTTGGATGGTCTTCGAACTGGCTTAATGATGTTATGAGAGTTTTCTAAGGTATCTATTGCACATACTTTGTTTTTAATTGAATGTTTAGTTTATGTTCCAAGACATGTGTGTGTTATGTTATTCTATGTTAAATTCTTGTTCTTTTTGTGCAGATCTGATGCGACCAGCAAGGGAGGAAACATGGCGACGTATGACGAAGTGTCAAATACTCTTTCTGAATTAGAAAAGAAGGTTCTTAATCACTATAACGTTGCTAAGGTGAGGGTGCTCTGTTTTTTAGACATTTGGAATCTCTTAGAAAATTATCTTGTTTTCGTTTGGCATCATCCTTTGGAGATTTTGGTGATTGTTCTTCGTTTATGTCGTCAGCAGATGCTGATGAGTTTATTTATTTTTTGAATGTAGGCTAAAGAAATTCAGAAGGCGACAGATGCGTATTTGTTGCATGATGGCAGTCAGTGGGCTTCCTCTCCTCCAGTGAAAGTAAGCTTTAGGCCTCTCTCTATATTCGAATATCATGTCTTTTTTGCTTGGGACCTGTAGCAATTATCGCATTAAATCTATTTTTAGTTTCCACATCGTTACTGCAAAGAGGCTATGTTTGGGATGCCTTGCTGAGAAGGCGAAGTGGGTTTTTTTGATGGCAGGGTTTTCGGTATTCTTTAATGGAGCTTATGCATCCCTTGGTCACCACCCATGCAGAGGTCAGTGAACTTTCTCAGTGGCAGGATTTGTTGGGAAGAGACTAATCTATCGTTTGAAATGAAGAAAGTTCTGATGTCCAATGAAAATGTGACAAATGAGCGAGAACACCAGATTGGGGCCTTTCTTTCTCTGCAATGAGCTTGTTGTGTCAAATAGAATTGTACATGCGATGTTAGGAAAAGTGACACTCTAGAGTTTTTGAATAAGGTATTTTACAATCATTCAGGATTATACTGAGGATTATACATTTATGTCTTCAGGATTTTATAGAGGCATATGAAAAATGTACATTTCTATCCTAGATAGAGACTTATGATTAGCTCCTTGTTCCAAGCTAGAGTTCTAGAATTTTGCTGGATTCAGCTCTATTCAAACGAGGGATTGTACTTGACAATCTTGTGTTTGCTGTACTGTGCAGGTATTTGCTGGGGCAAAGCCATTTTTGGAGAAAGCCATCAACTCTCTAGTGGAAGCACTGATGGATTCGCTAGTAGCCCTTTTCACTGATAACAAAAGCACGGCGTTTCACAGATTTGATATCAATGGCTACTGTCAGCTAATGCTTGAGGTTTGTTGCGCTAATGCTTCTCAAATTTTTCTCATGTACCATTTATGTGCTTCAGATAAAAAGAGAGGGAGCCAATTGAGCACGTTTGAGTAGGTTCTTGAGTAGGTTCTTGTGTACAGTGTCTGTTGCTAGCCACTCAAATGAATGAGCCCTAATCCTTTTATGAAATAAGCGACATGTACCGTGCAGCTACATTGTGATATATTCTATTGAGCTTCTCATAGTTTTTTATCTGCACTTCCAAAGAGACACAACCTCTTAGCTTCTTTGTTTATGATTTGACTTCCCATGTTCCCTTCAATCTTTTATAGATTTGCACTACAAGCTATTGATTCTTTCGTTTATTAATAACTCAAAGTTTCAATCTTTTTATGTATGGCTTGCAATTCTATACGCAGGTGGAGTACCTGCAAACAGTTTTACAAGAATACATGACCGCAGAAGCCTACGACCTGGCTGGCAACTTCCGTGCTGTGTTACTAGAAAAAGTTATGGAGACGGTTGCCGAAGTGACAGACCAACACAACCATGGTCGAGGCTCTCTCAGAGGTGGAAGCACAGACGGGTACGACTACGGAGGAATGACACGTGAAGATTTACAAGTAAATTCTCAACCCAGAACCCTAAACCGTAGATAGAATTCTAAAAACAGTCCTTTATTATGTCCACGACACACATAGCGTTCTAGAGGAGCTCTCTCAACATCCATGGGAAAGGAATTCAAATTCTTTTTGTGCTCGAAATAATATGCCTTACTGAACGAATTATTTCAAAACTTTAGTGACGGTGGAAAAGAGAGCCTTCAAAAAGGGGAAATTAAATCAGACTTTGAAAAAGCAGTCTGTCTCGAAGTCCAGATTCTAGATGATGACGAGAGCGCTTAAAGGCAATGTTTTGTCCGAATGAATTTCTCATTTCAGTCATCCAAAGTACTACTAGAATCTTTAAAGATAACCTTTCTTTATGACTAATTTGATGGAATTGAGGTAAATAGTATATTTGCACTATGATAAAACTGAAAATGTGAACATTTTAATGAAGAATTCAGGCGTTAATGGACCAAGTCTGTATCCCTAATTCCCATCCTTCTCTTCCTGTTCGCAGGGCCTTGCCCAGGACCACATCCAAAGCTACCTCCCCACAGAGCTGAAGCGCACTCGCTTGAACGTGCTTTGCTTCATGGAGGCTCTTCCTGAGCCCAACCCACTCCTCCTTGGCGGAAGACGAGTCTCCCAACTCAACAACCCCAGACAACGCTCCACCTCCGCGTATGGCAACAATGGGGCCGTCTCGGGGCGCAGGAGTCAGGGCAGCTTCTCCAGTCTAACTGACTCCGAGTCAGGCAAACTCAGCTCCTCGGGATTGCCGCCCATTCCGCACGATTCCCCGCGAGTGCAGGACCGGCAGTTTATGCGGGTGCGGCAGGAGGCCAGGAGGCCCAATTTTAGGGTGAATTCGCAAATTACTTTTGTAGATAGTAACGATGACTTGAGGTAGGTGTAGGGGTTTACGTTTGCATTGGGGATGAGCGTTATAGAAGGCGCAGGGCACTTTGTCCATCGAGCCTACCCTCGGGTAGGGTGCTCACGGAGCTTCGGATATGGGGCGCTCACAGAGCTTCTGAATGTGGTTCTGAATGTGTTTATAACAGAGGTTCGGATGTGTTTATACCAAAGGTTCTGATGTGGTTCTGATAGAGGTCCTGATGTGTTAATACCGAAAGGTTCGGATGTGGCGTTCACAGAGCTTCTGATCTGGCGCTCACAGAGGTTTTGATCTGGTGCTCACAGAGTTTCCGATATGGTGCACACAGAAGTTTTGATATGGTGATCACAGAGCTTCTGCTGCTATTAGACCGGAGCTTCGGATGTGGCTCTCACAGGGGTTCTGATGGAGGATTTGATGGAGTTCACTGTGTATGATATAAAGCTTTTGGATTTCTGTGCAGATGTTATTCGGTACAGCAAAAGTCTATATTATTGACGTATCAATTACAACTCACCGTCTCTTTTCCATCTGTCATACAGTCCGTTTTATGGCCTATTCTGGTGAGGTTTCCTGAGTTCACGACCATGACTTGCGTACAGGTCTGACAGGACCTCAGGGGATCCAGTTTTAGGGCTACTTCTCAAATTGCTCATGCTAAGCTTAGGACATTAGAGCTTAGGACCATTGCCTGCTTGCAGCTCTGATATGACCTGAGGGGACCCAGTTTTAGGGTTAATTTCCAAATTTCTTATAAGGTAACAAGGCCAAATTGTGACCCCTTTCTAAAACCCACCTGGTCAAATTCGTGCCTAAAGTGAATAGCCTCTATTTCATGAGAGATTAGGGTCACATTTGGGTCACACCTATTTTCAGCACTTCGAAAATTCATAGTTTATTCATATGGTGTCCAAAAATGCATTGTAAGATAATAAAGAATATCCTTTTGACTATCATCAAGATTCTACAAGAACTTTTTCAATATCCATACCTTAAGTTAGGTTCTTGTTTGTTTGTTTGTTTTATTCATTTGTTATGTTGAGATCTCTGTGACCATGTGTCCTTGGTTGCATCCTTGGTATCGTCAAAAAGCCCTCATTAAGGAGGGGTGCATGGGCATTGTTTCTTGGCATTTGGATAGACAATGTGAAAGTCATTGAATTTCCAAGTTTTTTTGAATTACAAAAATTAGAAAACTAATTTTATTTTTATTTTGGTTGCGGCAATGATGCATGTCACACTAGAACTAATGAGAAATATGCAGGTTTGTTTACTTTGGCACCTTTAACCCTTGAAGGTTTTTGACTATGTTTTCACCAAAAATGCTCCAAAACTACCATTTCTAGTACAAGTACCAAATTTTAGAAAAAAAAAACATTTTTAGACACATGCAACTGTGGGATCTTGTAGAAAATTGGTTTGAGAAGATGCAGAAAAAAATTTAGAAATTTCCACCCTATAGATTGCAAGATATTAGCAATTGAATTGACAAAAATCTTTTTTTTGGCCCTTCAAAAAATTGGGCAGCTGTTCTTTACAAGGTCATATTGGTATGAAAAAATGTCGAAAATGATGGTGTGTTTCGAGAGTCATTCTTCAAGGCAAGTTGGCTACGTACATGTTTGAAAATTTTCAGATCATTTGGAATTGCATATTATAAGTAGAAGTAGAGAAAGATTCAAAATACAAAATTGTTAAGAATCTACTTATGGAATTGAAAAATGCCAATCCCAACAATTGTAATGTTGTAATAAACAATCTACATCCTTTGATTTTATTCTTTTAAAAAAATATTGAAAATTGAATCAAATAAATGACATCAAAGTTTATTTTAGAGTAGAGAATCCATAACTACGTGCAAACTAAAACTCCTCATAACTTTCATCTCATTAATAAAAAAAAAGGAATGATTCAAACCTTTTCACACATAAATTTCAAAAGTAACATGTGATAAGCTCCTACAATTGATTTTAGACTAAGTAGGAAACAACACATTTGGAACTTTAAAGGAAGTTAAAGTGATGTACAGATAGTGGCACCTCCAAGTATTCACTTTAACCCCTATTGTAAATTTCCTAGGACTTTTTTGAACTTCTTCAAATTTGGTCTAATTGAATAGAAGCCAACATTTTGATAAGTTTTATCAAGTTATTTTGAGTTGTAACCGTATAAATTCAAACTAGACAAGTTAGAGATCATATAGGCATGAAACACAACAATATCACTTATGGCAGATTGTCATATTACAATGTTTGACCATGAAGGTGTTAAAATTGTGAAAGTAATTTGAAGATTTCAATCATCTTTTCGCATGTCAAATCTAAAATTGAGGTCACCTATAGCAAATCAAAGTTTTAAATTGTAGGTGAAATTTTTAGATTTTTCAAACACAATCAAGTTTTACCAAGGAGTGTCACTTTAAAGTGCTAGGCACCTAAAACAAACTTATATATATATTTTTTTGTCTAATAGCAAATCAAAATTTTAAATTGTACATGAAATCGTCAGCCCCTATTCAAAACTTGAATAGATTATAAACCCCTAAATGTCAAAAGCATCAAATTCTTCATGTTGACAAAACTTTGAAGTTAAATAAAACCTTACTCCTCTACCCCAAAATAACTCCATAGTTTCATGGAATGTGTATGGTCCAATTTAATTCCTAGATTTCTCATTCCAAGCTTTGAAGGTCAACTTTGGCCTTTTGAATGATATCTACAAGATATACAAGTGTCTTAAGAAGTTTGTGTCTATGCCATAGCTTCGCCTTGCCCATGTGGTAGTTGTTAATTATTGCCACTTCCCACATTCATTGTTTCAATCATGCACTGCTACCAAGTCAGGAAAACATTGTTGAGATTTGAAGTTTGGAGGTTTTGGAATGCAATATGTGTTGCCTTGATCATATCGTCAATTGTACGTTGATTGCCAACCTAGTTTTGTAGTGATTGGATAGCATGAAACCATCCCAAGTCTAAGATTGTTCAGTGGTTGATTAACAAGCTTCAAGTTGAAACCATCCTTTGAAAGCTCAGAGGCCAAAACAGAATCAATGCATTAGAAGAACTTTGGGGTCCGGGAGAGGCCCTGTGCAGTCAAGGCGATTTGCATTGCCCATACTGACAGTGCTGATTTACACAGTCATTACCAATGGTGCCACACTTGCTGCCAGTAAGAACAGGGAGGGGTGTGGCCAATAGAAGCGTATCCAAAGTGGACGTACTTGAAAGCAACGCCTTCGTACATTGCAATACTCGCAATTTAAAAAGTCAAAAATATGTACTTCCACTCTTGAGTGAATGTACTCCACATTGTTGGCAACTCCATAGTTTAATCTCAGGTTTATATATTTAAATCTCTGTTTCCATTTTTATATGGACTTCAGGACTTGAAGCTTGAGCCCTGTTGGTAGAGATAGTGACATCCCACTTGGCATGTTGATTCGCCTTTCCCGCCTTATTTCGTGCAACCGGATTAACAATAAAAAAAAGACCCATACAACTTGAACCACAATAAAAAAAAAAAAAGACTTGCATGTTGAGGAAAGTCAATGGTAGTCATGATGATTAAGACACCCGCACTCTCCAATTTCATCATCTTTTGCCAGCATGGCATTCCAGTAAGCAACGTACTACTCATATGACAATGACATGCTTGCATATGTGGACAGCATGCCCGGCTGAAATTTCAATGGATAGCATCTGCCCACAAGCCCCTTGGAGGGCCTCTCCCGGACCCCAAAGTTCTTCTAATGTCTGATAGGTGAGGTCCAACATTGTCTTGTTGGATTACAATTGTGTTGCGCCCATCTTTCCCTACCGAAGCACGTGGCCACTTCGTATGGATTATTGGTAAGACATTGTTGATGAACATTTTTTGAATCTCGTCCCTATTGACAGATGTGATTGGCTTTGTCTCCATCGTGCCTGCAAGGCAATTTAGACTACTTCACTTGGCCAGTTGGTTGGATATGAATGGGAAGATGCCCAGCTTGTCTTCAAATTGAAAGTTTTGATATGAATCCCATCGAAGTCAAGCGACTACAGTCGTGAACATGGCCTTTGAGATGAACCTTTTGTTCCTACAAGTATAATGTGGTTCAACTTCTCATGGCTGAAGATAGTAATGTTGCTTGCCCTTGGTGATGAAGAACCACTTCTCATCGATGTATACGCATTCCATCAAGTCCTAGAATTGTTGAGGTTTTGCCGAGTCATGCATTGACAGACAAAACTTCAAGCAAGCAACTTTGTCACTGTTCTTCAAAAGCGGCTAGATAGTATTTGTATGCGCCTTTACTTGCCTTTCTGTTGTACGGCAATAGAGGGTTGATTTTGACATGTTCAACTGGACAACTAATGAATGTTCGTTTTGGTGTAGAGAAAAAGGAATAACCTTGATGGCTCCAGGGCTAATCAACTTCTTGCGCCCAACTTGTCCTACCATTTTAGATGACACATCAACAACTAACTTGCCACTTGCTAGTAACTCCTATGCTTGCTTCCAAAGCTTGCTAATAGTCTCATTAGTCATTCCAAATTGCTTGGCCACATCCTCCAGGGCACCATGTTGAAGATGACCTGCTGCATCTCGCTTTTGATTCAAGAGGAGCATCTGGTAAGCAGCTAGATGCTACTCATTAGTCATACCAGGCTTCTTCCAAAGGTTGATTGAAGCTTTAGAAGCAACTCCAGCATCTTCCTAAATATTGAGTTTGATTTCTTGCAAAGGAAAGCTATTAGTAGTGGTCTCAGTAGCTAACAAAGACTCTACAAGGAAGCTAGCACTAACCAAGTGATTGATAGGTGGATTGAAAGACATTTTGCACACACTAGACATGATTGAAGTTGCATTGGAAAAAATGAGGAAGTAGAGCAGAGTTGTTTTTTGGGGCAAGTGTCACTTGTTGGCATCATTGTAGAGGCCCAAATTTGGAGGGACAATAACAAAGAGGCCAAAATTTGGCGGATTGAACAAAAATTCACTCAAAACAAAAACCCTCAAGTAAGGTAGGAGGCTCAAAATCAACACAAGCTCTAAAACTACCCACCTAATCAAATGTACACTTTTTGTACATGGGTATTTGAGGAGGTGGGCGATTTTAGAACCCTATGCCATTTCAACTTCAAAAATTCATAACTAGTTTCACAAAGCTCCGAAAATTATGAAACGACTTGGATTAGATGTCAATTTCACTTGTCTTTCAAGGAAAATTTATTGAAAAATATTTCAATAAGTTTCACCTCCCCAAAATTCAGTTTCAGCTCTTAGATGGGCACTTTATAGACCTCTTACCTTAGATATCAATTTCTCAGTGATAGAAAGCCACCATGAGTCAACTTTCAATGAGAATTTCAATGCCAAACCTGCTTTTCAAACACACTATAGCTCTACTTTTGGACTAAATTTGAGCTTATTTTAGCTAATTCTTTCTAACCACGAAATTATTTTGGGGCAGAGGAGTACTAAGTTACTATTTTAACATTGCTTTCATGATTCCATACAATCAACCACAATTTAAAATTTAAAATTCAATGTATAAAAATACATGTTAAATACAAGAAACACTTGATGTAAGCATATACAAAATCTTTTACTCTTTTACTTGAAATTGACACAAGTTTAGTTATATTTCTTTCATGACTAATCAACACTTACATAGAGTTAGTTGAAACCAATGTCCACAACAAAAAATGGAAAAAGACTTAGAAAAAGCACATTGTTGACCATAATAAATGAAAAGTTTGTATTGAAAACATTGCTATATACAATATCATGTCATATTTCCTTACAACCTTCTTTCCAAAAAGTGCCTATTAACTTGTGCCATGTTGGGTTCACTTCCCCCCCCCCCCAAAAAAAAACAATGGTGTAAAAGGTGTAAAAGGGACACCTCTTTTACAATACTATCCACAATACTATCCATGTATTCCATATATTATACGGAGACTAGAGGATATACCCGTGTATAAAAACAAATAACTGTTGCATGCAATTGTATTTTCCAGATTGGATTGCTCCAATTCATTCTCTATCAAATGAAATGAAATACTAACCTCCATTTCCTGTTGTTTCTGTTTTTTGAGACTGCGGAAACCAGCTTGTGTTTCCCTGGGACCTAAAGAGTTAATAGGAGACATGATCAGGTGAGTCCCATGACGGGTTTCATTTCTCCATCTTGACGGTCACAATCTGACAAGAATTGCAACACAGGAACACACACGAGTTAATCACATACTGAAATCTGCCAAGTATCACATTGAAGTGATCCAAGTGTCTGCTTCATCACAATGGGATCAACTTCACAAACTTCGTCCTTCAAATTGACCCATTGCCAGATTTGCAACTTCTGTACAGAAGGCCTGCAAAATGGATTCGTCCGGTGAGTAACGAAAATGCCCAGTCCATATTAAACACGATCAGGCGCCACAGTTGTTGTAGAAGTATTGAGGTCCTCTCGGTGTGCCTGACTGCACATTTTCCATCCTGAATCCTTTGCTAGATTTTGTCGATTCAATGCATACGTCCAGCATCCTTTTCAGCATTTTTCTTTCACTCAGGTATTTCTGGGCTTGGAATTCCGCCAAAGGCAACCACTGAATCACTCAACATACGCTATGTTATTGAAACATGCACAGAAACTACACTTAACATGATAGGATTGTCAAATAGACAGATGGCAAATTCAAAGGTTTAAGTACCTTGGCATCGGTCAATTCTGACCTTTGTACTTGTATTGTGGATGACAGTGGGCGAAGTACACACAAGAAGAACACGTCTGACTTGCCGAAAGGCGCCGAGTGAGATTGCCTGAATCAAGGCAACAGTAAAAGGCAACCTTTATCCCTACAAGACCATGGATTCATGGTATAAAAGTGAACAAATGGATTGCTCATATTGTGAGAATATAATTCAGATGGGGTCATATTTTTTACCATCAGGATCATTGACGTATCTTGCATGTGTCGTTAAAAAAACAAATAAAATTGGAGGAAAAAAAATATCCTATAAGAGCTACTTAACACTTCTAAAAGGAACAGAAGCCTAACCTCTGACGTTTTTTGAATTAACATTACGAGAGTAACGGTGACAAGCACATTGAATATGAAGTTAGATAAGCAGTATAATGGAAAAACAGTAAAACTCTGTCCGAACAAGTTGTGGAATTTTGCTGTCCCGGAGGGTAGATGGAATACCTAAACCCGATCACTTCGACAAATTCTGAGTCAACCTACACCATAAAGAAACACGCAATCAGCACAGGAACAGCCAAGATTATTGCAACTAAAGATCCAAAACCATTCATATCACATTAAAAAGGAAACGGTACGAACCCCAGTTTCCTCCCTGAGCTCACGAATGGCTCCGGCGAATATATCTTCACCCTGAGATTTCAGGCATTGAAACAATTTCTTAGCTGCTTAATGATTTGGATATTGGCAAATTAGTTGAAGAGAAGGAGAGGTATTCAAGTCCAATAAGCAGAGAAAATATGGAATTTCTTCAAAATGGCAACTGGAAACGACCACTTGATTCACAGACCTGACGAACTCTTCCTGTTGGCATTGTCCATTTGTCATGAAAAGGGCCATACTTCTCTTGTACGGCTAGAATCTGCATAATGAGAATCAAACTTAACTAGTAAGGTGAAGGATTCTAAAACCAAGTATAGGAACCGGTTTCCGTCTCTTATACTAACCCGTTTTACCAACAAGTCATCCATTCATACAAGCGATTAGACATATTAGCTGGTGGTGTAAGCATGCTATGTGAAATGTCTATGACCACTCATCTCGGAAAGAAAAAAGGGGGCCTTCTACTGTTACTTATTATGTCCTACAACGTCCTACTTTGAAAATTGCATAAAGAAATTTAAACATAATGATAAAATATTTGATCGCAACAGATTTGGCTCATGTGCCTACAGTGATCTCTCCACGTCTCCCAAGTATCTAACTCCTACATAAGTTTCAATGCTAAAAGTGACACATAGTGCCATCTACCTTATATCATCGGCAACAATGACAATATGATATCAATGCTGGTCCACGGCTCCAACGTGGCATGAGGCAAGAGAGCGCATTTCACTGACGGATAGCATCCTGCAAAGAAATTTAAAGCAGTTGTGGAGTGTTGGATACCTCTTGCTGATCATTCAAGACAAAGGCGCCAACTCCAACGTGGTGCGAGGCATTTGCAGGAAGAGTAGATGGTTCACCAGAGAGCCAGTGAACAAGCATCGCATATTCGGATTCGGCATGATGGTATTTGAAACCCTCCTGCACACGGATATGCTTTAGTTAGAGATCTATGCAACAGCAGAAAATAGAGCACACACGACATTATCAAGCGTAACTCTTGACGGTGGGACTAAATCATTTCGAGGGATTTCCCGCAGCATGGACAGATTCATGACCTACACAGCAAAATTAGGGCTAAAGTATAATGTGGTTTGCTCTTGCAAGAGCACAAACATCAAGTTGAGGATCTAAAACCGTTAAGGGCCTGATCTCGTCTCCAACCCTTTTTACCGACAACTTAACAATTGATACACCTGGTTGGCCTTCAATTAGCAAGTTGGGTATAATCACGACTCGGCCACTGATCTACAAATGGAAATGAAGTTTTCTACTGTCACATATGGTGAACAACAACCTCCCACTTAGAAATTGCATAAAAATCGTACATAGTGATAAACAGTTGTTCCCAACAACTTTAACTCTTGTGCCAAAGTGATACATCCACAGCTCTAAACCGATCTTCCAAAATTCACGCTCCTGTATGAATGTTAAAGTACTTATAAAGACACGCAATTAGTACCCTCTACCATATCCCCAAAACAAGTTGAGAGTTACCTGGATTGCTGGATGCACGAAAAGACTGTACTCAGTCGGTAGCTTCAACCACACACCCTTTTTTTTCTGCCAGAAAACGAAACAAAGAAATCAACTAAACTCCAATTTGAATTCACAAAATGTCGGTTAAAGATGTGTCCCATTTTCCGGGGAGGCCCAAACCCGTGCACAAAATTGAAAGATACAGACTCACACTAATGTCCATTCACATCTCCCGTTATTGTTTTACCTGGCTCCTCCAAAGCTTCAGAGAAAGATGCAGAGAATCAACGAAAGCGGGGGCATCTGTTGGAGACAAGCTTCGAACATCTACAACGACGCCTCCAAAATTGTCCTCTTCCGCTGGCAAACAACGTACTGGATTCCTTCCCTCCACCTCCGCTTCCAACCCAGCCATTTGTGTAATTTCAGAAAAATTAGGTCAAATCAGCCGCTTCCGGAATTGGAATTCTGACAGGCCCAGCGCCCCAAATCCGGCCTCTACAAAATGAAAGGTTGCCCTATTTGACTACTACGATCTTTTTAATGATGCGGTGAAATCATTTGTCCTTTCCCCGCGTGTTTCAGGCTTGTCTACACTAGGGGTTTATTTTTGGACTAGTGTCCCTAGTGCTGGCTTCACTGCACAGGCCAGATTTGGGAGGGCTAGATTCACAGTGGTCAGATTCTGACAGATTTGGCGAATTTAAAAAAAAAAAAAGAAGCCCTGGTCTACACTACCAATTGGTATGGTCCATTTTTGTGAATCTCATTTTGAATGATAGTTTAATTGGAATGAGTTCAGAAGGGTCTCAATTTTGGAAAATATGCTTTGGGCGCTTAAGGGTTAAGGCCAAATTTGGAGGTAGAGTAAGGTACTAATGAAAACCTCTCACCCTTGGCTCTTGTATCAACGGTGCTATTTTGTGAGCCTGTGAGCATGAGCGTGAGCATTGAGCTCAAAAATTTGAAAAAGCATTAGAAACTTACTAATATTTCCAAAAAAATAGATTTCATCTTAAAATTTGAATCAAAATTTATTATTTTTAGTAAATTTTAGTACCTACTACCATAGACCTATTGTTGTGGACCTATTACTGTGGGTATATAGAATTCAAATGAAAATTCTAATTTTGAATCTTATTGAGTAATATATATTATGAAGATGAAGAATCCAATTGATGTGAAAAGATGAATGGAGATGGAAATAAGTTTGCTTAGAATATTGGTTGATCATTGTCCTATAAGAACATAGACCCTCCCAAGGTCAATGGGAATACACCAATAATTTCTTTTTGAGGTGTTATTATTGATTTTTTTTGGATTTTTTTTTAAAAATTTGATAAGATTTCATTACATATGTCAAAAGAACTTAGCCACAACAAGTTTCATTTTTGTTGATCACTATCTTGTAGTAGTATGAATCTTCTCAGAACCGATAGGGATAGTACCTTCACTTATGTCTTAATGTGTTGGTAATTAGACTTGTCAACATTTTAGAAAAATATTTTAAAGATTTTACGAAAATATTTGGTTGATAGGGATTATTTGTGTAAGGAATGAACTTAGTTTCACCCAAATGTTGACTAGTTGATCATTGTCTTCTTGTAGGACCTCCTAGGTGTTAAACTCTTCTATTTTGATCAAATTGTTGTTTGATTGATTACTCCCCTCTTGCTACTTGGTACCTCTCAAAGCTAAGGGGAGCCACCCACCCAAGGAAAATTTCAAAAATAAAAAATAAAAATAAAAATTGTCTTTTTGTTTGTTTGTTTGTTTTCAAAATTTTCCTTGGGTGGGTGGCTCCCCTTGGCATTGAGAGGTACCAAGCAACAAGAGGGGAGTGATCATGAAAAATTAATTTTCAATGGAACAACCATATTTGATTTTAAAAAAAAACTAATTAATTATCATTTTTTTCTTCTTAAAATCTAGTGAAGTCCAATGAATGGCATATCAAGGTTATTCAAGCGTCCACAGTAATAGGTATCAATAAAATTTATTAAAAATAGGAAATTTTAAACCGAAATTTCAGATGGAATCTCTAAAAAGTTGTATGCTCACAAGCTCACAAGCTCACAAAATAGCAACCCTACTACCCACAACTACCCACAAACTAAAATTCCTCATAATTTTCATCTCATTGATAAAAAAAAATGGAACAATTCAAAGCTTACCACACGTACATAAATTTAGAAAATCAATTCCAAATTTTTATTTCTGAAAAAAGTGATTTTTAAAGAATTTTTTCAAGTTGCCTAGGCTACCAACCAAGGAATGAAAATGACATACCATGCAATAACTTTTTAACCATATAGTCAAAAGTTATGAAAATTGTTGGGCCTTAAAGCTACTCCTTGGGCACATGTTGTGTGAAAATTTCAAAGAAAATAAAATAAAAACTCCTTTCGTAGAGAGTTGCCCCTAATTGGTATGTTGCTAAATAACATAGTTTGGGCGTTCAAGGGCTAAATGAGATAGGGAATTTTTCTAAATCCAAGCATGTTCAAGAAATGTAACAACTTGGAGAGTATAAGTATTGGGTTGTTTTTTTAAGAACCCTAGCAAAAGAAATTGACAAGTGCATCAAAAATAGGGCTCCTAAAGTCCTAATATGCTCAAGATGTGTTAGACACTCTTGCAGTCATGTGTAAAGTAGACACACCCGTTTCAAAGCACTTACCTAAATTTGTGCCCTATAAAATCTAGAAAATGAGTAGATCCTAGATTCAAAATATTCAACCTATATACATCAAAATTAAGGCATGGTTTCAGAAATCTATTAAGTTGGACTTTGAAAATTTACAATTAATTCATATAATATCCAAAAAATTGAGAACAAGTATATGGACTCTTTTTAAGTTGCCAATAATATCTATTGTAAAATAATTTATGGTAATTTAATAATACAACTAGTCTATATAACTCAAAATTAGGTTGTGGCTTCTTCTACCTTAGTGTAGAAAAATGTAGATACTCTAAGATCATCCTCAATTCAATTTGAAAAAGTCTACATGATATATATATATATATATATATATATATATATATATATATATATATATATATATATATATATATATATATCACAATGATGATGATGATTATATCACAAAAGCATCAAACTATTTCACTATAGTTTTCATCATTAAAATACTTTAATCTTTTGGCACTTGGAAAAGGATTTCAATACATTTTGAAATCAATGTGTTTTATGGAAAATCAAATAAGATTTGAAAAAAAAATCTTAATTATTAAAAATTTAATCTTGATAGGTTGACATTATGTAAATAACGAAGGCAACTATGTCTTATGAGTGACACTTGTCTACTTCCTTTTTTACTTAAGTTTATGAGTGTACCTGAAGTAACTCTTTGAAGTTTCTTTTGGCTTCAAACATGTTTGATGTCAAAGTATCAATTCAAATTTTTCTATATAATCTAATGTCTATTTTAAAATGAAAACCACTCTTCAATCTATGTGTGATTGTTCTAATCAATCTACATAATACATACCTTTCAACTATTGATCCCATCTATATTGATTGTTATGAATCCTCATCCTAATACAAGGCCAAAAAACCAACACAAAATTGAAGACTTTGCAAAATATTCAAGGCTACATAACTCTAAATTGTCTTAGAAAGTCATAATAATTTGACAATGATATGATGAAGCTATCCTGTAACTACAACATAATTGAATGGACCAGTTAGGATTTTCTTCTTTGAGTAAGCTATCTATATGGTGATTGCCTACAAAAATAAAGCTTTCTACACCTAAGGTAACTACACCTAATTGTGACTTGTTTCTAGAATGGAACCCTATAAATTCTTGCCTATAATGTACAACCTTTATTCATGAGACCTTAGGGTCAATTTTAGGTACGCCTATTCTGTGTACTTCAAAAATTTATAGTTTATTCAATTGATGACCATAAAATGCATTAGAAAAGAATCTAGAATTTTCTACTGACTAACAACAGGCTCAATGATAAGAACCATATCCAAACCCTTATTCAGATGGTTTTAGGCACTGATCATTTATATTTGCTTAACATTGAATGCAGTTTTCTCAAGGCAGGACTATGGCAAGTCTCTGTGAACACATTTTGTGTGAGCATAGGCATGCTGCACAGATTACTGAGATTAGTGAGGGGAAAAAGAAGAAGAAATCCATGAATTTGTGGAAGCTGTTTGTCAAGATATATGGTGCCAAGAATGCGTTCAAATCTAATTCTATTGATGAGACAATGGTTGGAAAATTTGAATGCAGCAGATAGAAGAAAGCTTGAGTAAGTTAGCATTCACATTCCTCATGTGGAGAATTATAATCACAAAGGACATGCCCATTTCATGAAGTCTCTTCAACTGATTGCAAATTTACATTAATTCTATCTTTTGCAATATGTATGTAAAAGAGACGATTGGTAGAGAAATTGACAAAACTCGCCTGCCCGGCAACCAAAACAGCAGACCACTGAGCTCCTTGAAGAGCTCACAAAAAACCTTCAGTGTTTTTACTCTATACAGTCTCGTACTAAGTTAGTCCTAGGCCGAAATTTACCTACTAGTTTTACATTCTCTACAACATGGATGTTAACAGCAATGCTCTGACTACTGCCATGTTACTGTTGGTCAATAAATAGTTTCCCAAAACTAGGTTTGCAAATAATTTGTACTTGAAAATTGCCGATTATAGCCTCGAGTAGATTGTAATTAACAGTAGTCTTGCCAAGACCCATCCTCTCTTACATACTGTACTTGTTGAATATCTTTAAAATTGCTCATCAGATTAAAAACTCCAGAGTCTGTTCCCTCCTTGAAATTTCTTCTTCAGTTGTTGAGACCTCATCTGCCAGAGCAATATCACCTGGGTTGTCACATTTTGGGAGGTTTGTACCATTCTTCTCGCCTCGAACAACCTGCAGATTTTCTCCCATTAGTCCCTTCAATAATTCAATTTCTGACTGATCTGGTGATTAATATTCTAAATCAAACTTAAACCCTAATCCAAAACTACAGAATGACTGTGATATGAGAATAATAGGAAGACCAGGGTAAAAATCATGAAGACAAACTGAAAATAAAATCAGCGTGTTTCAGTCTCTTACATAGCTGCCTTCTGCGTCTTTGTACAGGACAAGCATATCCCGCTCTTGCAGATTGTGTGCCCTAACAAAATCACCTGCAGTGACGGCAGCAAATATGTGGGAAATTGCAAGTTTCCACCTGTAATAGGTGTTTGAATACTAAATAAATGGAATACCAAACCTCTCTCAAATGGAGACAGAGAATCAAACTTGAAAATAAATTCAAAAAAGCACAATGATGATCGAGTTCATTAACCAATTGGCAAAAGAGAAAAGACTTACGGGTGTTTTCTAATAGATACATGCGACTCTTGTTGTTTGACCAGAACCTGGTAAGAAGCGAGTGCACACGTTAACCATAGCCCCATGACTAGTAAATTTTATTCAAAACAACTAAAGTGAAATTGCTCACCGTTAGATGAATCAACAATCCATGGAGCCAGAACTTCAAATACAGTAACCTTAACAGTGTCTTAACATACCTGTAACGAAAGGTCCAGCTTTGACGAGTGTCAAAGTCTGCCATGGTTAACAGCAGTCCTTCACTGGCAACTAAATGCGGCAAGTATGCTTCTGCTTCCTTCTGCATTTCAACAGAATAATAATGTTTTAAGAAAATCCACATGCCAACTGGCTCCAAAAACTGAAGTACAACTTACACCTATTCTTCATCCATCTGTGTTTTTAAAACACAACGCCGTACACTTCACACTTTCTGTAAAACAGGTAACATTCACCTTCATGCAGACCCCATGCTTTGACAACTGCTAATAAGATAGAGATCAGAGAATCTCTCAGTACCTTGGGAAGCACAATACGCCCAAGACTGTTCACACCACTTGGGCTCAGTTGTTTTGCCAATAGGAACATCAAGTCCTTTGAATCGAGTGCCTGTATCCCCTGCAAAACAATATTAGAAAAAACAATGGCATTCATTGCTAAAAGAATAGGAAATCCAATTATAGCATAACTGCTAAAAGAAAAGAGAGAAATTAAACAGTCTTATACACATACAAACCCTCACAAACTTTGAAACGCATTCTTCGAACTTAAACTAGAATCGTTTGGCTTGCCAATCTACCAGCACATTAAAAAATCATGTCCTACTCCAGCCAAGGAATCCAGCTTAGAAGTCTTTAGAATTTCTATTTCATCACATTCATTTGGCAGAATTTCTCAACGTTGACACTTTTCCAGGCAGGCGCCTAACTGAGAACTGAAACCCTTAAGAATATATCCTAGTTTACTTTCAGAGCTTTGCACAGTTCAATACATGTCACAATTGCTTCTCTAAGTCAAGCCAGTTGATACAACTGACGTTTTAGTCACAAATAGCCATCTTTAGCCAAGGTGGACTCCCTGTTCAGAACGAACAAGACATGATTTGCATGCACAAGCGCAAATACTAAGCAACCAAACCCTGATGAAATCATACGAATGTTGAAAATGGTACTTCAAAGTGAGCATGCCTGTCCAGCAGAAGCCACTGACGGATCTCCGTTTTCTTGCTTCCGGGGTTGCACAGCAGCAGGTTTATGATCAGCAGAGTGCTCTTCATTTTCGTGCACTCTACGACTGGCAGTGCGGCTCCTGCGTGACGCTTTGGACATGGCCATATCCGGCGCCTGCCCATACTGATCAGGCACGAAATAGGAAACCCCCATCATGGGCAGGTACATTGGTTGCATTCCCAAGTACACAGGGCCATAGCTCGCGAACTGTGGAGGAGGAGGAGGAGGAGGAGGATATGGGTAACAGTAGTTTGGAAAATAGCCACTCGGGTGCTCCATGTAGCCCATGGGGTAAGGATCTCGTCCTGCGAATGCCCAGTCTTCCTGGCCTGGAATCTCCAAATTCGGGGGAAACTGTCGATTCGTTTCCATACCTGGAATCCGTGGATTCAGCCTCATCAGAACAACTTACAGCAACCGAGTTCGTTCGTTCGTTCGTTCGTTCTCTATTTCGCAAGGAAACGTCAGTACTTCCGCCCAGGGGTAGCCACTTCCACCCGTCGGCAACTTCAACTGCGAAAGAATTAAGTTTGCTCTAGGGATCAGCTTGGACATTACGAAATTACTGGCATCCTTCAATTTTGAAACCCCATCGTAGATAGCCCCCAACCCCTGTCACGCTAGTTCGGTCCACAGAATATCACCTTCGATCAAGGAAACTCGACAAAGTACCGTTATACGAGGTTTAAATAATTATATCATTTATTTTCAACCCAGCGAAATTATCTACCTGGCTGATTGTTTCACTCCGATCCAGAAGTCTTTTCAGTCTGATAAGCACACATGCATGAAGCCCAACCTGAGCTCAAAAACTCAGCCCATGCACGCATGATCACCAACCTTACAAACATTGCACTATGTGCTTACATATACTCGCCTGATCCGATCCGACAGATCAAAACCAAACGTTAGCTCAACGAAATCGGCCACTCGGTCACTCGGTCCTCGCAGCAGTAATTGATTATTTACAAACCCACGACTACTGATCAAAATCCTAGACTCATCGCATGGATCCACGAGTACGTACGTCGGCTAGCTTGCTGGCCATGGCGGCCAGGGGCAACTCAACTGAGCGCTACGAGATTCAAACGTAGCGGATCGAGACTGAAACCTTACCGACAATGAACGGAAGAAATTGACACCCCACTGGAACTGATCAATCGATCGTTCAGCGGACAGCTTTAGCGCGCACCAGATCCAGCACTCACTCCACTCGCAGGAGAGCGAGCAGGCAGTGAAAGATCAGGCAGGAACCCCGAAAAGCGACGCTTGGATTGTAGCGCGCTAGTTCCACTCCAGCAGTGCCTTGCAGCCCCAAGACCTGGGAAAGTGGGTCAGACCCGCAACAGGGGCAACTGGGGCCACGGGCGTCACTACAGTAGAAGCCAGCAAGACTGTGCTGAAATGTTGTATTTTTTCATTCTGTTGCGGACTAGACTGTGGCAAGCAACTTCCTGGTCGAACTGGAGCGGCTGGCTTTGACAATATATATGTACCTGAACGACAAACGGGGTCTTTCTTGCCCAGCCTTGCCCCGCCGCCCGCTGTCCTGTCCGCCGGAGTGGGAGCTCCTTGCAGATATTAACTTGTCCGCCCTGTGGTGCATGCCGCACAAGCCTGGCCTGGATATGTGGGCTGACGTTCTGGCAAGCTGGGACCAGATATTGAGGCATTGGATATCATTCGGGGCTTCTTAACTTTTAAGTTAATATCCAAGGTCGGGGATTTCATTTCGGAATGTTGCGCATGTTGACTGCCTAGCTAGCTTGCCTGATCAACTGAGGGACTGCTACTGCAGCGAATCTAACTTAGTTGATTGTTGAATGGAACTTATTGCTGACTGCGTGCCGTTTAGCTACCACACGTACTATCGATATCTGCAGTAGCTAGTGTGCGGGTGCATGCCTCGGCAGTGCGAACGAGATACTTCTCCCGGGGCCTGTATCGATGCATGAATGGAGGGCTTGCCGGCTAGCTATATATCTACAGTAGGCGTAACTGAATGAATCTTATATCAATTCATTGATATGCATGGAAGGAACTGAAGCTAGGTCCCGGGCCCTGTATCGATGGCTTGCTGGCAAGGCGTGATATGACAGTCATTTACAGTCCTGTCGATAAATGAAGCGGACTTGATGGTCCCGTCGCCCGTCGCTTCCGGTCTGATGCATGAGGACTGACGGATTGGCCTCTGTGACGCGAGCGGATGAGGAGTTTGCATACTGTACAGTACTGTACTGCACTGCACTCACTGACGGGGGGTCTGGACCGGAACTGACTGGGTCCATCAAAGCTGCCAGTCTGGAGGATGTTGTGTTGTTGGCGCCTTACTGCGACATCCCTTTCAGTTTCTAATCGGGCTCCACAACGACTGTTTTTTTCTTTTCTTTTCTTTTTTCTCTCTTTTTTCAAATTGAAAACTGAACGTAAGTTAATTTCTCAATTGCATTTCTTTCTTTTTCTGGTTTGGACAGCAACTGAAACGCTGGCTAGTTTTGTTTTGATTTGTTTTTTTTTGGTTTGGTCACTTTGGTGCTCTGTCACGGACTCGGAGGTTTGCTTTAGGATAGTTTAGTTCAGCGGCAGAATATACATATAAGTTGCAGTAAGTCTTTAAGTGGAGTGGAATCGCCCTGAATGGGAATCTAGGGGACAGTGCCACTTGGCCAGGATCGAAGTTTGATTTCGCATGGTTTAATTTTGTGGACCCATCTAGGCGACCTGCTCCAAAAATATCTCCCCCTGCTGGAACTCTGGAAGCCGTTGGAAAATAGGTGGAGCTTGTTGTTTTCTGTACTTTTCACGGATGATAAAATTTGAAAAAACTGGATTCATAGTTGGAATCAAGAATATTCAGTTAGGTGGCAGACGATGAGAAATACAAAATTAGCCAACCGCAGAATAGGCAAGGGGGGAGAGAGTCTTACATTTATCTACCCCAAGGTGAAGAAGAATTGGAGTGGGTTTTGCATCTTGGGTCCACAAAGATGTAAAAAAATTTGGAATACTTTTCAGTCAGAATTTTTTTTTTAATTTTGAAAATATGGCCAATGTGTAGACCTTTAAGCCCTAAAAGAATAGGTGGTAGAATAGATTTTTCAAAATTGTGAAGATGTATTAATAATGAAAATAATGCAACTTAGAATGATAATTTAATGATGACTCTTAAACAAATGTGATCCATACATCATATCCATACATTTTGATCAACTAATACACAAATCATTCAATATTTATTTATTTTTTGATGCCCCCTCTGTCCTGTTTTGAACTTATTTGGGCATAACTTTTGTTTCTACCTTTCTGGGCACCAAATGAAAAAATAATAATATTTCCAAGAAGATAATAAATTTTTCTATCTTCATATAAAGTTTTAATAAATCAAGACAAAAATTGAGACCATAGGTACATACCAAAAATCCCATTTGTCCCTTTAGGGGTTAACTCAATTTTTTTTAAATTGAAAAAAAAATCATGAAATATAGATTGTTTATTTAAAAATTACAACCATTGGGATTGGCATTTTTCAATTCCATAACTAAATTCTCAACAATATAGTATTTTGAATCATTCTCCACTTCTTTCTACTTACTATTTTTTTTCCTATATGTTGTACAATTCCAAATGATTTGAATTTTTTTCAAGCATGTAGCCAACTTGCCTTGAAGAATGAATCCAAAAATGCACAACCGTTTTAGATTTTTTTTTCATACAAATGTGACCTTGTGAAGTGAAACTACCCAGTTTTTTGCAAGGCCAAAAAAAAGGATTTCCATCACTTCAAATGCTAATATCTTGCAACTTTCTATGTGGTAGGAATTACTGAAATTTTTTTTGCATCTTTTCAAACCAGCTTACTACAAGATCTTATAATCATATATGTCTAAAAATGTGTTTTTTTCCTAAAATTCTGTACTTGTATTAGGAATTTCTATTTTGGAGTGTTTTTGGTGAAAACAATAGTAAAAACCTATAGGGTTAAAGAACTAATACAAGAATCTTCAAAAAACTGATGGATGAAAAGATGCATCTTTGTATGCTTGGGATGTGTTTTACATTAATTAGTTGTTTGAAATTTGAATGTCTAGTCCTTTAAAGGTTAAAAAGATTGTACATTTATACCCTCATAAGATCAAGCATAAAATAATTATATACTTAAGAAACATAAAAAAACATAAAATCTCAAAAAAATATAAAACTTTGATGTTTTAAATTGTGGTAAATAGAAAAACAATTCTAAAATTTTTTTTTTTAAAAAAATTTGTAAAAAACTCTATGAAGATGGTCATTCACCAAAAAGATCCACCTTAATTAACTTTTCCATGAGTCAAAATGCATGCAAAAAGAAACGTACTTTTAGACTTCTATATAGTATTTTAATAAATAATTAAATATTTCCAAAATTCCTTGCTCAAAATTCTATAGAAGGGTACTCAAGAATAGATCAAACCTCTAAATCTCTAAATGAGTCATAATTATTTTCTTAAATTAATATTACCTAACAACTTTATTTTAGGGGGATAGGGAATAGATGTAAATTTAAAATGGTCCTATCTACCTTCACATATTGAAGAAACTAAAAATATATTAAAGAAAATTATACCAGAAAGTAGGTTTGACAAAGAATCGGATAATGCACTAGTACAAAAAAAAGAATGGTGATTGTTTAAAGTAAGTGAATCTATTGTGTGTCAAATGGGAATAAAATCATTCTGGAAAATTATATTAGTGGTATGCATTTGAAAACTTGAGTGCACACCACAATTTTGTCCACTATGGGCTTGGATTGTTGCAAGAAACACCCACACTCCTTTTTGTCCCAAAACAATCTATTTTAGTTAGTATAATGAATTTTGGAATTTTTTTAAGTGAAATAAAATAAGGATAATTTATAAATAATTTAAAACAATATATTTATAAAAATGTAGATCTAGAAAAAGTTATCTCTAAAAGTTATGCACAAAAAAAGAGTGATGAAAAATACCAAGAAAATGGATACTTTGATGCTTGATTTTTAAAAAATAGTGAATAAATAAAATAAAAATTGTACATTTTTCTAACTTGAAGAATCTCCTTTTCAACCATTTGCATCTTTGGGAAGGAAAATAATGTCCTCTTCTAGTGTGCAAAGGTAGTACACTTTGAGCACGTGGAAAGTGGACAGTTTACTATTTTAGAAAATCTCTTTGCATGCTTGTTAAAAACTTTAGCTTATGAAAGTCCTTCTATCCTGATTTTGACCTTCAAATTTGCATTTCGGATCAAAATAATACTAAAACATCTAAAATGGCAAAAGTACACATCCAATTGGGGACTTTTACAAATATTAAATGAATTTTGAGAAAGTGAAAAAAAATTCTTAATGTCTATAACTACCACATGTACCTTCATTTCAAATTTTGTATAAAATCGATATACAATGAAAAAGTTATGAGCAAAAAAATACCCATTTGAGGCCAAGCAGACAAAAAAAAGGACCAATTTTTTTTTGCAATCACCCATTTGTGTCTACAATGGGCTCATTCACTTTAGTTGTAAGATGCATGAAATTAAATTAGTTTTGGTTGCATGGAATCAAATGACACATAAACTTCATTGTTGATTAATGGTGTGAAAATGGAGGTTCTTTGTCAAATATTGAAAACCTATCCACAGATGGTTGTAAACATTCTTAATTTTTTGAATTTCATAAGAGCCAATAGTTTCCATGTGTTTGGTCATTTGAAGAACAAATTTTCATGTTGAAAAGTGAAAGATCTTCATTTAGTTTCTTGTCTACAATTTTGTTAGTTAATGTTATATCAATATGCATTAATTGAATTATAGTAAGCTCATGTAATCATGATTTAAAAAGAAAAATTTATATGGGTTGCTTTTTTTTAAAATAGAGTGCATGGATTGCAAACTTTCGTGGGTATATTGTGTAGTTTCAAAATTTGGTGTCGTTCTTAACCCTTAGAGGACTAAGGCCTTTTTTCTGTGAAAAATCAGTCAAAACTGCCATTTCTATAGCAAAGAGTAAATAAATTTGAAAATTGTATTTTTTGCACATCTAACCCTAGGATCTTACACCTAACTAGTATGAGAATGAGTGGGATAAATTCCGAAATTTTAAGTGCAAAAATTACAAGATATGTGCATTTAAAGTGAAGAAAACAGTTTTTTCATTCAACACAATGTGGAACTAGATTATTTGACTTTGAACCTTCTTAAATCTTAACTTTCATTTTCTACATAAATTTGAGCTTTAAATCTTTTCTTTCTATCTTGTACCTACTTCTACTTAACAATTATTTAAAGAATAATTTTTTTTCCCCTATACTCTCAACTCAATTATCCACTATTAAGATTTAAAGCTCTAATTTGGTGAGATAGTTCTAGAAAGCAAATTGAACCATGTGGACCTTTTTTCTTAAAATTGTAAGAATTGCATACAAAAATGAATCCTACTAGTTATTTTTCAAGAAGATGTTCTAATTGCCCCCAAAATAAGATTGTCTGTAACTATCTCATAACAAATCCAAATGGAATGGATCAAAGCTTTCCATACAGAAAAAAACATTAACTATGAGGAAAAAAATTCAAAAAGTAAAATTCAAATTTTTGAAGTTTTTTTTTTAGCTTATTTGGGCATAACTTTTGTTCTTGGGCACCGAATGAAAAAAAATTATATTCCCATGAAGATAATCAATTTTTCTATCTTTATGAACAATTTTAAAAAATCATGAAAATAATTGAGACCGTATGTACCTTACTGAAATCCCATTTGTCTCCCAAAGGGACAATGGTCTTTTAGGGGTTAAGACTTCTTTTTGGACTATGAATTTGAAGTTTCTTTTGGGTCTCTAAAGATGAAAGAACTTTAGGTGTTCAAGAATAATTGTACATAAATTTATATCAATTATTAACCCCTAAATGTATTTGACTCTGTTTTCACCCAAAATGCTCAAAAAATGTCATTTCTATTACAAGTACCAAATTTTGGAAAAAATCTCACTTTGGGACACATGTTATCATTGGATCTCTTAGTACGCTAGTTTGAGAAGATGTGGAAAAAATTTGTGTGAAAATTTCAAAGGAAAAAATTAAAAATTTCATTCATAGTGAGTTGTCCAAAATTGCTATGTTGCCGTAAAACGTTGTTTGAGCATTTAGGGATTAAGCAACCCTACATGGGGGATAGGTTTGGCATTCACCAAGTAGTTTTCTCAAAAAATGCCAAAATTCTCTTGTTCCACGTATCCCTAAATCTTATGAAAAAATGTCATCAATCACAAGATTTAGTATGACATGGACCTTCCAAAATTTGACATAGAAATTTGATTTTTGTACTTTTGTGATGAATGTGAATTCAAAGCACAATATATTAGAATAATATGAGATGAGGATCTGAAATGAAAGTTGATTGAGAAAAATTATTTCAAATTTTAGATAGAAATTTTCTTTTAAAAGAATGTTTTTATTTTTGAATAATTTTTAGTTTTAAATAAATCAATTTTGGATGTAAAAAACATATGATATTGTGTAATTTTTTTATGACACAAAACTTACAAATGAAATAATTAATTCAGTATTAGGATTTTTAAAAATTTGGTATAGATCAAAATCAAAATTGTTTAAGCTTCAATATTTCATTTAAGCCAAATATCCAAAATGGATGTTTTGGAAGTTATAATCAAGTTTGCCCAAGTTTGATTGCAATTTTATTTTATTTAGTAAAATTTTAGAACTATGCATATAAATATTCAATACCAAGGAAGGTCAATCAGTCCATTGTTTTGTTTCTAAATAAATATGTCTTGTAGTTTTGATTCTAATGGAAAATGCAGTTAGGATAATGCATTGGTTTTAGGAATAAAAATCACTCACTCGTCCTATTACTAATATTTGTCCAATACATATAGATGCAACAATACAAGCATGTAGTCACTATCTTATCCTAGTGTATTGTCTTAAAAAATGCTTATGGTGAAGAAAAAAATAATATATATTTTAAAGCACAATTGTAATCATTTTTTGTTTCCTTAGCACAAAGTATAGGCTAGAATAATTGCTTAAAATGGCACTTTTCACTCCACAACCATTGTTAGTACATCCAATTCTTTCAATCTACATTTGCTTCAAGCATCATAATCTTACCATTGCTTATAGCATCCTTCCCTTATCTTGCTCAAAACAATATACATCTAGCTGAAACAACTATTGTAAGCTTGACACAACCGAGACATCCAATGTTTTTTAAAACATTACTTGGAGCATTCACCTCGAGATTACATCATTCAATTCAACAAGATAGTTGCTTAAAGCATTCACAAGTACTCATTTATACATACCACAATTCTATGGACTTAATTATACAATATTGACACAACTTGAAACTACTACTTATAACTCAATTATCTAATCTTGGATACACTCACAATTTCAACCAACATATCCAATCACTAGGGCTGAGAATACAATAAAATCACACACTCAGATGTCCAATCACTAAGACTTACACAATAATTAGAAATAAATGCTTATAACTTTATTACTAATAATATAACAAAAAAATACACAACTATAAGCAAAGATGCCGAAACCAACAGTAATTGTTGCTATGGATCAAAAACAAAAGAAAGAGATGGGCCACCCTCAACTATATGCTTTATCTAGCTTCAAGCAACCTTCTCAATCTACATTGGTTAAATTGTTTAAAATTCAACTAGCTAAAAGCTATTCTTGAAATTCCACACAAATTCCTTAAATCAATTAACATACAAGCTTACATTACCACTTACTTCTAAAACCAACAAAAATTTAAACTCTATTTATACATCTTTAGAAATTTAAAAAATGGATTTAATAACAATATTTCACACTCACACCCAGGCACGTTTATTTCTTGGGATACAAGGACCTTTAGGGATTAAAATATTGTTTGCAACGGTGATTTGTTGTCTAATATCAAAAAATTAGAGAAATTGATTTAGAATCTTCATTTTTTTGGTATATATATATATGAAAGGACAACAATCTATTACTTCTAGATTAACAATTATGAATTAAAGAATGTCATATGTATCTCAAAATAAACAAGTTATTTATATTTAATTATATGGATTCAAGTGTATACTTAGGGCTACTACTAGTATACATATATACATCTTTTAGACAATTAAAACTTTTTTTTACTATGTTATGCTTATCATTTTAAAAGAACATGGAAGTAAATCTTTAAAATGATGTTTAAATTCTACTAGGCCTTTCAATAATGAAGATTTCAATGATACGATAAGCATAAAAAATAAATTATCATGTAAAAAAAATTATTTTTTCTTGGTTTTGTGGCCAAAATTCTCGTTTGAAAGTTTTAATTCTCAATGTTTGTAAACCATCAAAACTCTAGGTAGGAAAAGCATTTGCTATTGTTTGATCAAACTAAGATAAATAAACTTGAAATGAAACAACTTATTAGAAATATTTTCAAATTTCTAACAAGAAGATTTGTATGGAATTCAAATTTTGAATAAAGTAAATCATTAAACTACACAAGACAAAGTTAATCCCTATAGTTCTTTGACTATGTTTCATTAAAAAACGTATAAAAGGGATTGTTTTGATGACAAAGGCCCTTCCAAATATGACAAATGAAATCCAGTTTCTTTTTAGCATAAGATCTCATAGTAGACTACTTCATTATGTTGTAGTAAGAAAATGGGAGGTTCTAATTGCACATATTGCAAGATTATATTGTTTGATGTTGAAAAAAATATTGGGGGGGATCTAAATTTCAAACAACTTTGGTTTGGGGAGGCTTTTGCACAAGTTAATTTTACTTTCTTTCTTGAACTATTTTTTCTTTCTTTTTGTGACAAAGTTGGGCACATACACTAGTAGAAAACAATGTTTTTGTCAACAAAATTCAGCTAACTTGTTTTTGTGTTTTTTTGCCAAAAAACAGGAAATTTGCGTTGATTGCAACATAGTTTTCAGAAAATTGAATTGCGGTCAATGCAATTTTTTTGTTTTTTTGGCAGAAAACACAATAACATGTTAGCTGAATTTTATTGTCAAAAACATTGTTTTCTACTAGTGCATGTTCAAAAAAATTCATAACATTTTAAATTGGGGAACATGTAAAAAAATCCAATAGGGAACTAGCTTCAAGATAGGTCTCATACAAAGCCCTTTTTCAACAATTTTTGGCTTGAATATACAATAATTTCTTCAAAATGTGCATGGTGCAGTTTTAGACTTCAACTAAACCTAGAAGAGGAAAAAAGAAAAAAGAAAATCGCCCAAAATATCAAACTTTGGCAAGCTCGATCAATCTATATTCAAGCTGAAGTAGAGGGCAATTAGGCATATTGAGCCTACCATAGGAGGAAGTTGGGTCAAGGTTAGGGAAGCCCAACTCATCTCAAATCATTGCCACTAGATCAAGTCATCTCTTTGATTTTGAAGTTGTTCCCCATTCTCTCGACTTCAGAGATGTTCTCTAATTGAAGTACTAAAATTTTAAGATAGAATGGAATTAAATTTCATGGAACTTAAAGTACCCATCACCTATATCCTTTCCCACAACTTTTAAGTCCACTAAGTTTGAAAGCATGGAATGGGAAAGAGAAGCTCCTTATACAAGTGGTGTGGTATGAAGTAAGATGATCCATATAGGTTATATAGAATAGATTACTAGAAACTCAACCGCTCATAATTAGGTGAAAAGTAGGAATTGTGTTCAAATTATAATATTAGACCTCATATTGGCATAGTAAAATAACTTTTCTAAAAAATCTTTGAATTAAGAAAAATTAGGTAATCAAGCTAAATTTCATCTACAAAAATCTATTTGAGATTTCAAGTCTTCAAAAGTTATGGACAAATTTCACAGAGAGGTTGGAAGGGACATTTTATTTGACATTTTTCAATCATCTTCTTTGAATTCTGTCCATGATTTTTTTTGGAGGCTTAGAATTACAAAGGAAATTTTAGAGATAAAATTTAGCTTGATTTACCGACTTGTTTTAGTTCAATTTGTTTTAGAAAAAGTTATTCTACTATGACCAAATGAGGTCTAAAATTATCACTTAGAATACCATTCCTAAGTTTTGACAATGAGCGTTCAAGCTCTCATCTTCAAATTATCTCATATCCTTTGAAGATTCATGATAAAAAATGGATTGGAATATAGAAATGACCTCTACTACTATTCACTCTTTTGAATGTTAATGATGCAATTGCTTCCAATTGCCTCCAAATTTTTTGGGGAAGGTAGTTTGTCAAATGACAAATTTGTAATTGACTCAATGGACTCTTTTGGGGGTTTGAAATTCTTTATTTTCAAATGTGCTAGTTAGAAGTAATTGCCATGTTTAGGTCAAAGGAAACCTATCATGTAATGATTGCCTCCTTGCCACCACCTTCTGCATTGTGACAAATTTATGTACCCCAAAAAATGTCAGAGAAGTACCTAGGTTTGAAATTGGGGCAAGAAGTTGCCTAAGGCCTTGTCCAAGCTCCTTTAGGCATTGCAATACAAATTTCTCTCTAATGTAAATTACCTTGCATGTGTTGCCCCTTGTCCATGAAAAATAACATTTTTTCCCATAACTTTGCATAGGAACATCCAATTGTAATTTTTTTTTGTGGGGTGGCAAGGTACTCCTTGTCCCCACATCCAAAAAAAATTAAAAAAATATAGAGAATTTTTCTATTTGTAGCGAGTTGCCCAAAATTGCTATATTGCCAAAAAAAATGTTGTTTGGTCCTTTAGAGGTTAATCTTCTATGTATCTTGTGTAACACAAACTAAAAAGATTGAGTGTTCTTAACCCCTAAGTCCCAAGGCCCCCCCCCCCCTTTTTTTTTTGTCAAAATCCACTTAAAATTGCCATTTCTACTATAATTTTTTCCTCTATGTATACAACCATACAAAGATCTTGCACTAGACTAGTACTACGTATAAAAATGTGGTGAAGAATTTTTAAAAATTAACTTGTAGATTGCAAGATATTTGCATTTAATGTAAAGAAAGTTGTATTTTGAGCACACTACTTGATTAGGTTATTTGACTTTGAATATTTTTAATTAAAAAAAAATTCACTAAGTGAACTTTTAAAACTTTTATATGAAGATTTGAGTGTCTAGGAAAAAAATTCCCCCCAAAATAGGTGATTTTCATTCTTTAAGAAATTGTTACTTTGTTGGGTAGAAGATTAATTGGTACAAGATTGAAGGAAAAAATAAATTGTTAACTATGAGATGGAATTGAAATATACTAATCCCAACGGTGAGATTGTTCTAGCAAGTATATATAACTTTGTGGATCCCTTTTTTTTAAATTGTGAAAATTGAGTAAACCAATATGTTATTTTCTCAAGAAATTTCTATGATTGCCCATTGAACAAGAAGCTCCATAAATTTCACATCACTTATCCAAATGTACTGAATCAAATCTTTCCATTAAAAAAAATATAACCTATCAGAAAAATAAAATAAAAATTTTATTTCAAATTTTTGTGTTTTTTTTCAGTCTAGTCTCCCCTATATTGAGCCTTTTGTAGCGTAACTTTTGTTCTTGGGCATTGATTGAATAAACATATATATTTCCAAAAAAATAATGTGATTTCATATCTTAAATAAAGTTTCAAAAAGTCAAATAAAAAACCAAGGGTTACTTGATCCTACCCAGAATCTATTTTGTACCGGGTGATTATTGCAAGAAATACTTGTTTATAATTTGTCCCCTTGGCTTTGGATATGTGAGTTTTTTTCTCATAACTTTTGTGTCATATGCATGTTTTCTATGAAATTTGAAAGGAAGGTACATGTGATAGTTGTAGATATTAAGTAAATTTTTCCAATTTAAAAAAATAGTTTATTATTTTCAAATTGCCCCAATTGGATGTCTATGTTGGCCGTTTTTTGGGCTCTTTGTACTTTTTCTTACCCAAAAATATAAATTTGAAGATCAAAATTGGAGTACAAGGACTTCTACTGCAGTTATACTACCCTATGAAGATATTTTCTAAAAAGAAAAAAGTGTCCACCTGCCACATGTACTCAAAATACACTACTTTTGTACCTCGTTTTGTGCATGTGCAAAGGACACAATTTTTTTCCCAATGATTCAAATGGTTGAGAAGAAGGACCATATTTGAGTTAAGAAAAATAAACTTTCTTAGATTAGGAAATTTTTTTATTCCTATTTTCTAAAAATAAAAATCTCAATTATCTAATTTCTTGCATTTTCCATCACTCTTTTTTTGTGCATAACTATTAGATATAAATTTTTACAGGCCTAAATTTTCACACAAAAAATATTTTGAATGTTGTACAAATTATCCACATTTTCTTTCATTTAAAAGAAAAGTCATAGTACTCATAATACTAGGCTATTGTGTGACAAAAAACCAACAAGTATTTCTTGCAATGACCCTCCCTATGGGAACAATAGGACTTTAGGGGCAGTTCATTTTGCACTCTTGTCATTATTCCAAAAACAAGTAGAAACTATTTAAACAATTTCGCCTGACAACAATTGAACGACAATCACATAAGTAGAAAGTAGATGAATTAAATTTGAACCAATCCAAAGTCCAAACTCTTCTCCATCGAGCCTAACGTAATGCCACTCAAAAGAACGTCAACTATCTTCAATCATCACCACGTGGTTAAGAAATTTAACGCCCCAGAGCACTGCACCGCAACTGCCTGAATCCTTGATCAATCCACTATATAATTATATGTCCAGGCAAGGCAGCCGGCAAATTAACACAAGAACTCAATAAATAAAACAATCATTCTTTTGCTAAAAAAACTCTACAAAAACATGTTAATCTCTACCTTCTCGCCAGCATGCTTGTCTAGCTAGTATACCAACATTCCTGCATGTGTGTCCGCAATGTAACTAGACTAGAAACCTGCAACTACATACTGTTCCAAAAACTAGGAACAGACTATAGACTAAGTATCTACAAGAATCTCCCCGGAGTGAAACCCAGTCGAAGCTCCAAGTCCACGGCCTCCAGGCGCTTGCTATTCTTGCTCGGAAGCCGGTGCAAGGACCTCCAAGGATGCACCAACGCGCTCGCAACTGCAAGCGAATTTGGACTCGGCGGGGACGACGACGAAGCCGACGAGCCTCCGTGGGTGATCACTTCCTCCTGCAGGTGGTCCTGTTCACCCTCTTCCTCCGGTGGATTACCTGGCGCAGCAGCCGCAACGACGACGACCCCAGTGGTTGCAGCACTCGTCCCCTTCAAGTTTTCGCCCTGGTTGCGAAGCTCCATCAGCTGCTTGGCCAGCGCCCTCTCGCGCCGGTGCACGTTCATGTGACCTCCCAGCGCTTGCGCATTGCGGCACACGCGGCCGCAGAAATGACAAATATAAGTAGTGCTCTTCTTCGAAACTACGCCCGAGTCCCCCGCCTCCGAAGACGACACGACTGCTTGCGAGCTTGGATGGAAATCCCCGCTTGGATTGATCACTACAGACTGACCCATCGTACTGAGAATTTGAAATTTTGCAAAAAATATGCGTGAATTAGAACGAGTTTGATCATTCCCAAGCTCACTAGCTTAACTTAGCTTAGCTTGCTGCTCTCATGTGACGTTGCTCAAGACGAAGCGAGCCTGCCCAGCTTCACTTGCATGTGAATCTCTGACTTGGGCTCCAACTGCAGTTTGGGGGATCCACACGGCCCACAACGGGGTCTTGGATGGACACTTTGGGAGAGTGAAAGTGTCTGTTTCCACTAGTTGCGCATGCCGCCCCTCTGAGGTTGCAAATAGGAGTTTGGGTACTGGTTTGGAGATTATTTGAGGTACGTGTCCAAGTTCAAGCTAAGTGAACTAGTGGATCGAACGTACATAGCAATGTTGTTATCAAATTCGATTGAGAAGAGAATCTTGAATTGGAAGTCTGGAAGTGAAAGGAACTGAATGGTACTGGAACTTATAGTTGTATGAATTTGTATTGTTGTGCTTGTTAATGCTTTCTTTAGGAGTATCGTCACTCAAGGTTCACTAGTAGTCAGGGCTTCTATTTTTTTCATCGAAATTTGAAGCAAAAGAGATAAAGAAAAACATTGAGCAAATGATTGTATGGGAACATACATATTCCCCCTTCTCAGAGGATGAGATTGATGCATGCTTCAAGAATCTTTGGATGGTGTAGCTCTGTTGTATGAATGAATGAAGATTCATCCATATTCTGCATGTTTCATCCATGTGTTGAATATAAATAGCTTCTAATGGCGAAGATCGTTTTTTTGCACTGTGTAATTCAAGGAAAAAATGAAGGAAAAAGTCTTTCTTGTAGTCTTCCATAATGTTGTAACTGATTGTGGATTTGTGGAGTCATAGCATACAGAATGCAGTAGAGAATGAATGAGGTAGGTGGGGAATAAATTTTTGGGAGTTAGGAATTAGGGTATGTATATCCCTAGTTTTAGTTTGAGAAAGTTTCATAGCAAATTATTTAAAAGAATAGAGATAGTAGTACACTAATAATTTTGCAGACAAGTAAGCCAAAGCGTAAAAGGAGCATCCTAACTTGTAGTTTGTTCCACAGGCTGTAGTCCAGCTCTGTTTTGGTACGTCTGCAATGAAAGGGAGGAATAAAAATAAATTTTATTTTCAATAAATACAACCACTTTAGTATTGTTTGCTTCTTAGTCTTAGTGAATGATTTTGTTGTAACATGTTAGAAGAAAGTAGTCTTACAAATATAGATTTAGATTTTAAGTTAAGAAGTAAAGTAACTTGAAGTTATGTGGGTGAAAGCACAAAACACTTTGTACTTTTGGGTGTACCATATTGCATGCCTAGCACAAAATTGAGTATAACTTTTGGGTGATTGCAAGAAACACTTGTCCTATTTTGTGTTGCCTCGAATATATTGATTTGTTTTTCGGCCATAACTTTTGCATTTGAGCACCAAATGACTTAAGATTTATAGAGAAGGTATTCCTAACTATTATACACCTTGCCTAATTTTTTTGAAATTTTCAAAAATATTTTATTGTCCAAAAATAGCCCCCAATTGTATGTCACATTTGCTAATTTGGGGGATCTTAGTACTAAATTTAGTATCCTAAAATGAATTTGGAGCTAAAATTAGGAGGAGATTTGTCTTCTAGTAATCTTAAAGCTATTATTTGCAAAAAATTCTAAAACTAGTTAATTGTATGTAGTGTGGAAGTCCACAAATTGAGTTTCCTTCTACTTGCATTTTGAAAGATATAAACAATTATTTTTGTGGTTCTTTTGGTGAATGACCATCTCCACAAAATTTTTACAAATGACCAAATTTTATCTTTCTTATTTAATTTTTTCCTATTTTAAACTAATTAAAGTATCAAAGTATTTATTTTCTTGACATTTGGCACTTTTCTAGTTGTCCTACTTATAGAATTTTTCTATGCTTTTCCTTTGGTGGTTACCTTTATTTCAAAAGTGTGTACATTGACCATATTTTTTTAATTTTACAGTACTCCAGTAAAAAAATCATGAGCACTATTCAAAACACAACAAGATCAACAATCACCTTTTTAGAATTGTTTCTTTATATAATTTGAAATCATTATAGAGGTGAACTGTACATTGCCTAAATCAATAAATAATTTAGAGTTTTCTCTAAGAAAATTTACTATTTATTACTCAATTAGTCAATTTTTCTAATTTTCTACACTTTAGGTTCTAGGGATTTTTAGTATTGTACGTAGGATGATTGCAAGAAACACTTCACGTATCTGGCTCAAAAACCCAATTTTTGGTTGTAGGAGTGGCAGTACAACGGACTACTATCAATTTCACGCGTCAAATTGCGCTTGCAAATCTCAACCGTCGATTCCGGGCGACTACACATCTTAATTGTTGATTAGTACTATATAGTACTACGTAGTACTATAGACTACTATGGAGTACTATAGAAACCATTGGGAGCAGAAAATAGCAGAAAAGGGGTCTATGGACCTTTTCATTTTTAGTAATTCAAAAAAAATTCAAAAAATTCCTAGAAAAAATCCATTTTTGCAGACAAGCTTGTTCTCACATTGCACCAAAAATTTCTTCAAAGAAAATTTTCTCTTGCCCGACAAATGTGCGCGAACAACGGTCACTTTGGCCCCATATAGACACCTCATGCAAAGGTTTTTTGCAAAAAACTCTTCGTCTCTCATTGGAATGCAAGTACATCTCCAGCTTCTCCAATTTGTGGCTTCCAATTCACATTTTGGGGTACAACTTCTGCTCAAAACCCCCCAAAATGGCCAAGGTAGACACCCAATTGGGGTCACTTTAAAAATTGTAAAGTAATTTTTCAAAAAATCCAAAAATACAGAATGTGTGAAACTTTTATGTGTACCTTCATTCCAAATTTCAAGACAAACGGACTTACGATGCAAAAGTTATGACCAAAAAACCACATGTCTAAGGGCAAAGGGACAAAAAATAGGAGAAGTGTTTCTTGCAATCACCCCATAATGAATCTGAAATGATGATTTTCTCTTGAAAATTTGGATGCCATATTGTTCTACTAGGTTTACAACTATTGACCAAAGGAATTCCTTGTCCTCTATATAGATGCAAAGAAAACCTTGTTGTGCACACGTTTTTAGGCACCCAAGATACCTTTTCATGAGTTTGTTGGCAAAATCTCATCTTGATTGTTTTTTAAGAATTTTCTTTTTCATTTTTTGAATGATTTCACTATTTTTAACATTTTCAATTAAAAAAAAATTTGTCTTCATGAAAATTTCCATTGTGCATAACTTTTGAAGTAAATTTATTTTAGGCCTTACTTTTGGGAATTCATTATTTGTTGTATTCTACTAGTTACCCATATTTTACTTTATCTTTAAATATATTTTTTCAAAAGCTTATAGTATTATGAATTCTATCACCAAATCAATAGTGTTTCATGTTTTCACCCATGTATTGTTTTGTCATTTTGGTTACCAAATAAATAAATGTGAAGAATATGTTGAAGACTATCTAAACAACATTTTAGTGACTAAACTATTAGAGGTATCATACATAACATGTACAATACTATTTCATGTTTTTCAAGTCTTTACACCGACATCCATCAAATAATTGCAAAGATGTAGAAATAACATTCACATTGAGAAATCTTTGCAATTTTTTAAATATATGGAATGTCTTGCATTCAAACCACATTACAGTTCCTTATTGAATTCAATTGGGCAAATTTCTAGTTCATATCATCTTCATGTGGAAAATCAATTCCTTTAGTCAAGTCTGTAACAATTCCATGGCATGAGAGACAAATTCTTTTTTGTTTGTGCATGAAGACTTCAACAATATATTCATTCCAACCATTTTAGTACCCAAATGGTAGTTACATACTTTTAACTATCTCTACATTATGCAAAAAATTAACTTCATAAAAGTAGCATAATTGCATACATCCATATTTCATCTACGGACACTCTAGGATTTATAATTTCAACAAACATTGATAGTGTTAATTGCTACAAGAGAATTTAGTTGTGACTAGTTAGAAAAACACTCTTATTGAAAGAGAGACAATAATATCAATCTCTTGCTCACTCTTGCTATAAGGTACAAAGAACAAGACTGCAATTGAGTAAATTGCATTTGAAGTTGAACAACCTTTGTTTCCTAACAAATATCAAGTTGTACTTACAGCAACACTACACACAAATATTAGTTCTTTGGTTAGTAAACTTGATAAGTTTAAGAAGGGTATTTCAAGTCTTCCTTGTTGATTAGGATCCCATTATTCCCTTCAAACTTGCTACTTTCATTGGATTTGACTATTTGTAGTCAATTTCTATTTGTTGGTTAGTTAATTTATAATGACCTTGCTTGAATGATGGTTATTTATTTACATTAGAGAAAATAAAACATCTATATTAGAGAAAATTTGGAGCCTTTGTAAGGCCATTTGACTTTTGACAACAATGCAAATACAATTAAACCATGATTTAAATTATTTTAAAATTATTTTTTAATGTCACCTCAGATGATTTAGAAAAAGAATTAAAAATTTTCATATAATTTGTTTATAAAAAAAATATTAGTTTTTAATTACCTTGTATTTGCACTACTACCGAAAGTCAAGTGGCCCCTTAGAGGTTTAGAGGCCCCAAATTTTCTCTAATCCCTCCTTTAAAAATGTTTTAATGACTCGTATCTATTAGTTACAATTTTTCTACTTCCAACACATAAAATTTTAATTATATCTTGCACAAGATGAATTTTTGGTCATGCACAATCAATCTTGTATTTTAATGCAATTTAGCCCAACCATGCCAAAATTCCTTTTAGAAAGCAAAATCTTTATTTTATTTTATTTTTCTAGTGATTTTCTAATTTCTAATAGCCATTGATCAAATTTAATTAATTCTACCTAAAGAAAAATTCTTTCAAGTCTTTCAAATGTTTGGTACCTATATAAATGTCAATTAGTAGTTTATTTAAATCATTCAAAAATTTTATTTCTCAAAAAGGTAGAAAATCTACCTCTGTCAATTTATCAATATTTTTCCAAACAAGTGATGTTCAAAAATTATACTCTAAACTTGCTAATTCTCTTACAATAAAGTTCCATTCTACACAACACAAAAAAAAGTCATATTTGTCTCCTTCCATGAAAGTGGGGGAATTGGCATGCTTTTCCTACTTGTGACTCACAAGGAATTTGAATATTCCATGTGAAAATCTCTCCTCTCCATGCCTTTTTTTAAATCCACCATATAGGAATCTCAACTAATAGATCTCACAACATATTTATATGTATTGCATTTCAATGTTGTTTCCACCCAAAACCTTTAGGAGTGGATTCTAGAAGAAGCAATTGTCTCATATTGATTGTTAAGGGCATTGTAATTTTGAGTTTAAGTTGTAAAGTATTGAGTTCTATTAACGGAAATCAAGAATATTTAGATTGAAAAGACCTTAGAAATCTATGAAATTTTCAGATCTATAATTTGGATTATTTTGAAGATAATCAAGAATCAGAAAATTACAACAATTTTGGACTTCTGGATCTATAATTGAGGATAAATTTGGAATTCAAAAATCTACAAATTCAAAAGATTGGAACTTCAAAAATATACAATATTTTTAGATTTCAATGTCTAAAATATACAAATTGTTGAAATTATGACCACTAAAATCTATAGAAACATAGATTTGAAAAAAAAATCAAGTCTAGGAGATTGAATTTTGCAAATTGAGTCCACTTGATTTGAGGTGGTTAACATCTTTTCATAATGTTTTAAAAGAAACCTCAAAGTCCCCTAAGAAAATATGCAAAATACCTTGAGTGTGGTCTCATTTCCCCTCAAAATTCAAAATCTCCCTTGTGGAAGAAAACACTTCAAATGAGACTATACAAAAATATTGCATTACACACAAGAAAAGTGATATGACTTCCTCGTGACAAATAAGGTATGCCACAATTGTGTTTACTTAAGTAATCCAGCCACATTATAAATGACTCATTTATGACCATGTAAAAATTTGATAAATGCGAAGTGTTTGATGAAATGAAGCAAAAAAGACTTTCCAAGATGTATTATTGGTAATGGCAATGTTGTCAAGTCCATATAATGGCTTAGTGGTTAGAATCAAGTTATGAATTTTTGAGTATAAACTAAAAGAAGAATGTGACCATATTATAGACTTGATGGAATTGTTATCATTTTATAAAAATATTGAAGCCATTTTAGGTGAGTGACATAATTATTATAGAATCAATTTTTATTAGTTTTGGAAGAACATAGTGTCACTTTTAGGCTTTAGAGATAATCATTTCAAAAATTCATAACTAATGCATACTTCATCATAAAAATCTAATTCTACTACCTATTACTTTGCATATTATTTCTTCAAGTTTGAGATCTTTTTTCAATATTTCTTCAATCTTCCAAGGGTTCTAGCCAAGTTTTGAGGCAATTATATGGTGGCATATGTTAATTTCATTTTTCTTCATCTTAGTCTTTGTACAAAGAATACATACTTTGTGCCCATGTGCATGCCACACATGTCAAAATTTGTATTAAACCTTGTCCTCTATAAGTGCAATTTTAGTACAATCTTAGAATAACAACTATTTTCCCAATTTTTGACTCCAAATTTGCATTTGCAGGTCGGAAATAGGATTAAATTATTCTAAAATGGAAAAACTAGACATCCAATCTAGGGATCTTTAGAAATAATAAACTAATTTTCAAAAGTTGCTAAAAAATTACTCAATATCTACAACTAGTACATGTAAATTCCTTTCAAATTTCATGTACATTGGATATAGACCATAGAAGTTAAAGCTAAGAAACCACCCATCCAAAGCCAAGGGGACAAAAAAAGGACAAGTGTTTCTTGCAACTACCTTAATATACAAATCTTTTAATACAATGTTCTTTACATTACTATTTTTCACAAACAATTTGAATTCTCATAGAAGAAAAGTGAAAGATAAAAATGATTTTCTCCATATTCCAAGACATTTTCAAGATACAGGTAGAATTTTTGTGATTGAATGTGTAAACAACTTTATTGGAATACAATATGAAATACATTGTCATTCTCTACATTTTCTAAAATTCTAGCCTATAAAAGGGATCAATCGGGAAATGTTAAAAAACTTTGTTTAGGCATCAAAGTGTTGAGGCTTCCAATATACTATTATTGCTACTAAAGCCCAAATATAAACAATTATTTATAATGATGTAATAAACCAATAGATTGTAAGCTTCAAAATAAAATCATATTCAAATTTAACAAATTATTTTGACAAAATCTATGATAAGTATGATAGTTGCCATGACAAAAAATATGAAATGTAATACTATAAAGATGCTAGAAACTTGGATAAGGGTTATGATGAAGTAATCTATTGTACCACATAAGAACAAATCAACCACAATTGCATCTAAACTAAACAACTTTGCAAACCTATCCAATGGTATCTTTGGTTCCATTATAGTTGCTAACGTTTCAAGCAACTTTTCCTCTTGCTTTGAGTTTGTATAGATTACTAAAGATCTATGACAAGGATTAAAAAACTATAAACACTAACTTCAATCAACAATTATATGATATCCAAGATCAATCCAACTACTTCAAATTGTGCCACATGGAAGTCTTTCACCTCTCGAAAGACCATTGCAATAATGTATCCAAGGACTTGGATTGCAATAGCTATCATAGCAAACCTAGAATAGCCATGCAAGAATTTCAACTCATCGTAGTCTAGCAACTCCTCCACCAACATCAATACTAAACATCCTACTGATGAAAGTTCCATACGTTCTTAGTCACCATTCTTTGTTTTTTGGCTCATTGTGAGAAGACAACTCAAAGTGAGTGATTTCTTGTTTTGACAATTTCTTTTGAACACTTTTTTTAGTTAAGACCCAAATATCTACCCCATTGCATTTTTCCAAAACTAAAGTGTCAAAATCTGAAACAAGGAGGAACAATTTGATACTTTAGTGTTGAAAAAGTCCCAAAACTAATATTGAGAACAACACCGACCATGTATGGAACTGATCATGTGCATTCAATGATCTGAAATCTAACAACTTTGATTTGAAAACCAATCGAAGAGAAAATCAAAAATCCTAAGAAAAGGCATGAGGCTCAACAAATGCCCACAAATGCCCAGTTGCTCAGAGCCCGCAACCACTAACAAAACACCAAGAATTGTCATGAAATAATCTACGGAGGGCACCCCTAAAATGTGCCATTGACCCTAAACCACCATCTTCACTGTGTACATCTCCAAAATCAATTATGTACCTATGTGGAAGAAATGCTTTTAGAACTAAACTTTGTTCTTTCATAACTTTTGCACATAGAATTCGAATGTCGCATTGTTCGGTGCATTGGAACCTCCTTTCACTTGTCAATAAAAAAACTTATAAATTTGAATACTCTAATAATAATTAGACACAGTAGCAATTAGTGGTGATTTTGGGGGTATCCACCTTAATCAAACTGGAGGTTCATAGTAAACACGCCCATTCCCCTTGCAATCCTTCTGCGCCTTCCAGCTCTAGGAGCGGAGTGTAACTCTTCAAAATGGTCAAATCCAAAGACAGAGGTCAAGTTTGTTGGACTAGAACAGAAGTCAAGCGGATTGATCTTCCTTGTCCAAAAAATTCCGTAAGCAACCAACAATGTTGCCGGCGCGGGTATCACGAAAACTCCAAGTGTACGGAGATGCGGGGCATCGAATCTCCAATCGAAGTCGACCACCCTTCCCGGATCTGAACAGAATGGTATGGTCGGTCCATCAAATTTGCCATAGGGTCTGTGTTTCTGCTTGGTGGTGATAAAGCTAAGAAACGACACATATGGGGGAACACTCCATGATCGTGAACATGATCCCTCCCACTCGAACAAGATATTCGTTGGGTGGTCGAAAATGATCTGTGCACAGTGCAAAACAAACACCGTAACTTACAAATATCCAGTACTTCACATCTTAGGCGAAGATATCGGACGAAAGGAATCTCTTTTGGAATGGTACCTTGGAACAGGAACTAAGATGCGGCCCTGAGCGATACTGAGGCCGTTTCATTCGCCAATCCAGAAGAAATTGGACCATTTCGACTTTCGAGTACAGCAAACCAAAATTAGAAGTGGTTGGCTACATTATATGCCCGATGTAGTGGATTGTAGCCATCCTGCATCCATTCAATTTTATTAGTTTGCAACTCCCTAGAATTCTAGAGAGGCCTTCATGGCGCATTTTTGGAAAGTCTGTCATGTGGAATCATGTATGGAAGAGTGATGATGAGTTTGCACGGTGAAGGGAGTGCTCACCCAGTCAGGCCTTACTCTACCTCCTCCTGCAGTTCTTACATCACGCAGCAGCTCCTCTCCAACAGAGAAAGCAAATCCTCGGAGCTCAAGTTTCTCTACCTCTCTGAAATAAACTCTCAAAGCCCTAATTTCACCCACTGGACCACTGCCACGCCCAAAATGTACGGCACTTGCACCCCAGGGGCCCTGCATCTGTGAAATCCAGCCGCCAATCCGCCAATGAGTATGAGAAATTGTCCATACAAAACTTTAGGGACTGGTTTCTTTGACGCAACCTCAGGGAGCTGGATCTAGAGTACGACGCATTTAAACAAAGGCACACGGAATGAATCGTGTGACAAGTAGTTCATGGACGAATTGGTATTACATTTTAAGTAATTAAACACATACTCCCTCCACTCTCAATGAATGGCATGCAGCATCAGTTTGCTCTAGTGAATCTTACCTGCACCTTCGTCAATCTCCCAAAAGGCCATACCCGATCTGTCGGCAAACACACGGATTCGTGGACTTCTGCATTGCCAATCTAGAGAAAGTGGAATCAACCTCAAAGTCGACTTCCAGAGGAACAACAGTGGTTGGGAGTGTTATTACATACCAGTCAGCACTTGTAGGCCTTTCAGGTACCTCAACACTCGACATACATCTGCAAATGCAGGTCGCTTCCGAGGATCCGCATCCCAACAGGCACAAACCAGGGAAGCCAAGTTAGCAGGGCAGCTTGAAGGAAGGCGTGGCCGCAAAGGAAATGGGGCTGTCAGCTTCGAGTACAGATCAGTCACTCGCACATCCCCGAAAGGCTCCTCTCCTGACAAGATTTCGAAACACACAATTCCAAAGCTGTAAACATCAGCTTTCCTTGGAAAGGCCTCTTCCAGATGATCATCCTCCATGTTGGCCCCAAATATCTCAGGTGCCATCCATTTCCTTGTTCAGGGCACTCTGTCCAACTTGAGCCCAACGGATCTCCCCGCATTCAACTGCAATTTGGTAGTCGACTACAACGCATTTCAGTACTTTGCGTACCGACAATTCAAAAATGGCAGGGATCTTCACACGTGGACCGCATCTTACGGATCATGAAGCGTGAAGTCAATCGACTCACGCCACGCCAGCGTTGCAATGGACCATGTCAAGCTGTCGGCGAAGGCCACCGGTAATTGTTGGAATTACATTGTCGACCATAGCTGCAACGAAATTGACGTTTAGAGCTCGACCAAGATCGATTCTGATTACGCTGGCAGGACTTCTGGAAATAAGCAGGAGCTAGCTAGTGGATCGATAAAGTGAAACCCGGGGGCGAAACCGACAAAAAGATTTATTACGGAACGAAGCTGACAAAAGCTAGGACATGTCTCTAGGACTTAACTTTAACAGGCAAGATCAGACACAATCAGACTGCAAGTCTGCGACAACACCGACGAACCTGTCGGACCCCTCGACTCACACGTTGAAGCTCATGATCTAGCTAATCATTAGTTAGCTTCGATGTGCATTATAACTTGGCTCAAGGCTCCCCCACTTAGTGGTGCACTGGTGCCCACTTGGAGGAGATTGCGGTGAACCTCAATTAATATCACAACCGCGTGGGGAGCCGCGTTGTTCCGTGAAGCAAGGCTAGTCGGCAGTGATTTAATTGTCATTTAATTGTAGTTCTATTAATTTCTTGTGCTCCACTTGCTTTCAGTCAGTAGGAGGGAATCAATGAGAGAGTCCATGCTCAAGTGCAGGACAGAGTGATGAAGGAGACCATTGAATCGGAATGGCTAGTTACCATTGAATGCCTGGTCAATTTCGTTGAATTGGCACGATTCCACCGGCAAAAGTTGTGTCAAATTAGATGTACATAAACGGTCTAAAGACTTATGTTTCCAAACGCGATTTCTCAAAGGTGACAAAATATTGGAATACCGCCAATTCAATTGACGTTAGAATCGAAATACGGCCCAAGGTTACCAGCTCCAGGCTGAGTTCCTTCCGACCTGTATTGGAATTGAAAGCTGTGAAACCCGTTCTGTCAACGAGTGCCTCAAAAATTTTGAACACTTCTAGTGACTTTGCTCAATTCTTATAGCTCCATACTGCTCTGTTAAACTAATTTGCCTAAAATGGTACGCAGCTTTGAATCGGTCAAGATTAGAAAGCATCTGAATAATAATCAGAGGTTGAAAACCATTATTGAACCCAAGCACATGTATGGGGAATTTTGTTAAAATGGCAGTGATTCCATACCTTTGGCACTTTTACAGTTGAGGCTGTGCGGTCTGAAATCTATAACAGTCCCAGATTTCTGAAATCTATACCAATTCTAGATGTCACTTTTGTGGTTCAGACCACGATGTCTGAAAATGGCATATGAAATATCACCATTTTAATGAAATTCCCCATATATGAATGGCTTTATTGGAATACAAACATTGAATACATCATCATTCTCTACATTTCTAAAATTCTAGCCTATGAAAGGGATCAATTGGGAAATGTTGAAAAGTTGTGTTCGGGCATCAAAATGTTGAGGCTTCCAATACACTATTGTTACTACTAAAGCCCAAGTATAAACAATTATGGAGAATGGAATAGCAAACCAATGGATTGTAAGCTTCCAAGTTACACTATATTCAAAATTAACAAATTTGACAAAGTCTATGATAAGTATGATAGTTACAATGACAAAAAATATTAAAGGTAATACTACAAAGATGTTGGAAACTTGGATAAGGGTCATGATAAAGTGAACTACTATACCACATAAGAACAAATCAACCATAGTTGCAACTAAACTAAATGCCTTTGTAAACCTATCCAATGGTATTTTTGGTTCTGTTATAGTTGCTAATGTTTCAAGCAACTTTTCCTCTCGCTTTGAATTTGTATAGATTACTAAAGGTCTGTGGCAAGGATTAAAAAAACTATAAACACTAACTTCAATCAACAATATGATATTCAAGATTAATCCAACAACTTCAAGTGGTGCCACGGGCAAATCTTTCACCTCTCGAAAGACCACTGCAATAATGTATCCAAGGGCTTGGATTGCAATAGCTATCATAGCAAACCCAGAATAGCCACGCAAAAATTTCAACTCATCATAGTCTGGCAACACCTCCGCCAACATCAGCACTAAACACCCTGCTGATGAGAGTTCCTTACGTTCATAGTCGCCATCCTTTGTTTTCCCTGCCGCCACTTCTCCAATCACCATAGCCTCGGACTCTATCTTCACAAATCTTTTTTCCACCCATAACCAATCTACTTCAAGTAATGATGATTCCTTTTCTACATAAACAACAAATCACACCAAAACAGAATTCTTCCTGGGAACTTGGAGAAGGGAGACAACCATGACAAGAGCTCTTGGAATTGACGACGCCTGCTGAGGCATTGCAGAGTCTGCTTTGACTGCTGGTATTTCCAGATCAACATTGCATTTTCATATGATGCCCAAATGTATTCATGAAGACCACAAATCGGTAAAAATACAGCATATAACGCAGCTCTTATCTTCACTCGTCTCCCCAACAACGAATGTTTGTACCTGCCCCAAAATGCGACACTGCAGGCGAGCAAAGTGACAAGGAATCCCCAAATGACGTCCAACAAAGGGCGAAAGCATCCAGCATCCTCCACAGCAGGAAGAGCGCCATCGCTGGGCGTCAACGCGGGCGCTGCAGCAGGCTGAGCGGAGACCACGCCCAAAACCGCAGCTACGCTCACCACCGCCACCACCTCCACTGCTACGTGATCAAGCAGTCCAAACACCCTCCCTGCCATATGTGATCCTCTCCTTAATTACACTAATTCTTAATTCGCCGCAACTTTCCCAAGCTAGCAAGATCATGTGTGTCCACGAGGCCTAGTTTCACAAAACACACGGCATCGAATACCAATTACAGACGGTGACTAGAGACGTTCACAGATATATACGTCATTACCAACGAACCCCTCAACCCCTTCATATTTACCCTACAGGGCAGGGGTCGCCCGGCGATTCTCCCGGCGCGATTGCCGAGGTCGCCGCTGCTACAGACTACCCGACTTGACTTCGGGAAATAAGCAGAGCTTGCTAGCTAGCGGATGAGGTGAAACCCGGCGGTGAACCCGACAGATATACATATCCCGGAACGCAGCTGACGTTTACAAGCTAGAACATGGCTCAAGAACTTAATTAATTACAACAGGCAACATCACACACAATCAAATTGCAAGCTAATCAGCGGAAACACCAGTTACGAAACTGTCGGACCGCTCGACTCACAAGTAGAAGCTCATGATCTGATCGATCATTCGTTAGCTTCGGTGTGCATTACAACTTGGTTCAAGGCCCCGACACTTACCGACTTGGAGGAGGTTGCGATGAACCACAATATCACAACCGCGTGGGGAGCCGCGTTGTTCCGTGCAGTAAGGCTGGTGCCCTGTCATTTTTTTTCTTGTGCTCCACTTGCGTTCAGTCGGCAAGAGAGAACCAATCATGGAATGTATGCTCAAGTGGAGGACAGAGTTTGACAAACATTAGAGAAAATTTCGACTCTCCACAGGGCTGTTAAGAAGCACCAGAAGGGACCCAAACATTACTTTCTTTTTGGCCTACGCAGGAACTTTTCCCCTATTTTTGCTAATCATTGTCCTGTCAATTGTCAGAGAATTGGTACTCAAGCATTGGTACATGAGTAGTTTAATAGAGGATGGTTGTGGCAACTACAATTTTCTATTCAAAAGAGAATAAGAAATTAAAATATATTCCCTTTCATTCCCGATATTCACACTAGATGAATCTGATTTTTGTCAGAGATTCTCTTCTTTTAGTAGCCTTGCAGGGGTCTTGAAATAGAGGGGCTTGTCAAACCTTCGCAGCCCTCAGGAGAGTCCAAAATTTCTCTAATGATATTGGAATGCTGCCTATTCAATTGATGTTATAACTTAACTACCCGATTGCGATTATAGTTGTGCAACGAGCCGAATGCGGGGTCCAACCGAGGGTGATGTAAAAGAAAGATCCCCTATTTTGTGCTTGATTAATCTATTTTCTACACCTCTCAAAGGTTAATTTGGGACCTCTCACTGCAAATATGAACTCAAAATTTGCAAATAAAAAGTTCCTGACTGTGTTTTCCCCTAGGGTAAAATGCGGGGGCAAAACACTTCTCGTGACTTTGCTCAATTCTTTTAGTTGCGAGTTCCTTACTACTTTGTTAAATTCGTTTGCCTCCAAGAGATCCCTGGCTCAAATGGTATGCAGCTTTGTGTCTGTACAATTGGAGAATGAATGCATGCAGCAGCATCCGAATACTTATCAGAGAGTGAAAACCATTTTGAACCCAAGTATATACATGTGATTCATACAAAGAAATTTCTGGGTTTCAGTGTTTTCTTCTACAAAGATTCAACTGATATATTTCCGTGCTTGAATCGGTCAAGAAGTGAGAAGTGATTCGCTTACAGTTTGATGGCTGTGCCACCATCTTCGAGTTAAAATTTGGAGCCATCCAATTAATGTGTTCATTTCAATGGTGATTGTCTGTTCAACGATCAATTGTCCGCCAGATCTGTAGGATTCATAATCTCCTGAATTTCCAAAACTCAAGAACGGGTCGAAAAATAGATTGAACGCAGGAGGAAACGAAGAGCCACAGACTGGAGAAAATGACATGATCACCAGTTGACCCGATAAGGTAGACAAGTGTGCTCATGAAGCGACCCCTTTAAGGGCTGGTTGACCTTTATGATGGATTACAGATGCACAAAAGTATTTTCCCTTATTTTTTACTTGAAAAGAAACTGAAACGAAATTTAACACAAGTGGTTTCATATTTTTCAAAGCATTTATGAATTATTTATGAATTTTCAAAGAATTTTGTAGTAGACACCTATTTTTTATCTTAGACCTTGCAAAACTCACACACATGCAATCTAGAAAAATATATGGATTTACCAAAAACAAGCACTACAACATGCAGAAAGTAATACACAAGGTTCCAAAATGCAACCATCCCTAAACTTAAACAAATCCTAAATTCTTTTATTAGCATATGTAAGAAGGTAGTTGGGTTGCTAATTCTCATTTTGAAAAATTCAATAAATATGTGTTCAATGTCCACTTATTTCAAAATGGACCTACCTCGGCTCTTATTCCATCCATTGATGAAGTATGACTCAATATTTGACAAATCTTCTTATGCTCTCACATTATCAACAATCCATTTAGTGGTCATCACATATCCATTTCAAAACCACATATTGTCCATTAATTACAAAGCTTCTTGTATGGACACTTTGAAGAAGAGGGTTGCAATATTGCAACCCACTCATATATATGCCTTATTTAGATCATCCAACTATTCTAGATTCATGATAAGAGACAAGTAACAATAGCTCACATAGTAAGAGAAAATGTCAAGCCCAACAATTTGTTTATTTTGTTTCATTTGTTGGCTCTAGACAAAAGGGGAGGAGGCTTTGCATCAACAAAAGTTACCTTGAGGAAGTTGGGGTAGGTACCTTACTTGAAAAGTAAACAAGTGCTGAACAAACAGAGATGCACATACTATTGTTGCTTGTTTAACCCTTAAATGTCAACATAGATGCTTAGTGTCCGATGGATGACAAGGAATCTTTCTATCTAGGATAGAGCTACAACTATTCATCCTTGGAATTTTGTGTGAAAAGGGAAGATCTTCTACAATACTTTGACCTCCAATGTGTATTTTTTATTTTAATAAAGTAGATGATGTCACATGGTTCCAAAAGGCATGATTTCCACAGTCACCAGTCCGTCCTTTAAGGGTTAACAAAGCACAAAATGTGGTAATCTTCAAAGGAAAAAAGTTGCAACTCAAGAATGAAAGTCAGAAGTTCATTCCCAGTCGTTCATAACCTTAGTCCAAAGATGATGAATGGGGATCCTCAACGAACTCGAACTGCATCCTCTTTCAAGTTCTACTCAACATCTGCTGCTAACGTCATATTCATACAAAACAGTGAATGTGAGAAGGAGATTGCCAAGACCTACATAGTCATCAGACTCACAAACTTGGAACAAACATGGCACCAAGTCAGTCAAAACTTCCATAGCAACCTTGAGCTAGTGATGATTCAAGTAATTCTCTGATCATTTGCAAAACAATATACTCATGACAAACAAGCCGTTACAGCCATCAATTGTGCTGTGATCAAGCCCCCTCTACAATGCTATTGAATATTCCCTTTATTGTTTAAAATCCGTTTTTGTTGTTTCATGTTCGGTAGCACCATCCTTTTCTGTATCTAGTTTTACATTCTCTTCTATATCCTCCAAGTGTGCAGCTTTCTCTGCATTCTGTTGGGCCTTGCAATTGGCACACAAAAATGGACCTTCCCAGGCCTTTTCTCCAGCTTGTGAAAAGAAGGAGCCAGCATGCACAGAAAAACCTGGTTCGGTGTCCAAACTGCAGCGGCAAAGAGCACACAGGAAGATGCCGTTTCCAGCGTGCACCGATGCATCTGGTCCCAACCTACACCACCACCCCCAAAAACACTTCAGAGATGAAAACCTGGGATATATACACCCAAACCTCTTTAATGCACATAACTAATGGAACTTTACAACATTATGGCAATACAGAGTTGCATTCGGAAGTGAAATTGAAGAGGTACTTGCGGTTGGGAGGAATCAAGTAAGGTATGTGCACCTATATTTAAGCATAGTTATTTTATTGGATCTTATTGGCAAAAGAATTCCAACGCACTTTAGCATGCATTAGTTGGGCACTGGATTGTTATAAGTTATGAATTTTCAAAGTATTATTGTCTTTAGGAGTACTGTTTATGAGAGCCCAGATTTGGGCTAGGTCCCTACTTTTTTCAAAACACACTATTTAAAGAGAAAAGAGTCGAGATCTACCGGACTTCTAGATACTCTATAATTCCTAGATACTGTATAATATAATTAGTGTGATACTGAGAGTAGACTCATCAGTGAATTGTGAATTGCCTGCATCTGTTCTCTAGAGTATAGGTAGCGTTAGAGAGGAGTATGTGATATTAGAGAAGCGGATCATTAAGACGAGGTTGGTTGCACAATCATGCAAAAGCAATGGCAGACACAAACCAAAACACTAGAGAGAATTGATTCACTTGCATCGAATGAAATTAGGGTACTAATGAACCCTAGCTAGTTTGAGGACTCACCTTTCACCCAGAGTTGCCGAGTTTTCATCAAGAATTTCCTCATGAGTCTGATCATCCCCAAGATCGACGTCACTGCCAGATGTGCAGCGCATCAATTTCGAGAAGCTCGATCTCTTCTTCATTGCTGGGGCAAAAGGTTCAGAACCGCGAGGAGCAATATCCACCACCAAACATGTTGTGTCGTCTCTCAATCCCCGGCTCCTTATTGCTTCCTGGCATCCCCAAAGAGTAACAAATACTTCAGTACTTGTAAGGACTCATCCCTTCTCCATTCACTAGTAGAAAAGTAGGAGAAAAATAGCCGTCTGAAGTAACAAAACAAGTCCGAATCAACACAACTCTGTTAGTTCATGTCCAAACCAAGCTGTCCGAGAAAACAAAACGTGCTGATTTGACGACAATGAATACTATCAGAGCATAACGAAGAACATTTCCCAGTGTACTTCATCCAAAAACTCGACCGAATTAGAACTATTGTAAATGTGCAGGTGGCTAACACTCGTAAAGGTCTTATAAATAGTGCCTTAAATGTGCCTCGTAAGCGTGCCACCCACTAGCAGATGCACTCTACTTGTTTTTGCACATGCACAAGTCTTGACACCCGAAAGTGTCGAAACGAAAAACAGACATTCCACTTTGAAATCTAATAATTGATTCTAATCAATTTCAAAAGAAGTATTCTATTGTTGAAGATGAAGATACGATTCTTCTTTCTATCGACCTACGACGTTTCCCTCCCTTGAAGAACCCTGAATGATTTACTCCAACTCCAATACATACGGAAGCGGCCATTTTCAGGTCCAAATCACTAATTCTAATCTCATGCGATGTAGTGCTCAACTAGGTGAAAATGTTGTAGCTAACAAAAAGCCCAGAAATACCCACCTTCACCACATACTTGGCAGCAGTTTCTGGTTTCTGTACCCCACGACAGCATCTCGCAGCTCTCTTTGTGCTGACGGCATCCCAAACTCCATCCGAGGCAATAATGAGCCTGCCTCCAGCAGGAGTGAGCTGAAGCACAACAACAAAGAAAAAACATTCAAAGTTGAATAAGGAACAGAATTTCCCCCTCCGACACCAAGGACCTCGATCATTATCCTGCCACGTATCCTCCTTTCCTTTCCCCAGCTTAACATAACATTCTCTACGGAGGCCTTGTGATACCTTGAGAACGGCCATGACACCCTAAACCTAGAGTAGCCCATGAGGCCCATTCTCCCAATCTTAATACAAAGACACAAGTGGAGAATGGCTTCGTGAATGAAAACTTTCAAACTGAACCCAGTAAGGACCCTAAGGTCAAAAAGTGGTCGATGGATGATTTTGAAGGTTACTTTAGAAATTAAGAATGCATGAATTGGTCCAACAGTCGGATCATTTTTCGCTGAATATCTTGGTGATATAGGTCTCGTCCTTTCAAGGAGGGTTAAGTGAACCCTAAAAAGGCGGAAAAAAAACATGCAAAAGGAGGAGATAAAGTCACATCCTTTCCATCACCAACAAAATTTCCCCTCCTTGAGGTGCATTCTAACTATCACTAGTTGTTATTGGTGAGGTAGGAAGTTCTCTAAGTTCAGAATTGAGAAACTTTATTGAAAAACATTACTCAAGAATCAATCATTCTCAAAAACCACTAATGAGAAGAAGCTTGAGGAAATATAGAAAGAATATCATGTAATACTAGATGCAAAAGGCTGCATATGAGGGGTTGTAGAACGAAGGAGAAACGGTACTTTTCAATGCTGCAGTGTTTTTCAGCATCTATAAATAGAAAGAGTACAGCGCTTCAGTGGCTAAAGAAAGTTATGAACAAAGAGTATCATGAATTTCTCACAAGTTTACCTTAATCTGTTTCACGTGAGGCACAGCCACCACATAGGCACCCACATCCATGTCTCCAATGGACCTGGAGAGGCAAAGACCCCCCGGCCAGACCCTCAATGGGCCAACCTCCACCCCACCGTACACTCGAATCCTTCCGATTTCTCCTCCGCAGGCTTTGACGCGCTCTAGTCTGCAAGCACACGACCAAGAGTCTGAGAATATTCAAAACCTAATCACCTTCAATGCAACTTCCAAAAATGCACAGAATTCGGGAGAAAACCCTAAAGTATCATGGTTTTAAGATGACCAATTTGATTGATCATATTGTGAATTAATAGAATCCAGATGAGGACAAATATTCTATCACCAGCATCAGTGAAGAGCACTGCATGTGATGGTCACAAACTGACCAAAATTGGACTAAGAAACAGCCCCCATACAACTTACTCAAAACTGCTAAACAAGTTTGAGGCCAGGGTTACCCCCCTGAAGGACCAAGGATTCATGGTTTGAAAACTACCAATTCGATTGATCATGTTGTGGAAATAAAGAAATTCAGACGCAGCAAAACTTAATATCTCCTGAATCAGAGAAAATCACTACAAAATGATGGTCAAAAAATACTTACTCTTCGTCGTTACCGTCGAGTCTGTGATCAATGGTCAACGAGGTGGCTACTCCTTGTTCATCAAGTATACATCTAGAATCTCCAACACAACCAACAGTGACAGTCCATCCATCCACGATGACTAGTGTGGCAGTCGTACCTGATGTTTGCCCTGCATGAGTCCAAACAAACATAGTCATTAAAATTTTAAAACTTTCCACCTAGGGCTGACAAAAAGAAACAGTGCTCAACAATCCATAAATCTGTACTGGGAAATCTGGAAGACAGCAGCTTTTACTTTGAGAATCCAAGTTTGAATCTGCATCGCATCCTGACACGGCTAGCCCAAGATAAGCTGGCTTTCTGAACTTTAATTTTAGTACGCATTCTTCTAAGTCTCCCCATAGAGCTCTTTGCTATGTTATTATGATAGGAAGTAAAATTTAGCTGAAAATTTGATGAACTCAGAAGGGTGGTTTCAAGTTCAACCTCTCAAGAATGTGATGCAGTTCGGATGAAATCATTTCCGTACCTAATTGCTGCCACTCCTTGTCTGTCTTCACAAACCCTGCGACCATCGCTTTTGGAAGAAACGTCAACCAATCTTCTCGAGTAAGATCCGGTGGCACACAGCTCATGACATCCTTCAGAAGATTTTCCTTCGCATACTGGGCTGCTGCTGGTCCATTGTGACCATCAAATATCTGCCAGAGAATCGTGACACACTAACTGTTTCAGCAAAAAGGCCGTTATAGAATAAGGCAGGGCTTACACCTTACAACTCCTCCACACAGAGCTTTCTGGAATGGCAGAGACAAAGGATGATCCACTTGCAACAGTGCTAACCTAAAAAAACCCTTAAGATTTACAAATTTGGCAACGAATGGTTTTGGTTTCTCTCTCAAGCTGAAAAGAAAAATGGAACTTGCGTTATCAATTGGAGTTTGGAGTTCGGAGTTCGGAGTTTGGAGTGTTACCAATTGGAGTTTGGACATTCAAACAACAAAATCGAAGTTCATGGGATCATAGGCCAACAGAATTTTATAAAAAAAATTGGGGGATGTGTGTACCATAAAAGCTGCAAACGTGGTGGATGCATCCCCAGTTACTCTCTCACAATCCGTCTTTGCCACCGCAAAATCTTCTTCTTTCCTGTATTGCATATGTTGCCCATGAGATAGCAATGGAGATTCCTCCTCGATACGCTGAAGCTCCGAACTAGCTAAGGCCACAGAAACCATTTGTTCCACCAGTTTCGCTCCAGGAACTCCATTCGAAGGGAGACCCATCGTCGGGTGCACAGTCACAGACATGATTTGAAGCCACTACGTGACTTGGTGACAACCTTCTCTAAATGAACCTGGAATTAATCAAGTTTTGTGTCAGCAATGAATCCCCAGCCTACAAAGAAGAGTCTGACTGACCTAGAGTTTACAAAAACAACAAAGCCCCAGTGCTTTCCCTCCCTCTCTCTGTTCTACTCCTGTCTGAGAGGTCTCTTTAAATTAAGCAAGGTTCATTGTGGTTAGCAATATGCACACAGACCCGAGAAGTCAAAGGGTTTGACAACAGAAAGGAAAGCAAGAGGGCTAACAACTGGCCAAGTACGAGACATTTTCTTCATGCCTCCCAACTCTAGTCTAACTTAAAAGGACAACCACTAGAACCCCAAAGTCTGGTCAGTAGGCAGCAAAGACCAAACTCCTCTAATTAGAAAGAAAGTACTTTATTTCCCCCCTTGACCTCCTAGGATTCATCGTACCCAATTTGGGTGACAGTTTCGATTCTTATCTGGAATTCAAAAAGAATCCTTGTAAAATTTTCCTCAGACGAAAGCTTCCTTCAATTTATTCATTCTTTGGATTTCAAAAGCAAATTTCATTCCAGCAAAATCAAATCCCTCTAGATATTTGTAACTTCAATTTTCCACTCCCTCAATTCCACTTCTTCTTCCGTGACTCAATAACAAGTAATCCCCCCTCCGCGCTAACTAAAGACGAAGCCATGACGTCCAATCTAACTCAAATTCTCTCCACAGCCAGGGATAGATCGATTCGAAAGAGCAGGAGTTTCCACAATATCAGATGTAACCCCCCGACGAGAATCCCGAGGACATGTTCAGAATTAAGCTCCGAGGATCCAAAGGTGGGTACCTTTCGGCCTCGATCATGTGCTGCTAACGAAGTCGGTCCTGCCAAAATTCTCACCGCCCAATTGCAGGCCCTGTCTGTCTGTCTGTCTGTCAGTCTGTGTGTGTGTCTATCTGTCTGTCTGTCCTTACTATCTCTCCATGCCCTCCCCACGGTCCCCAGAAGTCACAGACCACGAACCTTACAAACTCACTGCAGTTGCCAGAGCTCCAGACGATTCCAGTGTTGCCACATCTCCAAGAGAAGCCAAGGAAGTAAGTTACAACGGGAGGACAAAGACCTCCACAGAGAAGAAGCCAGAGTAGTAAGTTAGTGATGACTGATGAGTGCGTGGGAAAGGCTGCCTGATGAGGAATGAGGATTGAGGCGGGGCAGGGGGCAGAAGGATTGGAGCTCGCTCACGAGGAGAAAGAGGAGCAACGTTTCCTGTCTGCCACGTCCCGGCTTTAGGTGCCTGCCTGCAGCACTCCAAAGGCAAGCCCAAGCCGCAACCCAGGCTTCCTTACTGTAACTTAGATTCCTCCCTCGCTCGCTCTGGAGACAACGCTGGTTAGGAAAGAAACTTTCACCGGCGCCAGGGACTTTTGGCTTCATGTACTGTACAGTACTGTAGTTAGAAATAGACTGATCTTTTGAGAGGTCAGTAATACCGGGTATGACTCGGTAGGGTGAAGTGACCCCTCATTGCCCCGCGCTTTACCCCTGGAGAAAACACTGGAATTTTTTTATTTGCAACACATGATAAAATTTGGAAATTTGGAATTCATATTTGCATTCATAGAGGTGAAGAAATACAAAAAAGATGTGGCATAAAATAGGGGGCAATTTTTTACATTTATCCTTAGGTGGGGCAATCGGAAGGGGTCAATCCTCCTTGGTCGATATGAGTCCCAGAAGGTCATAATATTGTTCACCGAAAAGCTTTGCTCCCTTAAAACCGTTGTAGCACCTGAGTCCTTTATTGAATTTTTGCATGATTTTTGTCTTACATCTTTATAAGTATAAATATATATTATTTACCTCAAACTTTATAAAATTCATCATACAAAAATGGGTTTCTATATTGTAAAACCAAGTATTGGTTTGGATGAATAATAAGTTTTGTGGTAAAAAAAAGGCCTTGGATCTCTCTTTTCATCATCCAAGTTTTGGACATTGGATCACAATGGGGTTAACTTGAAGAAGAGTCAAGTATCTTCGAAGAAACATCATGAGGCAATGATGCTAGCACATGAGTGTAGAGACGTTAGCCCAAAAGCCTTGGATCTAGTTGTAGGTATGTACCTACAACCATTTGAAGGTGTTTATAATATGTGTACCTAAAATACAAGTACACTTTAATATAGAAAGAGTCTGTAACATAGATACCTAGACTATAAAAGGTGTTTATAATATAGACTCTTAGGCTCATAGATTTCTAAGCTCACATGCTAACACTGCCCATCATGAGGTGGCCTACACTAGGGATGGCTTCGTTTTTTCCAACCACTATTCTTCTATCAACTTGAATAATATTTTGGAGACCAAATATATTATTTAATCCCTAAAGGACCGAGGCACATTTGGGGCAGAAATTGTCAAAAATTGCCACTTTTTAGGGCAACAAGAAAAAAATGAAAAAAAAAAAATTCTTTCAAAGTTCAAACATACAAATTTGTAGTAGATTTCTTTTGGAACATGTGAAAAACATTTTAGAAACTTCGACTGCATGGATTGAAAGGTTACAACATTTGAAGTTCGGTGGAAAAGTTTTTTTCCAACCTTGCTCGACAAGGCTTGCAAACTTTAATTCCTTCAAGAATGATTTTCTTACATTGAACATGGTGATTTTTTTGGACATTTGCATCTTATATCATGTAAGCTATACACATACACCAAATTTCAAAATCATAAGAAGAGTTTTGCACATGTTGCTTGAGCTGCTTGCAAAACTTTTGATCTAGGCACCCGATGAGAAAAAAAAATAGATTTTTAGGAAGGGGGGACATAGTCATACACTATGTCAAAATTTCATGAACATCTAACCAAAAATGACTTCATAGGAACCTACCCTAAATTTCTTGTGTACATTGAATGAATACTCGGTTCTTTAGGGGTTAACAATGTTATGAATTAGCTAGGATTAGATTGACCTCAATTCTTACCTTAGGAGAAGCAAGAATTTTTCTGTTGAGGACGATAAAATCTATAAATTTTGAATTCATATTTTGAATCATTACCCCTAGTTAAGCAACTAAAGGTCATGGCATAACAAAACTGATAGGTCCAGAGTTGAAGTCTGAATTTTTACAATCAATCATAAGGTGAAAAATTTGGAGTTTTTGCCCATGCAAACTATAGGATCAGATGAGATCTAACTGTCTAACCCTAGACATCAAGGGCAAGGGCCCTTAGGGAAGACTTCCATGCCCTTCAATTTAGCAAAACCTTGAATCAAAGATTAAAATTTTACATGGAAGTACACACTATCATATGTAGTGGTGAAGGTCTACATTCTTGGTAAATAATTAATTAAAGTAGAGAAATGTAATTCAACAATGGTTTAAAATAGAAAATATCAGTGTTTTCCGGAAAAGAAAAGAACTCCTCCAAAATTATGGCATCTAACTTTAGAATTTTTTTATCAACATTGACCACCCAAGGTGGTAGTTCCTAGAGGAGAATTAAAATTGTTGTCTAACAATATTTAACTAAGGGAGGAGACTCTCGAAAAGCAAGGTAGTAAATTCTAACTTATTGAAAGTTCTTTTTTGGGTTGGTTTCAGTTTCAAAGTAAGTAGTCATAGAATCACATGTTTGAGATCCTACAATCAAGACATGGGACACATGATGAATAGACTCTTAACCCTATAAGGACAATGTGGACTAAAGTGTTTTGATGGATGATAGACAATCCATCTATATAAGACAGAAGTATGAATGTTCATCCTCAAAATTTTGTTCAAAAAAGTTTGGTCTTGCATGCACAATAGTTTGACGTGCAATTAGTGATCTTGATTTTTTTAATCAAATGATTCGCATAGTATGGAAATGGATGATTTTTTCAATGACTAACTCATCCTTACAAGGTTAAGTTACGCTAGCTCCCTAAATAAGGTAGAAGCACCTAAATGTAACATTACTTGTTTACTACCACCTAGAAAACAACCTAAATCCAAAATCAAGTGGACAAAAATTAGACAAGTGGGGTTCCAAGAAGTTGTCACTTTTCCAAGAAGTGGCCAATCCCCCCCACATGATCCAATTTTACAATGCATCACTTTTGAGTGTTTCTATGTTGACTTTGGTGTTAGTCTAGTGTCCTCAGTAGGTGCATCTAGGAAGTTCTTTTCAAAAATTCGTAGAATATTCATACAAGCTCAGAAAAATATGAAACCAATTTTGTTGGTTTCATGAAACATTTCTTAACACATGCACATCATTTTTTCCTATATGCACCTTCCATATCATGAGATTCAAAATAAGTGTCGCATTTAGGTGCTTCTACCTTGGAGCTAGACTAATTCTCTCTTCTCTCTCCTTCACAACAAGGCAAAGTTGCTTTGAAAATGAAGTTTCTACCTACTCACATCTATACCTTAAGATAGGTTGTTTTGTTTTGTTTTGTTTTGTTGGTTGGTTGGTTGGTTGGTTACGTTGAGATTTCCCAGACCATGCATTTCTCGGCCTCGTGTTTGGTACTTTTAGAAAGCCCTCGGCAAGGAGGGGTGCATGGGCTTTGTTTAGTGGCATATGGATCTATAATGTGAAAGTTATTGAATTTCAAAGCTTTTTTGAATAAAAAAAATTAGAAAATTAGAAAATTACTTTTACTTTTCTTCTAATTGTAGCAACGGCACAAGCCACACTATTGAATTTCAAAGTTTTTTTGAATTAAAAAATTAAAAAATTCCTCTTACTTTTCTTCTAACTGTGGCAACAGCACAAGCTACACTATTGAATTTCGAACGTTTTTTGAATAAAAAAATTAGAAAATTATTTTTACTTTTCTACTGACTGTGGCAATGGCACAAACCACACTACTGAATTTCGAAGTTTTTTTGAATAAATTTTTTTTTTAAATACTTTGATTTTGATTTTGATTGTGCCAGTGGCTCAGGGCACACTAGTAGAAGTGAAAGCAAATCCTGTAACGTCTCCAACGAAGGGAATTCCAAATCTGAAAAACTTGGAAATTTCAATTTCCAATTCTCACACAGCTTGGATAACTATTAGTACCTTGAGCTCAAGGTCAAAAACAACTCCCCAAAGGCCTGATAACTACAGTACAGTAATAAGTTAAGTTAGTGCCAATAATCATCGATTGGCTGACGGAGAAGTGCCCTGGGACTTTGGAGCCAGTGATCCCTTCACTTTGCTTTTTCCGGCCTGGTCAATCGCTCCCAAAAGGCTGGAACTGAAAACCCTCAGGGAGCCTGGCTAATTCTAGATTGTTTGATTCTTTCTTTTCTTACTTTTTTCGAAAATGAAGCCAGTCAAGCCTCCCACTCACTCCTGAACTATACTTATTAGCCCCTCACCACCCAAGAGGACCAAAAGTGTCCTCAGGTCAAATTCAAAGCGCTCTAACTTTTGCATATGATGTCCAAATTCAATAAAACTTGTTGGAAAATTTGCGCTCTCTCTTCTAGTTTGTGTGGTAAAATTTTCAGATCAATCCATAATTTTCTGAATTTTTGGAAGCCAATTGAAGTTCACAAGTTCAATTTGGGTTCACCAAACTAGATTTGATGGCTGCAACTTCAAGGGCTTGTATCTCCTTCATCCAAAGTTCGTTTTCAATAAAATTTGTTGGGTTATGTTCCCCTTGAAGCCTTGTTACTGAGGTAGAATTTTCATGTCAATACAAGTTGTTTGGAATGTCTGGGAGCAATTCGAAGTTCAAAATCCCAATATTTTTCAATTACAGTGAACAGTAGCAGCTTGTTTCTTCTTCATACAATGTTCATTTCCAATAATTGTTTTTGGAAAAGTTGCACATATTAGTCTAGTTTGTGTGTATACAATTTCATATCAATACAAGAGGTTATGAGTAACTGAGAAGCATTTTAGTAGAAGGAGATTCAATTTTTGATGTGCTTTTTGCAACTTTTCTTGTTATTTTTTGACATTTCAAAGCCATTTCGTAGACACAATGAGTGAATTGAATGATTTTATTATAGTTGAAATTTTCTTCATTTGAGTAGATTTATAAACCAAAATTTGCCTCCAAATGTATTTTTAGGAAAATTTCAGCATCCTTTTTCAACACTAAAATATTATAATCTTGCAATCTATGTGGTCAAATAACACCAAATTTGATGCACGTCATCTACAGCAAGCGCACTACAAGATTGTACAGTTGAGATCTCTATAATTCAGTGAAAATTATATCTATAACACTTCAAAAGAAATGTTATTTTTGAACATGTTCAAGCCTTGGGTGGTGAGGGATTAAGGGAGGCAACCCATTTCCAACCACTTAAGCGGTTACACCTATCTCGAGGGTGGGTTCTGGGGGGGGATTTTTCTAGTGTGTAGAAATAGAGTTAAGAAGGTTTCCATAATTTTTTAGATTTTTTTTTTCCAAAAACATAATTACTATGAATTTTTTAGCGGAAGATTCTATTCCTCCCACTCTAGTCATGTAGAACTTCATGTTTCCCACAAGGGCTGGTTGCAAAATCCACCCAAGAATTGAGAGTGTTGTAAAACAATCACAATGTGCCACAATGGCAAGGGTAATTGTGTTGTAATGAATCAGTGTCATCTCCTCCTGTGCAAAAAGAGAATAGTCTATATTGCCAAAAGGGGGTGGTGATCAAGAATGGGTTGCTTCCCTGAATAAGGGCTTGATCGCATGAAGGACTGGATTGGACCTCCAACTGGGCTGGGGGGTCACATGACAAATCTATGAACTTGATTTCTAATAAGGAGCTTTGGTCCCTCCCTGGCTCTTCCATCCTTGAATTTAGGATTTGTAAACCTACTCTCCTTCCCATAAACCCGACTTACTAAAATAAACTAAGATTATCCTCCACATGTCTCCTTGTCTCACACCATGCAGAATTTCCCTTGATTTTTGTCTTATTTCCATGTTCCCAATCATTATTTTCGAAAGGCGCTACTAATGCAACTTCATAATCCCTCTAGAGTTTTGAGGCTTGCACAAGAGTTTGAAGGTTTGCATAGGAGCTTGGAGGCTTGTATTGGAGTTTGGAGGCTTGCATTAGAGCTTGGAGTTTAGAAGTCTTGAGTTGGAGTTTGGAACCATGAATGCAAATATGTTGTCTCAAGGCTACACCTTGCTTGGTCAATACTACCCTTAAGTCATGATTTTGAAGTGATGTAATTTGTTTATGTACACTTATGTTCTTTTGTTTGATAACATGAGAATGTTACCATGTTATGTATTGACCTAGATTATAAATTTACAATTAATCACAAGAATGTTCTCTAAACATTTAGAAGTACTTGTACTTCATGATGCCAATCTTGTTTTATAATTGACCAACTTGAAAACTAGTTGTAATTAAGTAAAGTTTTCAATTTGAAATGACCTAGATATACACTGGTTGTTATGGGACTATACAAAACTCCAGATCACTATTTAAACTAGAATAAAATTAACTAGTAAATGCCCAAGGCACCAAATTTTGTTGTCAGTACTTTGAAGTTAGAACCTTACCAAGTTACTATTTCCAATAGTCTTTAAATTAAAAAAAAAATCTTTTTGAAGTCTAATTTCAGCATCAATAATCCATTTTTGAAAATGAATGATCATGATTTTTCTATTCAAGTTTTTGTGTGACAATGTCCATTGCAAATCTTGCTTTTTCAGTGTTAAGGGCTCTTGAAAATGAGCCCCAAATACACTAGATCTTGGAGAAAGAAACACATAAGAATCTATTTAAAAATATATATAAAGTAGATTTTGAGAAGTCATATACTGATAGGGTTTAGGCATACTATGCCATTTAACCACATTTTTTTTATGTCCATTTTTTAAAATTTGATATGTGAAAATAGGATTTAAAGATTTCAAATCACTTTTATAGTTTTAACACCGTCATGATCAAACATTATAATCTTTCAATCCACAAGTGATATTAAGTTGGGGTTTTTTTTCCCATATGATCTCTAATATATCTAGTTTGAATTTGTATGGTTATAATTTTAAAAAAAATTGATAATACTTAGCAAATTGTGGATTTCTTGTTCAAATTAGAGAAAATTCTAAGAAGCTCAAAAAGGCCTTGGGCATTTAGGGGTTTAAATGTTTTTTTTTCTTAACCCCTAAAGGACCATTGTCCCCTCGGGGGACAAAATGGATTTTGGGCAGGTTCCTATGACCTCAATTTTTAGTTCAACTTCTTGAAACTTTATCATAAAAGAGAAAAACTGATTAGCTTCGTGGGAATATAATTTTTATTTCAATTAGTGCTCGGTAGCAAAAGTTATGCCATCTTAAACATAATTTTCATGTCACTAGGCAAAAAAATAAATCCACAAAAAATTGAAATTTAATTCTTTTTAATTCTTTTTTTTATAGATTATATTTTTGTCTACATGTGAAGCTTTGATTCATTCCATTTGGATTAGTAATGTGAAAGTTATGAACAATATTGTTTTGGGGGCAATGTGAGCATCTTCTTGAAAAAATAACTTATAGGATTCATTTCTGAATGCAATTTTCACAATTTTTCAAAAAGAAATGTTTGACAAAGTTAAGTTTGTTTGCTAGAACAATCTCACCATTGGGATTATTCAGTTTCAATCCAATCTTAGAGCTATTAATGATTTAGTTTTTCAGGTAATCTTGGACCAACTTCTACTTAACAATTTTTTAGAGAATGAAAATCAATAGTTTTTCTTTTGAAATTTTTTTCCTAGAATATCAACTCAATTCTTCAACACAAAATTTTTTTAATTCATAGTCCATAGTGCAAAAAATTTCAATAAAAGGTGGTCAAAGTCATCTGAAATTGCAGGCCAGTGTTCAAAAAAACTTCTTTTTCCAACTTTGAATGCTAATATCTCTCAATCTTTGCGGTCAAAATTCATGAAATTTTTACCACATGGTTTGAGACAAGTGAAGTACAAGATCCTACGGTTAGATTTTTTTAAAGTATTTTTTTTGGATTTTATGGGTGAACGCAGCAGAAATGGCAGTTTTGAGTGTTTTTTGACAGAAAAATGGCCTTGGTCCTTTAGGGGTTAAACTCACAAATCAAATTAATTGTATAGGTAAAAGGTTTGAATAACAGATCTAAAATTTGTAAAAGTAATCCAAGAGCTAAAAAAAAATAGACATGTTCCAAAATCAACTTTTTCAAATAGTAATGTAAAATTGTAAAAAGGACTTGGAATCTCACAAGGCAATATTTTAGATTTGAAAAATATTCTTCATAAGGTACAAACTAATTGAGGGGTTGTCTATCCCCATGTTATGTCTTGTAAACATTTCATGAGGATGTTGTTCTAAAGGTTTTGTAAACATTTTGAGCATGTTGTACTTCATCATCCCAATATTATTTTTCAAAATATAGTTTTGTCTTGCTTATATGATGAGTCTTCATTTCAAGTTCAATGTCTTGGGTGAGGTCCCCTTCAAATGTGCCACAATCCTCATCCCAGCCTAAGGATCCATCACAATCTGAGTTTTTTAATCTAAATGACATAGATCCATCTCAGAATGATGAAGATGATTGTGAAATGGGAGAGCTTCAAGGGGACATATTGCTTGGGAGAGTATATAAAAAAGGACCTTGGAATACTTCAAACCTCATAGTTTTGCTTGCTATGAAAAAATAAATTGGTTTACATATGGTCCTAGTGCTAGTTCAAAGGCTCTTTACAAACCCGGATATGAACATTGGGCACTAATTTCAAAGAATTAGCCACTCTAGACAACAATGTCAAGATAAGTTTGTAGGTGTCCATGGTGATTTCCAAAAAAATTGGGATTATGAAAAAAATATACCTAGTGGGAAAAAAACTATTGGATAATGGATGCAGGTGAGAAGAAGACAATCAGGGGATTGAAGGCTACAATGCATCTTGAAGTTTATGATTACATTGCTAGTTGTTACCTAACTCTTCTCAATCAACCAATCACACTTAGCTTATTAATTCATTGAACTCAATAGATGACACATGAGGGTTGCTATTATGTGAGCATAGGAGTGTGAGCCCATGAGCTTAGAATACTACACACCTATGTAATAGGTGTATATAATATAGGAGCCGTTTATGATTATAGAGTATATGTGTTACAAATATCCATGTTATAAGTGTTTATCATACATACACTTTCTATAGTGTAGTATCTATATTATAGGCTCAATGCTTACAAGCTCGCATTCTTGGGCTCACATACTAGCACCGTTGATGACATAGGTACATGATTTTATAAAACCTATTCTTCATTTATTTATTTATTTTTCAAATTGTTCATAGATTTGACACAACTTATATTGAGCCCCCTTATAGATTATCATTCAACCACCTTACATATGTTTAGTCCCTTTACAAATTGTTTACAGAATTGACATATATTCTAGTTGTGTTTGGATAATAACTTACATTTATGGATATGCGATTCCTTATATCAAATGTGAAATATATGTTTGGAAGAAATAATTTTAACTATGCCGGAATGACATATGCAACTTTTAACTTGTCAAATTTGTCACAATTCTTATTTTATTTTTATCATGGATATACATGCAAATAGTGAAAGAGACCAATCTCCTCAATCATCAATGTATATTGGAAAACGTCGTCGTAATTTGCCCAAGGTATTAGATGGTTTAGCATCCAAAATGGAAACCAATAGAGAAAAGACAATTGTTGTGATGACTAAATGTGAGGTCCACATAGATGCAAAACAAACTTAGTTACTCAATTTGGAATTGAAAAAGTACAATGACAAAATGGCATTAGAGAAAACTTCATTGTAGGCTCAAAAAAATTCTCAAAAAAAGGTTCTAGTCATTGAAGAAAATAAAATACAAGCAAGCAAGGAAACATTTTAAGGATTCATTGGAGCCCTAATCACTCGAAGAAAACAAGGGGTTTTATGTCTACTATTTACAATTGGATTTGTAGTTGCATGAGATGTTTGCAACTAGGTGACAATTTAGAGTCCACAGTTATGGTAGACAAGTTGCACTAGTCGCAAAGCAGTTGCAAAAATTTTCAAGGTTGTTTCTCATCTGACAACTTACTTGAAAGTTTGTTGATGAACTCTTCTGACGTAGTTGCTAATGTGGAAGTTATTTATGTGTGACTAGTTTGCGATTGACTTGCAACTAGTTTGCAACTGGTTTTTGATTGACATGCAATTAGTTTGCGACGTATTTACAACTTGTCTGTAATTCTTAGATTTGTAGATTCAAAATTTCAGATCTATCTTTCTTTTTGGATAGCCACCCAAAAATTTCTGAAACTTTAAATATTTATGTAGATTATAGAAATCTACAAAGTATACAAATCTTGTAATTTTGTTATCAAAATTCATTACACAAGAATTCTATAACTTACAATTCTTATATGTCTAACTGAATGGTATTCTTGACAATTGATATGGGACAATTAATAAAAGACTTAAAAGTAGTTGCATTTTAGTTGTTTCCTAGTTACATGCTAGTTGTATTCTAGTTAAAGTCTAGTCATTTTTTAGTCAAACTCTAATCGAATTGCAGTTGCAGTCTAGTTGTATTGTAGTTGAAGTCTAGTTGTAGTCTAGTTGCATTGTAGATGCTTTCTAGTTACAGTCTAGTTGCATTGTAGATGCTTTCTAGTTACAGTCTAGTTGCATTGTAGCTATTTTCTAGTTGCACTAGAGTTACTTTCGAATTGAATTGCTATCAAATTTAGATTATATGAAATTGTGGATAGAGACATTGGACTCTACAAAATGTAAAATTGTCCTCATCGACAATTTTGATGAATATTGGATGTAAAATACCTCACATCAACTCTTTCGTTACATTCTTGTAATTGTAACTACATTTTGAGACTATTTTGCAACTACAGTGTAACTATGTCAAAGTTGGTGCAAATACAAAGGGTTGTAGTTGCAAGGCAGTTGCATAGGACCGTAGTTGCATTTTAGTCAATTGTAGTAGATGCATTTTTCTTCTAGTGAATGGCAATTAGCACTGCCATTGGGTCTAAAATGCAAGAGTCATAGTTCATTACTTCGTGTTTATAATTGTATTGTAGTTTATGCAATTTTAGTGCTATGTGCTTTGTGTTTTTCATTGCCATTGATTTGGTGTGCTATGTTATTGTTTTCCTTTTCCTATGAAGGTTTGAAGTCTTCAATATATGATTATCATTTTTCATTTCATCATTTATATTCTTGCACTATGAATGCAATGCCTTTTCATGTTCTATGAATTTAAAGGAATGAATTCAAAATTGGATCATCCATTTTGTCCCCTATTTCTTAACTTCATTTATGTTTGGGATTGGAATACCTGGTGAATGATATAAATGTTGATGCATTTGAATTAATTAAAAATATGTATAAAGTTATTGTTGGCAATTTGACTGAACTAATAATTTGTAGATATGATTATTTACATTCTATAATTAGACCAAACTTCACCTAATTTCTAAAAAAAGGTCAATAAAAATTAAAACCTCGCTCTTTTAGTGCAAAAGTTGGCATATACTATAATAGACATGTTATCCTTCACTATCCATCAACTTCCAAATAAATTATAAAAGCATATTGTACAATATATTGATGAAGTGAAGATCTCTATAAAGATCAAGTGAAGATCCTTAAAGACTTTGTACATGAAATGAAGATCCTTACAAATTTTGTACATTGAATGAAATTCAGTAAAGGTTCTTCATTTGAATATGAGAGGGGAAAAAATTGTCAAATTTCAATCACTAATGTGTTTGTAAATGAAGGCTTAAAATTCAAAATAATCTTAAAACTCAAGTGTATCAAAACTAAAATCATGAACATTTCATTCAAATACAAAGATAATTGCTAAGATGTAAATATATCTAATGTTGTAGCCCTTCTAAATGCCACAAATGCTCTAATATGGCATTTTAGACAATGCCTCATCTGTAATAACTCTTCTATTTCTTTGTTGTCTATAACCTTCATCATGATGTCTAGCTATTGGAAGTTCATCATTTGGTCTATCTACTCTACATATCAATTGTCAAGCATGATATTATGTAAAATACATGTTGCATGCATAATACTAGATACCATAGCACAATCATGCATATACATTAGTCGTTTTAGAATTTGTCATACTCCTTTGAAAATACCAAATGATCTTTCTACAAGCATTTGTGAGCTACTATGCTTGAAATTATATTGATCATACATAGGAGTCAATCTATAACCTAGAAGTAGAATCAACGTATATGTGGTTTGTGTACAACCAACATCACCAATTACTAATTCAAGTACAAGAATGCCTTGAATGAACGTCATTGGTCCATTTAAGTAGTCTCTTCTATCAATAGCTACTTTGATTCCAGAGTTTACAAATACTCTAGCATGATGAACCACACCTCAATAACTTGCAAAATGTTCAAAAATTGAGTATCCACATCTACTATGGCTTATAATATGAAGCTTTAGTTTTTATTTTTATCATAAACATCAATGGACCTCTAATTACCATGTAAATCCACTTCAATGTGTGTGACATCTATGGCACCACATACTTGGGGGATTCCCCATTTGGATTCAAATCCATCTTTCACCTTCTATAATTGTTCACCAACTGGCCAAGTCAAATGAATAATGTTCACCCCTACGATTTAAAGACTTCACAAATCATGCAGTGAACTCAATAATAGTAGATTTTTCAACTCCAAAGAGTCCCCCTATTGAAAGTAAAGAATCCCCTGTAGCAAGTCTACAAATGGCCATTGCAACTTGCTTTGTAACTTCTAATTTTCAATTTGGCAATCTATCTAATCCTATTGGAGGATTGCTTTCAAGGTTATGCTCTACCAACAAGCATACATATTGAAATGTAGGGATTGACATTCTGAACATCTCTCTAAAACATGTTGGATCATCAACCATAATCATATGGAAAAATTGGTGCCACTAATGGATTGTTCTAGGCTTCACATATCATGACCCCCACTCAATGCCTATCAATTCCCTATAGGTAGATGGAGTGTTTGATAAAATGCAAATTGCCTCTGCATCTTGCCAAATGACCATGGATGCAATCTTACTACAACTTTTCCTGACATGAGGCAAATTTGAAGTTGCAAAAGTTTTGAAATTGGGAAGACTTATCAAAGGAGCTAAACTTGATTCTTCACAATGACATTTGAGAACCCATCCAATTGTAGTTGCAGCTCTTGCTAGAATACACATAAGCCTTTGCACTTTCATTGCCATAATATTCAAAAATATCCCATGTTCACATATGAATGGAGTACTAGATAGAATAATGCAAATGAATGAATGAAAGGTTGAAGTAGAGTTCCAATGAAATTCTAAACTACCACCTGAGAATATAGGCAAATTAAGAGAGAATGGAATGTCTACATAGAATAAATGCCTATGCTACATACCACCTAAGAATACATGCAAATTGAGAGAATAGGTCGCTTGAAACTTATGAGATTGTGCTTCAAAATAATAGAAGAAACTAATATGCCAGGGATAGAAGAATTTGAGAAGGGAGGAAGAGAGGAGCAAGGAGTTGATGGGAGCCTGGGAGAGCAATTGAAATGGTAGATGGAGGTTCATTAGTCAAGATCCCTTTTAATATAGAGAGAGTTCCCAAGTTCCCTCTACAAGTATCTTCCCTGTAGAAGTATCCCTGCCACATACCAATCAATCCTAAAAATTTGGAAATATTTTATTTGGAGAACCGGTTCACATGCGGAAGCTTGATGTGGCATGAACCCGATCTTCACGACTCTTGGCCCGTGGCTGGAGGTCCACCTCCGCTCCGGTCCGGTCCTACATGCGAATAGCACCTTAGACTTACACAGTCAGAAATTCCTGTTTCTTTTTTTGGAAACAACTGAAATGAACCCTTCCGGCTTTCCTTTCCCCCAAAAATCGACAAGCAAGGCGACACGGACTGAACCCAATTGGAGAGAGAGATTTGCAGGTTGAGTCTTCACAAATTTAAGCTTATACAGTACATGAAGTTTCTAGAAGGGATGCAGTTATTTTGTTTTGCGCTTCCGTCGACCTTGAAGTCCGTCTGTCTCTGCCCCCGGGAGCTTCATGTGATGTCTTAATCCAATGAGACATGTCGGGATTCAATTTGACTTCAGTTAAGTTATTAGATCCTGGCTGGCAGCGTCGTGATCAACATGAAGCGATTGGATGAAAAGACTCGGCCTATTTCTCGTGTCGATCTGATCACAGGAATCTGGCAGGCATGGAGAAATGTGGAAACGCGAATGTATTGGCTCCGGACAGACGGGGAGGAGGCTTCGCATTGACGTGAGTGACAACTGTAGTGAATATGAGGAAGTTCAGGTAAGCTCTTATTACTCCAAAAAACAAGTCACTTGTAGTGTGGTTGCTTGATATTTGTAAAAAATTATGATTCATTTGCAACCGTAGATGTGGCAACATTTCCACTTATGTAGTCTAGGTACATATTAACATTCTATGACAGTGATCATGGGTCCCTAAAACATTTCAAAAGTCTCTAGGGTAAAGGCTCAGAGAAAATAGTTCTTATTTGAGTGAGCCATAGAACCCTAGATTCTCTTCAATCTAACAAGAACTCCTCTGCAACTACTGTAGTGAAGTATGTTTTATAACCATCGAATACATTGATTTGCCCTACTAGAAAATGCAACAGTAATTACCAAACTCACTAATTGTAGGCTGAAAAATTACAGTACTGTACCAACCATACCAACCAGTTTCCACAAAAGAACATTTTGTACTGCTAATTCTGTAGGTGCAACTGATTTTGCACGTGCACTGATAAGACAAATCGGTGTACCTTAGCCTCACAAAAACTTTGAATGGGCCTTCAATCATTCCCTCCATGAGAGGGAGTTTCTCTGTTCCTCCAGAAGTTTCAACATAGAATAGCCGGATGTGCACACAAGCACTACGGCAAATGGGGAAAGTAGACAAGTTCAATGCAAAGTGATCATTTTTGCAACCCATTTTCATCAAATCTGTGGAAGTCAATAATGTTCAAATAGTCCCATTTTTGTTACCCAAAGTACCCAAAGTTCAGAAAAAAATTTACATTACATCTGGGTTCTCATTAGGAACCAAGTCTTTGAAGTTGCTATTAAAACGTCGCCACCATAAAAATTGGTAAGAGCTCAGGGTTAGCCTCAATGAAGGTTTCGAATTCCTCCCAGCAGACTACCCCATCTCCATACAGGTCAAGCTTCTTGAACCACATCTTCACCTGCATAACTCACACACATTCCAAACTAAATGAATCTGGAAAATCTCCAATAAATGGATATCAACATGGGAAGATTGCAGTGCTAAAGAATTAACAGAAGTTTGGAACATTCCCTTCAGCTAAGGGGTACAATCCAAATTTTTCTGGAGAAAATCAACGTCTTTAGTAGGCTAGGATCATTTTGACAATTGTAGCAGGAAAATTGGTATCTCCTTTTTGAGGATCTTGAACTCATACTCAACAAGCCACTAAAGAATTTGTGTCTATTTGAATTTGTGAAAAGTTAGACAAACTCTCTTTTCTCTTCACAGGATGTCAAAGCTTCAATGTTTTGGGTATCTTCCAGGTCACAGCTTACAAGTCCCACAAATATCATTCACTCATGCAATTCACCAACTCTGATGCCCATTAATAACTCTCTTCATACCTTTGAGAGCATTGATGAGTGTATCCATCGAAGGGTAATGAGAGGAAAAGGTATATTGCTTTCTGTGATCACTGATAATGGGAGAAAATATGATGACTTAAGGTTTTTACCTTTGCACTGCTGATCGACGGCATACTCAACTTTAAGCACGTCTCCAGCTGTAAAATAGATCAATATAAGATGACTGTGTGAGTCTGAATCCACACTTGCAGTATAAAGTTCTCAACAAGGATATTAAGCTTTACAAGCCACTCTGCAAAACAAGGCAACTCCATCCGAAAGCTAACAATAATAAAGTTTAAGCCACAGTCACAGAAGTTTCATGAACAACATGTAACCTCTCACCTAGTAGAGCAGGACATCCTCATGATGCAAGCTCAACAGGGAAGCACTCACAGTCTCCAAAATTGAAAGAACGATGAAACTACTGACTTGGCTATGATACTATTCTACCCACGTGATACAATGTACTGGACAGTAATACAACAAGGACGGCAATATCAATCCACAAAATAGCAACCTCTGTGGAAACGATAAATGAGCCGCACACACAACGAAGTCATCGTCCCACAAATAGCATAGTCCACTTGATCGAGGATGAAAACATCCACGACCAAGGCTGCTATCTAACTAGATAGCGCTTATGTTCATGGATGGCCAAGTGGGTATGCGCTTGTATCTGAAATTAGAACAGAATTTGACATGACGTAGGAAGACATGTATACCTCCACTGGAGAGATGCAACCGTCACTTCTAGAGTTGCACGCATTGTAAGCTGCATTCATTTGACTCTTGAACTCCTTGCTTTTGGATATTGATCCTGATGCTGCCACAAACTGAACACGTTGGCATACAGACTGAGAGCCTTGTCAATCTGTAGGCAGGCCTCCTCAGGCGAAGAAGAAAGTCTGCCTTTGCACTAGATTGAACAGTTTGCTACAATCAAATCTCTTTATTTTGACGTTTTCAAACATGACTGGCTAGAAGATCCTGAAAGCGTACATGTCACACATTCAAACTATGTCATAGCCAGAACGTTGGGACCGGAGGTGAGAAGATTACAGAGAATTCAACGTCAATTTCGTTAAATTGGCTTGATTCCGGCGCCGAAAATTGTGACATATATGCACATAAAGGTCTAACATCTAGGACGGTATGGATTTATATCTCAGGACAGGTGTCCCGAAAGGTGACAAAAGTAATGGAATACCTCCAATTTAACGAAGTTGACGTTGTTGAGAGTAATTAGTGCGTCAGACAAGAGGAGAATCAAAGAAACGAATGGAAAGGATGAACGAGAAATAATGTACCTCTCTGAAGGTAATAAAGCCTTGGCCTGATTTGTCATAGAGATCAAATATCTGAATCAAACATTGAGCACATTAGTCTTTACCTTTTACAGGATTTTGAAGGCCCAAATCCTGTTTTTAATTTTTGTGCATTTCTCCTTAAATATTTGTACGAATATATTACCTCAATTTCATAAAATTGGAAGTGAGGAAGACTTCTTTTTAAAGATTCAAACATGACTTTTGATGAATGAGAAATTAGTAGGACAAAACATCACCCCAAAGCAATTTTGTTCATCATCCAGAATATGGACTAAGAGGTTCATATAAGCTCTTGGTAAATCTATGTCTTGGTAAAGTTTCAAGGTAATAGCACAATTAATAAAAAAATTCTGGAGCTGTAGACCCTCACAGAGAGTCTTTGTTTACCTTCTTTGAAATCCAACATCTCGGCAAGTGATGCCATTCAAGAAACTGGTTCATGCTGATGGTGCCACTGTTTAATCAAAACGAAATATGAGATCAAAAGTGTGAGTGACAACTTCACTTCGAATAGGAATGCCACTTATTCAGACAAAAAAATCTGTAACTAACAAAATCTAAGAAACTAATAGAAAAACGACCCACCCACCTGTAATCAGGATTCATTGCCGCAAACTTCTGTAGAAATCTGTTCACCTCTCCTGCCCTTAAGCCGAGTACCTGCACCCACCTCAAGCAATTACGTCAAATAATGAGGCATTTGCTGAGCTAACATTCTCATTATAAGTCAGAGTCGAACACTAAAATCAGCATCAAAAATCACATAGAGTTGTAGAATTTCTCTAATTAGCATGAAGATACAATAGTAAGTAAGATACCGCTTGAGTGGACAGAACCAAAAATAAAATCAAAGCACAAACCTTCTCTATTCTCCCCATTTCCACCATGTAACTTGCTGGTGAACGCTGCAAAAATTCAGTTCAGAACATTGTTAACTCATGCTTACTAAAATATAAGGTGTGTGTACATCAAAAAGCTCCCAAATGAGCACATGGTGGGAAATGGTTCTTTTTACTCGTCTGTCTAAAAGTTTGATCAGTCTTGTTGATGATTCCAACACATGCTAACAGGTATTATTTGAACTTCATATGAATAAAAGATGAATTTACAAAGTGAGCACTGATTATAGGTGCACCAAAAATTGCTCATATTGAGACCAAGTACACTTTAGCAAGAATCTAATATTCTAACCCTCATCTTTGAGTAAGGGTCGGCGTAGTTGCTATACTCATGAGTTAGTTACCATGAGCTCAAAGTAGTTGTTGCAAAACCATGACCTGAAAAGGAAAAGAAAAACCATGCACAAAGAAGAGGAGAGTAAGACCACGCACCAAGCAAAGTTTTTGGGCGCTCACAGATAACATTAGGTCAGCATAAGTATGTTCGGTCACTGGCACGCACAGTGCTTGTGCCATTACATCTCTAACCTGCACTTGAAAGATACATGTGTGCATATTAGGATCATTGCACCATTGTGGCACTTCAGGATTGGCTCTGAGAACAAAAGATTGTAAACCATAGTCTACAATCTTTGTGATATCCACCAACATGCCCAACTCGTCAATTTCGTTAAATTGGCGCGATTCCAGCCCCCAAAATTGTGACATACATCTACACAAAGCTCTAAAAGCTAGGAGCTGCGTGTCCTGAAAAGTGACAAAGTAATGGAACATCGCCAATTTAACAAAATTGCCGTTCCAAGAAGTGTCAACTGACACAATGTCAATCTTTGTGAAGTACCGAATAACTGACATCTTGTTGTACATCATTTTGTATACCGTTGTAGGTCCTCGTAAAATTCAAGTTGCAACCAATTCACACCCTACCGTGCCGATTGGCACCAAGAATTGACAATTGGCAAACTGAAGTTGCCCTATATTGCTCTAAAACCCTAAACCCTAAACCCTAAACTTGACAAAAGAAAAACTCACTCGTTCGGCAAACTCCGCAGGGTGTTGCACTTCCCTGGCAGATGGATACACGACAGGCAAGTATTCAACCTGTCCACACAATGCAACATTTAAAATTCAGATTCACAAGAATCTCAGGTCCAGACCGAATGCACTGACAGGAAAGGGATGATTTGCGGCACTAACATATGAGTCCGAGATGGCAGACCTCTATGGAGTTGCTGAATTGCGTGAGCATTCGGAACATCACATTGGACAACGAAATGTCACCCCTGCACATTAAATGCCAGCACTTTCAATCCATTGAAGCAGTAACAGTAATTAGAAAAGATTTGTGCACCGCCATGAAATGCAAACGTCATTTCTGAAAAGGAGGTCGTACCAGGAAACGTCAAAGTGGACAAAGGGATATCGGATGACCACTGGCTGAACAGGAAAGCCAGGAACAAACGCCCCCAGTTTGAATGCAATCAGGGATCTCCCGTTTGTTGTTGTACCCTCAGGAAACAATAGCACGGACGGAAAATCCAGGCTGGACGCCCTTCTCTGTCATGAAATTCATGTCAACAACATAACAGATGAAAAGTCGTATTTAAACGAACCTACGAAACATTCGTCTGGATTTTTAAATCCTCAAGAATTGCCAGGATCCCACAATCCAAATCTATCTCTAGAACGGAAGTCACACATTTCAAACAAATGACTCTGAGAAAACAGGGTTGCAAGCCCTAAGTGATAGGACTCCAGGTGGTGAAAAATACTTTGATTTCAACGGTCGCATACTTTCTTGATTCTGCAGACGTCTTGTCGACAGGGATAATCTACACCACAAAAGTACTCAATAATGAGTTCAACCTCCCTCTTGGAAAACTTGATTCTGGAGCACCAGACGTTCAGTGGAGTACGCAAAAGCTTCCCTTTACCCTAGTTAGTACCTGCATAGAACGGATGATAGTCCCCGCCAGAAAAATCTTGTCATGGGACTTGCTCACAATGCTGGGAAAGAGCTCATAGAAGTAAAAGATGGGGTCAATGAAGGAGACGTGGTTGGACACAACAATTGGGGCAGTCTCTTTGGGTGCCGGCTTCCCAATGCGATGAATCCAATGAAACCTGAAACAAACCACACCCCAAGAAACCTCAGCTGAAGAATCAGGAGAGATGAAGTTAGAACAACACTCATGATGACATCATTTGGATCGTCGTATTTTTTTAAATGGTGTGTGTTTGAAAGTCTCAAAATTGTGACACTCAAGTGCACAGAAGTAGTAAAACAAAGACCTGAATAGATCTCAGGACCTAGACAAACAGGCACCTGTACAAGTGCTAATTTTCTGAACTTTTGCTATTTTAACGAATATGGCAATCCGTGTAGTTGCAGCACGTTGCAATGACGCCAATATTGTCGACGTTGTCCCGCGACAGAACAACACTGAACGCCAAGTTTGTTAAAACGTTAAAATTTCAAAAGAATAGCATTTTCCAATCGTTCCTCCGGAACCTCAGATCTATACCAGTCCTAGGGTTTAGAGCTATGAGCCCTAGAAATGTCACAAGTTTGGTGCTCTGAATCAGACCAATTTGCCCATATCAGTATCACAAGGAGGATACTTGCTATCCTTGTGCGTTAGAATCAGCATTTCCCCCTTGACCTCACAAGCGATTTGGATCATTTCCTTGGCCTTCGTGGGAGAAAGTGACACCACAAAGGAAATTATGAATGTATTACCCTGGCTATCCCACGGGCTTTCTGCGTACATTATTCCCCAACTATTCCAGAGGCAATGATTAGTGAGTATTCCCCTGTCTCCCTTCCCTGTGCAGTCCATTTCAACAGCAATGTACTGAAAACTACGTCGTTCCAAGCGCATCATCAGTGCAACCACACTACAGGGGCACAGGAAATCAAGATTACAGTGACATAGTGACAGATTACAAGCATCTGATCTCACTCATTTCAATAGAACTTGGTCCCAGAAACTGAGGCCCAGAACTTCGCACAGGCACATACCCAGAGCAATAAAGCAGGCCGCGAGCACAAACGCGCGTCACGACCATGAGCCTGCGCCGCCACTGCGGCAGCACCACATGCCCCGACGACGCCGCAGCCCTCACACGACGATTCCTCTCCCACCCCGCCAGCGCCACTTTCGTCGCCAAGTACCCCAACGCCAAAATCACGCCCAAGAGCAGCAGCCGCATCACCAGCACGGGCAACAACAGCACCGTCTTCGCAAGCTCGTACGCCCCGTGCACGCGCGCCGTCTGGTTCACGAACGGATCCAGGCGAGAAGGCTTCCCCAAAGACGATGTCGGTAGGAGATTCTCGAACAGAGACAGGGATTGCTGCATTCGCAACAGGTCGCCATCCACGGGTACCAAGTTGGGCGCCAACTGTTCAGGGATTGGGATTGTCACGCAGACGTCATGGAAACTCTCGATACTCTGTTTGTGAACTAATTGAGTTTCTGCGAGGTTCGATTTCAGAGGTTCTTTGACGACGTCTTCGTTTAGTGGCGAAAGCAGAGGAACCTGGTCTTCTTCGTCCATGGTCGATCGAAGTTCAGGGCTTCCAGTTTGATCGAAATGCGAGGAACCAAGAGAGATGGATTGCGTGATCAAGACGCGACTAGATCCATACTCAATTTCTGACAGCTTCGATCTTCAATCTCCCGGAGTCGATCTAGTTTGAATCCCGATTTTCTTTTAAATCTCGAGTTTCGGAACCAGAATTTTGAAGTCTAGAGCACTATCGCTACGTCTAAGAGATCCATCGTCAAGGAAAGTTCAAAAACTGGCCGCGCGCGCACTCTTGTGCCCAGATCCAATCCCCCCGGCCGTGAACCTCGCAACACAGACGATTCTAGATCTCAAGCTCCATTCCGACTCCGCAGTGACTGAATTCAGTTGCACAATACAACAAGCTTGCTTGCTCGCCTGGTTGAAAACTAGCTTCCGCTTCGTTAGTATCGATACATGCATCCTCGGTCGGGATCCCGAATACATTGTGCGCCGAAACTTTAGTGACGACGCTGAAATGTGAGCTCCAGAATTCTTCAAAAAACTTGGCACGCATTGTGATGAAGGTTCGTAAAAGGCGCTCCAGAGTTAAGCTACTTGGAAGGCGCAGCCACTGCAGCCTCCGCGAAATTAAGACTTGAGCCAAAACACTCACCTCTAGCCCAGTATGACTGAGAGGATTTTCGTTGCGTCTCGTTACTTGGTGGGTTTTTTGATTGGACATCATGGCTGGCGTCCATTTCGTGAACTGGCCCAATTAGGAAGCTCAAGTGGACGTGGGGTCAAATGCCGGGCCGACTGATGAAACACGTTCGCCCCATTCCTGTAAGTTGCGATGGTCGTGGTGGACTGGTGCTGATGCTGCACAGTCGGCTGCACTTGCCCTTGTGCACCTTCTCTCCAGACCCGCAAAAAACGTTGCGTCCTTCCTTCCCCTTGAGCGTTCGGCGGAGTTCAGACGCAACTCAGCCGAACGGCATTGGGTGTGGCCATGCTACGGATAAACTTCAGGAGATCTTTAGGTTAGGAATGGACCCACAAATGGGCTCCACTTTAAAATCAAGGGGTCTTCATAAACATTACTACGGTAGTGTGCCCTGTGTCGTTGCCACAGTATAATAAAATAATAGAACTAAAGTAAAAATAATTTTTGAATTTTTAATTCATAAAAAACTTCAAAATTCAATATCTTTCACACCATAGGTCTAAATGTCATGAAACAAAGCCCATGTACGCCTCCTCCCTAAAGACTTTTTGAAGGTACCAAGAACACGTCTGAGGGATGCATGATTCCAAAAATCTCACCATAACAAACAAAACAAACAAACAACTTAACTTAAGGTATCACTAGAAGAAAACCGTGGTGAGTTCAACAGAATCTAGGTGACGTGAAATTCTAAAAACTGCCTAAAAACACAGAAACTGCTCCCCATCCAATTCCAAGTGATTTCCCCAAAATTGGACCCCCCAAAGACTTCCGATCTTCCTATCAGGGGAATTTTTAGTTCTGAGCTCCAAATCCCAAGTGTGAGCCCATAATCGTGATCTACATTTTTCGTAGATCACCATAGACTATTCACTTTCCCTAATACAACAAGTATTGAAGAAATTATGGCCCTCCAAAGGTACGAGTCTCCCAAGAGGTGTAGTTCTCTGGGATTCCACTCTCTTTGGATGCCCATAACTTTTAGCTCATATCTCATTTCCTCATGAGTATTAGCATTCCAGAAATCTTGTCTCCTTAGCTTTCCAATGATATGCGGCATGACCTATTCGACTGAAAGGATTCCTCTCAAACCTTGTTTCCCATGTCCCCATGCCTCAGGGCACAACCAAGACACTGCCAACTTTGAGGAGCCATAACTTTTGACTCCCAACTTCGATTCTTGCGTTCTTTGAACCCATGGACACGTCTTCTCACAAGTTTTACAAGCATATGCGACAAGCCTCCTAATTCATCCAGATCAGAGTACTACAACGCTTTGATCGCTCGAGACTCCTAGTCCCCTTCACCCAATCTCTTGCAAGGCTTGGTGAATCACCCCCAACATCCCCCTTGCTCACCAAGGTGGCACAAGCACACCTCTTAATGAGGGTCATGACAGAAATCATCATTTTTTGTACAATATGAATCATCTACTTATTACGGATCAAACTATTGCGCAATACTTCCCTTTTTTGTACAAAATTCCAATGATGAACATATGAACTTTTGTTTTGAATAGAAGGATTATTTGTCATCCATCAACCATTTTTCGGCTTCTATGTCCGTATAGAATTAAATGACACTTGGGGACCTTTTTTCCCTCCAAATCCAAAGACTTTCCCAACATTTGCATTGGAAGAGTGTTTGACAACTACTATAGAATGAAAATTTGAACATCAACACTAGTAGAAAAATGACTATCAATGATTGTCCCAAATGACTAAAATTGTCCACAATGACTGAAAATGAGTTATTGTGGACACTTTTTAGTCATTGTGGATAGTCATTTAGGACATGTTTTTCGACTAGTACAAGGATATTGGTGGAGGGATATACCTTCCACCCATGGAAGGCCAAAGAGGGGATTAAGCAATATTATGTTGTATAACATATTTTATCAATGAGGTAGGGGACTGTTTTGCATCCTTGAAAAGAAGACCTTACAATGGACTAATGGTGATTGCAAGGAAGGCCATTTCCATTTTGCATCACATTCAAAATAATAGAATTATTTTCCTCAAGAACTTTTGAAGGTAGAATCCAATGAATTTGAAATTTATATTGGAGATGGCTAACTTAATTGTAATCATATTCCTTATTTTTCTAGAACTTAAAAAACATCCTTTTATTTTTAAAATTAAATTTTACTAATTTGTCACACTTTGACGTTTATGGTTTTTAATACTAGGGAGTACCCAAAATTAATCATCTAGAGTTGAAATTTTTATGGTCTCTTCCCATAGTAGGGAGACATGTGCCTATCAAAGGGAATCTAAAAATATATTATTTTATAGCCTCTGCTATCATGCAAATAGGACTCCTTTGTGCCTACACTTCTAAACATAGAAGACAGTTTTGACTTCATCTTTTTGGTGAAATCTAATCTTCATTGAGTCCTCACAAATTGCCAATTTTTCATGATTTTTGTTCATGATTTTCTAATTATTATTAATTTATACCTCATTGTATCTATTATGTCACAAATTGTCTTTTTTATCAAATAGTATTATTTCAATACTTGCAAGTAGTCATAATGCTTGCAATAGTACTCTTAGACGTTGATTTTTCATATCAATGGATGAGATTGTTCTATTTCATAGTACTTACAATACTCCTAGTATTGAGTGCAAGAACTACAATTTTGGCAAAATGCTACAAAAAACGGTCGGTCTTTCTTACAACCACTATAGACAAAATCATATTGTATTGCAAGTTTAGCCAACTAGGAATTTTTAATTTACAAGTAAAACCCTCCCATGTATTTAAAGAAAGATAATATCTTCCATAGATGAAAGTTGTATGGCTTGGTATACAATGTTATGCGATACCAAAAACTCAAACTTCATTTTAGAGCAAGTCAAGTACACCTAATTGGCAAGCCAACCCTAAGAAATGCGTCACAATGAACACCAATTTTCATCCTATAATCTAAATTTAAAATCATCTTATTTGTCTAAAGAGATTTTTAACACATAAATCTCAATCAATGAGGAAGAAGCATTAGAGAAGGTGGAAAAATATATCAATAGAAAGAATAAAGTAATTTTCTACAATTTAAAATAGTAAATTTCATTATGTTTTTCTTTAAAGGTGGCTAATCCCTACATGGCAGAATAACCCCCCAAAAAATCCATGGTAACTTGGGTTGTCTCATGTTTAGATGGGGAGTGTAGCATTCATGGTGGAGGGGAGGGTTGCTAGCATGTGAGTCCAAGATATTGAGCCCATGAGCCTAGCCTAGGCACCTATGTTATAGATTTCTTCCAAGGTTATAAGATATTTATGTTTTTAGGTACCTATATTATAAACATTTTTCATGGTTATAGGATACCTATATTATAGGTACTTTCAATGGTTGTAGAATAACTACTTATACCTAGGCTCAAGGCTTGTAGGCTCACATCCTAGCGTGGTTGTGGTGGAAGTCGGGAACAGGTTTCCACTTGGACAAACTTCAATACGTTTTGAAAGTTATTACAATCAATCTTTTTAATATAGCCTTCTCTAAGATTAATCTTTGGAATATCTTGTTACATTATTATTGACTTTAATTAACATGCCCGTGAGACACTCAAACTATATCATAGTCAATTTTTAAACTTCAGGTAATTAACCCCTAAAGGTCAATCATTGGTTGAATAGACAATTGAAAATCTGGGTAGGTTCCTATGAAGTCAATTTTAGTTGAATGTTTACGAAATTTTGACTGGAAGTATGAACATGTACACCTTTAGAAAGAATATAATTTTTTTTTCCAATTAGATGCCCAAATTAGAAGTTGTGTTGCCTTAAATTTTTTTCGAATCAAGCAATATGTGCAAAACTCCTCCTTTACTTCTAAAATTTGGCAAGTATGTATCTTACATAATACAAGATGCAAATGTCAAAAAAATAATCATGTGTAGTGTAAAAAACTCACTCGAGGAGGAGTTAAAGTTTGCTAGGTGCATCTGGCAAGGCCAAAAATAAACATTTTCATCTAACTTCAAACAGTATAATCTTCCAATTTTTGTGGTCAAAGTTTCTGAATGTTTTCTCACACATTCCCGCAGTAGTCTAGTCCAAATTTGCATAGTTGAATTTTGAAAATTGTATTTTCTTTGGCAAGCTTAAAGACATTTGAAATCAAGAACTATATTAAATTCTGGTTTGATTTTTTACCTTGCCCTTTGGGCAAGTTTCTTAAGGGAGTAAAATTAACAACACAAAAAAAATAGAATTACAAAGCATAGAGAGTTGTGCTCTACATTCTAATTATTGCCTGATGAGCTTAACCCTTTAATGACATTCACTTGCCTAGAGGGCAATCCAAAGAGGAATAAAAAAAATAATCTCCTTGAAGCAAGGAATGGGTCTTGTTGCTTGCTCAAAGTTGGTGTGGTCAAGTCATGCAAAACAAAATAGTAAATAGTACTTTTACTTTGCAGCCTAAATGCATTGTTTAGCAAGTCCTCCTAAGTATTGAAGTATGTCCTATAGGTTGAAACATTCCTAAAAAATAGAAACAACACTTTTTGTCAACAATTCTCTCAAAACCAAGTCCGAGGGGCTTAGCCTATCATTTAGCCATGTAACATTGTTGCAAACACTAAGTATCTGATGGATGACTTCTAAGTAAGATAGAAGTGTAGAATGATATTCATCCTTGAAATTTTGTCTAAAAAGAAGTCTTACACACTAATTTGCCCTTCAATAAGTGCTCTTGATTTTTTTTAAAGCAAAGGATTCATACAAGACTCCAAAAGAAAGATTTCCAGAGTGACCAACATGTCCTTTTAGGATTATGGGTTAAAAGTCTTGTACACTAGTTTGACCCCCAATGAGAGCTCTTGAGTTTTTTTGAAGCAAATGATTTACACGATCTCCAAAATGATGATTCCAATGGTAACCAATCTATCCTACTAGGGTTAAGGGTTAGTTAACCCTTAAACACCGGATTGGTGATTGTGGAAATCATCTCTTTTGGAATTGTGTGACATTATCTACTATTAAAAAAACCAAAAATATTCATTGGGCATCAAACTACTATGCTGTAGAAGATCTCCCCTTTCCTCCCCTAATTCCGAGGACCAAGGATAGATAGTTGCATTTTTGTCCTACACAAGAAAATTCTTTGTTATTCATCGGACAAAAAACGGTTGCCATGTTGTTTATGAGTTAATCCCTAAACACTCCGACGTCCATTTGGGGGATGATGAACAAATTGAATCTCAAGTTTCATCCTCCTAACTACTTGGATGAAAGTTATAGTAATTTGTGGACATACATTATCAAGTTGTTGTCCTATCAAAGGGTTGGATTTGGTGTTACTAAAATACATATTTTTCTAAAATTACCAATGTGCAAGTATGTCATGTGGTCGAATTGCATTGACTCTAGCTCAAAATTGGATTTGCCAAAATGAGGGTCATAGATAGGAAGAACACAAAAATTTCAAAAAATGACCATGTGGAGAGAACCTCATTTCAAATCCATTCCAACAAATTTTACTCAAAAAAATGATAATATTTTGCTTGTAATCAAATTTTGAAGGAATTTTGGAATTTTTCTTTCAAATTTTATAGAAAAAAAATTGGTGATAGTATTGGTGAATCTAACTATATAGATGGAATCTACAAATCAAAATCTTCCACTTTTATTCCTATACTAATTCCAAAATATGCTTCCAAATAGCACATTATAATGATTTTTCTCAAATCGTCAATTTTGGAGATGAATCTGGACATCACATTACATTACATTTAGGGTTTAAGCTTGTTCCTTTGTTACCAATTGCTCCATTGCCATCCGTCGGTCTTCGTTGATTGCCTTGCCCCGCACACTTCCAGAACCTTTGTGAGTGAAAGTTCACAGGCACTGCTGTGGAAGGCCGACTGACCGGCAATGCTTGGACTCAAGAGATGGAAAGCCAAGGCAAGTCAAGTCAATATCGATGGTTCCAAGTATGCTTACTTATTAGTGGGACTGGGCCTTGAGTTCTAGAAGCCACTCACTGCTGAAGACCACTCAGGAGCACAGGTTTTTTTATGTACGATTTTTCAACAATAGGATATAGCCAAAAGATGGCGGCTTTTCTTTGTCGAGGAAATTTTTATTCTTTTCGGTCAAAATACATAGATGACTGTTGTATTTTAAGACAAGTAGCCAAATTTTACCTAGGTATCACCTATTGTAGGAGGTTTAGGTTTGATATAGATATCAACAACTATCACCCAAATATCACGTGAGTATTGAAGAAACAACTACCTCCTTCTCCAAAAAAGAAAAAAAGAAAAAGAAATTGTTTAGGAGTTTGGACAACTTGGAAGCAATTTGTTTTAACAATTAACTTGTTAGTCACCATGGTGCAAACGAAGGGCCAGTATGGACCAAAGATTTCTCCAATTCTTAGTAACTTATTAAAGGAGATCACCCATTTCCGATCAACCTCCCATTCTTGTAGTTTAGATTGCTCCATTTCCGATCAAATGAATTGTAGGTGACAACTCATGCATCATAGGACCCCGGAGACAACATAAATATCTAGGAGGTGTACATTGAAAGCTTATATGATCACAACGTGTACATTGGAAGTCGTACATTGATTCTGGAACCATCTTGTGGTTGGAAATAGGTTTGCTTACATATCAAGAATGGGACAAAAAGAATCTTGATGAAAAAAATTCGTGATAATTTTGCTTTTTAAGGGGAAAAATTTAGGAAATTACGAAATCCTCCTGAAATCCATTTCTCTTCACGAGGGAATTTTTTCCTGAACTTTTCCCATGCCGCAGATAGGCTGACTGAATTGCTTAAGTGATTGGAAGTGGGTGATCATCCTGATAGTCACCATGGCGCAAACGAAGGGCCGGCATGGCACAAAGATTTCTCCAGTTTTTAGTAGAACAACTTGTTTTACATGAAGTGCTCACCAAGCTTCAGTTCCGGAGAAGGTGGGTCTGCCTGGTTGGCGGAAAAGGTTGCAGAATTTAGAATGAATTCATAAACTATTGAATGGAGTCAATTACAGTACTAATTTATAGGCAGGCTGTGGTTCCGGAATGATTCATGCGGACTTGAACTCATGAAGGTGGGAAACCGCTACTTTTTGCTACTGTGCCTTGTTACTACAGTATTACTAGAGTGGTCAAATTTTCATATTTTTTTTGTTGGCAAGTGAAAAGAGATTCCAATGCACCAAAGGACGTGATATTTGGATACCGTATGCAAAAGTTATGAAGGATCAAAGCTTTTTCTTGGTAGATGTTTTAAAGTCATTTCTTCCACATAGGTACATACTGAAATTGAACTTTCAAATATTATTTCTCATAGATTTTTTTGATTTTTTTGATTTTATTCTTTCCATTTGCATTAGCAATGGAAAAGTTATTAGGTATCTATTCTTGTATTGCACACATTCATAGCACCCTCCCCCCAAAATAACGTAATAGAGTTGTTTTTAGACTCAATTTTTGACAAATTTTTAAAAAAAACTTAATTTATAGGGTTAAGTTTTCTTGCTAGAAAAATCTCAATGACAAAATTATTTTTTTTCAATTTCATCTTACAATTAAAAAAACTATATTAGTTGAAGTAAGATGCTTGTGTGGTCTGTAATTAGCCTTCTTTGAATCATTGCCAATTTCTTCAACCCACTAAGTTGGATTTGAAATATTTTCATTATTTTGAAAATTGATTTGAATTCTATTTCAGCCTTAGTGGTCATTAATTCCTAGGGGTTTTTTCCTATTATGAGAATTATTTTTCAACAAAACCATTGTTAGCCTGTGGTATTAACCCCTAAAGGACCTACGAGCCCACTTTGGGCTTTTAGAGAACTTAGGTAGCCTCTATTGACTTCATAATTTGAAATTTTTGAATGAATTTTTTTGGAAGGATGCTACTCACCATAATCTATGTGTAAAGATTTGTTTCATATCATCCTAATAAATATTGCAAATTTAAAAAAAAAATTTCAACTTCAATGTCAAATTGGACATTAAAAAATATATTCTAAAAAAATATTAAATATTTATTTGGAATTGTATAAATTGATACTTACTCAAAATAATCTGAATTATTCAATTTTGAATAATGAAATAAAAGTTATGAAGATTAAAGAAAAGTAATGAAGGTAGAGTAAACATATAAAGTCATCTTTTGCTTTCAATTTTGAAAATTTTCAAATAAAAATAAAAATAAAACATTATAACTTTTAAATAGAATATTCTCACAATTGGAATGAAGAATTTTCAATTTCTTGTAAAATTAAATAGAAAATTAGCTTTTCTTTCATTCAGTACTACCTTTCACTCTAAAAAATTTTTTAAGATGAACATGAAAGTATTTTTGGTTAAGAAAATTTATATATACTTTCAACTCCTTTTCCAACTTATTCACTAAAATGCACAATTATAGGACATATGTATTTTGTTTTTAAATGTTGAAAGACAATACTTCACCTTTGGGAAGGGCTAGAAAAGCCTACATTTTGAACTCAATTTTGAAGTTTAGACACACTGAACTTGCATTTAAGGTGGGTATATTCATTCTAAAATTTAGGACAATGGACTTGAACAAGTTAACCAAAGGATCCTAAGGTTGAATTTGTTAAAATAAAAAATATTGATGAAGATTTTGACCTTACTTTGGGGACGAGTACTTTGAAGCAATTTAGGGCCTCTAAACATGTTGGTCCTCGAGGGTTAATGATTTATTTTTTTCCCTACCTTAGACATATTTCTACTTAATAGTTTTTTCAAAATGAAAATCACATTGGTTTGGGGAATTTTTATTTTCAAAATCTAAACTTCATTTTTCAATCATTTCCTCAATTTCAAAATCCAAAGTGTTATAATCTACCAAAAAGAACATTTCCTTTGCTTTACAAGCAAATATCTTACAATCTACATTGTTCAGGGTTCTGAAAATTTATCTAGATATTTTCAAAATAAAACTCTTTATAATTTTTACCACATTTTTTGGAATTGAATGATTCAAATTTTCTTAAGAAGATATCAATCTCTACAATACTCCAAAAAAAATTAATATTTTTTGAGAATATATTTTTTATTGCTTGGTTTGACATTGAAATAAAAAGAAACTGTAACTTTTGCAATATTTATTGGAATGATGTGAAACAAAGTTTTATGCGTAGATTATGATGAGTAGCATCCATCCTAAAAAATTCATATGAAAATTATAAGTTATGAAGTCAATAGAGCCTACCTTAGTTCTCAAGAAGCCCAATCTGAGTTCCTTGGTCATTTAGGGTTAAAATCCTCAAGGACAAAAGAATATTCTAAATATCCAAAATTGTGAACACATTTAAAATCCAATTTAGAATAATAATTTAATGATGTCTTGCATAAAAAAATTGTAAAATAAGATCCATAGGTCACATGTATATAGTTAGATATATGACTAGATTAACCAATTATTTTTCAATTATATTTGAAACAAAAATTTTTTAAATACTTCTAAAATTGAATTTAGATTTTCCATTTTCACAATTATTTTTTTTCTTTTGCATTCAAATGTTAAGTTTTATTTCTCGTGATTTTTTAAGAGATTTTATTTTACTTAATTCTTCAAGTTGTTTTTATGGGTCATTTTTCAAATTGGAAAAGTAACTTTATTGAGGTGAAGCATACATAAACTATAATCATATTTCTAAAAGAAAGCAATGATTTGTATTGTATAAATATTAAAAAATTATCAAAAGAACCTACAAACTTTTATATGAATGAAAAAAAAAATCTCTTGTACACACGGGGAGATCACTCCTTGTAATTAAAGGTATATACTTGAGTGAAGAGTGTGTTTGATGCAGGGTTATTAACCTTAATTATTGCATTTAAGATGGCCATATTTTTATGTAAAAAGCTACAAGGAGTGTATTTCCAATCCCCTATGGTTTTTTGTAAATTCATCCAATGTAGTTTGTTAAGTGGGATTATCTTTCATAAAAAATCTAATTGTCCAATTTTTTCCTAACCCCACCTTTTTTCACAAATTTTTCCTTACCTCTATTACATACATGTAGAGGTTATACATCATAAAAACAACAATAATCAATTCAATTTAAGTGCCATTGACCAAGTGGCAATTTTTAATAACAAGCATGCCATTGAATACTTTAGAATCACCATTCAAACTATTCCATGAACATCCCATTCAATATGAGTGTTTAATACATATGACTTTAAAGATTGAAGTTAAATGGACTATAAACTATGACTATCTTCATGTTGCATAGTGTTTAGCTCATTGAACCCACTAAGGTGAACCTCCCTATTTGTGCAATGTGACAATTTTTGCCACTTGTAGTCAATGTGTTCCATTTACACTTTATTTTTTTATATATATACTACTAATGTGGCCCAATTTCAATCAACTGCCCTTCATTGTAGATTCTCTTGATTGTGTTTATTTTATCATCCATATGAAATTATTTGTCCACATCTATATACATTGTATCATAAAAAATTTGCATGGCCCCTATCTTTTGTCAAGGCTAACTTATTAATAAAAAAAATTCTATTGCATGACATTTTTACATAGCCTAATTTATTTATATTAGAGTGTTAAGCATTTCATGGACCATGTAGTAGCCTTACATATTATATAAAAATTTTCCCATTTGAATTAAATGGACCCTATCTTTTAACTCATATGGTTTAAAAAAAATTGATAGTGATCTCCCCGCACATTCACATGTAAGTTGTTCAAAATCAAATTGTTAGTCTAAAAAATAGTTGAAAATGTTTACTACATCAATTGACTTATTAAATGTCCAAAAAAATGAAGTTACTAACAATATTGAAGATGGATTTGAATTAACCCCTAATGATCCAAGTAGCTATTTTTGGGGTGTTGCCTCTCTTTTATGAGTTGCTTGTTCTCAAATTTCGACTTTTATTTTCAATAAAAAAATATTCCCTCTATCCCCAAATGATCTTCTTGTTGGGCTTAATATTTGTCCCAAAATGATTTTCCTCTTGTGACGTAGAAGAAGAACCCGCAAAATGAAACCTTCACAAGTTCAAAGTGGCTAAGGAAAATTCTTCTTGTAATGATGAGCTTGGATTTTTTTTTATAGAAATAGACAATAGGAGGACCACACTGTACACTTTTGGTGCGCCCATCATGGCTCAATAGGGAGGGCATTCAAGGGATGAGTCTCATTTAGCTTGCCATTGAGTCCTTTTGCTTCAAGATGTTGTCAATTTTTAAAAAACATTTGGACTCAAATGAAATCTTCTCATTTTTTTGTTCAATTGGGTTATTATTTGGCCTTACTCCATACTCTTTCTTCGGGTCTCCATCTATTAGTTATTGAAAAATCTGAATCTCTAAGAGAGCTCATAATTCGATTTTAGTCATCTCATAAAAAATCACCAGGAGCTACAATATACTACAAGAAGCTAGAAGGTTTCAACAAACAACACGGGAACTATAGGTTTGATTGGCTAGTGGTGCTCCTCCACAAAGGCACAAAAAATCCACATTTCAAAACTTCATAGCTTCAATTTGAAAATGAATCTAAAGCTCAAATTTGGAAGATGATAGGAGAACATTGTCTTTTATTTATGCCTCAAAACAAAATTTAAAAAATGGATTTTTGATCTTCATCTACAACATTTTGTCATTGTATAGGAAGATCATTTGGCCTTTGGAGACAAAGGGAGTATTAAAAATAAAAAATCGACTAAGTTATGAATTCAATGGTGGTAGTTCATCAAATTCCAAGATACACACCACCTTGTAGAATTTTTAAAAGTTCAATAGTGTAGTATAATTTAGTCATGATTCATTTTGGGGGGTCAATTTCAACATGGACTGAAATGTCAGCCAACCAATGTAATTGTTGTCCACCTCAAAAGGAGAAGATCCAAGGAGCTAAAGGAAAAGACAAGTGTGCCCATTCTTATTTTTCTTACAAACACAATCCTCATTTTAGTGAACACCATACATTCTAAGCTCCAAGAAAAACTACAAAATGATCTAAACATTGTGAAATTTTAGATGAGCATTTTCAACTCCTTGGTCTTCCATTGAGAACAAGAGGTTGTCATTTCAAAATATTCTCACTAAGATATGCTCCTTCAAAGTGCACTACAAACCCTTTTTTCCATTGACCCAAATAGACCTTCAAACTAAAATATCTTCTAAATTGTGTGGTCAAATATTCTAAATTTTTTTCTGTCCTCACTCTCAATGTGAACTACAAAATCCTTTAGTTACATCCTATCTGATTACAAGAAAAATGATCAAACAAATTGCTCAAGTTCTTGGTACTTTGGGCCCATTCTCCCCCTTTGAGACATTTGAGGTTAAGCTAATTCCATTGGTTGCTCATAGTATTTTAGCAAGCAATGTAAACTTCTTAAATTTTTTATTTTATTTTTTAAATTGCATATATTGTATTCAAAATAGATGAAAGATGTTCTTTTTCTCCTAAAATCCCTTAAAACAAAATCTTTTGAACCTTTTATCTCACTCATAATGATTAAATGAGTCAGAGCTCCTCTTGTATCTTTAGACCTATCCTAATTATAGGTGTACATGCGAAAATTGACCCTAGATTTTCTAATACATTTCATGTCAAGATTTTCTTACTTGAGCCTAAACTTGTGTTTGGCCCATGGAATAGAAGATCCTATTTAATCATTAAAAATGATCAACCTCCTCACTATCAGAATTGGTGGCATATAGAAAATATACATATAAGGTAGTACCCCCAAAACTACCACTCTTTGCTATTGCGCCTAGTTACTATCATTAGACTAGTCAAATTTTCATATTTGCTTGTTGACAAGTGGAAGGAGGTTCCATTGCACCAAAGAACACAACATTTGGATAACGTATGCAAAAGTTATGAAGGGTCAAAGTTCTTTTTGGTAGAGACCCTAAAACCGTTTCTTGCACATAGGTACATATAGATTTGGAGATGTACCCAGATGGCAATTTTGGGTCCGTGGGTTGCTCATCTTAGAACGGATTTCCTCAATGTTTCTTTTCCCCCATTCTTCCCCAAATTTGAAATCTTGTACGGTATCTCTTCTCCAAGTCTGATTTGAAATCGAGGGGATCATGATTCATCAGACTGCTGCCGGCTGCCCATCAATACTCTTACAGACTTCAGCTTCCTTACACGCTGCTGCTTCTCCTTGCAGTATTCCACTGCAGTTGTAGTAGCCATTCCATGTTGGCATCATTCTAATATGAGTTAAGCGCACACCACATTCTTGGAGTGTATGCTTGTCTCGCATGAATTTCAGCTGAAGGTGGCGTTCTGGTGATGCGAGGCCAAGTGGGAAGCTATAATTTGGAAAGAGCGCTGGTGAAGTGAGGCTGAGATTGCGGGTAATTTTTCGCAGTCATGGTGGTCTTGCAGCACCAGCTCGTTCGAGGTTATGTTGCACTTGGGTTGCTAGTGGCTACTGTAAGTCAACTTGACCTCTCTTGTAGCTTTCGTACGAGGTTATATACGTGGTTCTCGTGTATGTTTTTGTGACAATTTTAGTAGAGTGAGCATGAAGAGATCCAATGGTTGGGTATTTAACTTCAACACCGTTTATATCCATATGTAACAGTGCTGAATGACTGGTATTAGAGTGTTCAGGTGCTTAGGCTTAGCCTGACTACATTGAGAACAGAGTGATGAGACGTCCATGCCCCCATTTCTGATGTGTTGAAGCGATCAAGAGACACGTTTTACCTTGCAGAGGTTTGTCTGTCATTTGGGGTTTTGGTTTTGCTGATGAATTAAGGATATTGAGCAGTGTGCTCTTCAAGAGTTACTTAAGAGATGTAAGCGTGTGTGGTAGTAAAATGAGCCCTTACCTGTCTTAATCGCAGCTGAAATAGCTTTCCCCTTCATTGAATATGTCTGTCTTGTGCGTGCAAAATAGAACGGAGTACAGTTTTCGGGCTGGAAGGAGAACTAATTTAGTCAATTGTAGTTGGACTTCCTTGCTTTCTCATTCAATTGTAGTAATTTTAAACCTAATTTCACCATGTCCGCGAAGCCTCTTTTACGGTATTTTAAAGAGGGCTTAAGTCACCAGTTCCGGTTGGAAAGGATTAGGATTTAGGAAGATGATCTCCTGTAACAGTAGACACTTTTTAGTGGGATAATGGCTCTGGTTTTGTGAGTGCAATTGTTGTGCAATCAGTTTTTGGTGAGTTTCGTTAAGCACAATGTAGTCAGTGTCGTTTTCGATACAACACAGTTGGGCAGTGCTTAATTAGGTCTGACGTTCTTTGTTATCATTCAGAACTTCGTATGTAACCTTTGAACTGTCGTGACTATAGTTACAATGTTGTTGTTGCGGGTGTTGCGAGCAGGTTTATCACCATGGCCAATCGCTCGAGAGCTCCAGGGATGATACGTTTCCAAGGGCGTATGTTCTGGGCGGAGTCGCAGCTCTTGAGCCACAGGGGTCTCTCCTCGATACCCCCAAAGTGCGGGCTGTGAGTTTGGGAGGTTGGCTGGTCATAGAGAAGTGGATCAAACCATCGTTATTTGAAGGCATACCCGACAGCGATCTTCTCGTGAGGATCTCTCACCCATGTTATCAATTCTGATTACTTTCATTCTAACCTTAAAATCTATCCTTACAACTTCTTCTCTTGATCCACAACAATGGCTTGCATTTAGGAACGTATATACTGTAAGACATTTCTCGAAGGCATGACTCCTATTCTGACGCATGAATAGAAGTCTCATTGGTGAATGTTTTCGTTGTGACTATACTCTTCTGTCTACTTAGCGCCGGTTTTGAAATACAGTACCTACTTGTCTTTTGACCCTTAGCAAAGTCTGTGGGAACGTTTGAACGTTAATGATAACACTAAATCATGATTCTAAAGTTGACATTCAACCTATTACTGAATGCTGTTCAAAGTCAACAACAGCGTTTTGGAGCATGTTTGCTGAAAAACATCGCATGTTTGCAGAGGCATGGTCCAAAATTTGCATGTCTGTAAAAAAGATGTTGCTCGAGCCTGTTCCGAAATGTTGTACGTTCCTAAGAATGATGCTGATCAAAGTTGCAAAACGCTCCAAATTCTAGTGAAGAAGTTAGGCGGGCTCCGTATCTCTCATTGAAGCGTAGAAGAGTGAACACTGAACAGTGGTGTCATCAAGCCATTTGATTCTATGTAGGCTCTAAATAGCTGGGTGCAAGATGATTGGTGAAGTAACAAAATCGTTCGAAATAAAGTGCTCTGGCACACTAGATAGATTTCAGCGTGTAGTGAGGTAGTTGCAGTTCCTACTGAATCCAGAACAACCCTTCAGATATGTGCTGAGGCATTAAGAAGGGAGGATACTTTGGAGGTCGGCAACATACGCCTCTCAAACCTCTTGATTTAGATATGGCACCCACTGGGTTTTTTAATGCAGTTCGTTTGGTATATTTTCTTGCATTGCCAAATTTAGGTAGATGAGCATGACTTGGCAGGAAGAAAAATTCGTACCTCAGATCTTCTGATGTGCTGTGTCAAATGTGTTGTGAAACAGGACGGAGCGCGTATCACATTGAAGTCCATAACCAAAGGTACTTTTCTGTCAGCAGAAGGCGGTGGAGGAGGGCAGGTGGTTGTTAACAGGGCGGCTGTTTCTACGTGGGAAACATTCAAGGTAGTTCCTGCACTCAGTTAATCTTCAGCCCGAATACAGCCCACAGCAAGGCTTCTTTTCTTGTCGTCCGAGTGGAAATTGTAGCAACGATTTTGTAGAGAATCCACCCCCAAGAGGTATTCTATTAACCTAGTCACGTTGCATGTTTTTTATTGGATACTTGCTTAACGATGATGTTACAGTACTTAAGGTGTAATGCTGTTAGGATCTGTAGGATACCTCGGGAGGATTTTCATCTAGTTTGGAATCCTCTTTCAATGACGGTCTTGTTTAAGACCAGTCCATGACTCTTATCACCATGTTCAAGTGTTTCTTCGTGTAGTTCCATGGTTGGAACTATGTCTCTATTGTATATGCAAGAATAATAAGTGGAGGGAGCCTGGAATATCCGTACCCCCTAGTCTTCTTCGCATTGAACTGCTTGGATTCAACTTGTGGGGTGGACGGTTTGTTACGAGCAGATATGGCGAGTGTCTGCAGGAGTCTATCAGTTCCGAGTCTTCAACAACATGTTTGTGTCAGCAGTAAATGGAGGGGGAGGAACTGTGCTAGCAACTTCCTCAAGCCCATCCACCTGGGAGACCTTTCATATCATCCGCAATCAGGCAAACCCATCTATGGTTCACATCCAGGCTAACAATGGCATGTATCTCCAGGTATTAAAAACCAACGTCTTGTACCCCACACATCATACAACCAATATCGTGTGGCTGGCCTGGATCTTTTATAAAATGCTGATCCAGTGAGAGTCGTTGAATACTGCAGACGTGTTAACATGTTGACATGAATTTTATTCTTTGTTTACCCGCAGGCAAAGGATGCCAACAAACTCACTGCAGACTTTCAGGGCGATCCCGGATGGGATACCAACGATGCTACATTTATAATGACGGTTAGCACCTGGTTGGGAGGCGAGTATCAGCTTGCTAACGGCTGGGGCCCTGAATTGGCCCCTGGTGTTTTTAAGGTGAGAAATATTTCTCCCTCATACTGAATGGAGAATTAGACAGCGTATTGGTCCATTCAACTGAACAAATAAGGACCTTCAGTCGTCCATGCATTGCAGGCTTAGAAACCTACCTGCATTGCAGGGTGTTACAATCGGCGGGGTTTTCTACTAGGGAGAATGTTTTTCTTCGGTAGTCCTTCGCTTGCTATGTAGGATTTACAAGTTTGGATTGTATGCTTTGCAGAAACATAGAGAGTCGTTTATACAGGAGAATGACTTCTGGTTTCTCTCCCGAAATGGCATCAATACAGTGCGTATTCCAGTGGGATGGTGGATAGCATCGGACCCGAACCCTCCAGCGCCATACGTTTCAGGGTCCCTTCAAGCTCTTGACAATGCGTTCCAGTGGGCCAAGTATGAGCTCAAATTTCTCATGCCCTAAACTTGTGGTTACCACTTATTGTCAGTGTCGTGGAAGGCATCTGCATACTTGAGCCCCTCTCTCAGTTGAGCCCTAAGTATTTTAACTTCTTAACGTGAAAGAACGATAGTTCATGGACAGGTCAAAAAACTGATCAATATGACTGATCATATTGTGAAGAATATAATTCAGATAGGGCCAAATTTCATGTCAAAAGGATCTGCGAAAGCATTGCATATGTTGGTCTAAAATGAAACTACAATTGAACAAGAGAGTACCCTTGTGACCACTCGAAAGTGCGACGAGAACATTAGGCTCAATTTGGATCCTCTTGATCCAGTAGAGGTTTAGTAAGATGTGAGAAATTCTGTAAAAAAGGAACTTGACGATCCTGATCTTTATGGATTCACCTAACAGGTGATTGCATTGGCAGTACTCATGGTATAAAGGTTATCATTGACCTGCATGCCGCTCCAGGATCACAAAATGGGCAGGAGCACAGTTCTTCACGTGATAGTGTTGCTGAGTGGGCTGAGCAAGGAGGTCCAACCGACTATGTGTCCGAGACTATCAAGATAATAGACTTTCTTGCTAGCAGGTGATATTCTGAGTCCCATTCTAATACGTTGGACCTACCATGGTGTATGTTTCAATTTTCTTGTCAGTTCCAATGCCAGCCTGAGAGGTCTTTGAAATCTCTTGAATCTCTTGGTATGTAGTATTCGGTGGTTGAACTAGAGTTGTAACAGGTTTGAATGAGATTTTATTGACAGTTTACATCCGTGCTTTCATGTGAAGGTATGCCGAAAATCAAGCATTGTTTGCAATTGAACTTCTGAACGAGCCAGGCGCAGCGGTGGTACCGCTCAATGTCTTGGAATCCTACTACAAATTGGGATACAGTACAGTAAGAAAGCACACAGCTTCGGCCTATGTAATTATGTGTCAACGCATAGGAGGCGATTTTGCAGAGCTTGTGAACGTCTTACCAGCTGATAAAGTTGTCCTTGATATCCATTTCTACAACCTCTTCAATGATGCTCTCTTTGGCAAGACAACTGCCCAGTGGAATATTGACTACATATACCGCGATCGGCTTGGTCTAGTGAAAAAGCTCAACACGGCCGGAAACGCTCTCATTTTCGTCGGTAAGTTCTGATTGCCTAACCTTTGATTTGTGTTTGATGTCAGTTAATCAGTGATTTCCCTTTTGCACATTCATGAGGTGGCATTTGCACTTCTACAAAACACTCTACAGAACAGTTGGAGATCAAAATTCTGTCTCTAGAATCATGCGACTAGGTATGCTGTATCTAGAGCACAATACTCGGCAATCTCATGAATTATCCTGACCTAGCTCAATTATAACTAATTCCGACTCCTTCATTTAATCTACTCTATTTTGTTCTAGTCGATGGGCCATCAATCCTGCCCGAGAAATTTAAAATGATTAGAAACTTTTAGGCCAAAAATCACTTCAATGCTCATTTGAAGCTTGCGTCAATTTTTTGATAATCTGGTCTTTTTCAATGTTTTGGAATTTTAGAAAGTTTCAAAGAAGGATTTTAGGTGTTCGTTGATCATTTTCATTGCTTCCAGAAATTTCCTGTCAAGAATGCAGAGTTGAGCGTCTCGACAATGATTGGGTCTTGAATTACTTCAGAAACATGTCCTTTCAATTGCTAGTTGCTTCATGTTCTATTTGCTTGATCTGCAGGTGAGTGGACAAACGAGTGGGAGATTAAGGGAGCATCTCAAGCTGATTACCAGAAGTTTGGGGCAGCTCAGCTTGAGGTGTTTGGCCAAGCAACATTTGGATGGGCTTATTGGTCATACCAAAACGAATTCAGCCGTTGGTCGTTCAAGCAATCAGTGCAGCAAGGTTACCTCCAAGCTCCAGCAGATGAGTGACTGATCCGAAAGCCTTAACATAGAAGGTTTAAGACCCTAAACCTTATCAAACCAAATTTCACAAACACTTTCCTGATCGATACATACAAGTAGGGAGTCAAGTTTCTTCAATCAATTTCTTGGTTTGTTTTTGACGATTTTGGCCACCAGGGCGATGGTCAGGCATGACCTTGAGTGTAAACATTTGTGAGGGTTGTGCTTGTTCAGAGGACTGATGTGAAGAAATTATGCCGATATTATTCTCGGTTGCACTCAAGCTTGATTTAGGACCTGAGTCGATATCCTAATTATCCTAAAAGTCGTGAACTGTCAACCACCATTCGATTCTTAGTTCATTACTTATCATAGCTTGCATTTGAAGTCCTTATCAACTTGCATTTTTTTAAGAACAACGGTAAGGCATGATTGTTAATCATATTTCCTTGTCTTCTTCCCAAAATTGACTTCTTCCTAAATTGGGTTTTAACTTAGATCACACCTATTTTCAGCATCTTGAAATTTCATATCTAGTTGTGCACATGGCGTCCCAATAATTGCATTTTAGGAGAAAATAGAATTGCCTTTTACCAATGCAAAAGGAGCAGCAAATACTGAGACAATGTATATATTTATAAATGCACGCAAGGCCTACATTCAAATGCTTATTAAGATGATTGTAGGTGAAGTTATGCTAGCCGCATTGAAGTATGTAATTCTTTGAACATTGCAATGTGCAGTATTGTATCTGACTATTAGGGTTGGAAATATCTTTCAGAATGTTTCGGAAATTATTTTCTTGGGAATTTCTCATTTTTGCATAGTGAAGATTGGATATAAGAAGTTCTCTTACTTTTGGTCCTTACATTATTACATTACTTTGAAATCCGATTGTTCAAAGAATATAAATACATAGACTCGAGATATCAAAAATATTGTTTGAAACTTTGTCAAGTTTTAATTGTATGAACATTGTTAGAAAATTATTTTACAATTGTACATCTACTTGGTATGTTCCCTAGTTTTAAAAATTACCAAAGTTTAAGTACAAATTGAAACCAACACCTATGCTGAGACTCTAAACAAAATAAGTATTTTATAAAGCCTTAATTCCCAATGAAGAATTAGGAAGTGAATATGGAATGTTGTGTGAAAGCATAGAACACTTGTATTATTTTTCTTTGCATGTGTGTCCAACACAAAATTGAACATAACTTCTAGGGATTTTTCTTGATATACTTGAAATGCAAATTGAAGGTAAATGGGACATTGCTGTAGGCAATCAATAGTTTTGTGTAATTTCTAAAATTATAAAATCATCATTTACTAATTAATTTTTCCAATTTGTCACACTAGATTTTAGAGTTTATCTGTATAGCAATGAGTCCAAAATGCTAGTTTTCACTTCAAAATTTAAACATAATATTCCTCAACAAAGCTTTCAAGGATTTTTGAAGGAATTCTAAGAAAAGCAAATTAAGTGTCCTCCACATAGTTGCCAAAAAGGCTCTATTGTCTATGAATCTATAAATACACTTCTATGAATATTTTGTGAAATCTCATCTCCATCAACTTGTTTGAAACAACATTATTTTGTTATATATTTTTTGAATGTTTTCATTAATTTCTAGCAATTTGCACAAAAAATAAGAATGCACCAATTATTTTTATTTGTACACATCTTTTGGAGTAAATTATATTTACATCCCAATTTTTGGGAATATGTCATATGTAAGGGTATTCTAATTATTCATATTTTATTCTAAAAGCTCTAATATCCCCAATATTATTCCTAAATGCTCTTGCTTTTACAATTATGAAAGTCATAATTGTGAAATTGTTAGTTTGTGACTTCATTTTTGAAAAACCTTTAGGTCAAAAACATCCACAAATGGTACAAGTGTCACATGCTTTCAACCATAAGTCTTGTAAAAGTCATAAATTTTCAAGTTAATTAATGATGATTTGAATATTTTATGAAATTGTGCAAGGGAAAAGTGAAGAAATATGTATCAAATACTAATTAACCCTTAAAGGACCATTGTCCCTTCGGGAGACAAATGAGATTTCAGGCAAGTACTTGTGGTCTTAATTTTTGTCTGGATTTTTCGAAATTTTTTATGAAGATAGAAAAATTGATTAGCTTTGTAGGAATATATTTTTTTCTCATTTGGTGTTTGGGAACAAAAATTATGCCCAAATAAGCTCAAAATAGGGGAGAGGGGGTAGTAAAAAAAAGTTTCAAAAATTTGAATTTTTTCATTTTTTCATTTAATTTTCCTTGTAGATTATATTTTTTTCTAAACAGAAAGCTTTGATTCATTCCATTTGGATTTGTTATGAGAAAGTTATAGACAATCTTGTTTTTTGGACAATTAGAGCATCTTCTTGAAAAAATAACTTGTAGGATTCATTTTTGAATGCAATTTTTACAATTTCTCAAAAAAAAATAGGCCCACATGGTTTCATTTTCCTTCTATCTTGTACATACTTCTACTTAACCATTTTTCAAAGAATAAAAATTAATTTTTTTTGTATTATCTTTTTTTTCCTAGACTCTCAACTCAATTCTCCACCATATAGATTTAAAGCTCAAAACTTTGTAGCGCAAAAAATTAAAGTTAAGAAGTTTCAAAGTCAAATAACCTAGTCCCACAATGTGAAGAAAAACTTGTTTTCTTCACTTTAAACACAGATATCTTGCAATTTATGTGGTCAAAATTTCTGAAAATTTTTCCACACATATTCATACTAGTTAGGTGTAAGATCCTACAGTTAGATGTGCAAAAAATAAAATTTTCAACTTTTTTACTCTTTGCTCTAAAAATGGCAGTTTTGAGTGTTTTTTTCAAAATAAAGGCCTTGGTCCTTTATGGGTTAAACATGCCTAACAATTTTACTCTATGTCTCTATTTGTATGCAAACCAAATTTTTAATGTCATTATATATTTCAAAAATCAACAAACCATAACAATAGGGCCAAATTTTAAATTATAATAAATAATTATAATTGCAAATTGCAAATTATAATAAATAATAATTTGCTAGAGGATAGTGCATGTGATGCAAGACCTAGAGGGTACTAGCCAATCTATCCTAACTACACTAAAAACTTTATTATGTGTCACCTACATGAATTGATTTTTTAATGCTCTAAATTTCACTTTTGATGAATATTTTTACAAGCTAAGTTTGTAGACATTCTCTTCTTTTGATAGTATTGATATTTATGTTCTTGGTGAAATATTAATCTTTCATAAAAAAGTATAGCCTTGAATAAATAGTTTGTACAGGTGACACAAAATGCAAATTTTGGTATAGTTTATACGAAAGTAGGGTATAGAATGAGAGTGAATGTAAGGGGACTAAGCTCTCGTTTACATATGTTAAATATTTTATAGTGGTTATGTAAATCTTCTATTAAATATTTGAGGTTTGTTTTTGATAATTTAAATTCATATAGGTGTAGGTTGTTACAAGAAATATTTGTTATTCAGGGTTCAAATTAACCTATTTCAATGAGTGTTGTGACTTTTGGAATAATAGTTTTTTAAATGAAATAGAATATGAATAATTTATAAAGTATTGAAATTAAAATAGAATGTCTCTAAAAATTTAGACCAGAAAAATTAATCTCTAAAAGTTATGCACAAAAATAGTGTGCAATGGAAAATAACCCAAGAATAGACATTTTCATGCTTAATTTTACAAAATTGTAAGAAAATTCAAAAATTCAAAATTCAAAAAGTATTTTATCCTAATTTGAAGATGCTCCTTCTCAACGATTTTCATCTTTGGGGAAAAAAATTGTATTCTTTGCACTTGTATAAAGGTAGTGCACTTTGAGCACATGTGAAAGGTGGACAATTTTTTCTTTTTAGAAAGTCTCTTTGTGGTCTTGTGAACTTTAGTAGAAGTCATATTATACCAATTTTGAAATCCAAATTTTCATTTTTGGGTCAAAAATAGTGAATGGATCCCTCCCAAATGGCCAAAGTAGACATCCAATTAGGGTTGTTTAAAAATAGTAAAATAATTTTTTTGAAATGCAAAAATTATTCAATGTTTGCAACTATTATATGTACCTTCCTTCCAAATTTCATACAAAACTGACATACAATACAAAAGTTATGAGCAATAAACCACCTATCCAAGGCCAAAGGGGCAGAAAATAGGTCAAGCTATATTTCTTGCAATCACCCATGTATATTTACATATCCTATTTGTTGCTTATCCCCTAAAGGACCAACCTGTGTTTTTTGGGTGTATAGCAATTTTGGGCAGGTACGTGTGGCTGGAGATTTCCATATTTTTTACCCAAATTTTAATAGAAGGAGGGGATGAGGAATATCTTTCAGATGCACTAAATCTCATGACATATGGAAATACGAGTCAAAAGTTATGGCCTAATATGTTTTGCTTTTTTTCATAAATGGGCAATTCGAGAAGATTAAAAAAAATCTTCTTTTTCATAAACTGAAATTTGAAATTGGTACTCTAGAGTTATATATAATTGGAAAGCTTTGAATCATTCCATTTTGATCAAGGAGTCAAAAGTTATGAGGATTTTTTGTTTGCGGGCAATTATGGATTCTCTACTCTAAAATAAACTTCAAAGTCCTTTATCTTACTCCATTTTCAATATTTTTTGAAAAAAAAAAAAATCATATGATATAGATTGTTTATTATAACATTGCAACCATTGGGATTGGGATTTTTCAATTCCATAATTAAATTCTTAACAATTTAGTATTTTGAATCATTCTCTACTACTATCTACTTACTATTTTTTTCCTATATGTTGCACAATTCCAAATGATCTGAAATTTTTCAAGCTTGTGGCCAACTTGTCTAGGAAAAAGAATCCAAGAATCACCACCATTTGGGACATTTTTTCATAGAAAAGTGAGCTTGTGAAGTGTAGCTGCCTTGTTCTTTGAAGGGCCCAAAAAATGATTTCACTAAATTTAAATGTTTATATCTTGCAATCTATGTGGTGGAAATTTCTGAAATTTTTACCACATGCTCTCAAGTCAGTATAATACAATATCCTACAGTTAAATGTGTCTAAAAAAAATTCAAAAATTTGGTACCTATACTAAAAATGGTAGTTTGGAAGCATTTTTAGTGAAAACATAGTCATAGAACTTTAGGGGTTATATGCATTGCTTTTGTTTTGAATACCATTGATCATTTTAACTTTTTGTATTGAAATTTTGTTGTATTTGAGTTGTGTAAACATTTGGTGAAATTTGGTGTTTATATTATAGCAATATTATGTATTTGTAGGAGTAGAATTCTCTCTAAAAATACATATATATATTAGAGAGAGAGAGACCATATTAAGCTTTTAAAGCTTTCTATTGGCCAAAATAGATTATTATATTTTGGGGCAAGTTTTGATTTTAGATTAGTGGGTGGCTATTCAAGTCCAAAATGTAGATGGTGGGATTAGAAAAGGGTTGACTTTGGAGCCTCCTACTTAAGAGTATCCACATCCTAACACAACCTCAAAGGGCCTAGGCAGAAAAGTGTTTGAAGGGAGTCCAAATTTGCCTCACCTTTGCATGACACAATCCATTGTAGATTCTCATTTTTTTAGAGTTTGATCCTCTCTCTTTGTCTTCCAAAGGGAAGTCATATACAAAATACACTCAAAAACTCTGAAATTTTCACCCAAGATGTATATTATGGTGTATAACATCATGGTATAAGCCAAAATTATACTGTCACTCTAAAATTAGAAAATCAACAAACCATAATTACAGGCCCAAAGCTTGTATTCCTATAAACTATTGAAATTTATGAATTTTTCAAATTTCCAATTGGAGTATAAATTGCACTTGATAAGCTTCATTTCATTAGTTGAACTCAAATTCAAAAAAACATCATTTTTATGGCTAAAATTCACAGCAAGAGAAAATAACAAGAAATGACCAAAATACACTACAAAGGTGATCCGTGGATTGAGCATTTTCTTCTTCTTCTTTAGTAAATTCAGTATTACCATAGTAAGGGAATTTGCAATACAAAAATTCACTAGAAATGTACTCAAGCAACTCAATCCTAAACAAATTGGATGAAAAAACGTTTTTTCCCATCTTACAGTCAGTCTTACTGTAACTTAGGTGTGAACTCATCATCCAAACATACAACTTACTTTAAGGTAGGAGGCTCGAAATCCGCACAGGCTCTAAAACCGCACACCTCCTCAAATGTACATTGTTTGTACATGGGATTTTTTCATCTTTACAGGGATGTACCAATGGTGTACATTTTAGGAGGTGTGCGGTTTAGGAGCCCTATGCCATTTCGACTTCAAAAATTCATAACTAATTCTACAAAGCTCCAAAAAATATGAGACGACTTGGGTCAGATGTCAATTCCTCTTGTCTTTAAAGAAAAATTTACTGAAAAATATTTCAATGAGTTTCACCTGCCCGAAAATCAGTTTCAGCTCTTAGATGGGCGCTATATGGACCTCCTACCTTAGTTTCTGCAGCGATGTTACAGGCTTCAGTTAATTCTGTCAGTCATTGCTTAATATATATTTGATGATTTTTATTGATTCCGCCACAACACAAACAGACAAAGGCCAACGATCAGTCAACTCAAATTCTCAAAACAGTGTGGTCAAGTGGAAGATCATTGATCAATAAGTTAACTTGTTTTCTTATCGGCGCAATTGATACAACGGCGAGAGCCGAGAGGAACGATCAATCAGTTCAGTTGTTGTGTTTGTGTCTTATTAAATTCACACGGTTTTTGCAATTGAAATGGTCATATGCTTATCAGAGACTACCGTACCTTAGTCCGGATGTGGGGCTCATACAGACTGTCCTCGGCTACCGTATATGGTAAAACTGTACCACGTGCATTCGTCATGCCCAACATCGTCCACCCAGCATTTTTTTTTCATTTTCTTTTGCTGGCCTGACTCTTAAGAATTTGGTTGAGGTTTCTAGACTATAGTTAACCCTTAACCCTTAAAATGTCGAAGCGGATGTTTTGTGTCCGATGGATGATAAAGAATCTCTCCATGTAGGACAAAACTACATCTATTCATCCTTGTAATTTTGTGAGAAAAGAATAGGTCCTAAACAGTAGTATGACTTCCAAAGAATATTTTTGATTTTTTTAAAGTAGATGATGTTACATCGTTCCAAAAGCAATGATTTCCACGATCATCGGACTAGTGACCATGAAAATCCTCCCTTTTGGAATTGTGTGACATCATCTACTTCAAAAAATCCAAAAATATCTATTGGAGGTCAAACTATTGTAGACGATCTCCCCATTTCACACAAAATTTCGAGGATGAATAGTTGCACTTTTGTTCCACATAGAAAGATACTCTGTCATCCATTAGAGACGAAACGTCCATGTCAATGATTATGGGTTAATGAGAAGTTAATTCAATTACATTCACCTATAGCCCCCACTGAACATTGTTGTTTTTCAAATGATTCCAAGAAGTAATGAAACTCGAGGATAACAAATATGAGTCTTCGTTTTCTCCCAAGACAATCGAAATCAAAGCTCTCCAACTAATGTTATAAATATTGTTTTTAAGCCCATAAATGACCTACTAAACAAGAAACTATTCTACATGAGGCTTTGTCCTTGGAAGACTTGCTTGCTTCTCAAGGAATAGTAAAATCCTCACTTGCTCAAACAAGCTTCCTCACATGTATATAGTTTTTGTCAATGCAAAACCTCTTGTCATTGGTTTAGAGCTTATAAAGAATCTTATTTTTGCATGAACCACAAAGACTCTTTCCTACCTATTTTGAATAACCCTATTAAATTGATTTGTTCTAATAATGAGGGAGGAAATTAGCATTACCTAAAAATTAATTGCAATCACAAAATGTTAGTTTTGTGGAGACAAATCAAAGTAAGCTAACTACACCTAATGTTGACAGCTTCTAAAATTGAACACTCTAGATTCTTGCCTAAAATGTACTCTCACTATTCACAAGAGTCTATGGTTGGTTTTAGAAACACCTATTTTCAACACTTTGAAAATTCATAGTTTATTTATACTATGTCCAAAACATGCATTCTACAAGAATCTAGAATCCCCTTTTGACTACCTACAAGACCCCACAAAAAGTTCTTCAATATAATACTCTAAACCATGATCAATAACTTATTTGTACGATTTTTAGGTGTAGTTATCTTACCACAATTGTTGGCTCTTGATAAATGGGAGGATGCTTCCTATTGATAGAAACTACCCTAAAGAAGAACGAGCCTTTGTAGAGTAGCTGCTTATTGTGTTGTAAGGTAGTCTACTCTTAAAGCAAGCTTTTAAAGGTTGGTTGGCCTTTTTGATGATTCTCAAATGCACGAAATTATTTTTTTCTTCTTTTTCACTTGAAGAAAAATTGATGTGGAATCTAACCCAAGTGGTTTCATATTTTTCGGAGCATTTTTGAATTACTTATGAATTTCTAAAGAATTCTATCATAGCTACCTATTTATGATAGTAGGCCTTACAAAACCCAAACATGCATAGTCTGAAAAAAGATATGGCTTCACGAGAAACAAGCAGTGCGGCATGCAGAAAGTAATAGATAGGGTTTCAAAATGCGACCTTTACTAAAATTAACTCTAAAAGGGCCAAGGCCTATTTTTTGACAAAAATCACTTGGAAATTGTCATTTCTACTGCATTCATTCAAGAAAAAAAAATTAAAATTAAAAAATCTAACCGTAGGATCTTGCACTATACTTGTATGAGATCACGTGGTAAATTTTTTTTTTATCACGTTTGATTGTATAGATTGGAAAATATTAGCATTCAAAGTTCTCGGGGAATTTTTTTTGAATTCAAGTAAACATTTTAGTAATGAACCCACCTTGGCTCTTATTCCATCTACTAGCAAATTATAAAGGAACATTTGACAAATGTTAAATTGCTCTGAAATCATTCATAAAACATTCAATGCTTAGCTGACATATCCATTTTACAACCTCTTAATGTCAATTTCAGACCCTAGCTAGGGACAATTTAGAGAAGAAGGTCAAAATTACAGCAGACTACAATAGGCTGGTATCCTTTGTCAAAGTCTGGCGCTATAAGGTAGCAATACCTAAAATGGACACTTGTTTGAGATGAAGTGATTGAGAGGGTTTGTGTTCCAAAAAAATTTGTCTTCGTGTTAGGAAATGGTTTTAGGAAACCATCAAAATTAGTTTCATATTTTTCCAAGCTTGTATGACTATTCTACAAATTTTTGAAGACAACTTCATAGATGTACCTACTTTGGCCACTAGACTAACACCAAAGCGGGCACGGAAACATCCAAAAGGGACACACTCTAAATTTGAATTAAGTGCGGGTGATTGGCTACTTCTTGAAAACGTGACAACTTCTTGGAACCCCACATGTCCACTTTAGAACCCCACTTGTCTACTTTGGGTCCACAAGCCCTTGGATTTAGGTTGTTTTCTAAGTGTCCATAAACAACTCCTGTTCGTATTAGGTGTTCCTACCTTATTTCCCCCAAAACGAGTGGCTGATCCAACCCATCCTAAAGCTTTAAAAAGTCGGTAAAACAATCGGTACCCACTTGTCAACCACGATCCCGCGGGCAAACAGAGTCAAAACGTCATCACATGTGCTCCACTATTATTCATTGCCCATCCTTGGATTTCACCGTCAGTACCGCCAGTACCGTCAAGCATTTGTACAATTGTACGCTACTCCTGCAGTCACAAACACACTTCTTTTGCAACCATTTTGATTCCAAGGCAAGCCTTTTGTTGCAATCACCTGCAACGTCCCTCGCTAGCTTCTTTCATTTGAGCTCTGATCAGGAACAGTCGTAGCTTGTTCGGTGCACTTACCGACGCGCGCGAGAGAACCAAACTTGTTTTAGTTTCGCGCGTTTCCAGGCGGTGTTGATCGATTGTCGTTGAAACAATTGAGACGAGATGGGGTTGAAGTCGAAACCTTCCAAGGATGTGGAATCGGAAGTAAGGCTGAGAGGTGGCGATTTAACTTCTGAAGCTTCGAAAGGAGCCATGATCGACGTCAAGTCCATGGCGGACTATAGGAAGGAGTTCGAGAGTCACCGACTGCAGAACAGGCATGCTACGGGTAAAGTCTCAATGCCTTTCGTAAGTTCGATCGATCACTGTCAATGTCGTCGATGTTTTCGGAGCCATTCTCGATGTTAATGAGCAATTTCTTTGTGACTGAGCAAGCTAAGGTCGTACCGACTATGAACCTCATGTTCGCCAAAATGGCCTGGATTTCACTAGAAAGTGGCAGTTTCAAACCTCGAATCTATAGTGGTCATAGGTTTTGAAGCTTGAAAGCCCCAATTTAAGCTTTATGGAAGACTCCGTTTTAATGAGGATGATCATTTATGGTTTGTACCCGTGCATTTTCGTTTTCTAGGTTTAAAGGGAAGTTCCGATTCCTCGAGGAGGTGTGAGATTGAAGCATGTATTGAACTATGTAGACAAGTGACCAGTCTTAGTGTGATCACTGGTGATGCGTGCATTTACCTGAGGTCTGACATTAATTGCGTGTACCTCGATCTGCAGAGACCGAGATTTTACATCGTGTGAAGGAGTACATCAAGAGGAGGATCGACGGCTTAGTGAACGACGCCTGCAAGAAGCGTATCATGGACCTCACCACGGTGACGCTCTCCGTGATGAGCAGCACGTTGATCCCGTTCAGCGGCGTAGCCGTGGTGGTGGCCGCCACCGTGATGCAGTGCCTCAACTTTTCCGTCACCCTGGGTCTCATCCCGCTGCTGAACGTGCGCTCTTTCAGCGACTTGACGTCCATGAGCAGCCAAATCGGGAACACCATCAAGCGGGCATCCAAGAGCAGCTTGATGGCGGGTGTGGAGACGGCCGTTCTGGAGATTCTGAAGCACTTGGGGTTGGGCGAGTGGTTGTGGTCCGAGATTCTCAAGGACATTTTGGTGGAAATGATTGGCGACAGCGCCATGAACGCCGCCTGGATCATGACTCCCCTTCTGGCTGCGCCCAAGTACATGTTGCACCGGCACCTCATCAAGAAGATGTACCGCAAATTGGGTGACAAGGCGCACGTTGTTCACCACACTTGGGCGGAGCAGAACTGCGTACAGATCGAAGCGCAAACTACGGTCGTTGCGCAGGTGGACGGGTATGGAAACACGCAAGGCACGTACTTCCAGGCGCAAGAAGTGGCCGCGACGCAAGCAGGGGCACAAGTATCACAGACAAATGTGTACTTCCAGCAGCAAGACGGAGGCGCGGGACAGGCACAAGTGTCGCAGACAAATGCGTACTTTCAACCACAAAATGGAGAGCCCGGATTGGCACAAGTATCGCAGACGAATTATGCATACTTTCAGACAGAAAAAGGAGGCCCTGGAGAAGTACAAGTATCGCAGACAAATGCATACTTTCAGCAACAAAGCGGAGGCGCTGGAGGAGCACAAATATCCCAGACGAATGCATACTTTCAGCCAGAAAAAGGGGGCGCCGGACAAGCACAAGTATCACAAACGAATGCATACTTTCAGCAACAAGGCGAAGGTGCTGGAGACGTACAAGTATCGTATACCAATGCATTCTTTCAGCCACAAAGCGGAGGTGCTGGAGAAGTTCAAGTATCGCAGACGAGTGCAGACACTAAGCAACCAAGTGGAGGGACTGGAGAAGCACAAGTATCGCAGACGAATGCATACATCAAGCTACAAAGCGGAGGAGCTGGAGACGTACACGTATCGCAAACGAATGCATTCTTTCAGCCACAAAGCGAAGGCGTGGTCAAAGCGCAAGTGCTGCAACCAAATGCATTCTTTCAACCACAAAGCGGAGGCGTGCCGCCTGTACAAGTGTCGCAACCAAGTGACTACTTTCAGCAGCAAGCCCCACCGCAGAAGCCATGGCTCGCGTATCAGCCTTCGATTCAATCTTCTAACACGAGGCCCGCACCAGACATGGTGCCCGGCTATCCGCAGGGGCCGATCGTGCATCCAACTTCCAATTCCAATCCACCAGCAAGGAAAAATTCAACTCTGATTATGGGATACTCACCACCAAAGAATTCGTCTTTCTTTCAGCCTCAAGTTCAGCCTCAAGGAATCCAAGTTATGGGGCAAAGTGCACCGGCAAAGTCGTCCTATTTTCAACCGCAAGTCCAAGTAGGCGGGGGTTTTCAGGCTGCCGCAGCTGCGCAAACTTACACTCCGCCACCAAATCCCACTTACTTCCAGCAGTCGTATGGTTCACAGCAGACCCGACCGATGTATTCTCAACCTCAAGGGAATCCGTATGTTCAAATGGGGGATTGCAACAAGCAGCAAGCTGCACCAGCTTCGTTCACTCAGGGACACCCTCAAGGGAATCCGTATGTTCAAATGGGGGATTACAACAAGATGCAGGCGCCAATGGCGTATCCACAAGCTGGGAATCCGCAGCCTGGTGCTGGGTACCAAGCTTCGGCGCCACCATCACCAGATCTGTGGTACCAGCGACAGGCAAATTAGGATTTAGGTGAGAGAAGTAACTCCAGCTCTTTTCAAAGCTTGCTTACGTAAGGCATCAGCTCGTTTAGGGTCCCATATCAAGGTACTGTACATAGGACAATAACAGTCACACAAAAACTACATATCCCCTCTTGAGGCTAGACTCTTTGCTACACTATTACAATAGGATTAGGGCTTAGGATTCCTCATGATTTGTACCAAGTGAAGGTGTAAGTCATCCTTCTTGGACGAGTAGACCAGCAGCGTTTGTTGCCCCGGATTTGTGCAAGGGAGGCAGTGAGTCATAAACAATCATGCCTAATTAGATCACGGGGACCATGTTCTCTATATCAGAGATTGTCACGAGATAGAGCAGAATTCTAGGTCATGCACAGGTTTGCACCGATCTTGTCAATGTGCACAGGCTTCGTGCATTCTCGTCTCCAGGTGGGGCAAAACCTCACCAGAGAGATTCAATACATCGGTTCGTATCCAACAAGCTCTACTGGACAATTAATTTTCTCTCCGGACATTGAGCAGTGCATAGAAAAATGGTTCATCAGCATTCATGTCGGTGACAAGGGTGTTTGAAACTGCCATTTCAGACTGCTTGCGTTGTGCGTGGCTACGCAACCGATTGCATCTTAAATTGATGTCCCTGTTTGTCTGCCATGGCTGTGATTCATACTAAAGCTCTGATGAGAGGATATCCAACCAGGATTCCTGTGATGGGCGGTTGAAAGCGAAGAAGGAACATACAAGTAGTGTTTAAAGTACAGACGAGAACATTTCTTCTTGAATGCTTGGAAATAGTGTAAGCAGCTCCCAAGTCGTATGAGTCTGCTGCAAATATAGAATGTAATCTCTGGCTCCACCTTATCCGCTCAAGGCACTTAAAAATCCATTGACTGACTCAAAGGGTTGAATCTGACTTGCCAGTGAGAACGCTTGCAGCGTTCGAGGTCAGAATTCCAGCATATGTTATGTGCATTGTGTAACACACCGACTAACTCCTCCATGCGAAAATACTAAGTTAAGTCGGTTGTACTGGAAACTAGTCACTCACCCCGTCTCGGACTGACAGATTTAAGTGTTTGCCCAGTCCCAACATTTCTGTTAGGACAGGGACAGCCGTCGTGAACAAACACGGAATTGTGGAAGTGCGAGACAGGCGCTTCAAATTCCAGAGATGCTAATCTTTACTTTTGAAACCAAAATAAGAGGTAACACGTAGTTGTCTCTTCAACCCTTTAAGTCCCAGAGTTTGTTTGTGTCAGAGCAAGAATACAAGACAAGATCTTTAGTAGAGCCAGGATTATTCAAGAGCCAAAGTGCAAAAAGGAATTGTACCATTTTGGAAAATGTGTGATAGACAATGGGTGTGCAAAAAATTAGGTCATTCCACCATTGGTGTAGCAAGGATTTAGAGTTTTCTAACAATGTTTACAATGTTGTTGACATCAACGTATGACTAATATGCAAATATAGGCTTGTAGCATTCACTACCAACCTCATAAAAGATTCACTTCAAGGATGTTTGGATTTGGTAGACATTACTTTCACGATTCCTTTAGAGCACTCAACACTAAGAAATACACTTTCAATGTGTGAAAATACATTCTTAATAAAAGGAAACTCAACATGGGAGTATATAGAATCTTCAAAATTGAAACTTGAAATTGACACACGTTCAATTTTGTTTCTCTCATGATTGATTGACACTTATACACCAGTAGTTGAAGCCAAAGTCTATAGTACAAGATGGAAAAAAGACTAAAAAAAACATACTATTGACTATTCCTGAAAGGACTAAAATTATTGTAATATGTATTATTATATGCCATTTTTCTTTACATTACCCTACTTTCTAAATAAATGCCTATTCCAATTGTATCAACTTTGTATTTGCTTTCTCCCAACATCAACCAATGCCCTTCTAATTCTCTCTATGAATTAAATTGATGACTTGGATTGCCTTAATCACTTTCAAATTCTCTCAAAATTGTGATTTGTTTTTGTTTTTGTTACTTTAGGTACCAGTTTGAAGTTCTTTGCGTCTTAACAATTCAACTTCTTCTTCCTTAACCTATAATGATGCGGTGAACATTTTTTGTCTGATGAATGTCAAAGAATTTTCCCATGTCCAATAGAAGGTGCAACTATTAATCCTTACAATTAAGGGTGGAAAGGGAAGATCTTCTATAGGTGAGTTTGACTCCCAATGAATATTTTTGGTTTTTTTAAAGTAGATGGTGTCACACGGTTCCGAAAGGGATGATTTCCACGGACACTAGTCTGGCATTTGAGGGTTAAAATTTTCAGAAATCTTTCATTCTCATTTGCTCTAATAGATATGCGACTGTTGTGGCAAGTGGAAACAGGTCATTGGGTGATGCTACAAGGAAAATGTCCTCAGAGAAGGCTTTGAAAATGAGCAATCTGGAGACTGATGCGGCCAAGATCATGTTAGGAGAAGCTCTATTCACAAATCTTGACCAGCTAGTAACTTCATTTTGAATAGGCATGATTGCAACAGGCGATGCAAGCATAATGGAATACTTACAGCTGGATGGCCGGCGCGTATGGTATGCAGAAAGAATTATCAAAGAGTGACAGGCACTTTCTTAAAAAGTCCCTGTTCACTAATCAAGAGTTCCCTGTGCTTGATAGTGCGGATGTTAATCAGCCTCCCAGGTGTTCGGAGTCTCACCTCGGATCTACAATTACAAAGAGGGTATGGAGTGTTGCTCTCGAACCCTCGATTAAAGAATGAATAAATGTTAGTGGAATAATATTGTTCATGAAAAGGCTAACTAGCGGAGGAAGGGAAGAAGCAATCTAGCATGTATCGATCGAAAATGAGCGTGACGACGGTGAACGATGACGCGCAACTTGCTGCAAGGCCACAACGATCGATCAGAGTGAGAGTAGTGGTCTAGATGATTTGCTCATGATTCCCCAACCACAACTTCCGATTCGTATTGTCGCCATAATAGCTAAGATACCACTTTACAAACTTCTTCAACCCGGTGTCCAGGTTGGTGACGGGTCTATACTGGAGCTGCGTCGTCGCGGACGAGATGTTCGCGTGCGTGAATGGGACGTCGCCGTTGCGCGGCATTTGGAGGATGTTGCGCTTGGCTTTCACGTTCAAATACTTCTCTAGGATGTCGACGAGTGAGGGTACCGTCACAGGAGAGGTGTTGCCCAAGTTGAAGACGCGCAGCATCGCTGGTTTGGTCTTCTTGCCGCCACTGCCGGTACTCTTCTCTGCCGTGTCGAGGGAGGCCACGCAACCCTTCACGATGTCGTCGATGAATGTAAAGTCGCGGGCTAAATCTTTGCCGCCGGGACCGGAGTAGATGCTGATCGGTTTGCCCTTGAGGATGTCGCGAGTGAAGGAGAAGTAGGCCATGTCGGGACGGCCCCAGGGTCCATAGACCGTGAAAAAACGAAGCCCTGTGATGGAAAGGCCGTAGATGTGGTTGTAGGTGTGGGCGATCTCTTCGCCGGCTTTCTTCGTTGCCGCGTATAAGCTCGCCGGTTGGTCTGTCCTGTCCTGTTCCGAAAACGGCACCTGCAAGCAATAACAGGATTGGTAATCGAGAAAATGTACTGGTGATAGCTCAGCAGGGATAGTAGCACAATTCAATGAAATGTTTACAGCTGGAGGTTCACACAATGTGGGCCACTTGCGTGCACAACAGAGTGATGTAAGTGGAGAATGAAATGCAACTGCTCACGTCCCAGTTCGTTTTTGCCACTGAACAAAGTAATGCAGAAGTCGAGAGTTTTCTAAATAAGGATGCATTCAAACTCAAGGCATACTAATTTGCAGAATTGACTCCACCGCGTGCTAAAACTACACTCTCCATTCAAGTCCCACTTGAAGGCTAAGTTCCAATTCCATTATGCAATAAACAACTTTAGAAAAGAAGTTTTGAGGTCAAGCTTGGTTTAAAACTCGAGAGTCGAAGCTTTGAGTTCCAACCCCAATTTCACTTCAACTCTCACGCCTACTCAAAATTTGAGAGAAAAGTGGATTTCAGGACTTGGGAGGATGAGTAGAATTCCGCGTAAATCCTAGAAGAGGAGCATTCGTGAACTTGAAACCCTAAAACGGAGCGTTCAGATGTTCAGTAGACCTTTACCTTCGTGTTCAATCCGTAGACCGAGCTGGACGATGCCCAGACGATAGCGGGCTGCGGATTCGCAGCCTTGCACACCTCGAAAATGTTCACCAACCCCGCGACGTTGCTGTGAATGTACGACTGCGGGTTTTGCATCGCATACCGGACGCCCGCTTGCGCCGCGAGGTGCATGACGTGTGTGAATTGCACCACTTCAAACAAACTCTCCAACAAAAACTTGTCGTTGATGTCGCCCTCCATGACGAACACGCCGTGCTTCTCCAGGAGCGCCTGCCGCGACCGCTTCAGGGAAACCTCGTAGTAGTTGTTGAAGTTGTCCAGGCCCACGACGCCGTCGCCCCGTTTCTTCAACGCGAGGGAGACATGCGTGCCGACGAACCCCCCGGCGCCCGTGACGAGCACAATCAGGGCGTTCTCGTCGCGACGGGGCGTGCAAGACTGGCGGACACGCTTCTCCCATTCGTGACTGCGCTGGAAGGGCTGCATCCCAGTTGTGAAGCTCTCGGTGGATCTTGAGGGGCAGGTGGCGAGTAAGAAAATGATGATTGTTAGGGCGAGCAGAAGAGACGTGAGGCACAGAAGCTTCGCGGAGGCGCTCGAGTGCCAGCGGGAGGCCACTCGTCCGAAGTAGCTGCTCCTCTCCATCTTTACCTGCACACAGCACAGGTGTCACACATCGGAATGCCATTCCTTCGAGATTCACAGACGAATGCTCACATTCACTACAATGGTGTGATTCAAAGCGCCAGAATTGTGACGATCAAAAGCTCAGAGCTCTCAAACTGGTGTAGATCTAAGTCTACAGTTGAGTGACCGAAAACTGTGGCGATGTCACGAAAATCCGTCGTTTGAACGAATCTGCGGTTCTAAGCGACAAATGAGATCCTGAAGAAGCAACGAACTATTGGTATGATTCGGCATTTACCTTCACACCATGATCCTCACTCACATCGAGATTCCATTCCTTCAGGGTTCATAGCAAAAAGGTCCATATCCGGTATTCGTAGCTAAATGGTTATATTGATAAGAATGGCGTGTTTCCTGAAGCCAGAATTGAGCTGTTCAAACTGGGACTGATACAGATCTGAGGTTTCAGTACGTTAGGCTCCTGAAACGGTACTAATTTTGACATGGGAATGATCCGCCATTCGTAATGAAAATGAGGACTAAAAAAGCGACAATATGAGCCATTGACGTGATGATTCGGCGTTTAGAATACCTTGCCGGGGGTGGAAGGAAATTCGTGGTCGTGGACGGAAGGGGGCATCTTGAGCAAAGGGTTCTGGAGCGAATGGTTGGGGGAGTCGTACATCGGGAGCCCCCCACCCCGCTTCTCGCAAAATGCGTGCACAGGGGCCCTCCCCTTCTGGTTTACCACCCAACACTGAACCTCGTATCGGTCTTCCAGAGTTTCTGACCTGATTTGGACACCAAAGCCTTGGTCAGTGTGGAACACCTTCCCAGAAAAAATATTCGACGATGACTCATGTCACAATTTGCTTCATCCACGGCATCGGGGCGAGCTGCGAGCACCATCTAAGGTTTCTCAAGTTAAAGATCCCTCTCTTCGTGCGCTTTCAGATGTCACATAGATCACCGGAAGGGGATTTTCTCTAACTACTGAAATCCAGCACACACTGTTCATTTCAGAAATAATAATGTCAAAATCCATCTCCCTCTGCAAGCGAGATCGTGCAGGAATGATCGTGTAGGATTGCGCGCTTCTCTCTCTGAGAACACTCAGACAATCCAAACCCTTAAACTCAATACCAGAATTCAAAACGCAATCTGTGCCTTCACGATTCAAACAAAATAAAGATCTAGCCAGAAATATCTATACCCAGCTCATTTGTGAAAATCAACCGTAACTTGCAAATATTTGGTGACAATAACGAACACCCTGAGCTGGGATCTCGCAAGCTAAAGATACTCTTCCACGCGGAGAGCACCCAAGGATAATCGGAACAGTCTCGTAGCGAAAGTAGCCAATGAACATCTTAAACTAGAGAGATTCAAATGCAAGCACAGGGTTCTTCTATTGAGAATGCTCCCCAAAATAACAAGCTTCACAACGCTAATAGAAATACACTCAAAACTGAGCTACAGACACCATGGCGCGCGACTCTAGAACTGTCCCAAACCCCGAGAACAAGAGCAAGTGACATATCGCCTTCCACACAAGATCGCGCAGGATCTTTACCTTAGTAACAGCTTCTGCGACCTCCAAACCTCGTTCTCGAGATTTCCAGATCTCAGCTCACTCCCAACTCCAGTTCTTCAACAAACATTCCCGATATGCCGAGATTCCAACTCCAGCATGCTCAGGAATCTGCGGGATCTCTCCACTCTTCTCTGCGAAGCTTGAACAGCCAAACTAGTGAGCTTCCAGCCAAGTCAGAAACCTGCCTTGGGACTGATCAGCCACTCCCGGGAAGCACCAGGGAATCACCTGCACCTCGACTTGAAACGCCTGACCAGCATGATTGTCGAGATCCAGCTCCTTCTGTGACTTATGTACTGCGAGGACATGTTATCCCCTGGAAACTCAGTCTGACTGGCTGGATCTAGCATTCTAGCTTAGCTAAGCTGTAATTTCACCCAGTGCACATGACGACGTTTTGCGTTCTCCCGACTCCGGGAATCAACACTCCATTATTAACCTCCGGCTTGTGCTTGCGAAAGTGCGCTAACCCCTGTGAAACGGGCCTTTTGCTAATCCTAGAGAGCCCGAAAAAAAGTTTACCTCACTGGCGCAAAGTCAACTTCCGCAATTGCGCCAGTTTGGGACTGAGGAGCGGTTCAAATTTAAATTATATTAGTTTTTAGCGAATGAAAGTACTTTTATTGCAGGGAAAGAGATTAGTATCATCAAAATCAAAACTCAAACGACATCCATTCGAGCCAAAGAATAAGAACGCTCACAGAACTGATGCCTACACTGATTGGTCCGATTAGTGCATGTGACACTTACAAGTCACTTTTATTTACCTGAGTCACTCTATTTATGGTGCATTTGAATGAATGTAAGCTGAAATATTACTGTAGTGTTCTAATTGCCTACAAGAAATTTTTTTTAGTGATTCTAATTTGCACGTGACAGTAATTTTGAACCTTCACCATTAGGATAAATCAGTGTATTCAGTCATACATAGTGAAGTAGAAGTTGTTTGACAAGACCGATCAGCTTCGGATGAGCCAGGCTTGCTTTCATCCATGGAAGCAAACTCAGGCTCTTCTCCGTTCCAACTCGCCAGAAAAAAACTCCAGAGTTTGGCACGTCAGTTTCTTCGAAGCAATTAGCCTTTGGGAGTTGCCAGGTTTGATCGTTATTTTGAAAGAAAATAATGGATTTTTATTGCAGAAACTGGACTTCTCAAAGAGGCGGATTGCAAACAACAAATCAGATTTGCAACTGGTTCCAACTTCCTAGTTTCCAACTTGCACGGAGCCGGCCACACCGGTGGTCAATTAGTGTTGGAGAGCAATCAAAGGCCACTCGTAGTGGCAGGGCCTGTTTCAGCATTATTGTGTTGCAGTCAGAGTTCAGTGAGAGACATTTGAGGCCTTTGAGAGTGGAGGCCTGGAGGGTATTGTCTTGTTTTGTCTTTCCATCTGCAGGACTTCATCGCCATCATGATGCTAGTTGTGCTGCAGACTTGTCTGCAGGGTGGCGAGTGATCGAGTCTCCTGTTTCGTTAACAAAATTATTTGGATATAGGGATAACTGACTGGCATTTTCTGACAAATCAAGGGTGTTATTTGTTGTGTGCTAAGTGCTAACAGCTCTATCCTTGTGGTGTACCTACCGGATGAGATTGAATTCGTCAGCAGTCCTATTGCCATAGAAGAATGAAAAATAATTTTCGTATTTGCACTGGCACAGTGGCAGCACTGCCTGCGGCCTGCCTGCCTTCTCTTTTACTTTTTAAAATAGTACTGTACTTTTACTTCATAGCCATGTTTCCGTGGTACTGTACAGTAGTAGACTAGCAAACAGTGAAGGTCTGACCAATAGCAATTAGTTAGTTCTTTCCTCGTTGATTGCCTTACAAAATAACAGGTGAGTAGTGGAGGCACACCAAGTACCAGCGGTCAGTTTGATTGAACTGTGCAGATCTGGTACACGCTTGTTGACGTGCACATGGAAGCTGGCTCACAAATGAGATAGGGATATCTTACGGACCTCTGTATTGTGACTCTTTTGCAATGAAATTTCGTTTCATTAGTTTCAAAAAAGAAAAGAAGTATGAACCTCTCTAAAACTGATTGTTTTCATGAGTGGCACAAACTCCTGTAGCTATCACATCACATGTGCGGTTTTACTAAATATGTAAGTTATGTCCTCTGCCGTCCTTCAGTGCCTTTAGCCTGCAAACAAGATGCCTCAGTTAGTCCCCATCAAACAGAACAGGAAGCACCCTATACTCCGAGTTTCAAAAAGAAGACAAACAATTGTCCATGTGTTTCAAAAAGAAAAAGAAAAAAAGAAGACTAACAGGAAGCATCCCTGTGAGTACACATTCATCCCTGGGAAGGGAACGTCATAAAAGATACGAGTAAGTGGCACCAGATGTAGGTACATTTCAATATTACCCATCTACCAGCAGCATCAACTTGTGACATTCTGAGCGGAATCAAACATGTGCATCAGTTGCACACAGGCAGGACATTGAAGTACAGTTGCTGTACTCTCTCCCACTGTCCTATGGACTTTGGCGTGGGGTCCTTCGAGCAATTTCGATTCTTGTGATTCATGCTGGCCCCAATAAGGGACTGACCGAGATCGTCTCTTCATCTGAGTATCTCATTTGCTCTCAACCCTCTCAGCCCTCTCAAATGACACACTCTCTCATCGGTCGAGACTATAGTAGTGCGACGAGCCGAATGCGGAGGTCCAGCCAAGGGTGAATGTAAAAAAGAAGACCCCTATTTCCCTATTTTGTGCTCGACTAATCTATTTCTCTACACTGATCCCTGCTAATTTGGGGTCTCTGATTGCGAATATGAACTCAAAATTTGCAAATTTTGTCATGCCTTGCAAGTAAATCGTTCCTGCGTTTTCCCCAGGGGTAAAATGCGGGGGGCAAAACGATCCCCGCATATGGCTCGACCTCTCTCATCCCACGTCCACTTTCAGACGTTGAGAATCTATAATAATGTTTACTCATATCATTGCACACCTTGTTCCTGCGACGTTGTAAACATATGAGCCCATCTACCGAAATTGTCCCTTGGCTCTTACCAGGAGAGGAAAAGCCTACCACAAAAAAACTAATGCAATGTAATGCTCCCGCAGCCCCTTCTTGCAAAATGGGCGTTTCTTTCAAACACAAGAGAACAAAAAGAAAAAGTAAGGCAAAATTGGGGGGGAAAAGCAGTAAATGATCACGCTGGTAATTGTCGGTCGTTGACTTTCACATGAACCGATTCGCATGAACTGAATAGTTACCCTTACAGGGACGCTTAAATGCAAATCTGTGCAAACCCTGCAACTGAAGCACCTGCGACAATGCTGCTGATCAGCTTTTTAAGCTACTTATGCAATTAAATCTGCCCAACTCCAACCTTTTTTCCGGGATTTTTTCATTCAATTTTCCATTGCGGAAAGAAACGGTCTGATTCCAGTTTGTTTTGGCTTCAGTCAGCTCCCGCCCACGTACAGTACATTCCAAAGTTCAAGCTCCAGCTACAGAAAGCTTTCTATTTCCTCCCCAGATCATCACGACTCCGCAAAATCCCAGTTCAGGCAAATTTGAACGCCACTCAATGACTCAACTTGCACATACTAATGAAAAAAACACGAGAATGATAAAAATTTATCCGACATTTACCATTTACCATTTCCAACTTCCCCCAAAGAGATTCCCTGGTACACCCAACCAGATGCTAAGAATACCCAGGTCGAGATTCCCGAGAAATTGCCAAAGTGGGGCAACAGGCCGGAATTCATGGAAACCGATGTTTGGCGGTTCGCATCTTTGCTGCCTGCTATTATTTTAATCTCTGTGCCGTGGAAACTCCCTGTGCCCCGCTAAGTTACAACGAATGCAACCACGATGTAGGACGTCAAGTACCGAGGCCTGTACCTGGTGGAGGTGGAATATGCTCGATTCCAGCAACAGTACCGGTAGTACATCATGAGTTTTCGGTGCAAATTTCGGAAGTTGTAAAGTTGCAAGGGAAGAGGACAAAACTCGGAGCTTAGCTGAAAAGGTCGTGGTGGCGCCCACCGCAGTGGTGAGGAAGCCTGCAACAGACAGCGAGATTATTCTCCACTTATCAGGATGATCACCCATTTCCAATCACATAAGCAATCCAGCCTATCCGTGGCATGGGAAAAGTTCAGGAAAGAATTTCCTCGTGTAGAGAAATAGATTTCAGGAGGATTTCATAATTTCCCAAATTTTTTCCCTTAACAAAGCAAAATTATCACCAATTTTTTTCATGAAGATTCTATTTGTCCCATTCTTAATATGTAGGCAAACCTATTTCCAACCATAGGATGGTTTCAAAATCGATATAAGGCTTCCAATGTACAAGTTGTGATCCTCTAAGCTTTCAATGTACACCTCTGGACATTTTTGTTGTCCCCGGAGTCCTGCGATGCATGAGCTGTCACCTAGAATTCATCTGATCGGAAATGGAGCAGCCTAGACTACAAAAATGGGAGGCTGATCAGGAATGGGTGATCTCCTCTTCACTGCGTTTGGCGCATCTCGGCGACCTCACCCCACTTTCAGCTTGTTCACGCACCGGGCTTCGCGGTGAATTGATCACGAGGCAGGAGCCAGCTTGCTTGTGTTCGGCAGACTTTGGGGCAGCTGGACATGAAGCTGCTGTGAAGGTGGACGTGAATTTTTCATTCCCGAGGTAGCTATTTTCTTGTTTAACCCCTAAATGCCCAAACAATCATATTATGGTTATTGCCTGGCTTCATTAGATTCCTCCAAAATGTTATTTCTGTGAAATTTCATGTGGTTTGCTGAGTTATCTTTCTATAGCCATTTTTTTTTTTTTTTTTTGATTTGGACAAAAACTTCATGTTAGGTGATTTTTCAAAATCAAATACTCCAAGAAATGCTCACTGCAAATTATCTTGGGAGGGAGTCCTAACCAATCAAAAGATCATTGGGCCATGAAAGAAAAAAAATTCTACAAGTGGGCAAGTATACAAGTGGGCAAGTAGGCAAGTGGGCAAGGGTTTGATTGGTTGTAGCATATAGTGAATGGAGACAATCAAGTGAAATTTTATTTTTTCCAATGCACCTCATTTGAAAACAATCTTCCATTGCTCCAATCCTTGTGAAAATTTGCATGGATATTAATGAGTATTTATAATTGCATTTGTTCAAATTTTTCAAACTCTTATTTTGAAAAATTTGAGAGATGTGCCTCTAAAATCATCCTACCTCTAAGATCATTCTACTCCAAAGAATAGAATGTTGTTTTTTCAAAAACTAATGTTTGATTGAAGATATTTCAAAATTTGTACAATCAATGTCTTTGAAAATTGGAGGGTAATCTAATTTAATATAGATGGAAAAGATCCTATTGTTAGATTTTCAAAATATGATTCTAAAAAATAGTATAGTTTGATATAGATGGAAAAGATCCTATTGTTAGATTTTCAAAATATGATTCTAAAAAATAGTATAATCTCATTTCAGAAACAACAAAATGGAGGTGATCAGTTGGGGACATTAGGAATTAACCTCTAAAAGATCGAACTACCTATTGGGTAGAAATTGAAAAAACTATCACTATTTAGGATAGTGAAAAAAATGAAAAAAAGTTTGTTTTTTCAAAATTCAAATATACAAATGTGTACTAGATTATTGTGGAGTGGGTGGAAATAATTTTAAAAACTTTGACCTCTTGGATTGAAAGATTATAACGTTTGGAATTAGATGAAATCTTTTTCCAACCTTGCCCTATAGGGCCTAAAGACTTGAACTTCTTCAAGAGTGAGATTTTTGCACTACACAAGGTTTCTTCTTACATTTGCATTTTTTAGCATATAAGTTTTGTGCTTGTCAAATTTTAGAATTACAAAATGAGTTTAGCACATGTTGTAAAAAATCGCCATAGCTACTTGAAAAGTTTAGAGCAATGTAACTTTTGATCTAGGCACCAAATCAAAGAAATGATATTCCAACTAATGGAGTACATGTTCACACATTGTGTGAATATTTTGTGAACATTGAACCCAAATTGAGTTTATACATAACTATTTGAGATTTCTTGTATACGTTGAATGATCATCTTGTCCTTTTAGAGTTAAACCTTTAACCCCAAAGAATCTTTGGGAGAAAGGCAAATGAAGACTTTTAGATATATTGGAAAATATTTTATAGCATTCAAGAGAAGAATCTAGGCATCAAATCTTCTTTTTTGCAAGTTTATCTTTTCTTCTCCATCTTTACATGAATGCATTCAAAACTTTGTACAATAATCTTAATGCACCAAGTAACAAAGTAAGTCGTGTTGGTGAAGAATAAACAAATATTGCTTTTTCAACATACTTGGATGTACTTCTACTAATATAGTGGTGGTATATGAAGAATGAGTCATTGAATCGGTACATACATGCTTGAGTTCATAGACTCAAGTCTGGCTTTCGGAATCCTTGAGTTGAATTCGACATCAACATTGATTAGCCAATCTATAGGTGGGTCCTTGGTCTAGAAATTTGCTCCCTATGCATGTGTCCCTAAGCAATTAGTTTTACAATGCTCAAGCAAGCTAAACAATTTTCACTTTTATAAATGAATATTGGTTGCAACAATAGGCAACCTCCACAAAAAAAAGATGGGTCGCCTACCTTCATTCCTTCACCTCTCCACAAATGAATCAAACATCTTTGTTGTCATTGTTATACTAGATCAAGCTCCCATGTAATGTTAATATTTTGGAAACAAATGGGCTAAGCTATGTCCCATCCGCTTTAGTTGTTTCTTAGTCATCTATGCAATTCTTGCAAGCCATCTTTTGGAAATGCACTATGCCAATCATCAAATATCAATCTCCAAATATAGACTTTCATGTAAAGAATGTAGAATCTTATAAAATATATAGGGTTAGTGTATGACTTTGTAATAGATGATTTCTACACATTTGCATGATATGGATCTCGAAGTTGTGGTTTAATATTTGTCACCCTAAAGTATATTATAAACAAACGCTTTTACTTGTGATCCACATGCCTTGTTGATCTAAATTGAGATTCTCATAGGTTTCAACAAAATATTTTGGTGACAATATATAAGATTCATGCTACACTTCTTATAAATACAATGCTCAAAATTTGGTGGGTCCGTAATAACTAATGTATTCACAATTGGAAGATAGCTGGGTGTACCAAGTACTAGAATTTTTTTACTCTCGGAAAGTATTAAATCATTGTATGCATGCATTCTAATTTTTGAGCAAAATATAATTTTTTGATGTGTGAAAAATAATTTTTTATACAATGATGACATCAACGTTGTTTAGTTCCTTGTATATGTACAATGGGATGCCATCCAATACTAAGTCTATGTATATTACTCTACAAAAGGTCCTTATGTTTAAGTATTGTTGTTTGCAAAATTGCAACAAAATCACTTGTAAGCTTAATTTGCTAATTTATGCATGATCTACAAAACATAGTATTCTTTGTTGAACAAACACAGAAGATTGACATTTGAAATAATAAAAAAATATGTCACTACAAGAGAAAGGGGTGTCTTAAGTATACTCCTAGTAGTATAGTCTTTTAAGTAATGACCTATAAAGAGTCTTTTAAGTAATGACCTATAAAGAGTCTTTTAAGTAAAATAGAAAGTGCTTTATTTGAAAGTCAACCTTAAAGTTGATTTTATTAGATGGATGAGAGGGACTATTAGACGTGTTGGATGTCATGTTCATTGTGTTGTTGAGTTGTTCAGGCGAATAACTATGAGTTGAAAGGATAGCTAGTCAAACATCTATGGAAATCGCTAGACCAGGCATAATATATGCCTATGAGCTAAAAAGACAGCTTGTCATGACCATAATCAAGAGGCGTGCCTGTGCCACCTTGGTGAGCAAGGGGGATATTGGAGATGACTCCCCAAGCCTTGCAAGAGATGGGGTGAGGGGGACTACGAGTCTCGAGCGCTTGGAGCGTTGTAGCGTTTAAATCTGGATGAATTAGGGGCATGTCACACATGCTTGGAAAGCTTGTGAGAAGACGTGTCCATAGGTTCAAAAAACAAGAGAATTCAAGTTGGGAGTCAAAAGCAATGGCTCCTCAAAGTTAGTAATGTCCCAACTGCGTCCTAAGGCATGGGGACATGGAAAATAAGGTTTGGAAGGAATCTTTTGAGCCAAATAGGGCATGCCACATGTCATTGGAAAGATAAGTTGACAAGCTTTCTAGAATGCTAAGGCTCATGAAGAGATGAGTTGTAAGCTAAAAGTTATAGGCATCCAAAGAAGGTGGAGTCCTAGAGAACAATACCTTCCGGGGGACTTGTACCTTTGGAGGGCCATAATTTCCTCAATACTTATTGCATTGGGGAAAGTGAATAGTCCAAAGTGATCTACAAAAAATGGGCTCGTACTTGGGATTTGGAGCTCTAAGCTAAAAGTTATCCCAATGGGAAGATTGGGAGTCTTGGGGGGGTCTGGTTTTGGGGAAATCACTTAAAATTGGGTGGTCTTCTAAGATGGGAAGCATCTTAGGGTTTCTAGTGACCTCTAAATATGAAAGTGTCTTCCCCCCAAACAAAAGTGTAGAAAAGAAATTGACACCAACCAAAGTGCCTTATCCCAAGAATTCTAGGATGAGAATGAGAAAGGCAAATTTCATATCTTACAAACCTTAGTGTCTTCCCTCACAAAACTTGGTTGTTTAGGCCTTGGAATTTGTTGGGTTATTAATCTTCATGATAATTTTTAAATGTAATTTTTCATTTTTTTTTCGTTCTTCTTTCAAGGTTTTAGGGTTCAAGCCTTGGAATTTGTTGGGTTATTAATCTTCATGATAATTTTTAAATGTAATTTTTCATTTTTTTTTGTACTTCTTTTGAGGTTTTAGGGTTTAGGGTTCTTCATTGTCCTTTATTTCGTGGGCCTCAGCATAGTTCCTACCTCTCTAAATGCATAAACTATGTTCATAATTCATAATTTCAATCTAAGTAAAATATGAAACTAGTAATTGTGCCCTTTCATCATGATTGAATTGTATTTGCAAGCTTGGAAAACCATCATCATGCCATATTCAATATTTCATTGAAGAACAACAAAAAAGTTCAATGCCATGTAAGTTTAGTTAAATATAGCAATGTCATGACTTGTGGTTGTAGATGTTCAGAATTAAAGCTACCCATTGAGATATATTCATTTCAATCGATAATTATCCTATGCTTATAGAACTTCCAATGTTGTGTAAGACTCTCTGAAATGATTGTTTTAAAGAAATCCCCTCAATAATTAATATGTCCAGATTCAACAAATTCTAGTTTCAATTGTATTCAAGGTTGATAGGGTAAAAGAGCGTGACATTGGTATACAAGCATTAAATTCATTACTTAAGATAAAATAAATAGGCATTTCACATATTCGTGTATTCAACAAGCACTTCTCATTATAAGTTAGAGTGACTACTATTGAAGGAAATCCTAAAAGATTCACTTCAAAACTTCAACTGTAAAGGGAAATAATTGGAGATTGATCAAATATTTTAATCATGTCACTAGTGCATAATATGTGACCAACCGTAAACTAAGTAACCCTTAAATAATGAAATTGGAGCTTCATTTCTTCAGTATCCAAGCAACCGAATAAATGTATTGTGGATGTTGTCTAGGGCCATGGCATAACAAAATGACAATTCTATTGCTAGAGACTCTAACTTATAGCTAACTTAATTGTCTAACGATAAATGCATTAGATTCATGATTTTAGAACTATGCTAAATTCAAGAAGCACTTGAATGAGTTTGTGAATATCTCTCTCCATTTTGTATGAAAATGATAATTATAATGCGTTTCATGTATTTTGAATGGAGTGTTCCCACTTTGGGTGGATTGTAGATGCAACTACACCATATTTATAAATAACCAATATGTATGTGACTATACTGTCTTCTGTCATTATCAATTGTGAAGACTAGTACATTTTAAAAAAATAATTAAAATTCTCACCAAATTAAAATGCATAATTTCAAAAGTACTTATGATCTAAATTGAATTAACAAATTGGAGATTGTTTTGCCAACCTCTTCATAGACACCCTCCAAAACGTAATACATGTCCAATACATTAATAAGAAGTTAATTTTATTGCTCCGACTAATATGAGCATAATTAGTTCTATTGCTAGTTAAATTGGTTCTTCTAAGAATGCCGATGGAGCACAATGGATATAGTTCTCGGTGGTTCTCGAGGACTAGAGAGAGTCTTTTTGGTCCTGAAAGATGGTTAACTACTTAGTCTACTTTAATTTCAATAAAGCATACATGGAGGTTGGTAGACAGCTCAAAGAAATCATGAAGTGCCTAAATAATTTTACTTTTTTTTCCTAAAGCATAATTTTTTTTCCCTAAATTTGAGGCATTGATTCATTCTATTGACACTAGTGATGAGAAAGTTATGGATAGTCTTAGTTTTTCAGTCAATGTAAGCATCTTCCGATAAAATTAACTTATAGGATTCGTTTCCTAAAAATAAATGTTAGAGAGTTAGGGCTATGTTTGTTTATTAGAACAATCACACCATTGAAATTATTGTATTTCAATTTCATCTTAGATCTACGAATGATTTAGATTTTCATTCAATCTAGAACATACTACTACTTATTAATAACAATTTTTTAATGAGTAAAGTAGAAAGTAATTGTTTTTTTCATGAATTTTTTTCTTAGATTTTCAAATAAAGTATTCAATATAAAAACCTAGAAAATGGATAAAAAAACATGCAGAAATTTTAAGTTAAGAAGATTGAAAGCTATAAAATCTAGTCTATAAGTAGTAAGTTCCCAAAAAATTGTTTCCTTCACTTTGGATGTGAATCTCTTGTAATGTATGTCATCGAAGTTTAATATGAAATTTCTTCCAGTCATATATTCTCATTCTAATGTAGTGCATGATCCTATAGTTTTATATGAAGAACAAAACATGTTTTCAAGTTTTTTGCTCTTGTAATAGAAGTGGCAATTAAAAGTGCCTTTTGATGGAGAAAAGGGTTCGATCTGATGAGGGTTTAATTTGAGCAATTCAAAATATGTACACTAGCAAGCTTCAAGACCGGGTTTTGAAATATATAATAAATTAACCTGTAACCATTTCGACGTTTTTTTTTGGACGATGAATAAATTAGAACTCAAATTTCATCCTTATAACTACTAGGATGAAAGTTAATATTCTAATTTATGGAAATACTCAATTTAATTATATAAATTTTTTGTCCTATATAAGGGTTGGATTTGGTGTTATTAGAGTACAATATATATTTTTCTAAATTTACAATGTGCTAGTATGTGAAGTGGTCAAATTGCATTGAATTTAGTTCAAAATTGGATTTGCCAAAATGAGGTCATGGATTTTAAAAACATTGAAATTTCAAAAATAAAATTGCCATGTAAAGAGAACTTCATTATAAATCCATTCCCACAAATTTTACTTAAAAAATGATAATATTGTTCTTGTAATTGAATTTAGAAGGATTTTTAGAAGGATCTTTCAAATTAAAAAAAATATGGATGATAGCATTGGTGAATCTAAGTATAGACTAAGATCATGGAAAATGTAAATAAAAATCTACAAGTTTTATTTGTATATCAATTCCAACATATGCTTATAGATGAAACCTCATATTGAATTAGTTTTCGCAAAATTTAGAATTTGGGAAATGAATTTGGGAAATGAATTTGTAAGTTTAGGGGGTACAAGGTTAAGAAAAACTGAATTAATAACACTCAGTAATCCAAGGCAAGTAATGAGAACTTACCTTGAGTTGATGCTTAAGTGAGTTCACCTGTCATTATGGGTTGGAGTGGCGCCTTTATGATGGAAGACCAAGACATCAACTCCAGTTGCTCCTCGTCTCTCCCCCAATGGCTTCCTCCTCTTACTCTTGTTTTCCTTTAGCTTCGTTCAATTCGTGGTCTTGTTCTCGTGATGGTTTGTTTTTGGCGACCGGTAGTTTCTTGTGATTCTTAGTTTCTATTAGTTGGATTGGGTGCGGGCACGCAACTTGTGCTTGTTCGCTCGAAGGTTTCCAAACTTTTTATTGTAGAAATTTGAGTTTCCCTGCTACGCTTTTGGTATTGTAGTACATGAAGAGGTTTAGGGAGTTGCGCGTAGCCTACCTCTTGGAGAAGGTGATGGTGGCTTAGTAGTGAAATTTTTGAAGATATTGGGGGAGGGGCTGTGTTTCTAACGATGGTCCAGGGGGTGTGGACTTGGAACTTACAAAAGACCTACGCGAAGCAAGCGTTGTGGAGTGAGAAGTTTGCGTGGGAAGAAGGGTCTAGGGTGTGTGTAGAGAGTATTGAAGTGCGCCTGGAGAGAAGATTGGAGTGCACATTAAGCGACTGTTGGAGTGCACGCAAGCATTTTCGGTAAGTAAAAACAAAACCATACTCTTATCTGTGATCAAAGTTGGTCTGGTTGCTTCACAATCATTATACATTGCTTGTTTATGTGCATTGTTTGTTTAGGAATGGAGGTTGGAACAGGAAAGTTTCACAACAATAGTCCACGTTCAAATCCGCCAATTTTGTTTATATTGTAGTTAGCGACAATGAACTTCTTTTCTCATTTCACTAGTGAAACGTTGACATCCACAGAAGTTGCTTCCTACTCGTAGGATCTACCAAACTTTCAATGTCATTGTAGTCATTGTAGTTTTAGGTTATATTGCATGATTGAGTTTCTAGCCTCTAACTTGTAGTTTAGGGTTCGGCTTTAGATTTCTATTTTTGGACAAACTAACTTACAGTATAGGCGTTAGGACCAATTGCATGAGTTCCCAGCTTCTAACTTGCGGCAAGAACTTAGTTTCAGATTTCTATTTTTGGACTAACTTACACTATTGGCATTAGGACCGATTGCTTGATTTTTGTAGTTGCTATACAAATGATCAACAGTAGAAAAGTTAGTAAATAAATACGTCAATGTAGGTTCAGAATTGGTTTGGTACTTTAGGCTTACGATGCGAGTCTCATATTATTGTCATCTTCCGGAGGGTGTACTTCGCCTCAGTACATCTTTAATTGCGAATTTGCAATTGTCTTTGTGTTTTTGGACGTCCAATTGGCAATCGATATATACATACAGCAAGGGTCCTTATTTGTCTAATTATCTCTTGATGTACTCTTTCTTGCAAGAATTGTCCTCAGGATTCCTTTTAGTTATTTGTAAGCAATGAGAAATTTGTTACATAATAAATTGAGACATCAAAACTGTATTTAGAATGTACACTCTGTTGTCTATACGTAGAAAAGCTTTAGCGGATTGTGCATGTGGATGATCATGGAACCAAATTAGGACAAGGGAATCTTGCCGTTGTCGAGTAGAGAGGCCTTGCATTGGGAAAACGCGGGGCTTCTAGCTGCAACTAGATGTGGTTCAAATAATGGAAGATCCCGTGGCCAAAGTCACAAACATAACAATAAATCCCCCCAATGATGCCATATGAACCAAAATACTATCACCCTTCCATGAACCCCTCCAAAAATGTCATGGAGTCTCAATATACCCCATGCATGGTAAAAATTGTAGAAACAAAGTCATATCCTTCATGAACTCCCCTCGAAGAAGTGTCTGATAGTTTATTGAGTTTCACATTCGCTATACAACTCCAAACTAAGAGTGTGATATGCCTCTGAAAAGCTAACAAAAAGTTACACAACCTCTCCAAAATTCACTCAAAACTAAGATACTGTCCGACTTTTATGGTTGGTCAAAGTTCACCCTTCCCAACTCAAAGGCAGCTCACCTATACTTCACTCTCAAGCCCATAACTTTCACATAATACCTCCAAATCAAGAAAATAAACCCATTTTGGAAAGCTAACATAAACATCTACAAGCTCCCCAAGTTCCACTCATATACAAAGTACTTTCCACATTTCATACCCTTTCAAAGCTCACTCACTTAGAAACCCGAAAGTATCCCTTCACCCTTTCACTCTCAAGCCCATAACTTTCTCATACTACCTCCAAATCAAGAAAATAAACCCATTTTGGAAAGCTAACATGAATATCTACAAGCTCCCCAAGTTTCATTCAAATACAAAGTACTGTCCACATTTCATACCCTTTCAAAACTCACTCTCTTGAAAGTTTGAGGCAGCTTCACAACACTTCACTCCCAAACTCATAACTTACACATACTAACTCCAAACTTCATGAGTGATAACCTTTTGAAAACACAAAAAAAAGATACACAAGCTCTCAAAAATTCATTACCAAACTCTCCATGTACAAAGTGTTATCCCCTCTCAAAGTGACGGCTTCCTTAAGTAAAACAAAGAGGAGGAAGAAGATGATCCTCACCCTCATCCGCCACCTCAACCTCCATGCCATCCACTTAAGTTAGTGGATTTTGGCCACTAAGATGCCACATGGGCCATAATACCCACATGGGCCACTTCCTCTTCTCGATAAGTCTATCCATATCTTCTACGTGAATTTCTAATCCATTAAAAATAAAAATAAAAATAAGGAAAAAGGTAAAACAAGCTTTACCTTTTGTTTTTACAACTTCAACCTAACTAACTAACATATTAAAATATCTTCTAGTATAAAAATCAAAGAACTAAATGTTTGTCAAATAGAGGTAAAAAAAAAAGAGTTCAAGTGGAGTATAATTCCATTTATTTCTTGAAACTCTACAAAAAAACCCCTCCAATTTAACAAACAATTATGCATTTTCACATAATGAACACATTTACAATACGACACCGTTGTGGGATGACACATATGCTTCTACACTATGACCCCTTTATAAACCTCATGCACAGAGATAGAAGGAAATAGGACGTATTACCGTGAAAATATGTAGAAATATCTACATATGTACTAGTGACTACAGTTTAGGATCCAAATAGAAAGAAAATGTTCCCAAAATATAGTATTTGTACTATCAATTGCTATCTCGAGAGGACTTCTTGTGAGCATCATTTGGAGATCTCTAGATAATAGTCTCTGACTAGGAATTACTCTACATATCATCTGGAGATCTCTAGATGACAAAGAATGAACATCCCACTCCATACATGATTAATACATCTCTCAAACATTGTCTAACCGATTAAATTAGAGATCTAAAATAGAAATAAAAAATTTTGAATATACGGCATGTTGATATGTGTTATCTCCACTATCATTTGGAGATCTCCAAATGATTTGTTGGTAGTTTACGAAAATTCTAACTAGCCTCAATCACTTGATGCATAGACGAATACTTCTCTGAGGGTCTTGAGGATGCTCAACCTCTAAAGTTGGCCCCCTTCTAAGATGAATGGGTTCATAAGTTCACATATTGTGGAGCCTTCAGCCCTGAAGCCGTATATCGTTGCAACAACAAAATTACAGAGTGGGAGATTCCGTGGAAGGAAGATGTTGATAGTGGAGTTAGAATCGTTCCGAGTTTTGTCAATCATAGAAGGGTGAATCTAACCGTAGGCCTAAACGTTCTCGAAATGCAAGGTCTGGACGAGTTCAACATCCTTGTTGCAATTGAGGAAAAAATAGGAAAATCAAAGCGATCAAGAATATATAGGCTTATTCTAGATTCCAGTAAAATAGACCTCAGTTTATGTCATAGCTGTATGAAGTGTACATTATTGTTTTGCAAGAATGGTGTCTCGGAATGGACCCGTAAGAACATGGTTGTATAGTGGGATTTGATCAAGGAGGCCCAAGTCGACGTGAACCCTACCCAAAAAAATGTTCAAGCCATGCCGCTTGAGCCGTCACCAAAGAAAAAGACTAAAAAACAGAAGTCTTTGGTGGGAGCTCTCGGCGACACTGAAAATGACGAAGCAAAAAAACTTACCCTTGCCTAATACGTAAAAATGAATGAGGCGGAAGTGAAGAAGCTTCAATCTAAAGATATGAAGGTCATGAAGGCTTTTTATAAAACTACATTTGATTCTCTATATAAATGGGAAAAAACCCATTCACAGATGTGGTTGGGGACCTCCTTCATATGCATTTTGATTACTTGCACAAGGCTCCAGTCCCCCAATTTGTGTATTAGAGAATTGAAGAGGGTCGATAGAAGAGTATCAAGAACAAGGCACGCTTAGAAACCGACTATCAGTCTGAATTCAGACACATTGTCGTTCTTCCCGTGAAGCAAGGGCTATACGGCGCAAGTGGGCAAGCCAAATTCTATGATACCTGTCTAAAAAAAGAATTCTTGAAGAATGACACACCCTACTTTATCATTGGAAGCTAGCATACAGTAGAAGCGTATAGGGCCCTAATACAAGATGGGAAGATTTTATAGTTGTGTTCTTTTGTTGCTATATTCATACACAAAACATTTCTAAGATGACAATACTTTGGTGTGAAACTTTGGTTTGAAGCATTGGTTGTGGCTTTCAACGTGAACATTTAGACGAATCATGACTTCATCACAACGGGCATACACTAATCAGGTTCATAGGACTATCATTGCGGATTGATTGTTTAGTGAAATTTTTGTTTTTATTCATTTTATCCATTCTTTGTGAAAGCAATAACATGCAATGTGGTCTTAAGGCACCCATTGCACTTCAGTGATAGGACATTGGTTTGTTTTTGTTGTCAAGATGGGTATAGGTGAGGGCCACATATTCTTAGAGCAATTAAATGATTGAGCAAATCACTTTTTCCACAAAATTATAAGATGATTTGGATGTTTTTACAAACTTTTGTATATATTAGAGCTAGCACATAGGGACTCTTTGATTATGTTTATGATTTAAAAATATTGTGATATTTTAAAACCTAGAGCTATATATCACTTGTAGAAAAAATGGAATGCTATTTTAGAACTTAGTTCCAATGCTTCAGGTGGCAAAACTTTGAACAAATAGACCAAATGCATTTTTCTAACTAGTGACTTTGGTTGAACTAAAGAAAGAAAAATTTGTGTGTATAAGTTTGGTACAAGTAGAGTTTCAATCTCTCTGTCTTCTTATAGGAAACTGACAAAGAGACCTTGAAAAACTAAAAAAATATGGTAGCAATGAAAATTGTTATGATAATTTGTTTGACAAGAAATTGACATCACTAACAATCCTGAAACTATGTATCTAAGGATAGATAGAATAATCCCCTCAAGTAGAGATGTTTTAGAAACACGCTTCTTATCTAAACTCACTTTGTAGAAGGCAGTTGATAGAGTTTTCTTCTCTTATCTATACATCCAAATCAACTTTGATTGAGGTAGATATAACAAGAAAATTATAAAGATAATTTAATAAACTATTTTTAGAGTTTTAGAGTCTAATGATAGATCTTTTGATTTACATCAAAAGTTCATATTGGAAAATGGATCCTTAGCCTTGTCTTAAACCCATAACAGTGCAATTAGGTGAATTTTTTCATAGAAAATTTCACAATGATGCATCTTAATTTAACACCAATTGATGTGAGTTTTACATTCAAATTTTGGTGTTTCATTTCTCAAGTCAAAAATCATATAAATGGTGCATCTTTTTTTAAGTCTGAAACCTTATAAGAGTGTATCTCTTTGAATTTTACAGTCAATTCCTGTGTTACATCCATTTATGTATACAAAGATTAACCTTCAGGTGATCAAATACATTAGGATTAGATTGATCATATGCCCTAGATAAGCAAAAGTAAGACTCTAGGTTCTCACGATTTATAATCATACCGTACATGGTCACCATATATGAGTCCTCAAGTTGATACTTGAAACTCAAGCTCTTTTTGTTTTTGTTAGGTTTTAACATGTTTATTTGCAAAAAGGCATAAAAAGAGTGTCTGAGTGGTATTTAATAGAAGTCCCTAGCAATGTAGTGAAGGATTATTCTAGAAGTACAAAGTATCTAAAATACTCCAATTTGTTACTTCTAATGCCTAGTTGAAAGTCTTAAAGGTCAATTAAGTGATTCCGAGAGAATTAAGGGTTTAAGTGTTAGCCAATCTTAGTATTTTGTCTGTACTAAACTAATCTTGCAAATGTATGTGACAAGTTAACTTAGTCTATTTTAATTCTAGAGAGTCTAGTATAGGTCACCATCCAATTCATAAAGAATTTGAATTAGTAAAATTTCATTTGTAGATAACTTATAGAAGATTGAACTAGAATACAACTCACAATCTCTCATTCTTCTACAGAATCTAAATATTGGACTTTAAATAACGAAGCACAAGAAGTTGTTTGACTTCACCGCCTTCTCTAAGAACTATAGTTACTCACATCATCATCTTAAAGTTCATACGATGTTACAATAACAAATCTTTGTTCATCAAATTAATCTATTATCACACTCCATTGTGATAATCAAGGTGCAATGAAACTCTCTCACAACCCTATTTTCTAAGATAGATTCAAACATATAGAGATCCACTATCATTTCATTAGAGAAAGAGTCTTAAGGGGAGAAATTAAGCTACAATATATTCATACTAATGTCCAATCAACAAATGCCTTTATAAAGCCTTTAAAAGAAGTGAAATTAAATTAGTATACAACTCCACTAGGATTACACCATCTAGTTATTTTGAGATAAACCTCATACGTTCTGCTTTCTACTCATCATAAATCCTAGATAGTATTTAGAACAGCGAACCTTTGAACAGATATTTCTCAACCTCTATCAACAATTTAAAGCTCTTAAACTGAGTACCTTTATAGCCGATCATCTATCTTGAACAATTACTCCAAGAAAGTACAAACCCGATGTACATCTCTATCTCACAACATAGAATTTGTTCCATGAAGCTGCACCTTCACGCCCACCGCTCCTTGTCAGTGACATCCCGTTCACTTTCGACACCAATATTATACACCTCTATGACATTCAATCTTCACGGGCCGCACAACCGCCCATCTCCTCTGACTCCACCTCATTTATAATAACTGCATCAATTAATCACTCGCGTCATGAGCGTGCATCCCATCCACATCAACAAATTTACAAGATCAACAACCAACAAATTTTCGATGCACTTCCGCAACGAACAACTACTTTGAATCCACACCCACGTCAATTTTTCTTTGTGAATAATCTCTCTTTGTACTAGATTATGAAACAACAATCTCCTAATTAAGGGAGGTGTTGACAATACAAACATTTAGATTTTTATCCCTCATTTGATGATGTTCATCCTAACAATAATTAGATTTAGGACCTTGTATAAATAAGGGCTTAACTTTTTGTTAATATCATCTTAACTGGAAGATCTCGCTTTACAAAATTGTAATGATTATTTTACATCTTTGTCATCAACTTCTTCTATACTGTCATCCTCGATTTTCATATTATTATCATAGTCATCTCTACTTTTCAAACAAGTGACTAGTTGACCGTCAATTTTTCAATTCTTTCGCGACACTGTTTTTTCAGTACAACCTTGACTGTTTATTAGAAGTTTGGATTTGCGTTTTTAATGAAAGACTTTAGGAAAAAAAAAACATCAAAGTTCTATTTCCACCGCTCAAAATTCATATAACAAGCAAAAAATGGACCTCAAAAAGAACGACATATTGATTAAAAACACCACCGTGAAGACTATGTTGATAAACCAAAAAATTCCATGATATAAGGGCTTATAATAATGATTCAAGGTTCTTCTAGGTCCTTATAGAAAAATCAACCATTGAAGAAAAGATTTGGTTGTAGTTTGCACAATATTTACATATATGTTATGGATTAAATGATTTAAGATTCCAATTTGCATCTATGTAATGAATTGTTTATTTAACAAATGTATATAATTTATCCCAAGTGCATCAATTATTACATATTGTAACACAGAACTTCATATTGTACCATTAAAGGTCAATATATTAATTTTCTATACATTCTTTCTACCCATGTCCCATGAAGAAGACAACTTCATTTGTAGTAATCACAAAAGTTAATCAACTACTAACGATGGTTCACGCCTTACAAAATCTAGTCACTACAATCATTGTGATTCAAAAGTTTGTTTGAAAATATAAAACTTGTAAGTAAATTTATAGAATTTTGAATTCCAAATGTGCTTAATGATTTCAACATTCAATGATTCCAATATAGCATCATTTATGTTTGCAATCATGAAGGATTGATGTCGACAAATGACTTATTGAAAAAATGAAGACTTATTTTCAGACTATAGAAACCTTTTGGTCTTCAAGTATATGTTGAGCAAATGGCATTAACTTTTTTAGAATTTAAATGGTCTCAATCAAAACTTAATAAAGATACATACACTCTTAATATTTTGAATTTTATAGATGGGTCAAATTCCGAGAGTAGAGAGACTTCATATTCATCCTCTACCAACAAGGATTGCGCGACCTAGTCCACTGTGATATACACTCATGAGATTGACATATTTCATAACTTCAATTATTATGTGTTAAATTTCAATATAATTGAATTTGCATGTTTTATGGCTACATTTTAGGCATAATTTTTTTTTTGTACTTTTCCACATTTAATGATTTCTGTTAAATTCAAATGAAATTGGTCATTGCAAAAAAAATATTTAAAAAAAAAATTATCAGTGACTTAAACTTCGAAAAAATGAATTCACATTTTCAACAATTCAAAATACCCTACACTTATAGTCATAGGTCCTTCATCATTTTTTTAAAGAATTTTTTTTCCTATGTACAAGCTTATTGACTTATATGCTTGCATGCTAGCAACCTTGTATATTGTACATGTATTGATAATTTGATAAGTGATACTTCTATATGTTATATATAAAGTCTTATATTTATATGTAGAGTTGTATTTATATTATATTAAGTGATTTTTTATGTAACAAATGATTCATTTATTTTATTTTACAGTAAAATATTCTTATTTTTATATTATTGTATTCCTTCATATCCTAAATTAAATTTGGTTGTAGTTAGAAATCTAGAGTTTTTTCAAAGGAAATTTTTTTCTACACAATAACTATATGCTTAAACAATTTAAGTACTATTCACTCAATATTTACAATTTCTAGGTTTCTATTCTATTTACATGTAGCATTTCTAAATATTTTAGGTATAACATTTTATTTTAGATCAAATATCATGTTAGGATGTAAAATGAATATTTGAACTCAACACTCTCTTCTGGACCTTTTGTATAATAATCTTGACCTAAACTGTAAAGAATGAAAAAAAAATATGAGTCCCAAATAATAAATTTGTGGATCACAATGTGCATAGGTGTAAATTCTAAGTACCACGTTTTATATTTGTGACTTGTGGACAAACTTTAAAAATTTATAAATAAATTGAAGATAAATCTGCCCACAAAGGAAGACAACAATGGACTATGAAGCATGGAAGCCGATGAGTTGAAAAATTTAAAACATTGTAAACTTATTTTGGAGGTCAAAATTCCAATTGAAAAAATTACATTTATTGTAGTCAATTTTACATTTTATAACAAATAATTGTTTAGATGTAAGTAATAGAATGGCAAATAGATGCTAACAAATGGATGATTTTGTGTGGATCAAAAATAGAAGAGTTATAGTTAAGAATATCATTATTAGAGGTACAAGCTCTATGATCTAAATTGAAGATGAAGAAGAAATTTGATATACAAGAATATAATTCACTCTGATACAATTTATACAAATAGATTGGGTATTTGATAGAGTGTCCACTTAAGTCCATCAACCACGAAACATATTTTCTTTTGGACTTTCTTTCTATTTAGGATAACAATTTTAAATTTTAAAAAATTTCATAAAAAATTATAAGAATCATTTTTGAAAATTTGAAAATTTAATTATCAAAATGAAATAAATGAGACGTATGTAAAGATATTTATGGGAAACAAATAGTTTCATTATAATACTATTCTATTAGTTTTTTTAGCATAATATTTTTCTTGTTTCCATTCTTATTCCAACCTTTCTTCAATAATAAACTTATTATAGATTTGGATACTTTTTTCTATATGAAATTCACTAGCAAATCTACAAGGTTTTTAGAGTTATAAAGATTTTGATGTTTTTTCCATCTAAAATTCCTTTTCATAGTTTCTTCACCCCATTGTAGATTGAGTATTATGGTCAATATGGTTGCAAAAATAGAGTATATTTTTTTTTCTCAAATCCATTTTGGCTTTCTGCTCCAATATCTTTTCATAAACCTCTCATTCTTTTTTTAAACTTGTTCTTTTATTCACAATTCTTTATCGACTCTTTTGTAGGGCTTTCTTAGCATTGCAAAATTCATTTATTTTTAATTAACCATTTATTTTTTGACAAAAAATTTAGGTGATATTTTTTTATAATTAAATTTTTGAACATTTATAATGTAGTAAAATTGCAAGTGATTTGTTAAATGATGGCCAAAAATTTTTAGGCTCTTCTTACATTTCACACTTCTTTCTTAGATCAAATTTGAGTATTATTTTACAATGATCAATTTTCTACAATACCATAGGCATTGTACAAACTATAGTAGAGCAAAAACACAAATATGTGTTGGAATAAAGACAAAAGATTGTAAACTTTTGTCTACCTATATCCTAAGCAATTTTGCCATTGCCATTTTGGTAATTCCTTTTCTGCCAATTTACAAATGAAATACTTAGAAGTAAAGCAACATAATTTTTTTTGAGATTTTATGTCATCTAAGCAAAGGTTGCCAATAGATTTTGAAAAGAAAGTTTAATTTTTGCAAATAGATTTTTTCAAGTAGTTTTAAATTCATAGAATGCGCTTAATATAAACATAAATTAGCTTTGTATTTGCTAATTTAATCATTGTAAATCTATAATAAAGGTTTTACTTCAAATCTGTTAAATATAAAATATAAAAATAATATAATTCACCAAAACCATCTATTCAACTTCAATGTCATTTACTGTGATAAACCAATTATATTAAAGTCAAAGTAAATTTTTATTTAATCAAATTTTCTTTCATTTAAAAATTTATTATATTTTCTACACTTGTATATGATTTAAAGAAAATATTATTGTATCTTGTAACATCACAAAGTTGAGTCTTATGAGATAAATAAAAATATTTGATGTATAATTTTCAATTGTTATTTACAAATGAAATTCAATGAGAAATTCAATTTTAGATATTGATTTAAAATACAATTTCATATCATTCAATAAAATTAATTTTTAAAATGTTTTTATTTAAAAAATAATTAATTAAAATATAAATACAAATTCAAATTTGGATGAATTTTAGTATGATGAATAAAATTTTATATCTATTTAAAATAGACTTCTTATTGAATTTTTTTAAAGAATTAAAAAACAATAATTCATATTATTTTATGTAATTTTTTGAAAAAGTTATAAAACCATTTATGATTACTTTAATTTGCAAATACTAAATTTGAAACAAAAATTAAATAAGAAACATAACTTATAATTTGAAATTATATCAAACATGTAATTTTTAATTTTTATTGCTCTTATATTTTAATAATGTTGATTTCATATACAATTAGAAGATGGTCATTGTGATATTTATATACTAAAAAAGGACACAAAAAGGTTAACCCTTAGTCTTTTTCTCTTTTTCAAATTATGAAATTTTTTTATTTATTAATTTACTTATTATCTTTCATAACCAAAAAATATAAATAAATATTTTATGTTCCTTTATTATTATCATTTATCAGCATTTTATTCTTATCTTTAAAATAAGACAAGTACAACCAAGTTCTTAAATTTTTGGTGTAAAATTCACACGTTGAATGTTTTCACACAATTGTGAGCTTTTGGTTGCACCTCCTTTAGGCTCTTCCGGATCGTTGCTAGTGCCAATCCCATGACTCCAAATATTATTGGCCTAAAATGCACTTCACTTATTGGATGTGCTTTTTGTATGGCCTTCATTGGTTCTTGGTATCTCTCTCTCTTCTGCCTTCTTACCATTTCTATGGCATTGTCCATAACTATGGACTCTTCACATTATTCTATTTGGTGTGCCCTATCCCTGTTGCGTCTTTTAGTGACAGTTACTACTTTAAGCTCACTTTCCAAACCCTTAACACCTTAGTGCCACTAAGGTTCACGCTCTCCTAATACTCCACATGCCACGTACCCACAATGTTAGGTTCCAACTCAAGTCACGGGGTTCCCCATTCCTCCGTGACTCCCAATCCTTTCCTTCCAATACTTAACTCCCACAAGACACCGGGCATGTCATTTGATGACATGGGGCGGAACTTCCATTGATGTCCAAGCACTCGGTGAGGCACTACTCCCACCAGTGCTAACCGCCCTTGAATGGGACCCAACTCCCCACTAGGCCCAACCCAACTCATTTCGAGACTCACTAATCGGGACTCACACCATGGCCTAGTGTGGAGTGGGACACCACCCAACCGGTATCAAGGAGTGCGCAAGCACTTCATGGTAACACACAAGTGGTGGTGAGGCTCCAACACTAGCCTCACCACCCGGGGCCACTTAGGCTCACCATGGTACCATCCGGGAGTGAGGAGGGAGACCACCCCTCCTCATAGTACTTTCTGCGGGATTCGGCAGCCCCCCCCCCTTGTATGTCAAGGGGGACTCCCAAACACCCTTTGGTTTTGGAAGACCACCCCGTTTCTCCCGATTCGCGCTAATTTGGGACTCCCGAACTTCCACCCGGCATATCTTTGCGGTCCGGGATCCAAATCGCACATGCGACTCCATTTTCGACATCTACGTGACGCGTAGATGCCGATGGACTATTCACTTGCTCCATTCGGACAAGTAGTCGCAAAGATATCGCCCTCCAAAGATTCGGGACACCCCCGGTGCGGCCGGGACACCCCCAACTTTGAACGCCCATAACTTTTGACTCGCAAGTCCAAATCACGCGTTCTTTGGACGGTTAGAAGCGTCTTCTCAAGACCTTTCCAAGCATGTATTACACGCCCCCAAATTCGTCCGGATCAGAGCGCTACATCGCTCTGATCGCTCGGGACTCCTAGTCCCCCTCACCTCATTTCTTGCAAGGCTTGGGGAGTCACCCCCAATGTCCCCCTTGCTCACCAAGGTGGCACGGGCACGCCTTGTGATGAGGGTCGTGACAATACCCCGCTATTCCCAGATTCACCCCCATTTGAAATGTAAAGGGGATGCATGCGTATACCTCCTCTATTGTTTCTTTCATTGCTTCATACGCGGTTCTTGCTATATACTTGCTAATGATCTTGAAGAAGATTGGTAGCAATGTTACAGGTCTTAGGTTTGGGGCCTTTGTATTTGGGGCTCCAAGTTTTGGGATGTATGATACGAACCCTAACTTGTATCCAGGATATATGGTTCTAAGCTTAATTTGAACTCTAAATGTGTTTATGAGCCATTGGACAAGTGTAATTTTGTCACATTGTCTTAGTACTCTATAAGTCATTTGATCATATCCCGGTCTCCAATTTCCATCTCTTTTTCTTATGATTTGCCACACTCTTCCTGTGATTGCATCTTTCTCCTCTTTGTTATGTGCTTCGAAGGAAAATGGTGTTCCCGATTCTTTGTGACTTTGCCATAAGTCTTTCAAGTATTCATCCCCTCTCAGAAATGCCTCTACTTGGTCTGCCTCCGTGATTGGTTCTGAGAAACTTGGCATTGCATGTTCATGCAATTCTTCTATGGTAGCCTCCACTTCCGCCCTACTTGCCTCATTGTTATACATCTACCTATGAAACTTATGCATTGAACCCATGTATCTTCCGTTCAGTGCATCTTTTTCTTTATTCCTAAGGCCTCTTTGTGGTTGCTCTTCTTTTGGTGTTTCCTCATGAATCCCTCCCATTGATGTTTCGGGCCAATATTTTACAGTTCCAAATATCCTAGTGGCTGCAAGGTTCAATCCCCACCTTACCACTATATCCATTTGTTCCTCTTTACTTATGCTTGCCTCTCTTTCTGCCTTTTCCAATTCCTTAGTTCTATGTTTAAAGATAGTCGAAGCTATTGCCTTTAACCTTTTCTTTGTTTTGGGGTCCAAATTCTTCACCATTGCTGTCGATTTGAACCTTAGGTTTTGGATAGATTTTGTCCCCTTTAGTATCACTGCCATTTGTCTCTTGAATTCTGTCACAATTGTGGTGTCTTCAATCATATCCTCCTTTACCGGTTTGGTGGTCCATTTCATGGCCCTCCCTTGTTGGTCATGTATTGCTCTCCATTCCCTTCTCTTCAATCTCCAATTCCCATGTAGTCTTCTTTTTTGCTCAATTTCCTCCGGTTCTATTTCTAAGTTATGAGCTTACTCCATCATCTGCACACTCCAAGTAAAGGTAGGTTAGGCCCCATTTTGCATCCCAGATTTGGAAACTTTTAAGTTTTCTACTCCTAGGTTAGCTAATTCCTAAGCTCCTACTCCTAATTTAGCTTACTCCTAGGTTTCTACCCTTGTCCCCTTTGAGTTTTCCATATTGCTATTTTACCTTGAGCCAAGGTCCTAAGTTGGTTTCCTTGGCTCCATTTTGGTGCCTTTGGCTTATCTCTACCACCATTTTCCCTTTATATCCCTTTCAAGCATAGATTCCATAATTAACATTAATTTGTTACCGATGACTAATTGTTTTCTTTTTTTGTATTTTGCAGTTTGGAGTGTAGTTTTATATACAAAAAGCCCCCCAAAAGAGTGTAGAACCAAAATAGGTATGTTACATACGAATATAGCATTTGGTCTAAAATTAAAATATTATAGCTAAAATCGTCCAAACCATGATTTGTACATAGGTTAGAACCTAACTAATAATGATAAATTGAAGAATTATGTATTATTGGCACAACTAGCTCAAATTCTATCTGAAGTAGACATTTCTAGGCTAAAATTCATTGAAAGAACCCCAATAAGGTATTTAGGTCAATTCTCGGTGATAGGTTGCAGTTTTTCAATTCCATTGAGAAAATAACAGAACCCCAATTGTTGGCCTACATGAGTCAATTATACCAAGACTGGATTGTAAAGGAATCTATGGTTGAAGGAGGGTGATTTTGGGTTAAAATCAAGTCCGGGACTTAATAGCAAAGTCGGTTTGCCAAGATTCCTTCTGGTGTGAAAGATCCCCAAGTACTCGCGCTTAAACTAGGGGGTAAATTTTATTCCCCCTAGGCCAATGCATAGAGTAAGAATATGAGTCTACAAATGTGTTCTGGAATTCTATGAGAGGTTTCACAAAAAGTTTCAAAATTTTTTGATAGTTAGAAGATGCTCTTTCAAACAATCAATTGTTGAAATCTACGATGGAAAATTCCTAGAAATTACTTAGGTGGCATGAAAATCTCACTAAAAATCAAACAAGATTTTTTTATGTTAATAAGATTCTCCGATAAGTTTTAAAACATTCTGATTGTCAAAAATGTCCGAACTTGCAAGATTCCCCGACAACCACCATAATTTAAAGATTATGGAGGAATTGACCAATGCATCAGGAGCATGTGAACATGGAATGAGGTTGAAGATAGGTTTTTTTTTAATCCTCTGTATCTACTTTAGAGCCTAGACTAGTTACTTTTGTGAATTTTGTCAAAAAAGTCAAACTAAAATAATTTGATTTTTACTTGATTTGGGGGTTAAATTGGTGCTAGGTTTTGTTAAGATTTTGGAGGTAAGAAAGGTTTTTTCGAAGTCTAAAAATGTCCTTCTAAAGGCAATGGCACAATCTGTTTGCGATTTGGAATTAATCTCCAAAAGTTAGGTTTTGAAACCAAGGTAGAAAGTAAAAATTATAGAAAATGAGGATGAAAATCCAAAGTGATAGGGTTACCTTAGAATGAATTAGAGGAGTTGGGTGTCTAAGGAAGAAGAGAAAAGGGAACCTTTTTTACTCTCACACCACACCCATTTTATATTTGGGGTCTATTGGATTCACTTTTGTTGGAATTTTTGGCATTAGTCAAAATCCTTGGCGGTATTTGCCTTCTTATTTATTTTTTGTTCTTTTTGTTATTCTCTTGCAAGTTGTAGAGATCTCAGGGTTCCAATACACTTTGTGTCTTCTTGTTTTGCCATTGCTAAACTTTATATCTTTTTTGGGTTGTTGTCTTACATTTGCTCAAATTTTGAGTATCTAGTTCTATTAACTTTAGAGAGTGTATTGTTGCCTTCTCCCTAAGGATCTTATTATGTGTTTCGGAAGTTTGTGGGTGTCCATTAGTCCTTTGTACTAACCCTAGAACCAACCCTCCACCATATCTTAGCAATTCCACTTTGGAAAGCCTCTAGTTTTGCATTGAGCTTGTACTAATCATTGCTACACTAACATGTGTTATGATTCTTTGAGGGTGTTCTCAGTCCCCATATTCTACTAATCTTGTTTCAGCTTTGCGCATGTCATTATAGGTCCCATCATAACAATTAAGCTTTAGACCCCTTAGGTCTTAAGAGTTATAGATTGGGTGTTAAAGTCCTACTAATGACAGAGCTTTGAACCCTAAAGTACCTTCTAGTCTTAGATTTGGTGTTAAATCCAAATCAACAACAAAGCTTTGAACCTACTTGGTATTTATCTCCAAAGTTTGGTTTCCAAAATATTTTGGAAACAACTTAAAGTTTAATCCCCAAAAGTAGAAAATAGGTCCTAGTGGTTAAATCCTGAGTATTTCCCCTAGGTTCATATTAGTTGAGTCTTAAGGCCCTTTTTAATTCACTCAATTCCGAGTCATCCCCAAGTTATATAAAACTAACACTTAAATTGTTTTTTCTATTCTCTATAAATTAAAACGTCAAAGTAGGTATTTTCCAGGACATATTTTGGGACATAGATTTCTAGCAAAGAAAATAAATACTTTGACATTTTAATTTGTAGAAAAAAGGCCATATTGGTTATATTGAGACTTTTTGTAGATTTTGAGACAGAATGCTAATTATGGGAAAATTCATTTAAAAAAATAGTAATTGAAACTAAAAATAAATAATGCTCAAATAGTGATCCTATAATGAAATTTTAAAAGTTGGTGTTGTTACCTATTTATAGAAAAATACCAATAAAGAGTTAAAACGGTTTATCCTCGAGTCGAGGATAAATTTGAGACTGCAAAAGGTCTCAATATAACAAATATGGCCTTAAAATAGAAAAAAAATTTCAACAACACATAAAATTGGCCATTTGGAAGGACTTCTTGACAATGAGATTTGAGCAAAAAAATTAGTTCAAAACTATCTCTATTGCTTAGAATTGCGAGCACAAGAGAGGCCTATTTGCACGAACGTGGAGGATATAAAATAATGAATTTTTAGATTCCCCTTGGTAGACACACGTATGCCTACTAAGCTAATATACCATAAAAATTTCAGTTGAAAATCACTAATTTAAACCACTCAATAGTATGAAAAAACCCTATACATCAAAGGGGAACAAATTAACAAAATTGACTTTTAAATATAAAATGATTTTAAATTTTTTTTGAAAAATAAGGGATACAATAACAAGAAAGATATCTAGAAATAAATATTTTGGTTTTGGAATTGGATTCATAATTCAAAAGTTATAGCGTTCCAAAATCAAAACACAACGAATCCGATAGGTGTTTCTTGCAATCACCCTCATACTGATACTTTTCTTTTTGCTTCATTTTTAAAAACTATTTGCCAATGTTTTACTCTTATATTTAATTTATTTTTACTTAATTCAAATTTGTTTACCAATTTTCTTGCTAGTTTAGTATGCTAAATAAATTTAAGAAATTTAGATATAATAAAAAAATTGATGGAATACGTGATATTAAACATTAGTGCTATAAATGATTTTCCATACTAAAAGAATTGAAAAATGATTATGAAAGGAGATTTATAAAGGGATTGATTATCACTTTTTTGCCAATTACAAGTGACATATTGATGGATGTGGCAAGGGCACAAGGCATGCTACCGTATGTGGGTTTTTGATTCAACCCCCTGGTATGGAAATAGAAATTCTCAGGGGCCACGTCACTTCACACCATTCGCAAGATGACACGTGGCACTTTCTTTTACAAAATGACTTAATTTATGCCGAATCTGCCCTTCACGTGGTCTACAGTACGGCAAGTATCGACAATGGATGAAAGTCATCAATTACATGAAAAGCCCTCGATGTAACTTAGTCGTCTGTCCCACTGCAGGGGTTTGCTCAGGAATCACTCTCACAGCGACGATAACACATCTTTCGCATGATTCAGGCGCAGTAGAGAAGTTTTTCACAAGGTACCAGTTGCTAGTAGCTTGTTGTGAATGTTCTAGGTTCGCAGAATTGATCAGAGGCGCTTTTGTAGCTTGGATGCTGGGTGCACAAGTAGTTTGGGCCATTGAAATTGTTAACTGTCTGTGGAACCATTTAGGGTTTGGGTTTGAGACGTGATTGCAAGGAGTCGGGGTTTAGTCCTTGCGTTTTGTTTTATCGCTAGTTCTAGAATCTTTGTCGTTAAAACTCAATTTGAGGAAGAAGTACTCTCATTCCAATTGATGGAAGAGTGAAGCAAGCATATGAGCTGAAACCCTACTCGGGGGTTCATTGGTGTATGCACTTGTCTTTGAATAATTGTTTGTGTTAATTTGACTCTGAAAATCTCAAATCGATTGGTTCTTGTGTACCTGATTCTGCAAGTTCGTAATCCACCACTGCTGCAACAATTCTATGTTGGTTGGCTTCTTGGGGGTGCTTAGTTGGCAGCACACTCTGCATACGTAATTCAGTATGTCTAAGTTCTTATGCTCTGAAATTTAGGTTATGCTTTATCGATGAGTAAAATGTTGTGATGATTTTTGAAAATCTGAAGATGTTCTGTTCTGTGAATTGTTTTTCGTATTCTGTACGTATTTTGCATGTGCAGACAGATATTTCGTACTGCACTAATCTAATTTTCTACGCTCCACATTTCGGTCATGCTGTACTGATGAGTAGAGGATCGTTTGACCATCTCTGGAAATCTTCCTTGAATTATCAAGCGAATTTTTAGGTGTTTCGCATGTGCACTAAGATGTTTCAATATCGTTTTCAATGTATCGTGATCGTCAAGAGTGGTGGATCGTATTAGAATGTTTTTTGTGGACTTATAACGGATGTACATCATAAGCTGGTATCTGCACTTATTTGACGTTCGTGTCCTCATGGTGCCTTCGTTGTTAAATTGCCGATTCCTCTAGTTCTTGAATGGTTATCTGACAGCTTGACTGTGTTCCATCAGAATGGATGGAGGTAGAGGTATTCCCGGGGGAGTGCCTCGGGCTCAAACAAGACCTGCAGATAGTCCACCTCCACCGAACATGTTCGCCATGATTGCTGTCGGTTTAGCGGTACCTTTCTTTCACTAATTCCTGTGTTCCAATTACTGACAGTGAAGCTTATGGATATTTGTACTCTGCCATTCTTTTGCTGCTGTACTGTGATTTACATGTAGCGTTCGATGTTACTCGATGCGAGAACAATTGAAGCTAGCTTTCTCAATCAAACTCTATTGGTGCACAGATTTTGGTTCCCATGTTAGTTGCAGGGACAAACATGGCCATACTGCATCAGATTCCAGAAGGACATGTCGGAGTGTATTGGCGTGGTGGTGCTCTTTTGAACACAATTTCTGGGCCTGGTCTGTTTTATTCCGCCATTCTTATTGTTGCGAGAGTTGCTTTATTCTATTGTTCTTTTCTTGTAGTTCTATTTTATCGCGAGATGTCTGTTGATGCTCTATTTTAATGTTCAGTTAAATGAGCTTCTTTGATCGCCTGTATCACAAGTGCACGAATCGGTGTGTGTTCATTTCTGTTCTTAGGATCGTAATAATACTCCACTTCTGTTTGGTATAACAGGATTCCATCTCATGGTTCCCTTTCTTACTCGAGTTGAACCAATTCAAGTGACCATTCAGACAGACCAGGTGCGTCTGCTTTACAGTTTTATCGTGATCGCAGAGGCATTCTGTTCTATTTCTGCAGCTTCGTCTTTTCCCTTCCATCGTCCTTCTAAAGTGAGGTTGTATAATAGTAGGTTCTACACATTAGGGTTGTGAATCTGAAACCTCGAAAATATTCTCGAAAAGTACTCATATTGTATTTCCATCTGGCAACCTCGTTGATCATGAGATTTCGGTTGTAATCGACATCATGCTAACCTGTGGACTTCCATTCAGGAAAGACCACTTCAGTGGTACTAGGGCTCAGACTTTCCCCCCCCTTTTATGGCCTTTAGTTCTAGCACTTGACTTCAATCTCATATGTAGCATAGAACCTTCAGAGTTTTGATATGATGGTGTGCAGGTAATGAATATACCTTGTGGTACGAAAGGAGGAGTTATGCTATCATTTGACAAGATTGAGGTTTGGATCAGATGCTTTCTCTCATAGATGTTTGCATTTAGATGTGTTCTCTGTCTGTGGCCTTACTTGTATCTTTGTTGAGAGAAATATCTGCTTGCTCTACTGATCCGCAATTCCTTTTTCTCTGATTATGTCGGCATCCGCTTAGGTGATGATGCTACATTTGGATTAGTTTCTGTCAAACATTTCGTACCATAGTCCAGGCAATTGCCCATATCATTTAGGAAAAGTTGGACAAGGAGTCGGTTTGTTTGTGCAGCTTTCCACATTTCAGTTACTTGATTTGAGTAGGGTATGCAATTCATCTGCAACGTGGATTGACACTTTTGCTCAGGTTGTGAACAGGTTAAGGAAGAGTTTTGTGTACGACACTATCTTGAACTTTGGCGTCCATTACGACAAGACATGGATTTATGATAAGATTCATCACGAAATCAATCAATTTTGCAGTGGTCATACTTTGCAAGAAGTTTACATCGACAAGTTTGATCAGGTGGGTCATTTTCAGCTTCTAATCATCTCATTGAATCCTCTTTAATTTGGCTGTTCTGGAATTGCTTGGGAAAAACTTATCTTGGTTGGATGCCCTTATCTTGAGTAAATGATTTAAGAAAATAATACAAGGATTTGATTTTGATTCTGCAGATTGATGAGATGATGAAAGAGGCTATCCAGAGAGATTGCACAGAATATGCTCCAGGAATTGAGATCATTGGTGTGCGAGTGACAAAGCCTACGATCCCACATTCCATTGCCCGAAATTATGAAATCATGGAGGAGGAACGCACTAAGGTATCCTTCTTCTCTTTCTGATTTTTGAGAGAATTCAAAAAGTTTAGTCCTGGGATTTTCTGTTCAGATCTGCAGTTTATTACATCTTAGAGAAAGGTGTGATCCAGATGTTGTCGTGAAATTGACCAGAGGCCGCTGTCTGGAGTTGTCACTTAATAGTTGTTCTTAGATCTGAGATTCTATATTATGATTGATTCTGTCTTGGGTTTCTTTACCCAGTTTTACTGCACTGTATGACAAAGACGAGGGGCTTTGGGGGGACTTGCAGGTGCTGATAGCTGTAGAGAAGCAGAAGGTGGCGGAAAAGGAGGCCGAGACGCTGAAGAAAAGAGCAGTTACTGATGCTGAGAAGGATGCCAAAGTAAGCGAGATCCTGATGAGTCAGCGTGTGAGGGAGAAAGAAAGCATCAAAAGACAGCAAGAAATAGAAAATGAAATCTTTCTTGCGCGAGAGAAGGGCTTAGCTGATGCAAATTTTTACAGGTATGACCATGCTGCATGAGTGTTGATGTACTCAACATGAGAATAATTCATGATTCTGAGATCTAGTGTTGTAATCAACATTCTTCATTTCAATGTATATTTTTAGGTTGTGGATCACATATTAAGAGCATGAAAATGACTGAGTCCTTTGTATATCAAGTCTTGATTATTCCGGCTGGCGTGTGGTGCAGGGTTATGAGAGAGGCAGATGCCAATAAACTGAAGTTGACCCCTCAGTTCCTTGAGTTGAAATTTATTGAGGCCATTGCGAATAATTCCAAGATGTTCTTTGGGGAGAAGGTTAGATTTCATTTTCCAGCTTAAGGAGTTGGTCTACCTCGGTTTGCTAAATCAATTCTGATTTAGAGATTTCATTTGTCCAAATTTTTGTCAGTATGGATCTTCTAATTTTTGATCGGTTTCTCGTGAAATTTCTCGATTGGCGTGGCCGATGAACATCACTCCGTTGAATAGTCGAGAGAGATCATGGGTGCACGAATCTGTTTTGTTCCCGAGCTTCGAGATTTCCTGTTTTTTGACTCTTACAAAAGTGATTGCTTGTAATGCAGCTGCCTAACATGGTGCTGGATCAAAGACTGCTTGGAAATTACTTCGGGTCTGAAGATCAGCAGAAGCAAGTTTCTTAAGAGTCTCAGTAGGCTTCAGAATGACAGGACTTTTTACCCAAGACTACAAAACTTTCAATTCGGTGCTTCGGAACACAGTTTGAAGAGGATGCCCTGATATCTTAGAGTTTTCTTAAGTCTTTTGTAATGATCTCGCTGTGGTGCTGTGACATACTCTACTGAGTACTTCTCTGAGCAGGAACTTAGCTGGATAAAACCTTGTTAGTATAGGATGCGACACTATGTTTGGTCGTGCATTAGTGTGGAAGGTTCGTATTGGTGCAGTGAGCATGATGTTCTCATGCCCAGGGTTTACGTGGTTTTAGTCAAAATATCTGCTTTTTAAAAAATACTTATGACGAATGTAAGTGCTGCGAAAGGCATTTCGCTGCAGATGTCCCGCATTCAAGACTCTGAGCTATATGTCTAATAGAGGTTCTCTTGTGAAACTCGTAGACAACTACGCTACTGCGTATGTTGAGAGGAATTTTGGAGCGGCTTTTGTTCATTTGTTTTCTGGAACAAGGATTCTCCCAATCTCACTTTTTGATGACCACCGTGGGGACAATACGGTACTCTTTCATTGTGCAGGTCTAAAGGTTAGCATGTCTAGGGAGTTATTGTTAATGAAAAGAGCGTTGGAGTGCGTTTCTCTACTTTTATTGATTGCTGCTGCCACGGTCTACTTCGTGTCTTTGGCTTCATGCTCCAATGTGGTATATTCTTGAGACGACAATTGTAGGGGCATTTAATAGCAGCCTTTGTTGAGAAGTAGACTTTGACAACTTTGTAAATTCTTTTCGGTTGCCAACTGTAGCTAACAATGTCGCAGGTTCAGGACTCTGGTAGTACGCATTTGATCAAACACCATGCAAGGGAGTCCAGGACTGGGGCATTGTTTTAGAAGGTAAGATTCGCCAAGGAAATCCCATGTTCACAACTCTTTCATGGGTGTACCAGCTTACTAGTGTAGTTGGGAAAAGTACTGTACAATACGCACTTAGTAGATCTTCATGAGCTAAAGTAGAGGATAATATTTTCGTCACTTAAAAGAATTTTAACCAGGACTCCGTATGTAGGAGTGTGCTTTCGTTGGGCGATCAGTATAGAGCTGTGGAGAGATCAATTTTGATACTATAGCCGAACTCTAGTGACATCAAATTTTGATCACTATCTAAGAATTTCTGATGCAGTTTCGAACTCTCGTGAGTTAAAAGTTTGATCACTATGTAAGAAAATCTGATGCAATTTCTAAGTGGGAGGTTGTAGACAATAGACAATCCCATTTCTATTCAAATGAGTGGCCATAGTCTTTAAGCCTAGTCCAAGGAAGTGTGACCACGTGCTAACAAATCCAAGGAAGTGTGAGGTGCTGTTCGTAACAAGGGTCAGTACAGTAAACATGATCAGGTCCCTAGCAGTAATGGGACCTCTCCCTGAGCTCTTGATTTTCAGCAGTTGAGCCATTGAACGGTTCTGGTCCAATTTACACCAGAATGTTTTAAGAATGCAAGAGCCCAGTTCTATTTAATCCCTGACTCTATAAATTTCATGTTGCAGGGTTACAGGGGGTAATGGTTATAAGGAGCTCTCGTTTTCTAATTCCAGTTTTACTTACGGTTCTGTCTAGTATTGGTGCAAATGTATAGATAGAATGTTCTTTGTGCTCAAATTTATATTTCCACATCAGAATTATGCCCAGCTGCTGAAATTTGCTGGAGATTCCCCTCCAGTTCTGTCAACTATTTCTGCTCATCCGTGACGTTGGGTGATCTTGCAGTTCAGAATTTGAAGTACCAGCATTCTCCCTGGTCACCTGGACAAGAATTGTTCCATTTGAACCCCAGTATACGATGAAAGGTGATGCCCACTTGGCTCTTCTGCATTCAGTCGCAGGTTCTTACAATAATGGTTGCCAGACTTCTCATTTGTAAGTCATTATTATACAGTGAATGTGGACTCTTTCCCAGTGTTCAAAATATTAAGCGGGAACTGCCCATGTTTCATTCATTGTGGAATGCAAATGTTGAGGTGAAGTAGCTGGATTTTAGAACCATTAAAAAGAGTTTCAGCTTCTACTTGTTAACTTCACCTTTAAACTAGTTGTTAAGAGCCTCATTTTCAGACATTTTTCATTCCATTTGGCGTCAAAGCAATCACCATGATATTTCATTTTTCTTCTGTATAGAAAAACTCCTATCACAATTAAATGAATTGTAGTCTAACACCTACTAATCTATCTTGAAGAGTTGCCTTAAAAACCAGAATCTATTTTTTTTTTAGCATTATCTACTTCCTTGGATAGGAAGACAAGCCATTTCCTAAGCACCATGCGTACATTCTATATTGAATTTCAGATTTCTGAGTTCTTTTTTGGAATTTTCATCTACAAATGAGATGGGTAAATTATCACAACTGCTCCAGAACGTTATGTTAATTAGACGGGACATCTGTATGCAGGAATTATTGTGCGCTGTTCCTACAGTGCACTTCTCTACGTAATGTCCCAGGCCACGTAAGAAGAATTAACTGGATGATCAACTTCTCTATTCAGCTTTCTGCAGAGCTTGCTTTGAATAGAATGCACATCTGATGACTTCTTGTTAATATGTCCGGTGCAGATGTTGGGTGCGTCCCTAAACTCGAACCGCAGCTTCTTGGCCAGCTTCGCCCGGATCATCTCCACCTCCTCGTCCTTGACCTTTCGCACGGGAGATACCTATCGTAATATTCATTAAATTGGCAATTTTCCATCATTTTGGCTAAGTTGTAAACAATTGTACATACTGAAGTCTACATCTGTTTTAATTTTCGAAGGAAAAAACGCTTGTGCATCACATTTTTGGCAATTGGATAACTGCCAATGTGATAAAGATTGTGTTACCTCCTTCTGAGTCCTCAGTCGTAGTGACACCATCAACGCATTCTCAGACCCAATTGACCGACAATATGTTCGCAGCTTCAGAGGTGGGAGCCTCTTGTCCTTCGAGAGGAAGGTGAAAGAAGAGAGTTTCATATGTTAGGAGTGTCAGAGCTGTCTCAGAAGAAAACAAGTTCAGAACTTCACGATTTCAGATTTGTGTTCAGAAAAGTCTACAAGAGGAAAATAGAAGCGTGTTGGGTCCAATTTGGTAATAAACTTGCATGTTGTGAAGCAGAATTGCAAGGCCTGACCCCCCCACCTTTGCTCTCTGGAGACTTGAAAAGCAGGCAGTCCTAGCAGCCAGGATTTCAGTTTCGAAATCTGGCATCTCACGTTTTCTATTTCTCAGGTACCTGAAAAATCTAGTGAAATAATATAAACTATAAATTACACTACCTAAGACTCCAAATCTGTTGGTGAAACTGCTAGATGATTGATATGCAATGCTATCTTGTGACATAGTCATGCTCTCAAAATGGCATTTATACTGGACCTCATAATAATGCAGTGAGGCCTATTGGTTCTCTTAATATGCAGAGTGTTAGGAGGATTTTATATTGAAAATAAAGCCGTAGGCTGGATGGCCTCTTGCAAACTGTGTACTATAATGATACGATTGCAAACCAGGACTGTAACAAAAAGGGAATTCATTCATCAGTTGAAAGGTCGGATCTAAAACCATGAAGGATCAGATCGAATCTCCTATATTGACCTGTTACCACCACCAACTAATCTTTTCACACTTTTGGGTGGGCTTATAAACATGTGGTGTAAGCATGAGTGGGCTAAATGTATGAGGCCATTGATCTTCAAATGGAAATGGGATTGTCTACAACCACCTACAGTATAGTGGTTAAGTGGGTGCACCAAAAGAATCAATGACAATTGATCTCTTCCTACACGAAAATGATGTTTTAGAGCGATGATTTACGCTTAGGAAGCGATCAATTGTCTTCGATTTTTTCGTTACAGGATGTCATGCTTAAATAGAATCATCGCTGTTGAACATCATTTTCGTTACAGGATGTCATAGTAAGCTTACTCAGCTTTGCATTTTCTCCCAGGAATTAAAAGTTTGAGCGTATCCTGCTTTGTGACATTGAAAGATCAACCAACCCTGCTTCGTATCTTGCAGGGTTGTCATCTGCTGACGACAGGGTACTTTGAATCAGTGGCTTTGAAGCCAAGATGTACTTTCTAGGAGGAATCTATCAATTGGATGCAGGGTGCCCATAAGCTCAATGAAACGAAGGTGAAGTACAAGAATTCATTACTCACCATGGACGACAAGGAATCACCATGTTTTACTCTCTAGAAGAGTGGTAACTTCGATACCGTATTCAAAATGACCTGCGGTCCTGCTCTTGGTCGTTCTCATTGTCTCCCACCAGGCCACTTGGTGCTGGTGGGCTTGTAAGTTATTTTGCCTCAGTCTTCAGTTTCAACTGAATTCTGTTTCATATGTTTAAGAAAAAAAAATAAAAAAATGACCTGCGGTGACTCATTAACTGCACTGCACCAACAATGGTTTATTGTACGCTCCCTGACCTGCAGAGATTCAGAACTATTCAACACCTATCTCAACTACCAGTGTCTGGTACGTACTGAAGGGGTTTACATCTGGCGATAGGTGCGAGGACATGTCCTTATGTGCTTCAAAGAAGGACGGTGGATTGCTTCAAAAGATAGGCAACAAGCTCAACCTCTATTAAACAGCTTTGTCAGCTTCACAGTCCACTGTGGCACTACGACCTGGGAACTCTGTGTACCTTACTTATCGTGGTGCCATTCGGAACCGTATCTGACTCAAAGAACACAACTTATGTGCTAAAACTTGGGAAGACACATATCACAGGATTAACAATTCAAGAAGGTAGCTACACCTACTTTCGACTGCTTTCTAGAACTGATCAGTCTATATTCTTGCCTAAAATGAACTCCCATTATTCATGAGAGTGGTCTACTAATGGTGGATTTTAGAAACACTTATTTTCAGCACTCTAAAAATTTGTAGTTTATTCATAGTGTCTAAAAAATGCATTCTAAGAGATTCTAGAATTGCCTTTTGACTACCAACAAGACCCCACAAAAAGCTTTTCAATATAAAAAAATGGGTACCATACTGAATTGCTTATTTGTGCAATTTAAGGTGAAGTTACCTTAACAAGAATGTTTCACTTGGATGTCATTACAGCATTTAATTCTTATCATACTCAAGTACGTCACCATATATGTAGTTCCTCACCTGGAGGAGGTGCAATATTGATCCAAATTGAGAGTGACATGTGTTGTTGGATTCCACTTGGCATGAAGACAAACTTCAATCACTATTGTGTGACACAGAATACAAATTATGATCTGACCCTCATTTCTGTACGTAGAATGTACTGTGCATGTGATTGGACAATCCTAATGCACACAAAATGGATGGGCTTAGAGAATCCAAGCCCATGCAATATATGTGAGAAGAAAATCCAAGCCCATTCATTCTGTACTGCAGCTAAGGTAGGAGGTCCATAAATCGACCATCCAAGGGTTGGAACTGAATTTTGAGGAGGTGGAACATCTTGAAATATTTTTCAGTAAATTTTCCTAGAAAGACAATTGAAATTGGCATCTAACCCAAGTTGTTCCATATTTTTTGGAGCTTTGTGGAATTAGTTATGAATTTCTGAAGTTGAAAAAAGTGGTATTTTGTGGTCATCAGAAGCGACCACCTCCTGAAATGTGCAAAGTTGGTACATTGCAAAAAGCAAAATGTACCTTTCAGTCTAGATCACTTTTAATGCCCAATCAAATTTCGAACTTCCTACCTTAATGTGATATGCAAAAGTTGTCCAACTTTTTGAAAAAATTAATGTTGCAATATCCATTCATTTCATAATATCCTTGAATACATAACTCAGAAAGGTCCTTCCACAAAACTAGGTCCACATGGAGTCATGGACACTCCCTAGGGCAAGGAGGGAACAAGATTTCAAAGAACCTCATGTTTAGACACCAAAATCAAAAATCATTTGAATAAGCATTTGAGCATGGTTCTTATTTAAGTACCTAAGTTTTTGTTGGATCTTGTTATCAAAAGCAAATCCCAAATTCTCTTACCATACATTCTTAAATGAAATACGAATAAGCTATAAATTTTTAAAGTATTGAAAATAGGTATATCTTGGAATCTAATGAATAGAAGTTATATATTTTAAGTAAAAATATGTAGGGATCAATTTATACATTCTAAGATTATTAGAGTAAAATTTTCAACACATAGAAAAGAGACACAATTGGATAAAGGATTCTCTTAGCCTTGACTACATGTAGGGGAGCTAGCAATTGACAAAGCTATATTTATCATGACTTATTGAACATGTGATTGTCATACCTCTACATCCAATTAACAAATTAGATAGGCTCATACAAAAGATAAGTATAAATTGTCATTTTTAAATGTACAATTTGGCTCTTTAACCCTAGAAGGACATAAGCCTATGATGACTACAGTTACTCAAAAATGATTCAATTTTTGAACCAATATGTGCATTTTTCATTTCTAAAGGGACCTAAAAAGTCACCTATTGGACACTTTTTGGTAGTCATGTCATTATACGGTTAAGATGAAAGTGTTATATCTAGAAGGACAAGACCTATCACTAAGGTATTTTGCAAAAATCATCCAATTATTAAACCAATAGGTGTATTCTTCACTTCTATATTAACCTTGGAAGTAATCCATCAACCAATTTTTGGCTTCAACATCCTTACAAGGTTAACCTTAAAACAGAAGAGTCTATGATCCTATAGTTAAACATCAATGTCTAACATAGGTGTTTCATTTTGCAATTGAAAAATGAATGAAATTTTTGTTTTTTTATTTTCAAAAGTTAACCCTATAATGCCCTTGTACACACCAAGTGTCCAATGGATGACAAAGAATCCTCCTATGGAAGACAAAATTGCAAATGCTCATTTATAAATTGAATGAAAAAAGAAGGTATAGTACAATAGTTTACCCTCCAATGAGTGCTTTTGGATTTTTTTAAACAAATGATTTAAATGATACCAAAAAAGATGATTTCCATAGTAACCAACCCAACATCTGAAGGTTAAGTCACATACCTTCTACAAGGCTTAAAAATTGCAGAATTTTTGGGAAAATCTGAAATAACTTAAAAAAATTAATAGAAAATTTAAAAAATTCATATCAAATACAATATTTGCTTAAAAAGTCTGAAATTCTCTCCATAAGAGAACAATGTAGATTAGAACCCGTACTGCAAAGAATTTTACTAAGTCATTCTAAAATTAGAAATTAGCACACCATGGTTGTACACCCAAAGTTCAAATTCTAATAAAAACATTGAATTTTAGGAATTTTTCAAAATTTCAAATAGAAGTTGACTGGATAAGCTTCATTCCAATAGTTGGGCTCAAAATTCAAAAAAGAGCATTTTTGTGGCTTAAATTTAGATACAGAGAAAGGGGCACACATTGCCAAAATACACAACACTGTGATCCATATTTAGGGAATCATCATTTCTCTAAAAATATTGCAATCATCATTGACTGAGACCATACCACTCATCCCAATTAGTCCAAAAAAATTTAGATGAAAAACAGTTGTTCTCTGTCCCCTGCAGAGCTTTCCACTCGTCAAAGGACGTATTTTTTGTCCCTGGCGACAGTGCAAGGTTAACAGGCTGGTTCCCTGGAGAAGAAAATCTCCGGTTGCTGTAGTCACTTCATTCATATTGATTATACCTTGATAACCATTGACATTTTGACATTTGGCACAAAAACATCGTTAGTGTTACAATATGGCTCGAGAACCACAAGGCAGAAAGGGAATTAGCAACAGAACCACTATCATACCAGAATTAAATGCCAATCTGTCACATTATGGACACCAACCGAAGCGGACTACTAATATAAGCTTAACCAAGTACATAAACTCCATAATGAAAACCGCAAGGGCAGGACTATCCAGAATAATAACCTCGTCAGACTACCGACCGAGCTATGTCTTCTTTTTCTTTGGCCTTCTCTTTCTCTTCGGTTTCGTTGGCTGCACAGGTCCATCCGATACCGAGCTCTTAGCATTCTCATAGCTTGTGGAGCTGCTTGAAGGGCCACTTCGAGGTCTACCAAGATCACCAGTAGCACTTGAAGCACCCTGGTATCGTGGTCTCTTGGATGAGTCTGGCAAAGCAGATGGTCTATTGTATTTATTCTTGTTCCCAGCGTTGTAGGTAGTGTTCGCAGGGTCGGACCAAGTAGATGGCCTGGTGTTTTTATTTCTGTTGCCAGCATTGGAAGTGTTATTGGTAGTATCTGACAAAGTTGATGAGCGGTAGCTCCTGTTCTTGCTGCCAGCATTATAAGCGCTTTTCGAAGATGAAACTGGAGACTTCGAACTAGAGGGTGGGGGTGGCATCAGCGCCCTCGCAAACTTTTGACTCTGCAGGAACATAAACACCGATCAATACAAACATATTATTCGTTCCACGATTTGACGCTAAATTCTTAGCTGTTTAGTACCATTTCCAATTAAGAACCTTGGTATTCAGCAGATATATTTTCAGAGAGAATTCAGAAGCTTGACATGGCACACGCCGGCAATATGGACAATGAACACCTCAAATTAAAAAAAAGGCAACAAACCTGGTCCTTCACGGCCTGTTTACTTGGTTTCACAACATTGGCAGGTTTTCTTTGAGAACCTATCTCCGCAATAACTGGTGGTTGGGTCACGGGCAATTCAGTAGCAGATAGAACCAACTCCTGCGGAGCCTCCTCTTTTTCTTCACCCGCCCTGTGAAAGCAACATTCGATCTAAGTATCTGGCTACACATGATCCAATCCGAGCCATAGGGAAACTTACAGGTTGCGTGTCCTGAAATTCGACCAGAATGAATAAAGGTACGCAACAGTCTTCATGTGCAGGGCACCGAGGCATTGGAAACATTATACCAACTAAAACAAAAACTACAGCACATGAGCTGAAACAGAGATTTCTTACCTTGGACTCTTATCAGTCCATTCATCATCAGCATCAGCATCATCACCAGAAGAGCCTGCCATGAAGAAGTCGTCTTCGCTCATGTCCATTGCTTCTTCGTCACTGCCAGTCTCTGCACATGCAAAGTCATAATATGTCAGTTGCTAAATTAAATTACAAATATGAACATTTCCGCTCGCCCGAACTCCGGACAACCAACTTCTATGACCTAAACAACAGTCACAGATGTTTAGTAACTGAATGACATCAACTTAACAATCCATTGCATATTATTAAGGATGGAATTCTAGGAGTCAAGCGTATCATCTGACCTTCTAAATCATGTCCAGAAGCTGCAGCAGCAAGTAGGTTATGTTTTATTCTCTCACGCAGCTGATCGCGTTTCAACTTGACCTCCGGGTCATCTTTACCCATGTACAGAGATATATACTTCTCGGTCTTTGGAAAAAACTGAAACCCCAGATACCATAACCAACAACTTAATAAACATTTCAGATAACCATCAATCACCAGTAATATGTGTTCTAGATCTTTGCATGCGGATAGAAGTAAATGGGTAGATATTTGGCTCCAGATTGATGAAGAGTCGTAAAAATACAGATATAAGAGTACGTATCTTGGAAGAGCACATAAAATAAATGAGGGGAAAACATACTCGAATGTACTCAAGATCTTCCTTCAAGTCGTGGAGCTGATCCGCAAGAGCAGTCAGCTGTGTTGTGTGGTCATCAGACAGATTTTCCAACAATGCTCTTTGTTGCTTCTCTAGCCGTCTGATTCTGCGCTCTATTTTTCTTCTTTCTGATAAAAATATGCATTTCAACAAGTACAGAGTAGTCTTAGCTTCTCGCAAGAAGTAAAGGAGATGATACTAAAACCGTTGGGGACCTGATCCCGTCTCCTATACCAACCCCTGTTATCATCACCAACTTGGGTGGTCTTACTAGCCAGTGGTGTAAACAGAACTTGGCTACATGTCTGCCGACTGATCTTAGAATGGGATACGCTTTTCTACTAGCACTTACAGTGATTTAGCACGGTCCTGGTATGGGGTCCCGCGATTTAGATGGGGAAAACCCCGCGATGCAGGGGTCTCTACCGCGATGAAGGAACTTCCGGCAGAGTCTCTCCGTGTCAGATGCTTTACTAAACTGTTTTTAGTTACTAACCACTTATTTTTTTCTTTGATGGGCCCAGCATCTGAATCGCGGGGGGGACCCATACTAGGACTGTGCCCAGTGATCTACAACCTCAGTTTGAAATTGCATAAACAAATCATACACAGCGATGAAAATCTGATCTCTATAGATTTTGCTTCTGTACCCCAAGAGTTCTCTGAACAGCTCCGTATATCTCCGAAAATCACACGAATACATAAGTAAAATGCTTACAAATACGCCGATAGTAACTTGTACCATAGACATTCAGAATAAATCCCGCCAAACTCCTAGTAATATTCAAAAGTACCGCAAAGCGACACTTAATCTACCATAATGAGCTTACTTGCACTCATTCATCTCGAACCGTGGAATGCTCCACTGAAATGACTGAATTGCATCCAGCAACTTCACATTACGAACTCACCAAAAAACTTCACTCTCCGGTAGCGGAGGGCCATCTTGCGCTCCAGTTCTGCCCTGGCATGAGAATCAGACTGAAGCTTCAGCTCTTCGAGTCGCTTCTGCTGCGCCTCTTTCACCTCCGCAGGCAAATCCTGCACAGCCAACTAACTTCATCCCTAATACAAAATTGCTCTCACACAAATTACAAATTACAATCACCACAAACTCAACTGTCATCACTGCAGCTGAACTCAACACCAACCAACTAACTCCTACCTTCTTCAGAAGCCGCTCGATGGAACGGATCTGGTTCTTGGTCGACACCAGCTTCGCCTTCTTCTTCTCCACACCACCGGGCCCTTTTCCAACCCCGCGACCACGCCCTGCGCCGCGTCCACCTCCTCTACCCAGGGGCGCTCTCCCTGTGTTCTTACGGCCATAACTTCCGTGCGCCATAGTGTCTTCCTCCTCCAAGCAACCACGAAACCCTAAAGTACGAACACCCGTTGCCGTGCGGCGGCTATGCTCTGGATCTCACTTCCCATCGCTACTACAAAAGAGCTTCAATCATTACAATCCTTTCACTAACAGCAATGTCCACCAGCACCGAAGCGCAACCCTAACTGGGGATGCATCGTCTCTCCCAATTGAAAACCCCACGTGACCTAAAAACTTGTGAGCTCTATCTCGAGTTTCAGAAACAGAGAAAAAGTTTTCATGAGGAGGAAAAAAGGAAAGAAGCCCCGTCAACTGAGTTTGAAGATCAGACACCAACGTGACTCCGGAGAGATTTTGCAATCGGCCAATCCATTCGAACTGGAAGTGCGCGGAACAGAATGGGAAGTGCGCGGGACGTTGATCGTAAAGCAGAGCTGGACTGGATAGCCATAGGGAAAGAACAGGGAAAGATACCCAGTCCCGCTGCCCTCCCGAATTTTCGCATGTAGAGGCCTTTTAGAGGGCCGTTCGAATGGGTAACCCCTACGAGCACCCTCAGTCCAGCCGGTATATTGGCCATCCAAATTTAGAGTGGTATATAATTAGAACTTGAAATTGAGGCGTGTTTACAAGTAATTTGAATAGACATAAGAAAAATCAAATTTTGACTTTGGAATATCTACCTAAATCCCATTGAAAGTAAGTGAAAAGATAAAAATTATAGAGAGCTATTTCAAATCATGCGTAAGAAAGAAAAATCAAAGAAATGGTTTTTCAAATTTTGTAAAATTTTTTATTTTCAATGAGCTCTAATTTGGTAGTACAATTTCAAATAGATTTCTTTTACTGTCTCTATTTAAAGATATTTTTGATGCACTTTCAACAATAGTAAATACAACTCTAATTTTACACCCAAAAAAAGATAGAATGTATTTGGAGGGCCAATATATCAATATACTATTCCTCCAATAAACTTCTAACTTTTTACCATTTTATAATTAGAACTTGAAATTTTTATCATAGGAAGTGCATTGAAAAATACTTTGAATAGGTACTAGAAAAGTCAAATTTAGAAATTTGACAATGAAAGTAAACTACTTCAAAAGTAAGTTGAGAAAGACAAAAATTATAGAGGCCTTGGCAAATCAAGGTTATCAAAGGAAAATCATGCCAATTGCACTCCAAAATGCCATGATTTTCCAACACTCTAGCAATATTTTACAAATTTTCAAAGTTGAAAACATCAGGGAGCCTATACTAAAAACTAGACTCACTTTAAATGACCCCCTTGAAGCATGAAAAGTCTCAACTTTCATTGGATGCTTCCCAAAACTCTTGTGTCACCTTTCATGGTTGCTTCACTAAAAAGTTATAGTATTTTTGAGTTTTGGAATGATTCATCGAAGGCTATTTTTCGGGTATCATTGAAATAAATATGTCTCTTTTAGGTACTACTATGATTTTTGAGAGGTCCTCAAAGGCAAATGGGTCCCCTAAGTGCCTAAGCCTTTCCAAGTGTGTTTCGACTATGAAAAAAGAGCATGGGATTCTAGTTATCCCCAATGAAACAAATTGTTGTTTTTTCAAAATCTAACCATATAGATGTTTAAAGAGCTTTCTTGTTAGTATGCCTACCAATTTTGAGTACTAAATTGCATAGGAGTTGTGATATTATAACAAGAAAAATGTACATTTTCTATTTTTAGTATGTTGCCCTCTCCACAATTTTTCAGAAATTTGCATGTAAAATTTTTTCGGGATTAGAATTGACATGACCAACTATAAATTGTGTTAACACACAAAAATGTGCTTCCAAAAACTTAAGTTCAAATGAAGAGCTATCAAACTCATTACACAATCCACCTTGCAATGGTTGAAATGCAATTTTTTTTAAAAGTAGAAATTGCAATTAACTCCAAATCAACATTAGTACGTTTAAATTTTCAATGGTAAAAATCATGAAAACACTTTATTCTTTCCATTGGGACCATTTTCAAAGCAAATGGATAAGTACAATTTTTTAGATCTCAAATGAAGTGAAATTGGCAAGCTTTGCTCAAAGCCAAGAAATCAAGTAAAATTGGCAAGCTTTACTCTTCTACTATGATACATATTTGCCTTGGAGGACCTCTCAAAAATCAAGTATTTACCTTTTTCAGTGGAAAATAAAAAATTTCAGTAGTAATCCTTTGAAACTGCACATAAAAAATTTTAAACTAGTCATAGGAATTTAATTGTCCATCCAAAAATAAGCCTAAAATTTCAGATTGACCATATATGGTCGGTTAGGCAGTTAGGGGTTAAGTTAAGTCACACCTAGAAGTGTGTCTCTCATGATAATAGTCAACTAAAATTTATCACATTTTAGATGAATAAGTGCATTCTTTGTTTCTATTGCTTTCTTAAAATTCACTCATCGGACACTTTTAGCCCTTTAAGTCTTTTGCAAGGGAGTAGAAAGGAAGTTAACCTAGAAAGATGAGGCTATTATTGAGGTAGGCAACCAAATATTACCATAATTTTTGGATGAATGGGTGCATTTCTTTGTTTTTTTAATCCTCCAAACCTTAAAACTAGCTACATGCCTATGAGTGACCACCTTTCAAACCTTGAAGCTTTGCTCTTTGTATGCTTCCATTCTACAACTAGTAATGAATGAAATTTTTGTATTCATTTTCAGAGATGAAATTACATATCTTCAACAAGTTTTAAAATTTCAAGATTTTTCAGATTTGAAATATTGCAATTTTTTTAATAAAAAGTGAAAAACATTCATATTAACTACAAATTTTGCTTAAAAAATCTGAAAATTTCTCTATAGGTGTATGGTAGAATTTAGAACATCATGATGCAATTTTTTTCATTGTGCCATTCTAAAATTAGAAAACAAAACTCCATGGTAACAAGTCTAAGGTTCAAATTAAAATATAAAAATAAATAAATTCAAGTTTCATAATTTTTTTCAAATTTAATAATTTGAGTAGAAATTGCACTTGATAAGCTTCATCTCAATAGTTTGTCTCATATTCAAAGGATCATTTTTAAGGCTTAAATTCAGATCTAAAGAGAAGGGCAAAAATTGCTAAAGACACTACACAATGATTTATGGATTTACCATTTTTTTATAGAAGAAAGTTAAATAAAATCGCAAGGTTGGAGAGAATATACAACATCTTGAAATTGGGTTCAAACAACTCCCCAAAATTGAATGAAAAATTGTTTTTTCCATCCTCAAGGCTTCCCTTGAACCTCCAAAGGCCACAAAATGTCTCTTTGTCATTTCATGGCGTTTCAACAAGATCTATATAGAGTTTGTAAGTTAGATAGTTTTGGTAGTTTACTCTAAAGTTAAACAACCCATTTCAGACCTTTTACCCATTGTGGACTCCTAAGAATGATCCAATTATGGTTTTCTTTTAGTGATTGAGATTTGGGCTACATTCAATGTCTTAGATAACTGGAATGGAGTAATTAATGACTACAATAGGAAGTTTGAGTTTTTTAGTGTTAGTTCATTGTAGGAAGTGCCTTTTTTAGGTCTTCTATGTTAGAAAATATAGTGACCACAATAGGTGAGTAAGATGAGTGTTATAGATCAATTTTGGTTGGTTTTGGGGTAGTCTACAGACTCTTTTAGGACTCTTTTAGGTAGTGATGGGCTAAACACTTCAAAAATTCATAACAAATTCACACTTTGTCAAAAAAATATAATTTCAAATGCTCTCGCCATTTCTATCACTTGACTTTCTCTGAGAAAAAAAGGAAAAAATTTTAGAAATGACAAGAGGGCAAATCCCCCATTTGGTCTGTAATGGGTTGTTTTACCTTATAGTGACTAAGTTAACCCCTGAACGCTCCAACATCCATTTGGGGGACGATGAATAGATTGAATCTCAAATTTCATCCTCCTAACTACTTGGATGAAAGTTATCCTAATTTGTGGACATATGTTATCAAGTTGTTGTCCTATCTAAGGGTTGAATTTGGTGTTACTAGAGTACATATTTTTCCAAAATTACCAATGTGCAAGTATGTCAAGTGGTCAAATTGCATAGACTCTAGTTCAAAATTGGATTTGCCAAAATGACATAGATAGGAAGAATACAAAAATTTCAAAAAATCACCATATGGAGAGAACCTCATTTCAAATCCATTCCAACAAATTTTACTCAGAAAATGATAATATTTTTCTTGTAATCGAATTTTGAAGGAATTTTGGAATTTCTCTTTCAAAATTTATAGAAAAAAATTGGTGATATCATTGGTGAATCCAACCCTATAGATGGAATCTACAAATCAAAATCTTCTACAACTTTTGTTTCTATAACAATTCCAAAATATGCTTCCGAATAGCACTTTATATTGATTTTTCTCAAATTGTCAATTTTGGAGATGAATCTAGACGTTTAGGGGTTCAGCTTGATTATTACAGTTCCGTCCTGGCCACACTTCTGTCTTCAACTTCTATCTTCATTCTCCACCGCTTCAGACACTGACACAATGTCAGAAGAGCAGGCAGACCTTCCACGTCAAAAAGCAACCCATCTCCTACGGCTCCGGAAGTTCTTGCAAGTGCTCAAGAATTTTTGAATATGCTGTCGGATCATCAGGCAAGCTGCCCCTTCACCTGCACTCGTCGATCTCCACGTGTTTCCATCGAACATACTTGTGAAAACAACGAAACTAGTTTGGCACCAGCATCATTCTCCTGATTAATGCCATAACTTTCATTTCAGCTGCACGGTTGAGAGGGTTGAGAACAAGGCATCCCATACATCTGCGTTCATACATCTGCGTTGCATTAGTGTGCATTAACTTAAGTGTAGCCAGGTCCTAAGCACAAAGCTAACATTTGCCTTAAAAGAGCCAGATCAGACAGGATTCTTCGTAGGACCGCGGAATATGCTTTGGACTCGAGCTCTACAGTAGCTCCTGCGGGGCTTTAGACTCCAGTGTGTTCCCCTCGTACCGTCTAGTTCAACGCCTGACGGCAATGAGATGAGCGTTGGGGACTGCGACAATACCTACTAAAAGGTACAATTTGCACCCGTCAGCTTGGAGGTTTCTGCAGCCAGCTTGGTTTATAGTTTGCTTGGAATTTGGCTCCCAATGCAAGCTTCTCGTTTCTTTCGATTTGGGGGGTGGGTTACAGAAAGTGTAGCCCAAAAGCTTGGAATTTTTTAATTTTGGGGGATGGGATTTGGCTTCGAGTCAGACAAGTTTGTTGTTGTGATCGTGCAGATTAAGAAATGGTGGGAAGGGCCCGATAAGAATGTTTGGGAGAGTGTGTGTCTGTGGCCTCGTAGAGATTTTCTAGCTGCAGTGTTAGTATTGTGGCTCTTTCTAAGTCAGAAACGAGTCGGGGATTTCAGTAATTGGCGAGCACGTTTCGGGGTACGTGAGGGTCTAATGTCGGTGTGACAGAAATAAATAATACAATTCGGGTGCATTAGATCGAACTTACAGCATGCAGCTAAGTAGGACAATATTGGTTATTTATTATCAACTTTTGCTTGCCGGCAGTGATGGTCGGCTGCCTCTGAGATTAATTGTTCCACCCGATTGAGATTTTACAAGGCTATGAAATCTTCTAGTGGATTGCTGTTTTTCTCTCCTTGGTCTCTCTTGCACTAAATTGTTCGTCTTGGTTTGTGCTTGTGGGTTCAGGCTCGGAAAGCAAAGAAGCTGCAGCTATGGCGGCCCTGGACACGTTGCCGATGACGCGCCTTTACGATAACCAAGAACATGTAAGCGCCTCCCTTTACAATTTCTATCTTCACCGTCGTCACCTCTCTAGACGCTCTCTTTTTCAATACGTACAGATTCAATTGCTAGAATGCGAGAACATAGTAGCAATACTCTGTGCAAATTGCTTTTGTAGTGATGATGCACGTAACCGGCACTTGTGCAAAGGTGAAAGCGAGAAACACGTGCTGAGTATGTTGCATTTGCTGTGACTATAATGAGTTTTTGGAAAAAAATATTTAAAAATAAATAAAATATGTATAATTAGAAGAACACTACACATAACATATTCCCAGCAATTGAGGTCTAAAAACATTTACTCCAAAAGTTATGCACAAAAAAGGAATTTGATATTTTCTTCTTTTTTTTTGTTAAAATTGCTAGAGAATAATGAAAACATTCAAAAAAATATAACTGAAATGTGTGTTGACTTAGGCAATGTCTCTTTCGTCTCCAACATGAATTTCAAGTATAATGAGAAATATCCGTAGAAGCTATGCCCAATTATATGTCATGCGCACAACATGTGATGCAAAATAGTAGAAGTGTTTCATGCTTTCACGTACAACAGGTATCCAGTTATGCAAAGAAGATGTTCAAAGAGAAGAAAGCAATTGGGGGTGCACCTGATGAGAGTAGTGGGCACGTTGAAGATGGCACTGTTGGCCTGCAAGGCAACCGGACGATTCTGAAAGCCAAGGCTAGAAGCTGGAAAGCTTGCTCTTACATTGTTGGTACCATACTTCTTCACCTTGTGCATTAATTTTGTCTGTCTTTGAGATCTCCTGCAACTTATGAAAACGTAGAGTTTTCCAGATTAAACTCTTTCAAAATGGGGGTGCGGAGCTTGGTTCTGTGGAAAAGCAGAGTTGAGTTCATCTAATGAACAATGCTTTGAATACGTGCTGGCAAGTCTTCTTTCGCTCGGTCAATCATAAATCTATAATACACTAAATTTAAGAACAACTGGCTAAAATATGCTTAAATTTGTGAAGAGGTTAGAGATGGAGTGTTTAAACTCATTGGTTTAGGTTTAACTCCTGGTCCTTTTTTACACAATCTGTCGTTTCATCGATTAGTACGAACAGTAGATCGAAGTGTTCTTGAGACAATTTCCAAACAATGCATGGATTGTTTCAATGCAGCTTTAATTACGTTTTCTAACATGGATTAGCGTCTTCTAAAATGTTCGAAACGTAGGAGAGTTTTGGTCACAGAGTTGCTGTTAGTACTTACTGTCTTAAATACCATAGCTTCTTAATTTCTTTTTGTTTCAGTGAGGGCTTGTGATTTCATTCCCTGATGAGCTACGATCATTAGAAATTGCTCGAAACGTCAAAGGAATTTGGTAACAGGGTTATGACTAAGTTTCACAAAAACCTGCACTAAATCTGTCAATTACAATGTAAAAAGTTAAAACGATGAGAAGAAACAAAAAAAAGAATTCTCCACTTTCAATCACAAGGTCATATCCTCAACTACTTTGAAAACGTGTGGGAAAAAAATTAAAATATTTGACTACACAGGTTGTGAGATATTTGCTTTGAAGTGAACAGTTCAAGTTTTTTTGTACACTAGACAGTACTCTTGGTGTGCAATTTTTGTAATATACAAACTTGTGGTTTCAATCCATCACTGAATAGTGAAGATCATATTTACTACTTGATCACCAATTTTTTAAGGCAGTTGAGAGATTTGAAGTAGCATATTTTAAAGTCTATTGATATCATGAGGTGTTAAAAAATGTCATTCTACTTGCTACTTTGATGTGATTTTTTGTGAACTTAATTTTTGATAAAATCTCAATCGAAAAGGTCAATACAAAGATTCCAATCAGATTTCTGAAGATTTTAACCCCTTAAATGCCAAATTGGTGACTATGGAAATCATCCATTTTGGAACCGTGTGACATCATCCACTTTAAAAAAATCAAAAATATTCATTGGGAGTTAAACTAATGTAGAAGATCTCCCCTGTAGGATGAATAGTTGCAATTTTGTCCTACAGATGAGAATCCCTTGTCATTCATCTGACAAAAAATGTTTGCCATGTTGTTTAGGGGTTAAAGGATGTTGAGGCCAAAAAGTGGTCAATGGATGATATCGTTGTTCACTGTAGAAACAAAGAATGCACCTATTGGTTCAATAAACAAAGCAATTTTGGTGACTACCTTGGTTGTTGGGGCCACATCTTTTAAGGGTTAAAAGAAGCTTATAACTTTTGATTCATGAGTTAAAATCCCATGAAATTTGATTACCCCTTAGACAATAACTCATTGGATTTTCTTTAAAAAAAATATCTAAAAGAATTCAATAAAATTACTAACCGCAACAACAAGCTACCCCAAATGCTAAAAATCCACTCAAGGACTTTGAAACTTTCGGGATTAAAAGACACACAAGGGCCTTTTCTTTTAAATTGGAAAGCCAGCATTGGAACAAAAGTTTGCATAGGACTGACCTTGCTTGATAAGCGAGCCAGTGCTACAGCGACAGCGCCTCTCGTAGTGTAGATGCTTCTTTTCTTTCTCTTCTTTGCAGCTGATGGCCGCTCACAGCGATTTTCGCATGTTTTCCGCAGTCGCAATTTGCGTGCTTGCGATCTTCCGTGGTGGAGAAGCGTCGCGTTTTGAAACGAGGTACGATGAGAATCAGCCTCTGTCGAGAATTGCGCTCCACAACGCCAGAGTGCTGCTGGATGCCTCGGTCTCCATCTCCGCCTCCCCTGCACTTCTCGGCTCCAAGGTGATCACTCATCTCTCACCTCTTACGGTTCCTCTTTTGCGGGAATTAGAGATTCAAATTAGAAATCAGTCTATTTTTATTTCTCCTTGGTGCTTTATAGCAGAAGCAAGCATTGAAAAATGCGTGCGATTTTAATAAGATTACTACGAAATTGCATTGATACGAGTGTTGTGACGATCATGGCAGGGGCAGACGGCGGAGTACGTGACGGTGTCATTTACGAGGCCCGATGGCGGCAATGCGAGTGACTGGATTGGCGTCTTCTCGCCTGCGAAGTTTAGGTGTTGTGCATAATTTGGCTTCTTGAGTGTATTTCTCGTGCTAGAATATATTCTTGATTTTTTCTTAGACGGTCGCTAAGTAACATTTGTAGGAGGCTGGAATATTGTGTGTGAAAACTCTGGAGCTCATCACTGGCGTACACCTCTTGATTGCAGTTCTGAAGAGTGTGTTCAGGATTTGGAGAATGGAACTGTCAATTTTAATATGCCGCCTTATCTGTGTTCGTCTCCCATCAAGGTATGTTATGAACTTGATTTACTGCATGAAATAGTATCGGGTGTGTTGATCTTCCTTGGATCGTCAAAGTTAGAATCACTCACTATTTTTCAATCTTAGAATTAGGTCTTCTTCTGTGATTGTTCTAGTCTTACATTGATAAGCAATAAACGTAGCCAAATGAGAAAAGTTCAGGAGAATCATTGCTGCGGTCTCTACGTATGACTGACATATTCTCGGTTTTACAGTTCCAGTTTGCAAATTTTGCATCCAAAGATTATGTGGAAACTGGGAATGGGTCCCTGACGTTTCGCCTTATCAAGCAACGGGCAGATTTTGCATTCGGCTTTTTCTCCGGCAACCTTTCTCAAGTAAATTAAGTAGAACATGCAAATCCTTTTAATTCCTCTTGGTGTCGTGATGAATTGATATTCTATCATGAGTACTGACACTTGTTTTGTTTTCGCAGCCGGTGCTCCTAGCCGTCTCCAACACAGTCACCTTCTCAGATTTGAAAGCACCTGTTTATCCACGACTGGCAATGGGGGCAAGTTTGAATGAGGTACTTGTGATCATCTTAGTAGCCACTTAGTTAAGAATTTTGACAGCGTGTTCAAGATATTATTACCCTCTGGATTTGTGATTAGAGTCGAACAGTGTGCCGGTTTTATTATCGATTCCTTCTTGATAGACCCATTTCTAAATGCTCGCAGATGACAGTGACGTGGACAAGCGGGTATGGCTTGGATGATGCAGTTCCGGTAGTTCTTTGGGGATTTGAATATAACAAGTACCAGTTTACGTCACCTGCGATCACGCTGACATTTACTAAGAAGGATATGTGCGGTATGTACGCTGTTCCAGAACATTCAGATATGCTAATTTGTCCGATTGACCATTTTATTTTATTCTATTTGAACTCTATGTGAGGATTGCAGCATATATATGCTTCATTGCTTGGGACCATTTCATTTGATGCGGACTTAGTCCCTGATAATTTTCATTGCCATACAGGGCCACCCGCTAGTACAGTGGGCTGGCGTGACCCAGGATTCATTCACACAGGATCGCTGACAGGCCTGTGGCCAAGCACCAAGTAAGCTCGCCTGATTCCTTGTTTCACCGCATGTCAGGCTTTTGTAGATTTCTATGCCAAACGTTAATAAGATATACTAGTATGCCTTATATTGTCTAACTTTAAAACTTTAAAGTCAAGGTTGCGCCACAAGTTCCCACAAGCAGAACTCCAGAACAGTTACCCTCTGGTGATGGCATAGTAACGACGATGTGAATGTTTGTGGCTTACAATAGATACTATTACAAGGTAGGTCACCAATTGAAGGACGGAAAGTTTGCTTGGGGTCAAGAGAATAGTTTCACCTCGGCCCCTGCACCAGGTCAAGATTCGCTGCAACGGGTGATCATTTTTGGCGACATGGGAAAGGTCTGATATTTGATCCAATGATTATGTTTGTTAGTTCCTCGGTAATGATGTATTCTGCCGTGAAAGCTCAGCTTAATGATTAGGAATGTGGATTTCCTGATGCAGGCTGAGCGGGATAAATCGAATGAGTACAATAATTATCAACCAGCTGCACTCAACACTACCGATCAGCTCGTGAAGGATGTTGATAATTATGATGTTGTGTTTCATATTGGCGACATTACTTACTCGAACGGGTACTTAGCACAATGGGACCAATTCACGGAGCAAGTCGAGAACATCACCGCTCGTGTCCCTTACATGACCGGAAAGTACGCACATTTTTCATTAACAGAAATTCTCAGTTCAAAACTCCCTCAGCACAGTTTGAACCTGTCTATCATCGTCAATAGACCACGAACTCATGATGCGCTCTTCTCGGGAATCAAAAAAGGATATTAGAGAATTTTGCAAGTGTAGTGAACTTCTGACAGGCTGCTGATGCTAATGGCCATCACTTTGAATACTGTGGTGACACTTTTTTTTTCCTGAATGTGAAGTGGGAATCACGAGCGGGACTGGCCTGACTCCGGGTCTTTCTTCCGGAACCTGGACTCTGGGGGGGAATGTGGAGTTCCTGCCGAAACTTACTTCAGCATGCCCTTGAGAAATAAAGGCAAATTCTGGTGAGTGAATTGCTGTTGTGAGATCGACCTTCCATAGTGGTAGAATCAGTCGGTTAGGGTCATGTTGAATTTAGTTTAGTTAGACCAAGGAAATGAAAGACTTGGATGTTGTGACCAGGTATGCAGCTGATTGGGGCCAATTCCACTTCTGTATCGCTGACACAGAGCAAGACTGGCGAGAGGGCACCGAGCAGTACAGATTCATCGAGGATTGCTTGGCCTCGGTCAACCGCCAGAAGCAACCGTGGTTGATATTCCTCGCTCACCGGGTGCTGGGATACTCCTCCGGGTCGTTCTACGCTACCGAAGGCACATTCGCTGAGCCCGAATCTCGAGACCAATTACAAAAGCTATGGCAGAAATACAAGGTTGATCTTGCAATGTATGGTCATGTCCACCAATATGAACGGACATGCCCTGTCTACGAGGTATTGCATGCACTCATAAATCTCTCGCTATGTTACTCAGATGGAACACAATGATCTCTGGATGTTTCAGGGTTGCCCCTCTCACACTTTAGGGTTGTGATCGATTGCAGAATCAATGTGTAAGCAGCGAGAAGGATCATTACTCCGGTAAATTTAATGCCACCATCCACGTTGTGGTTGGAGGAGGTGGCTCGGGGTTAGCCACTTTCACCTCACTCAACACGACCTGGAGCTTGGTTAAGGACTACGACTTTGGCTTCACGAAACTGACTTCGCTCAACAGCTCCAGTTTGCTCTTTGAGTACAAACGAAGCAGCGACGGCGAAGTATATGACAAGTTTTGGATTGAGAGAGAGTACAGGGACGTTCTGGGATGTGATGCAAGTACTCTGAAGACGTACTGCCCTGATTTTCTCTTAGCACACTGACGTTACAACTGATCTGCCAACCTACTTGCAACACAATCCAGGTTGATCCCCTCTCTTCCTCAACTTGAACTAGATTTCTGGAATTCACATGGATGCTTGAAGATGATTGATCAATAACTGATTTTAGATATTTTATTTTTGTATCGTATGATTGTGCTGCTCTGGGGTGTGAAGGGTTCTGATGTCGTCAATTAAATCGTGACAATTTTTGGACTTCCAGAGCATGGGCGTTGGCTTCAAACTTTGTTTCTCTGGATGTGGAGAGGGCTGCGTTCCCACAAATATTTGTGATTACCTGCAAATCGGTGCACTGCAGTCATCTGATTTGTTCGTATGCATGCCTCATGCATGCCATTGGGTCCCCATTCACAAGAATGAGAAGTAGAAGAGTTATGAAGATTGTCTGTTTTAGATTGAATTATGCTTCATCGACATTATGTACGCCATCTGCTAATTTATTTTAAAGATTTTTAATTGTATCCATAGAATTTTCTTTCACAATGAAATGCTTTCAAATTAACATGTGTTTGAGCAATTCTTCACTACCACCCCCAACATGGAGAGGTTCTAACACACAACCGAAGTGCGTAAAAAGTGCTCCTGTCCTCTCCAAATACTCTCAAAGCCCTCTTCCCTATTGTGTCAAGGAGAGACTTGTGATTAGTTGATTCACTATTTCTAGGACACATTTTGTGTCAAAAGGACTACTGTAATGGTGAGAGATTAGAAGGTGGAGGGCTCCTTGGAACTTATGATTATAGTCAATAGTCAAATTGCAATAGTTCATCTAAACTTCAAAAACTAAAACTTGGTTTTAAGAAAATTTAGGGATTAACTTCTAAAGAATTTTGGTACAATGCCAATGAACAATTGTGTGCTTCCTAATTTGTATGTTGCTTTCACCTTCATCTTTCACCACCTTCACCTTTTGTAGATAGGAACAAAGCATACATTGTGTCTCCTTATTTTTATACACTATTGCACTTTGTGTCATGTAAATTACAGGCTTACCAAATTTCAAACATAAATGAGGAGTTTTGTAAATGGTATTCAAAACTCCCCTCCTTGTCCAAAAAACTTTAGGTAACATATATAACTTTTGATTCTCCCCCCCCCCTATTGTAAATATATATGCACAAAGGTAGTACATGTCCAAAACTCCTCATCCTTTGTCAAAATTTTATAAAGATCCATTTAAATTTGACTTTGTAAGATACCAAACAAATTTCCAACTTGAAGTTCAATGACCAAATGAATTGTCTTTTAGGATTAAACATCTAAAAAATAGAGATAATGCTACCACCAAACACAAAATAGAATCTAGTGAGTATACTATTATAAAACAAAATAGTTTAACCCACGATTGCCCCAATGCCTCCAATCTAGCCTCCTCAAATTTAATTTGGGCCAAACTGACCTTGGATAGTGGTTGTATTGCCCCCCAAAAGTATAAAGGGTGCAAGTACTTGGGAGTAATGCTTAGGATTAGTTTGGATAGAAATCATTATTAGACATTGGAATTGGGGACCAACACTTGAACATGTTGTACAATAAAATCTGTTTTTTGAGGAATTCCATCTTCAATGCATTGGGTAGGAATTGCCTTTTCTAAGTTTCTTTCCCAAATTGAAGGCATTAGTTTTCACTTGTGCAATTCTCTAAAAAACTTGAAATTTTGCAAGCCATGACATACTTATTGACCCCACCCCTTGCCGAAAATTTAGCTTAACAATGCACTTCCTCTACAAAAATGAAGGTCCAAAGTGTAGATCCCCCCTCCCAAATCATGTTGCCCACCATTTTCCATACACCATTGACCATTCCAATCTTTACATCGACATAATCAACCATTGCCAAAATTTTACCACACCTCCAAACCCCACCCTTTTCTAAATTTCAATAGTGAAACCCCACGAATCCAATTTTTGTGATCGCTATGGCAATTTTTATAGACAATGCTTTGAAAGTGGTGGTTGCTAGGCAACATGGCTTGGGCTCTCAAGGGTTAAAGAATCAATAGAAAATTGGATACACTCTTCTTCAAATCCCACATTTTCTACATCAAAACTATACTCACACAATACACTAATAATGATATTTTAGTACTACCTACACTAATTGATTTTAAAATGCTCTAAATTTTTACTCTTGATGAATGCTTCTATCAACTATGTTAGTTATAGAGATTATTCTCTTTGAGTAGTATATTTGATATCTATGCTCTTGATAAAAGCTTTCATCAAGAGTAAAAAGAGTAAAAGTTTATAGTTTTTTTAAATCAAATACCGTAGGTAACACTAAATATCGTTATTAAGGTAGGTACACCCCAAAGCGCCACAAATTGGTACTATGCATTGTTACTATTATTGGGCTGATCAGATTTTTATATTTCCTTGTTGGCAAGAGAAAGGAGGTTCCAATGCACCAAAGAACACATCATTTGGATATTATATGCAAAAGTTATTCATAGTCAAAGTCTATTTCTAAAAGCGCTCTATGCAAATAGGTACATAACTGAATTTAGGAATGTTCAATTGATGTAGATGACGCTTCTAGGCACAGGGCGATTTTGGGAGTACCCACCGTAGTGTAGTTTCAGTTTTCCCATCAGTGGTGCCACAACAGAGACACCAAGTAGACGCCAGTCAGCGTCCAACGTTCAGGACTACCACTTTCTTCAGACATTTCAAATTCTCTGTCTCTCATTTCAGGATGCGTAGCCCTAAATCATCACCGGAGCAGCCATGGTTTCATCACGAATTGCGACAAACACTTCGTGTACATGCGCTTAATTTGACAGAGTGTGTATAATCTTATTGACTGTAGCTTGTCCAGATGATGTCTTGCGACCAACATGAAGCGAATCGGGTGCGGATCATGGCGGAGCGCAAGTTCGCAATGCAGGATTTCGTCGGTGCCAAAGAATGTCTCGTCGAAGCGCAACGGCTCTTCCCTCCTCTCGAAGGTGCGACCGAGATGTTGGCCTTCTTAGATGCACGCATCGCCGCTCACGGGATGACTGAGGCCGATTGGCGCGACATTCAGGAGGTACTAGTCGCTTACTTTTCTTGAAAAAGCTCATTTTGATTTTTCATTTCTTCGTCGTTTTCCAGTGACTCGCAATTGTTTTCGTACATTCCAAGATTTGCCGTAACTGATCGAGAAAGTCGAAAGAATCTAGTGAGTGCATGTGGACTTGTGTTGAAAAACTTTTAAGAGCCACTGAACGCGGCACTGGAAATGCTGAGCTTAGTTACTGCTATCCATGTTTTTACATATTCTTGTCAACAAATGAGAGAAGATTCTAATGCACCGAAGTATGCATTATTTGAATACTGATAGCAAGAGTTACACGGATTTAAAGCTTGGATAGATGCTTTAAAACCTACAGGAGTTCTTGTTTTGAAGTGGGGTACTTCTCAAATCATTACGCGCTCATCGTGGAAGGTTGAAGGTATCACGTTAGGCACGTGTGTCAACTCGGTACCTTTACCTTGGTTATTACTTCAGTTTGCATTTGGTGTTTTCGCAGGCAGTAGTTCGTGCAGAGGCTGCGTTTAAGTCGATCGGGGAGGCTTTTGGAGTTCTGTCGGACAAGGTCAAGAAGTATCTTTTAAGTTCGAGGCGGAGTGAAGTCCCGGAGATGGCGCCTGAGTCTGTTCTGCCAACCCCTGCTCAAGCTCCGCATGACGCCCTAACATTTTGGACCACGTGTCCTTTTTGTAAAATACCGGTTCTGTATGTGCGCGCAAAAAGGGGCTACCGACAGCTTTGCCAGAATTGTCATAAAGTATTTCTTGCTACTGACATGAATGTCCACTCTACAAATGGGATTACTGCCTTCCCGGCTAGCTCAGTTCCTCATGCTTCGGGACATCAAATTCAACCGTGCGCACGAATCGGTGGAGTGGCACCTGGCAATGTGGCCGGAAATCGACATACATATGTTCATTCAGCGGGTGTTGGAGGCACTGCAGGTGGGGATGCTCCTCTAAGCCTGCCAGAAGAAGCTCGTCTGTGGGCCCAGAGAGACAGAGTGGATGCTGAGAGGGAATTGCAGAGGAAGGTGGAGCAAGAAAAACTGCAGCTGCAGCGAGAAGAGGGAGAGGCCTTGAGAAAGGAGCGTGAAAAAGTTCGTGCTCTGGAAGAGACTGTCCAGCAGCTAACAAAGATGCAGCAAGAGGAAACCTGCAGGAAAGCCGTTCTCAAGGCTGTTGACGGGAGGGAAAAGCAGCTTAAGAAACGGAACAGAGATGCTTATGACGAAAGAGATAGGTTGAAGGACCCTGTGCAATTGGCTGTAAGGTCCAGGAGCAAACTTGTTGCTAAATTAGGCATTCCGCCCCCTCATTCTACTCAAATCCCAGGAGCAATGAAGAGCGGAGAGCAGAAGCCCTCCGCTCAAGAGTTGGAACTGGTATTACCTGATTCCGATTTTCACGACTTCTATGTAGAAAGTACCAAGTTCGTAATTGAGAAGAACCAGATTTGGGCGATCTTTAATGAAACAGATGGTATGCCGCGGTATTATTGTCGTGTAAAGGAAGTAAATCGAGATCCATTCATGGTTGACGCCACATGGCTAGATCCAGTACATCCATTCAAAGATACTTTCCACTGGTTGAAGGAACGTGATCTTTCTATCAGCTGTGGCGAGTTCAACCTCGGTGATGAAGTCAGGTTTGATTCTACAATAAATTTCTCTCATTTGATGACGCCCTATATATACAAGAAAGGATACGAGATCTATCCAAAGAGTCTTGAGGTCTGGGCTATTTACAGAGATTATGATAAAGAGCTACCAATATCAAACCCAGGAAGAACGTTGCAACTTCGGTTCGACTATGTATTAATTAGAAGTGATTTCTCAGTAATTGCTGGAGGAGGAAGAGTGGTCAGACTCGAGAAGCTTGCAGGTTACAGAACCCTGTGGGTACCGAAGGGAGATGCATTCCCGCTGACAGTGAAATATGATGGGCATAAATTTTCACATCGAGTACCTGCTCTATCTGTAACAAAAGAGGACATCCAAGGAGTGCCTGATGGCTGTCTGGAGCTGGACCCCTCATCAACCCCGGTTGACGCCATCGAACCTAAGTGAGGAAATAACAGGATGATTAGCTTCTATTTGCATATATTGCAGGTGAAATCTGGAACAGGGAAGATGTTTTTTGGAATATCGTACTTCCGTAGACTTGCTGCCAGTTCAATCTTCTTCAGCTGCTGTGGATTTGACTGATGCTATTTAGAGAGCTGCAAGTGCACCTACTGCGCTCACCTTCTTGGCACTTGCAGTAGAAATTGGTCAATAGTTTTATGCGGAGATTGGTTGTAGAGAAGAGTTTTAATGGTTGTGGGAATTTTTTTTTGTAGAATACTTTGCAGGTACAAACCCACACTCCACTTCGATTTTGTTGACCTTGAGAACATTTGCACAGTCCAGAGGAATATTCATTGTATTACAATAGTCCCGGTGTGCACGTACGCTCACCTGCTTAGTTACCGGTATTTTAGACACCTATCCATGCAATCTACTGCATGCCTGTAATATGATGTATTCTTATACACTTTTATACCTTTGCGTGCAGTTTGTAGGCTTGCGCAAATGATTCGAAATCACGTAAATGTGGATTAAGTTTTTGATATGTATCTTTCAACTATTAAGTTTAGGATACAGGGCTCTTTACGGCTTCTTTTGAAGTTAGTTTTCATACTGCTGACCTTGGAAAATGAAAACAACCACCGTTGGACAATTTTCTTAACACATGCAAGGTTTTACGGTGAAGTCAAAGTAATTATATGAAAAGCATGCAGCTTAATAAAAATGATTCAGTAATGAAACTTGAATACAAATAAAATAAAATGACTTGTGTATCATATTCATATTGTTGGATCTACCATTGCATTACCCCTGAAGCTCTATGACTCCCTGAAGCTCTATAATTATATTTTAGGAAGCATCATTGCAAAATAGTCATTTCAAAGCACGAGAGAAAATTAAAAGAAAATTGATTTGGGGATTCAACCAGAGGATCTTGCCTCAAAAAAATTGACTATGTGCAATGCAACAATCTCACTCTAGGAATAGTTTTAGTCTGCAAATTCTTGTTGGGTAGGATCAAATAAAACTTCTTTTAATTTTCAAACCCTACTATATTCCCTTGCAATCTGCATAGTCAAAGTTTCTGAATGTTTTTTCACATTCCCATTCCCAAACTAGTAAAGTAAACTAGTGCAGTTCAATTCTGAAACAATTGAATTTATAAAAAAGGATTTCAATTTCATTTTCTCCTTATTGTCCTGAAAAGCGACATTTTTTGACAATTTGTGCCCAAAATGTACACCGGTCATTTAGTGGTCAAGAAAATGCGTTTCAGAGATGAAACCTACTTTTTATTCTTTGGATTATAGGATATTTGGAAAAAGAAAAGTATATGAGCCCTCTGATCATCGTCCGTCCTCAACCAGAATGTGGACAGAATGAAGAAACCCTTGAGGTTCTGTCCAGAAATGAAAGTGAAGGCTTTTAGGGCTTTTCTGAGGATTCTCGTGTTCAGAATTTGTCGCGGGCATGGAGCTCTTGGAGCGTGAATAGCGGCATTGATGCAGCAGATAATTTTGCATCGAACAGTCGGTAGGCGGGCATATGAAGACTTTATCCTTGCGTGCAATATGAATGAAAACTACGCCGTTGAGATGTAAGTTAGCATCATTTGTTTGTCTCTCTCCTTAACTTCAATTGCCGCTTCCGCTTACACTTCATTCCTGAATTTGTAAGAAGTTCGGTTTTGTGGGATGGATATTGAATTTAATCGCAGGTAATGTTGTATTATTTCTATTCATTCAGTCGTTGGAGTCCTTCAAATGTTGGAGATGCCACACCACATTGGGTTTCCTGGTGGCTATGTATCCTCATGAACGATTATTACTGATGCTCTGTAGTTTTTGCTTCCGAATTAGCAGGTAAATGAAGAAAGAAAGATCGCAAGTAGCAATTTGTGTGAAGTACACAGTGCGCGCGTTCTCTGCACCCTGCCATTCATAAACAGGTCACAAGAGTGTGGGTCAAGACCTCGGGAGAATGAAGGAGCTTTCGAGGTGCGTCGAAGCTGACGAAGGCCAAGATGTTGCAAATGGACTGAGCGTAAACAGCGGCAAAGAAGGTGAGAATCGGGAAGAGCCCTAAATATTTTAAGGTGCACTCGAGTCTTTTGCGCAGACGCAGCAAGTATTACTTACAGACATGCTGGAGCGAGAGGTGGAGTGCACTCACAAGCACCTAGTCTTCTGATGATGAATTAGCCATTGAGGTTAATGGAGATCTTGCGTGCTACGGATTATTTGGATTGCTTTTTCCCCATCTACTCTGACTTTGCTTTGTGAAGAGTTTCGAGATGTCACAAAGTCGAGAGCGCATCTTGTTCACTCTTCCTTTGATGTGCCAGGACACAGGAGTGCAGTTCAGGTCCTTAGGACAATGTACGAGCTTGTGTGGTGCGGCGGAGCTAACGAAGGCCAAGATGTTACAATTCGCTTGGTTACACATGGATTGAGTCGAAATGGGAGCAAAGAAACCCTACAATTATTGAAGGTGCATTCAAGCCATTTGCGCAGGTGCAGCAAGTATTTCGATACCTGCTTGAGCGAGAGATGGAGCACTGCACTCTCAAACGCTGATGCATGTTGTGATGTTGAATTTGTTCTTGAGGTTCATGGAGATCTCGCGTGCTACAGAGATTGCTTTTCCCAGATGTACTCTTCGTATCGTAAGGAGATTCGAAGCGTTGAATACAGTCTGGCGCTCCTGAGAGTCGCCTCACAAATTGAGTATCGTGACCTGATGGATTCTATTGTGCGATATCTGTCGGCGATAGCTTGGTCAGACGAGGATGAGATCATGATCAGGGATTACTCGTCTTCTCCAGATTTCCCTCGGAATTGTGCTGAAGACCTGATTGTTCGGTTAGGGTTAGACGACGTGGAAGAGGAGTCTAGGAAGAACATTTGCGGCATGATAGAACGGAGTGTACGTTGCGCTCTGGAGAATTCTGGCACTAGCTCTAGCGACTTCATTGAGAGCTTATTAGAAGGCATTGAATCCGAGATGTCTTCAAGTTTTGCGAAGACTGTGATCGGTATCATTATTAAAGTCGCGAAGAAAAAGTTCGAGGAGTTCTCCGTGCGTTGTCTAAGAGACGAACCTAATTTTACCAAAATTCATGCCAGAGCAATGAACTGGATATTGACGGTTCTGTTAGATGCAGGCGTGGCTGAGGAATTGGCCGAATGTCTCGTGCATATAAAGTCGATTCCCAAAGTCCTAATATCATGCAAATTTATAGATGATGAGGATTGTGTTCATGAGTGTTTTAATACGGTGAGAGTCGTCATTCGAATGTATGAAGAGGTGGCTTCTGGACTACTGCCTTTGAGAACAGCTGAACGAGTTGCGCTCTTCAGGAATTGGCATGGATTTCTCATATTTTTTTCTGAGGACGGTTATGGTGAAGAAATCAAAAGTTTGTTTTCGACTTTACCCTGCAAGGTGCAGATTGCGTACGTTAAGGGGTGTATGTCTGATTTTCAAACTTTTATCGATCCAAGCTCTCTTGCGAAGCTTGTGAAGAATACTTTCACGTCTCTGGAAGGGACGAAGAGTAGGCCAAGTCTGGAAGGTAAGATCATTTGCCTTAGCTATGAGCTTGGTGCCATTGTTGCACGGTTGCCCTGTATATTTCTTAGACTGGTTAACCCTAATTTATGTTTGGTTATTGTTGTGTTAGACAATGGATGTTTGATGTCTTATTAGACATGTATCAAATATATTAGAAATCTCTCTTCGAACATCGTGGAATATTCGTGGGTATTTTAGGAATACTTTCAAATATTCTCAGATATGATTGTGTGCCAGAGGGCTGAGGTCTGTTAGACAATACTGGATGTTGTGTGGATTTATCTGCCTCGGAAGACAGCCTACCTTGTGTTGTTGTGTGTCCCATCTTGCCCTTAAGCTCTCAGGGAAGCTTCAGTGGTCACAAATCCTCCTTTCCTAGTTGCGTCTGATGCCTAATTTTACATTGTGAACCTTCTTCCTAGTTTTTTTTAAAGACAACAGTGCAGAATGGACAGCCTAAGACGATTTTGTGGCAAATTTGACAGGGCACTCAAGGCAGCAGCAAGGCAGAAGAGACGAAGTTGAAGATGAAGAGAGAAGGCCTACCGTAAATGATGAGACTGGGCTCCGTACTGTGAAAAAGAAGAGAAGGCGTGGTTGATACTGCTGAAGCCAGTGACTCTTCTTTTTACGACCAGAATCGTAGCACCTAATTTTATCTTAGTGTGTAAATCAACGGTTTTGGCTGCGGAGGCGATCACTGTGTTGCTGTCACGAGTAAACTTCGTTTTGATAATCCATTCGGAGCAGTTTTTAGGGGTTTTAGGGTTTAGGCTAATCCATCCATAGATCTTGAATGTCTTGTGGTTTTGAAGACTATCGGCAAGCTCGAGGATCCTGTCTGTGTCGATGGCATGTGGCTAGTATGTCTCGGAAGTAGCAGTAAGAGGTAGTTCAATTTCTTCTGACCGTGGCACAAGTAATTGCCTCACTTAACCCTAAACCCTAAACTCTACATCCACAGACACTAAGAATCCTTCTATGTAGGACAGAAGTGCAGATTTTCATCCTTGAAATTTTGTGTGAAAAGGGGAGGTCTTGCACAGTAGTTTGACCTCCAAATAGTGCTCTTGGGTTTTTTGAAGCAAATGATTTACATAGTACCCAAAAGGATGATTTTTACAAATGATTCACACAATACCACAAAGGATGATTTCCATTGTGACCCACCTATCCTTTGAAGGCCATATTTGTTATATTGAGACTTTTCATAGATTTTGAGACATAATACTAGTTATTGGAAAATTCATTTAAAAAATTAGGAATTGAAACCAAAAATAAATAATGTTCAAATAGTGATCCTATAATGAAATTCTAAAAGTTGGTGTTGTTACCTATTTATAAAAAAATACCAGTAAAGAGATAAAATGATTTATCCTTGAGTTGCAGATAAAATTGAAACTGTGAAAGGTCTCAATATATTAAATATGGCCTTTTGGGGGGTTAATGCATCACCTTTGGAGTATGATTTGGGTTCAAATTATTTCTCATGGTAAATAATCTTTTATGAATTTACATGTGATGTTTGAATTCTTCCTCCAAGTCTCCACTGAACTTCATTTTGTTGGTATTATATGCATTGTAGTGATCATAGAATGAGTGTTTGGGAGGGTGACACACCCTAATTTAGGGTAGATTCTACATTAACAAGGAATTTGTGGTCCTAGATCTAGTGATTTACTCTTCGATTGTTGATAGTTTAAATGCACATACTATAATTATAACATATGACGAGGACACCTATGTACATGTGAGAATTTGATGGGATCTTATAATTCTTTTTTATGGCTTTTGGATTGGCATTTGTTAGTTAACCCCTAAAGGATAGAGCCTATGACCTTGTAGTCAAACTTTGAAAGTCCCTCATAGTATTGAAAGAGTTACCCCTATAGTGTGTTCCAAGGGTTTCAAAGCTTCTTGGGCATTTCTTTTAACCCTTGAAGTTGCATTATTCCTATGGGGGACAAAATGGATTTTGAATAGGTTTGTATGATTATACATGAAGTTGAAGTATTGCACATCATTCAATTCTTTGAGGGAAGCATTTTCATCTTGATTGGCCACTCATTCCCCTTCAAATCAAAATATCTACCAAGACATTCGAAGAAAAATGCCTTCCTCTCTGTGTTTTATAGACCTTTTTCAATTGGCCTGGGTACAATTTTTGCAACTTATGTTGAATCAGTTTCCTAGTTCAATTGTAAATTTGTGAGTTGGCATGTCCATTTTCATGATCATGGTGGCCTTGTTGCCAACTCCAGATTAAGTCTTGACCTTAGAATCTTATCTCAACCGTTGTGTCAACATTGTGTTTCTAAGAAGGTGGCATGTAAATCATCAAGTTGTATATGGGATACAAGCGATCATGGAATGGTGCTAAAACATAGTATACAATGTGGTCTAATTAGATATTGCGTGATGAGACATTGAGGATGGTACACATGTGCACCAGATCCAAGTGCCCAACCTCCTTTGGGATCAAATTGTTTAAGACATTTGGGGCATTTCATATGGTCTAAGACAAAAGGTGCAAGCTTCGGCCACAATAGCTTTTGTTTGTCGACATCAAAGTGGTTGGACATTTGATTTTCATGATCCCAACCATTTCTTGTCCAATCTATTTGACTTCCTTCTAGCCCTTCTAGCATGGATATGTCATTGGAAAACATGTCCTCCATCAATGCCTTGGACGTAAGTCCATTTTCTTGTTTAGGAGCATTTGCAAAAAAATTCTTTGAAACTTTATCTAACTCCTTGGTGATTTGTTGCGACTTGTTCATGGAGAGAATGCATATAACCTACCAATGATAGTATTTGGCTACCAATTATGCCAACAACGCTTGAAGCGTATTGTTTTCTTTTTGAAGGCCAATTTCTTCATTGATTGTACAAGATGGAGAACTCTAGGAAACAAAAGTGAATCTTGGATCTCTTGGAGACCATTTGTGTCAACAAAAGTATCTTTTGTAATGCTTGCTAGGAAGAAGTGCAATTGGAATAATTGAAGAATGCTTGGTACACTTTGCAAGAGGAGAACAATGAAGGACGTCACCAATGAAGTCCCCTAAAACCTTGTCCAAATAACGTGGATCATGCATCTTAGCAAATTCTTGAGAGAATAATGTATTAATAATTCTTTATCTCTTTTGTAAGTCAATTTTTAAAATTTTTTAAAAATTAATATGGTGTGGCTTGGTTTCTAGAACAATCTCACTATTGGGATTAATATGTTTCAATTCCATCTTAGAGCTATCAACAATTTAGTTTTTTCTTATATCTCATCTTGCTTCAACTTAAAAATTTGTTCAAGAATGAAAATTACAAGGATTTTCATTTTTTTTCATTCTCTCACTCTCAATTGAATCCTTGAGCATATGAACATTTAAATTCACAATTTTTAGTACAAAAAAATTAATTGAAGAGGATTCAAATCCTTATTATCTACTCAAGCTAGGGGAAAAAAATTGTTTTCCTCACTTTAATCACTGATTTCTTGTAATCGATATTTCTAAAATATCTTCCAAACATTCTCATACTAGTTTAATGCAAGTCCCTATGGTTGAAAATGCAAAAAACAAATGTTTAAGATTTTTGTTGTTTGCATTGAAAATGGCAATTTTGAATGTTTTTTGACAGAAAAATGGCCTGGGGACTTTTAGAGGTTAAGGATTAACATTGGACTTAAACTTCTAGGTTGCTTTTAGTATAACAAGAAGTCATTCAAAACTACTCCTAAAATATCGTTTCTCCCTACTCAAATAGAAGTGAAAGCATCATAAAATTCAACAAAGACAAACTCCAACTCCCTAAAACTCAGAAATTTCATCTCCAACTCTGAAACATAATGGAAATTCGCTCTTTCCAATCTAGAACCTTATCAGAACCTTATCAGGAACCTCAACATGATAAGGAGCTGCTCGTTCCTCCACTTTTTCTGGTCAAACTCACGTTGGCAAGAAATGATCTGCGCACACTCCTGCGTTCGTCACGCAGTCGTCACGCAGTCCGCGTGTTTCCGATCCTGTCAGCGGAGACGTGATCGAAGACTCCCGCGGCCGACTTCAGTTTCTCCCCGGACTTTCTAAATCCGCGTGTGCCTCCTTTCTCACGTTGGGACGTAAACATATAAGCCCCAACCCTGCCTCATCGTGTATTCATATGAAAGCAACAATATTTGAAGCACTGCGACTCAACAAGCTAGCTAGCTCGACTGCATTAACTTCAACTAATTTGCGCCCTGCCAGGACCGGTTGATCGATTGAATTCCATTCCAGCAAGCTACGAGCTTAACGTACGTACATACGATAATTATATAGATCAATTCCGATAATTCGACTGCACTGAGCAATTGTGAGAACCTCGATCGATCGATCGAATTGTGTATCATTCAGACCCCTTGCTCGATCGATCGAGTACGATTGCTGATGGATCAGTCTAAGGCGTTCATCATTCCGGTTGTGATCTTTTCGGTCCTCTTTGCAGTCGTCGCCGTTGTTGTGGTTATTCGTCTATGCGCCCGTAAAAAGGGCGATGGGCGCGAGAATTTCAAAAGATTTGGAGGGGGAGGTCTGAGAGGAGGGGCTGATGTTGAACTTGGCCACGGGGGGCACTATGGTGGAGGGGGCAATGATAGAGGGGGTGGCTTCGGAGACGGTGGAGGTGGATTTGGAGGAGGGGGTGGCTTCGGCGACAGTGGAGGTGGAGGTGGCTTTGGCGATGGTGGAGGTGGAACTGGAGGAGGGGGTGGAGGCGGAACTGGAGGAGGGGGTGGAGGTGGAATGGGAGGAGGGAGCGGTTATTAATGCAAACCATAATGGTTTGGGTTCCCATCACCAATCTCTCGAAGGATTGTAACGTCAATTTTGTTCAATTGGCGTATTCCACAACTTTGGCATTTTCAGGACGCACAATATAGATAAAGAATTCAATTTATGACGTGTCCTAGTTTTTATTTTTATAGAGCTTTGTGAAGGTTTAGGTCACAATTTTTGGCCCAGGAATCCCGCCATTTTAGTAAAACTGATGCTGGTATGTGTAAATACGATGAGAAATCAATGTATTTATGGGGAGTTCCTGAAGAATTAATATTCTTCTTTGGCATTGATAAAAGTTGTGAGTGAATTTTATTACAATTTTTTCTCCCCACAAGAAGATTTTCCATAATAATCTCGTATCTTTGTGGGAGGGTTTTTCCTTCAAACCGATGGCAGAATGTCTTGTGTTTGCAGGAAATGGAGTTTCTAAGGCTACCAGCACAATCGCTTTCTATCAATGGTGACTTATGATAGTTCAGTAATATCTTCTGTTTTCAGCAAGCTATGGTGACAAGCCTTGCACGACAAAATCTTGGAGGTGTGATCGAATGCTAGGTGATTAATTCTTTGCGCAGTAGCTCTAGATGTGGATCTTGATATTGGGGAATTTTAGACTTTAAGGCTTAGCTTGATAATTATCATTTACTTGCCTTGTGCACTCCATACCATTTGGTATTACTTGTTGATTTGGATGAACACAAAGCCTATTGGAACAAATGTTTCATCAGCAGTTTACGAATTCCAAGAGCTCAGAAGGCAACAAAGAATGGATGTGGGGATTGGGAATTCACAGAGTGTGTCACCATTAACCACTAAAATTTCTTTGCAATTTGAGCCTAAAACAAGAAAATGGTTACTTCTATGTCAAGAACTATCAACAATGACACTTGTAACTGCAAGATCTCAATCTTACCTTCATTTAGAAGACATGAAAGAAGCTTAAAACTCATATTTGTTATAATTTGTGAGATCAACAAGCTCAAAGTAGAACAATTATTATTTCTCTACATGTCCATGGAATAGTCCAAGTTCAAATACAATGAGAATTAGAGGATGTTGAATTCAATTTGCATCTTCTAGTATGATGTAAATACTAGGGTTGGGAACTAGCGTATAGGCACAAGCATGCTTGGGGTCCCCTACAAATGGCGTCACACAATAAATTTCACTGAAATTCATTTCTAGAATATAGATTAAGTTTCAAGTCTTGTAGAAAAAATATGATTTTAATATAAATTTTCTTGCTTCTTATAGAATACAATATAGAATCATCCAAAAAAATTGTCATTAACTGATCAAAGTTGTTAATTTGATTCATGTAGCTCTATTCAGAACTCTGTTACATTCTTCATTTTACATTTAGGAATAAAAAAGAAATATAAATATTTAGTAGAAAGTATTTTCAAATCACTTTGTTGGTTTATGATGTTTTGATAACCAATTGTAGTGATTTATAACTTGAAATGGAATATTTAATTATTTTTTTATTATTTTCCAAATCATCTAAAATAGCATAAGGTAGGGCTATGTCTAAAAGGAATTCAAAATTAAAGATTCTTGTAGATTTCATATCTAAAACTAGAAAAGTGAGTTGTGAACTAGTGAATAGGCAAAAAATCATGATAAAATTCTTGTATATACATGTATATTTTCTATTGACATGATATCAGTTGTTAAATCCTAATAAATATGAAAATAAAAAATGAAAGATTTCTTAAGTTTTGATTTGTGAAAACTATTTGACTATATGTGTTCTAACAATAACTAATGTTTTAAAAAAATTACTCTCATTTGTTTGGGTAAAATAAGCTACTTGAAAATTATTTCATTCATGTTCCTTGGTCCCTGACTACAGTACCCCAAGCATGCTTATACCTATATCCAAAATCAAAGCTTGGATCCACTTTGTGAAAAACTTATGGGTCATTGCAAGAAACACTAGTCGTAAATTTAAGACACAAGGAGAGTGACAAGGCTTTCCTTTGTGATAACTTTTGAAGCAAGGCTCTCTTGAGTGTAATCATATCCCATATTTTTTTAAATAAATAGAAAAACTCATATTAAAAAGTTAATCTTGCTAATTTGTCACATTTAGAGTTTTAAAGGATTCTAGTACTATGGAGTATCCAAAATTAATGATCTAGAGTTGAAATTTTTGTGGTTTGTTTCTACAATAAAAGGGCCATGTTTCTACTAGGGAGCATCTAAAAATATATTGCATGTTATTTTATATCCTTTCCATTTGTATAAATGGAGCTCCTATGCTCATGGGCTCAAGATCCTTAGCTCACATACTAGCACCCCTCCTACCCAACCTAACCAAATTCTTGATCAATGATCATAATATAATATATTGTCCAAATATTTTCATTTGGACAATGGACAATATTGGGTACTTGGGCTGAAAAGACAAGAGTACAAGACCATCGCATAAGTTGTAGTTGATTGAGATGAGAGTGCTTTTGTGATTTTTGGCTCTTGTAATTCAAAATGAACTTTCACTGCTACTAGTATCTCATCTTCTCACTTGCTTGGCTGATCTTGCACTCTTTGTAGCAACTGTGAACCTTGACGAGCTCTATCAAATGCGCGCTCACGATTCAGATATGGGCAACACATACAACTGTTGTGGCAATGAATGTTACGTTATTCATATTAGACTCAATAGCTACAGACACACACAGTTCCGTTAGTCAAATGGTGTCTCTGTCCTTCTACAAAAAGATTGTGTACTTGTTTTCATATGATTATTTAATATACAACTTATTATCTTCATCTTCTTATCTCCTTACATTTACATTTGTTGACACAAGCTCATGGAGTTGTAACTACTGTTGCAGCAGTACCTGCAAGAATGAACGTTATTGGGATAATTACAAATTGCTAGAGAGTGGGATTTATACAAGTGTAAGTGGATGATAAAATAGAATGAAGTATTAACAACAACAGTAATGTACTAAGCATGTCACTAACTAAACTTGTAACGAACTAATCATGCTACAATAACTTGCTAGCATAGCAATAGTACTCAGTAGGGTTTGAGCGTAGTGGTCTAACAACATTTACAACATGGTATTAGAGCATGTAATTTAAAAAATCTACAACATGTGCTTCGCTCCAACTCCTCCACATGAGAGTTCAAGTGAAGATGTGTTCAATTTGTTTATTATCGATGAAGACAAAGTTGAGATGGAAAATCACCTATGACTTGTAAATGGATTCATTAATATTTAACTTAAACCAATTGAACCAACACCACAAGAAGGTGAAGAAGGTGAACAGTCTGTAGAATTCAAAATCATTCCATATGGGATTTCCAATGCTCTTGCAACTTATCTGAATGCAATGAACATTTTTAGTCAGTTTGAGGAACTTGGACAGTTTGATGAGGTTAACCCTCAGTTCTTTGCAAATGATTCCTATGCAATCGTCCCATCCTATCTGCATCAAGACACTTTAAGTTATTATTCAGGCTTCAATTCGGTCCCTAGGAAGAATAACTTCTATTAAAAACTTGATATGGCTACCTTTGAATCAAGTTCAACTTCAAAAGTCTATTATTTTCCATAATTAAGTGCTAATAATTATGCAACATAGAGAATTAAGCTCGAAATGCTCCTGGTCCGGTCTCAATTATGGATTGTTGTTGACAGTATTGAGGTTGCACCTCCTTTGTCTAATGTTAATGGTCTCTCATGTTGGAAGTTGAAGGACTCCAAAGTGAGATCTGATAATCTGCTATAGGTTTGGTTGCGAAATCCAACAAGGGTTGGTTTCAATATTGAGAGTGTTTTAGCCAATTATAATGGCCCACAACTGCGCCGGGAACTGTACTAGCATTAATCATATTAATGGCCTCTTGATTGAAATTACTACACCCTATGTTGCCATAATGGGGGAGTGATCAGGAATGGGTCTCCTCCCCTACATGCAGTTATTTTTTAACACATTGGCAACAAAAAATCAAGAATTTAAAAAAAATGATCATTTTCTCTCTCTCTATATATATATGATTATGCTATGAATTTGTAACTTAGACCAAATGCTTGGTGTACCTTGAACTATTTTTTGCATTTATGTATGCAAGATGTACATTTTGAACTTCCATTATCTTCACATTTTCAAGATTGGTTTAGGGAACAAGGTTGGAAATGGGTGTTTTTGCACCATAGTTGTTTCCATTGTATGTGACATGTTTCTGTTTTGACACATGCATTGCTTGGATTCTCTACACTCTAAAGTAAAGCAACCCATTACAAGCATAAGACCCATCATAGATACAAAGGGAATTACCTAATAAAGTCTTACATCAACCCCATGATAGACTTTTTTCAATAAATGAGATTTGGGCTACATTAGGTTTAGAGAGTGGCCACAATCAATGTCTTGGATGATCATGATGGAGTGATCAACGACTACAAGAAGAACTTCCACCTTTTGAGTATAAATTCAATACAACAAGTGTCTATTTTAGGCCTTCGTGTTGTGGCCATGTTATTAAATATTGCAACTTCTTTAAGTGAATGAGATCATGACCATTATGGATACCATGTACTTTTTATTTGTTTTGGGGTAGTCTCTTTTGGACCAATTGGGTAGCACAATTCAAAAAATTTTAATAAATTTATGCTTCGTCAAAAAAATAAAATTTCAAATTGGTCTCCCCAATTCTCACAACTATACCTTAGGATAGGTTGTTTGTTTTGTTTTGTTTGTTTGTTTGTTAACTTGAGATCTCCTGGACCATGTGTCCCCTGGTCAAGCTCTTGGTACCATTGGAAAGCCCTTGGTGAGGAGGGGTGCACATGCTTTGTTTCGTGGCGTTTGGATCTACGATGTGAAAGTCATTGAATTTCAAAAAAATTAGAAAATTAGAAAAATATTTTTACTTTTCTTTGGACTGTTGCAACGGTACAGGCCACACTAGTTTGTATTTAAGGGGAAAAAATTCAATCAACAACGCCAACAGGTCAAACCAGCCATTCTGCCTTCTATAGGCTGGTTTACTTTACAGAGCTTTGAGAACGATGGGAAACCCGTTCTTAGGCCTGGCCACCATGGCAAAGATAGGGTGATGTTTGTAATTCGGCGATGGTAGGAGCTCAAACCGGCGCAGCACTCTCGCCATAATGATCTTCATTTCCATTATGGCGAAGTTGTTGCCGATACAAACCTTGGACCCTATCCCGAACGGATTGAATGCTTGAGGATGCGAGCATGCAGCCTTAACGCCATTCGCAAATCTCTCGGGTTTGTACTCCGCAACGTCGTCTCCCCAGTAATCCTTGTCTTGGTGCACTGCTCCCACTGCGAATTCAATTTCGATGCCCTTGGGAAGGAACAAGTTCTTCAGATGCAAATCCTTTGTCACCTCTCTCGCAATTGTTGGTACGGGGGAGAACGTTCGCAATGTCTCATTCAGTATCATCCCCACCTGTATGGCCCAAACCGAAATCACAAACCCAGAAGCATTGATTTCGTGAAACAGAAGCCATGAATTTCAGGGTTCAGGGCTTTTTCTTTTTAGGACTAAGGGTCAGGCTTTCAGAGTAGAGCGGGTTTTAGGAATTGTACCACTTTGAGGCGCGCGAACACGCTTGCGTCGAAATTCTCTTCGTCGCCGAGAACCTCCAGAACCTCTTGGCGGGCACGCTCTTGCCATTCGGGACGCAAGGCTAGCATTAGCATGGTGAAGCCCACAGCGTTCGCAACCGTGTCTTGTCCAGCGAAGTAGAAGAGTCTGCAGTTGTTCAGCACCGACGCCATGTTGAACTGGAGCGAGTCTTCGTCCCATCCGTCGGTAGCAGCTGCGAACATTCTCCCAAGAAGGTCGTTGCCGTAAGAGCTTGTTTCCTTGTTGCGAACTGCTTGCAGACGGGTGTGGACGACTTTGCGGACGAGAGTGTCGATTTTCGAGATCATCTGGTCAAGACGTCTGTTTTGTTTCGTCGGAATATGTCTGCCCCAAAATATTTCTGTCAGTGATCGCATCCCGGGATTCCAATGAAAATTTTGAAAGTTTCGGTTTGCACTCTGCAGAATTCTAAGCACCGGTGGAAGGGTTGACCTGTAGAACGGAATGACCCAAAATTTGGAGTCATAACACGTTTTGAAGAACTCCTTTGCAAGCTCCTTCATAGTCAAGTAGATTCGCTGTCCCGTCTCAAAGTCGCCACCGAAGGCCGTCAGCGACAACACTCTGCCGGAAATTATGTGAACGTCTGGCTCCACATCGATTTCGGCTGAGCCACCAGCTTGGGCTACGATCTGCTCCCACTTGTGTATCTCCGTTATAGTTCCTTCTACCATCGCCTCCAGCATGTCCTACAAGATGCATACCTCTGCATATGAATAATGTGCAGATTCCATGCAGGTTTCATCCGAACATTGATAGAGTTTCTAGGATCTAAAAATGAAGAAACGCAAACTTGAAAATCGTTGAACTCGTTCTTGGTAGGTTTTCAAGTCTATTTGACACGAATTTTTTCTAGTATTAGAAGAAAACTGTGCAGGTTTAATTGGTCCTGAGTTTCATTCAGTTCCCAAGTACTTAACCATTCTGGCTTTCCAACAGCCACTCGGCAGCCACTCTTTTTCGTCATCACAAGAAACTCGTGCTCGCTGCGTAGCATTGAAGATTTGTCTCCCTTCGAATACGGTACTAACAGTATTACGAATGATCGTGGCTAAAAACTATGTATGAAATCTGAATCATTGATTTCTTAATCGATGGCTGCATGGTAGCATCCTGTGAATACTATTGAACGCTGTGTTGATCGACTGAAAAAGCAAAGTTTCATGTTTTCTGAAAATGAATACCTCTACACCTGTATTTTAGAAAGTGAGATGAAAACTTCCAAAAAATTAAACGAAAAATTAGCCATTGTTCACAATTCTATGCTGCACTAAGAAAGTTCGCCGTAGACAGCTCTCACTGTACAAGGACGATGCTGAGAATCTGTGTTAATAGTGGTGTATTCACCTTCAGTGCGTGTTGGTGAAAGAACGGATTGACTGTGCGTCTCTCCATGGCCCATTTCTCGCCCGCACGAGTAACAAATCCTCTGCCGAAAATGAGAGGGAGGAACCAGAACCTGGATGGACACCACTTCAAGGACGTGTGGTTGCTGCAAAAGAGTTCTTTCGCAAGCTCCGCATCTCGCACCACAAGTCGCGTGGATTTCCCCAACCCGTAGAGGAAATACTTCTCGCCTGCGCATACAATTTATAGCAATACCATGCCCGTATGGCGTCTGAGGTGGAGAATTGAGGTGACTCCATCACAGTTTCTTAACGCGGTCACCTTGAAGTTATTTATCCCCTTTTACAACCGAAGTTGGAGCGCCGTCGGAGTAGAAGATTAAACTTTTACTACTACAGCGGGGGTCTTTTTATTGATTTACTAGTAAAGGAACCGGACTACACTGCAACTGCATTATATGTGAAATATATCTATTTGGTTTCATGGACGACAATATACACTGCATGGAATCGTGCTTGATCGAATAGCACATGACCTTGAAGATCTTGACGAAATCTTAGCTTCAACACCTTAAATATTCTCGACTTCACTCTCGTGTTTCTACATTGCTTGATAGAGATTGGAAACGAAGCTAGTGACTTGCATGCAAAGCCCATGACACCAGCCAAAAATAAATAAAAATCGACAAATTTGTACCTGGAAATTTGGGGAAGTAAAGGCCGTACTGCGGGGTGACCGTCGGCGATAAAGCGGCGTAGCTGTCGATGGGGACAACTTCGGGAAGCGAGTCCAGATACACTTTCTGGTCCGGCAACTGGCCGACGAGGAACCGGAACGGCAGGGCCTTGACGCCCTGCTTGATCATGATGCGACGCAATCTTAACGGCTTCCACAGCCCGTTCCACAGCACCTTCGTCACCAGCTGCTGTACAATGAAACTGAGCGTCACCACGGCGAGCGCATTCCAGACCTCCGGGGGCATGATAAACGCCATAACTACTTCGATCTGCACGCTGCCGGTTGGGCAATGTTCTTGCAGGTGTGGATTATATTGCCGCAACCTGCAGTAGAACACAGGGAGATCGGGAGGGTGAAACCGGGGGGGGGGGGGGGTATAGTTGCATACTGAAATATTATACCCCCCCCGGTTTCACCTTCCCGATCTCCCTGTGACGTAGAACGTACTGCGAATCCGGGATGCAGATCGACTATATTCCGAGTCGAGCGATATATTGTAGATCGACTGGCTCAAATTTCGTCTACACTGCCCTGTGCAAGGATGATCTTCTGGCCTCTGAACACTTCTCGTACCGGTTGTTGAGCTTTACTCATGCTCCCCTATATATGGTTCACAAGCTCAGAATCTCTATCCAGGGCCAGAGATTAACCCTTGCAAGCCGGGCTCGTGGAAATCAACCATTTTGGAACCGTGTGACATCATCCACTTCAAAAAAATCAAAAATACTCATTGGCAGTCAAACTACTTTAGAAGATCTTCCCTTTCCACCCAGAATTTTGATGATGAATAGTTGCACTTCTGTCTACACAGGAGAATTTCTTGTCATTCATCGGACAAATAACGTCCACCTCGTCGTTTAGGGATTAATATTGTAGAAATGCACATTGTGTATTTTCTTGAGGTTGTTGTTTTTGGTCCCAGTAAGTGCAATCCATGAGCTACTACATTCGAGTTTAGAGGATATCATTTGTCACAGGGACGTCATCTGTTGTTGCTGAATTCCCAAATGTCCAGCACGCACTCCTGGTTTTCAGTTTAAACGGATATTCTTTAAGAGTAAGTGCAATCCATGAGCTAGTATATTCGAGTTTAGAGAATATCATTTGTCACAGGGACGTCATCTGTTGTTGCTGAGTTCCCAAATGTCCAGCACGCACTCCTGGTTTTCAGTTTAAACGGATATTCTCAATGTCCATTTTTTGGACGATGAATAGATTCGAATTGCAATTTCATCCTCCTAATTGCTTGCATGGATGAAAGTTATTCTAATTTATGGAGAATGATACTTTATCAAGTTGGTATTCTATCTATAGAAGTGGGTTGATTTGGTGTTAATAGAGTATATATTTTTCTAAAATTACAAATGTGCAAGGATGTCAAGTGGTCAAATTACATTGACTTTAGTTCAAAACTAGATTTTCCAAAATGAGGTCATAGATTTTAAGAACACAAAAAAATCACCATGCGCAAAGAACCTCATTTCAAATCCATTCCAATAGATTTTACTCCAAAAATGATAATATTTTGCTTGTAATCCAATTTTGAAGGAATTTTGAAATTTCTCTTTCAAAATTTATAAAAAAAAAGATTGGTGATAGCACTGGTGAATCCAATTGTACATATGGAATCTACAAGTCAAAATCTACAATTTGTATTTGTATATCAATTCCAGAATATGCTTCCAAATTGAACTTTAATTACAATGATTTTTCTCAAATTGTCAATTCTGGTGGAGATGATTCTAGATGTTTAGGGATTAATGGCCATTAATCCCGTACTTCATGCAAATTCACGCAACTGATAACGTATTGTCGAAGAGATGTTCTCCCTGGTCAAGGTCCGGAGTTCGTACGTGCGGCAAACGGCATTATTTCATCATCACCTGAAAAGCCAGCGTGCCCACAAAGCACCTTTCAGGTGGGGATTCAAGGTGCACATCCTTTGCACTCGACGTAACTTACATTGACTGCATTAATTTCTCATGAGAAATCACTGCAGTAGAGCGAACCCCGTCGTTTTTCATGAGGAGATCCGGAGCTGAGTGTGTCGCTTCTCACTGAAAATGATCTATTGTTAGTATCCAAGTCGGTCCCATGATTTGTCCCTTGTGGCTTTTTTCACTCACCCCTCGTTTTGACGCTATTTCAAGGAATGAAAAGCGACGAGTTTCGCAGTAGTGAATGCAGACAGCGTAGGCTAGGTCGAGAACATGATCCCCACTTTTGCAGCTGTCAATAGCTGATCAGCATGAATAGTCCACTCAGGGTTTTCAGTACTCTTGTACGTTGAATAATTAGGCCTACAGCCCAAGCTCTCGTGACATTCAACAGCAAAGAATGAACAATTTCGTTGAAGTGGCGGAATTTCATGACTTAAAAGCATGCCCACTACTGCTCAAAGAACCAAAGAGCCACGGGAAACCCAGCTTGGCGAGCACTTCCTGGAGCCCAGGCAAAGAAGCTTCCTTGGTGCCCAGCGTAGGCCAGTGAAAGTGTGTGCTGCATGCCCTGACCCTATAGTTGCTGACTTTTCCTACACTCTCTTACTTCCATTAAGGTTGAAGCACCTAAATGCGACTTTTTGTTTTGGATCTCTTGATATGGAGGGTGCATACAAGAAAAAATGATGTGTATGTGTTAGGAAATCAACAAAATTGGTTTCATAGGGTCAATGAATATCATACGAATTTTTGAAAAGTACTTCGTAGATGTAGCTATTATGTATACTAGACTAACATCAAAGTGGGCACGGAAACTCCCTAAAGCAACACTCTCTAAACTTGGATCAAGTGCGGGTGATTAGTTGCTTCTTGGAAGAGTGATAACTTCTTGGAACCCCACTTGTCTACTTTGGGTCCACAAGTATTTGGATTTAGGTTGTTTTTTAGGTGTCCATAAACGGCTCTTGTGCCATTTGGCTGCTTCTACCTTATAGCATGCATGGGGGTTTAATTTTGTATTATTTCACTCATGAAGCTATAGTGACGAGAGTTATAAAGAGGAGACCAATTTTAGGAAATCAACTACAAAACAATGGAAAGTGGTGACAAAATAGTCAACTTTGGGCTCTGGGAAAATTCCCCCGTCCACGCCATAATGAGGGAGAAAGGTGAGAATATGGCAAGCCCGAAGCCATTAAAAAAGTGTGGTAAGTTAGGGTGGGGATGAATTGGCTTCCGGCCCCTACCAAAATTGCTTGGGCCATTAATAGTGAGCAAGGGTGGACATACTCTAAGCATGGTTTAGACCACACAGCTTGAAACCAAAATCAAAGCTAAGTTTGATTGTACCTTGTCCTAGTTTTTTTGGCCTAAAATTAGACCTTTGTGAAGATATGTGTCACAAGTTTTGCCTTGTGGAAAATCACCAATTTAACAAAATGGACCTAAAACATCAATTTTGTTAAATTGGTGATATTCTAATACTTTGGCACAATCCAAGATGGATGACTTCAACCCAAAATCTATACATGTCCTAGTTTATACATACTATACATGTATAAACTATACATGTCCTAGGACCCACCACTGCACCCCTGGATCTTCAACTTTCCAACCTCACCATGCTTTGTTGTGTCATTCAGATTCGTAACTTACAGGTTGAAGCATATCAAACGCCCTTCTTCCATGCAAAGTTAATATCTGAAAAGACCTCCAATTTATCGAAATTGACATCCCCCCAAGTCAATCCAAGTACTGTAGTGATGAGAAACTTCCAAATTTTGGTCAAAGTGCCGTGAGAGGTTTGCTGACCCCACACCTTGCCAAAAATTCAAGGTATGATAGTCTTCTCTAAATCCACTCATCTTCTAAAGACTGTCCCTAGCCACGTTTTGAAATGGACATTAACAAGTTGTAAAATGCATATGTGTAAAGCATTGAATGTTTTGCCAATGTTGTCAGAGCGGTTTAAAATTTGTCACAAGTTTCTTTATACTTTGCTAGTGGATGGAATAAGAGCCAAGGTGGGTCCATTTCTGAAATGTTCACCTGTGTTCAAAAAAACTTTTCTCCCCCAACTTTGAATGCTAATATTTTTCAATCTATATGGTCAAACTTGATAAAAAAATTTTACCACATGATCTCATACAAGTATAGTACAAGATCTTACGGTTGGATTTTGAATTTTTGAATTTTTTTGAATTTTTTGAAAGAACACAGCAAAAATGGCAATTTCAAGTGATTTTTGTCAAAAAATAGGCCTTGGTCCTTTAGAAGTTTAGTTTAGTAAAGTTCGCATTTTGGAACCCTGTCTATTACTTTCTACATGATGTAGTGCTTGTTTTTGGTGAAGCTATATTTTTTTTCAGACTACACATGTGTGGGTTTTGTAAGGCCTACGATCAAGAAATAGATACATATGGCAGAATTCTTTAGAAATTCATAAGTAATTCAAAAATGCTCCGAAAAATATGAAACCACTTGGGTTAGATTCCACATCAATTTTTCTTCGAGTGAAAAATAAGGAAAAATATTTCCATGCATCGAAGAACCATCGAAAAGGCCGACCAGCCCTTAAATGCACGGTTTATGAGTAGACTACCTTAAGATGAGTCTGTCCACTTCCTCCAGCAACAATGTCCTTCTAAAGACTAGTGCATAACATCTCGAAAAGTTGCATTTCCCACCCTTTTCCACGGCACCACGGCACTTTGACCATTATAATCTTGTGATCTATTTCATGCAGTCAACTCTTTCCAACTTTCGTTGCACCTCCATAGTTTGTATCCTATTCCTCTCCGAATTTCAATGGTGAAACCTAGTGGAGGTGATTTTTGCACTTGTTATGGCAAATTTTCTAGACTATGGTCCACCATGGCTGGATTTTGGGCAACCGATAGTATGGGCGCTCATGGGTTAACCCGTGAAGGATGGATTGGTGACCCTGGAAATCAACTCTTTTGGAATCATGTGACATCATCTACTTTAAAAAAAAAAAAAAAAAAAAAATTATTGGAGGTCAAAGTATAGTACACTGAATAGGGGTATTAAGGGGACCCATACTAATTAAGCGACATTCCACGCTAAATAAATATCTACCTTTATTGTACATCAATAATTATTGGAATGTCTAGGTGATATACATCATGTTTCAAACATCTACAGTTTTCTAGAATTAGTTCCTTTAATTTTTTGGTCCCCTTAATATCCCTATTCAATGTAGAAGATCTCCCCTTTCAACACAAAATTCCATGGATTAATAGTTGTAGTTTTATCCTACATAGAGAGATTCTTTGGCATCCAGTAGACAACATACATCTGTGTTGACATTTATGGGTTAAGCTTACATCAACCAGGACCCATGGAACATACTGACAGGTGCACCACCAGAATGAAGCACAAGATGAGGAGACACATGATAAGGTGAAAACACCCAAAAGCGTCCCTGTACCCTTTTCCGCACCTATGAAAAACACTTAAAAGTAACAGTAGAGTGGTATTAAAACCATCTTTTAGTGTTTACTATAAAATATGGGGGTCTTGCAATCCACGTTTTATGCATAGTGCGAACATGTCAGAGCCATCACTAAACAAATTCGGCGGTAATTAAACCCATATTTGAGACACTGATGTATTTAACAATATGGCCTTCAGGTAACTAATTTCCACTTCATGGACTATGATTCATGCAGAGGCACATAACTACTTGACAATACTTAAAGGGACAAATTAGCTAAATCTAATTGATAGTTTTATTAACAATGGTGGCAATATATTAGTGCACCCTCACTTGCAATTATGATCACTAGAGGCCGCTTCTAGGTGCCTTTTAACAACAATTGAACACAATTCCTTCTCCTTGTTCAAGTCTTCATTTTCAATTCGAAGCTTAGTGATTTTAGTTGGGTCTTCGTAAGTAAGATTAGCTCTTGCAATCGTGTATTTACATTCGTTTCCATAGAGACATAGTGCAAGAAGTGGGCTTTCTTGAGAGAGTTCGAACTTTGAAGTTTTTCAATTGTGAATATTTCTTGAGGTCGTATGCGTTCTCAGCTAAAAATATGGTAGTAGAAAAAGGAGAACTTCAGGGATTTCCCAATGGATCAGACTATGAGGAAAACACCTCAAATGAAACACTAGACAATAGTGATGGTAGGAGTGCCGAAGGATTTGAAGATGCAAGTAATATTTTTTACTCTGAGGAAGTTAGGTGCCAAGGACAAAAGCATTCCATAGCAGAAAGAAGCAACTGCACTAGACCAACAGAAAAGAGGAATGAACAAGATTGGAACAAGAAGAAAGAAGGGACCAGATCAACAAGGCACTGCAATAGGAGTCGCCCAAATTTGTTGCAGAAGAATCCAGTTGAAGCTCCATGCAGAACCCAAGGTACATGTCCTACTCCTAGTACAATTGACATGAACTCTACTCCTGCTCCTGTTGAATTTGTAGAGAGAGGACACGAACAACCCACCCTACTTGAAAACATCAACCACAACAATTTACAGAAGAAAGGAGGACATCCAAGACATAGAGATAGGAGACGAAAGAATGGGAATTAGACAGATGAGCAATTACAGGCAGCTCTCGAAGCAATAGAAAATGGAATGAAGACCAAAACAACTTCATCAGTTTTTGGAATACATCATACATCACTTCGTGGACATGTGTACGGCTCTACTCAAAGCCGTAAGCATGGAGCTTCACCAATTCTATCAAAGGAGGAAGAAGAGGAGCTTCTTAACTGGTGCTTCAAATTAATAGATTTAGGGCACCCCATCACTATATTTAACCTACATGTTAAAGTCGGGAAAATCACAAAGAATCGTTCCACACTATGGGATGATAACGGCATGCCAGGCAGAGGATGGGTTCGATGGTTCAGAAAATGACATCCTGAATTCTCTCTGAGAGTGTCTCAACCCCTTGAAGTAGCTCGAGCTAAAGGCCTATATCTAGAAAATGTTCGAAGTTTCTATGAGAATTTGAAGACACTTACTGATAAACATCACTATGCTCCAAATCGGATTTGGAATTGTGACGAAACATGTTGCCAAGCTGGAAGAAATGGAGGTGCCAAAGTTATAGCACGCATAGGTAGCACATCTATTCATTCCATCATCCTTGATGAAAGAGAGTGGTCTTCAGTCTTGGTATGTATAAACGCTGCTGCGACATCTATACCTAATTTGTACATCTTCAAAGGAAAACGAGTTCAGGAAGATTATATTAAGCTATGTGAAGATGGAGCATGCATGGCTATGCAGCCAAAAGCCTAGATGACATCCACAATATTCTATGCTTGGCTAGCCCATTTCAAGAAGTGTGTACAAGAGAGCGGGGGGATATCACTTGAGATGCGCCATCTTGCGCGGACGTTTGATCTCTCGGACTTACTCTAATCTTGGACGGCCATAGCTCACACGTCACATTGGATGCAGTTCAGGAGGCTCACGAAATGGGCTTGGACATGATTACTCTTCCTTCCCGCACAAGTCACGCATTGCAACCTTTGGATGTTTGCATATTCAAACCATTCAAAAATGCATTTAGGGCATATAGTGACTGGTGGACTCAACGCAATCAAGTGAATAAGGTAGCCAACAAGCAACTATTGGCACAGTGGGCATCTTTAGGGCTCCGAAAAGCTTTGACTGAAGCCAACATACAAAAAGCATTTCAATGTACAGGGATAGTACCTTTCAATGAGCATGCTATAGATGACAAGATGACACCATCTGAGCTTTTCCCGCAAGAAGACTTGCGTAAAGATAGTTCCACCATATTTGAAGAAGGAATCCCAACCTAACTCCAAGAGAAGACAGTTCACTACTACATTCAGCCAGAGTGTACAGAAGAAGATGATGACAATGAGGATCAGCCCTCAATATTGCAAGCTGATGAAGGCAACCCCAATCCCTCCATCACTGAATTTCTGACCCTGCTACCAGTGAGGGCTGCTAGGCAGAGACGAAATGGTGAACAAACACACTTTGATTGGGCGAAATCAATTATTCTCACTGAAAAACAATTTCAGCAACAAGCACTTGAAAGGGATATAGTAATGGAGGAGAAAAGGAAAGACAAGGAGAAGAAAGCTAAAGAGCATGAAGAGAGGAAACAAAGGGAGGAGGAGAAGCTACAAGTGTGTGAGAGAAGAAGACAATGGGAGCAGGCAAGAGCTGAAAAATTAAGCCAACAATAAGCAAAGAAGGCAAAAAGATCATCTATAGCTACTAGAGGAGGTCAAGGGGGAGGCCAACCAAGGAATATGAGAGACTTACCTCCTACAACAAGGGATGGTGAAGGATCATCAAGAAGTCTGTTTGTTGGTCCATCTACCCTCAATTCACTGTAGGTACCAATATCACACACCATAGGAGGCATAGAACCAAGGATGCCATGGTTGATGCCCACAGGAGTTGTACCCCCTACATTAGCACAAACAACCTTTAACACACAAGTTCCTAGCTATGATTCCTACCTAGCCTTCCTTGCAGCAACAGGTCAACTCCCTCCTCCACAAATGACACCTCCAATTATGCACTCATCTTGCCTGCCTTCTACATTAGCAAACCCAAGTAGTTCTCAACCTGTAATTTATAGAGATTTTGCAAACTCTACAAACTTCCCTTTCTCTACAATGCCTCCACCCAACAATTACAATTCCTAATGGTTCTATAGCTAAGTACCCTTCTTCACTTGATCCCAACATAGTTATAATTCTATGTAAAGTTTTCATCAATACATGGGTCCAAGCATGACCTACATAGGTTTGTAAAAGACATTTTATATATTGTATAGTTACAGGCTTTGTATAAGCATTATGTTTTGTTCCTCAATATGGCATGGTGTGCATTCAATTCTATCATGGCTATTTCAATATGCTCAAGGTTCAAAATCATTACACATTTCTAGAACTCGAACTATCACTCCATACAATCTAAAATGTAATGAGCACTACATTATATATGCTAGCAAAAATTAAGAATTTAAACACTTCCTGAACTTGCAAGGCAAACAAGTTCTTGTATGTTTCTATGCCTCCATCAACATCCTTTCTTGTAAAAGTTGTTTCCTGCACACCATAGAAAAAAGATAGTGACATCATACTTTCAGACTACATGAAGACAATAAATTCAATCCACATTATGCATGCAAGACAATTTGTCCAAACTATTTGTAACAAGAAATAATTGATGTTAAGCAGAAGCATCAAATGTTTAGCCCAATAGATGGAAAGGATAATACAGAGCTTACAATACATAAGTATCTTTACAAAGCAGAACCTTTGTAGTTCTTCAGTCAGAAAGGCTCGTAACATTTCTTTCTTCATCACACAAAAGTGTTAAGAAAGTCAAATCGGTCACAATACCTATTTGTACTCCATGAACCTCTTTAGGCAGCTTTGGCCCTGAGACAAATGATAAATTCTTGTCTTCCCAATCTTCATGCTGAGTATCTGCAGCATGCAAGCTTAAGTCATAACCAATTTTATAACTAAGGAACCCAAGAATTAGTGACTAGTTGTAGAGGAGGTAGACACACGTCCTTTAATGTCCTTTTGTCTTTGCTTACTACTAACAAGCCCCAAAACTACTTATAAATATGATGCGACATACCTGCATCAAAAAGTGACCACAACAAGGTCTGATAATCTCCAAGACAGGATCTCTTTGAAAATCTTAATTTGTTTTCTTTATCTCGACCACCACTTAAATGTTTTATAGCAGCAAAGCTCGACACTATCCTAGATCACTCGCCACTATTAGATAGAACATCCCTATCTAGAAGACGTCCTCCTTGAGTTGCTAATTCTTGCATACTCTTTACTGATCTGCCAACCCTGCGACGTCAATTCCCACAACATCATGACTGAGTCAAAAAAAAAAAAAGAGACTCAATATAAGACGCGGCTCAATTGTAAGACAATTATAAAGAAATATTTCTAAACTCTGAAGTGTAGCTCACAACTTTTAGATACTTAACAATTACCAGAAGCAAAGCAAATAGGATTCACGGAGTATATGAAAACAATAATTGAAATAGAAATCACGAATCTAAGTATACAAACCGAAAACCATATTTCAATACCTACATAGAAACAACAATGATTGATGGTTAGTTGCCCCAGCATATATACACATGTAGGTCTAAATACTCACAGAAAATGACTAATTAACTTACTCGATGGCAATTGCAAGGCGGCGAACAGTCATTAACAGGGGAACAGTGATGACAGAGAATTCTTCCTTGTAGGCCGCCTCCTCTAAGGGATCCTTCCTGAGGCTCTAAAGGACAAAATAAAGATGGAAGTCATTATAATCATTGTTTCACTTTCTATTCAAAAGACGTGATACCAGTAGTATCCATACACTAAATTACTAAATTAGATATGAGGTCAACCTTGATTGAGACAACTACATGAAAGAGATTTTCGAATGTCACGGCACTGAGCAAACGTACCTCGTTACCAATGCCACCAAAATTCAATTTGTGTTCAATATTTGACCAACTCCTACGAACAAAATTGTCAAAATCTTCATTAATAACCTCCTCTTCTATGCATTTGACGGCAATGAAGTACCGGCACCAAAAATCAAGCTCCTTCATTTCCTTTGGCACGTATTGAAACCAGAGTTCTTTCAACATTTAGTCAACCTGAAAGTGAGAACAATGGAAAAAAAAAGGTAAGTTAAACAATTCTTACTAAGGCTTTCACTTCAATGGACAAAATTTAAATTTATCGAAGATGGATTCCAACAAAACACTAAAACAGACCGAGTTAAGTTAGAAAAAGACATACCTCGAGGACATTTCCAGCAAAAGTCATTGCAATGTGCATGTCAAGAGATTCATGCTCGTCATTAGGCATCTTCAGAAAATCATCCGGCTTCTGCAAATCAGAACAAATTACAATCAAACACGGATCAAGCAATAAAAATCACTAAACCCTAAAATATTTTAAACCTCACGTAAATAGGTTGCAACAAACTTTATATTCTTGATAAACTGACAAATAAAAGCTCGACCAAAATTGCCTCCATTCTAAACAAACTTAATCATGAAGAAATTGTAAAATGACAGAGATTGCATTTTGAGTAGGAGCTCTCGTCAGATTTTGAACACAATGACCGTCTTCAAGACACGATACTGATTTCACTAACCTTGGACAAGTCCATAATGTGTCTCTTGAACTCAGCTAAGTACCGTCTTTCAGTATCATTCTTGGCGCTCTAGGGGAACTCCGCATTAAACTCTTCGTCTTTATCGGGAGCCAGAGGACCTCACTTTTCAACACCAAGGAATCAGTCCAAAATCACTAGAATCATAGAGGCTAAACCCTAGAAAAGATGTCTTCTAAGCAGCGAAGCAACACCGAGGTTCACAGATGTGCAACGATAACAAACATCAAAACCCTAAGTAATCACCATCGATAAGGTAAGTTAAGCTTACGTGTAGAAGAAATGATTCAAGGGGAGGAATAGCTTCATAGTGGTCTGGACGCATCACTGAGCCAACGGGTGAGAGTGAGAGACATTGAGCACGTTTACAAAAGGACACAAGGGCGCTAACTTAGCCTTGCGAGGGCGCGAAATACATTCAAATTGGGACAGGCTGGCCACACAATACTCACTCATTATGAAGACAACACTTTCGACCTTTGCTTACTTTAAAGCTACTTTAGCCTGACATCAAGACGAATTGTCATCAAATTTGGCACGGTTTAGGGGCCACAACGTGTCTTTTTTTGGCTTTTGAAAGGGAATGACATGCACTTCTCGAGGTCGTCACTACGCAACTCTAGGGTGGATTCCAGTGGTCTACAGATTTTCAACTTCAAAAAATTATGGTGATCACATGGGTGGTCCAAAAAAAATTTTTGTTTTGGTAAATTCATGATTTTCATTTGCTAATACAAGGAAAATTTTCCCCCCACTGCAGACAGTGTGCAACTAAGCTGATTTTCTTATTCTGACGGTTTTAGGTGTTTTCACCTTAAGTTACAAGAGTTTGATTGTGTCCGTAATGTGCCAACGCACATGGGTACATCACAGGTGACATTTGACACCTGTAGACTCATGTTTTTTTTGTTTTTTTTTTAAACAATTGAAACAGGGATCCATTGCAAAAAAGGAAGAGTAACTTACAAGCCCACTAGCCACAAGTGGCTTGGCGAGAACTGCGACACGGACACAGGACTGTACACTCATGTTCAATGTGGAAGTTCCTAAGGTAGGAGGCTCTTAACCCCTAAAGGACCAAGGCCTTTTTTCTGCAAAAAAAACACTCAAAACTGCCATTTTTAGAGCAAAGAGTAAAAAGTATTGAAAATTGTATTCTTTGCACATCGAACCATAGGATCTCACACCTAAATAGTATGAAAATTTGTGGAAAAAATTTCAGAAATTTTGACTGCATAGATTGCAAGATATCTGCATTTAAAGTGAAGAAAACAAGTTTTTCCACACATTGCAGGACTAGGTTATTTGACCTTGAACCTTCTTAACTTTAATATTTTGCACTACAGAGTTTTGAGCTTTAAATCTTTATGGTGGAGAATTGAGTTGAGAGTCTAGGAGAAAAAAGAAAATACAAAAAACTTTAATTTTTATTCTTTAAAAAATTGTTAAGTAGAAGTAGGTACAAGATAGAAGGAAAATTTAAATTATTAATATCTCTAAGATGGAATTAAAATGCACTAATCCCAATGGTGAAATTGTTATAGAAAGAAAATAAAACCGTAGGGAATTTTTTTATTGGAAAAATTGTACAAGTTACAGTCAGAAATGAATCCTACAAGTTATTTTTTCAAGAAGATGTTGTAGTTGCCCGAAATACAAGATTATCTATAACTTTCTCATAAAAAATCCAAATGGAATGAATCAAAGCTTTCCGTCTAGACAAAAATATAATCTATAAGAGTAAAAAATAAAAAATAAAAAAATTCAAATTTTTGAAACTTTTTTTTGCTGCCCCCTCTCCCTTGTTTTGAGCTTATTTGGGCATAATTTTTGTTCCCGGGCACCAAATGAAAAAAAAATTATATTCCCTTGAAGATAATCAATTTTTCTGTCTTCCAAAAAAGTTTTAAAAAATCAGGACAAAAATTGAGACCATAGGTACCTGCCCGAAATCTCATTTGTCCCCCGAAGGGACAACGGTCCTTTAGGGGTTAAAGCAAGTACTTAAGAGCTAATTGCCTTTTGGGGGAAGCTAATTAAGCTCTTGGAAAAAATTATCAAGAAATTTTTATAGGAAGAAAAATGGAATTGGCATCTAACCCAAGTCATTTCATATTTTTTGAATTTTGAACCTCTATGGAATTGGTTATAAATTTTTGAAGCTAAAATGTATTGGTCATCAAAAGTGACCACCTCTTGAAATATGTGGAGTTGGTACATTGAAGAAAGCAAAATTTACCTTTGTGTCATGTTCACTTTAATGCCTAGTCAGAGTTTGAGAACTTGTTCAATGTTGTACTCCTTCATTGAAATACTTTTAAATGGGTTGAAATAACATTAAGGGAACTACACCTAAAATGGACCACTCCTCAAAATCGACCCCTATTTTTTAACCCTTGTGCATCAAAGTGGACGTTTTTTGGATGATGAGAAAATAGGATTTGTGGAATACTAAGTTCATCAAATAATATAATTTCAAAATCTGCATGGTGGATTCTCATATAATTGCACATTCGTCCTCATCAATAAGTTGGCTTCAAATCTCAATTGTAAAAACATCAATAACCAAGTAGTTCTCAAATTATTCTAGATTTTTTGGATCATACAAAAAAAAGTTCCTAGCCTCTAATGTTCTCTCTATGACACTTAGGGGTTAAGGGAAACTCAACAAGAAGGATACTTGAAATGGTGCGCATTACAAGGACAATTGTAAGGTGAAATTGAGGGCCATTTTAAAAAGTGTGTATCTCTATCTATAGTAATGTGAAGGTGGCAACTTTACAAGTGGTTGATTTTTGGTATACCTACTATTGTTTTAACTTCTTGTCTATAACATGTTTCAATACTACTAGTGTGATTTCTTGATATGCATCTAATAAATTTTGGCATCACCTACATGACATTTTTAGCAACCTACACCTTGCATCTTTGAAAATGTGTAACTAATTCACAATGTGTCCAATAATTATGGAACCATTTGCATTTTGATTCATAGTCTTTCACTAATGTGCCCAAAATGTTGTTCATTTTTTAGAGTATATTGATCATGCCACATAGCTTATTTGTGCGCTTTTAGGTGTAGTTAGTATACTTTCAACTTTCATCTTGACTATTTTTGTCCAACCGTCCAAAGATCATATGAGGATGGAGGGAGTAGGTGCTCACAAAGTCACTACATGATTAGTACTAAAAACTTGGGTATTTTTTATAAGCATGTTACTACTCACAAATAGGACTTCAATTTGTAATTATCGTTATGCCATCTTTGCTTTCAAACCCTTGGTTCAACAAGATGCAACCATAGAGAATATGTAAGTTAATGTGAAAGTGCAACTTCATTATAGAGATAGCATTCATGAGAATACAACAATCTTGAAGTATCTTTGTTTTTTCTTCCTTAATATAAGATTCTTCTTTCACAATAACTATTAAATTGTAATTTTGTACAATGGAATGAAGTGCTCAATTTCGTAGTCCTAAACTAAATTGAATTGTTCTCTACTAGTAGTGCTATTCTATGAGCATGCAAGCATGAGCCTATGAGCGTTGAGCAGGGATTTTGTGAGCAGTGAGCATCAGAATTTGAAAAAGTAGTTGAAAACTCAATAAAAGTAGTAAAAAACATACAATTTGAAGATTTCGGGCAAAATCTTCTATTTTGTGTAAATTTTTGGAACTATTTATGTAGACCTATTACCGTGGACTTATAACTGTGGATATATACTATTTGTATTAGAATTGTTATTTGTAATTTTGCCTACATTACTAAAAGTATACATTGTGAAGACAAAAAACTCAATTGTTGTAAAAGATGAACATGATGGAAATAAGGTAGTATATAAAATATTCCAATGGGTTACAATATTTGACAAAAGAGAACTTCATACTTCTGTAACTACAAGTGTAATTGTAGTCTAAAGTCTCTTAGTCTCAGATATGAACTACTCAGAGATTCTTGGACTTCTAGGGATTCTGGGGCCCCTCCTATGAAACGTTGATGATCCTGGCCTTAAGGAGTAGGCACTTCACTTCATTGAAGCTGAAGCTTGGAGAATATATGAACTTGTCTTCTATCGGGTTCATCTTGCAGAAGTAATGAAATAAGTAATAAAGATGTTTGCAATTAACATACTGCTGGCGTCCACTGATTGCTGAGACAGCCATGTCCACAAAATCAGGACAAGTGCACTTTGAGTACATGCCAAGGGTGATTTGATAAACTTTATGCATGGGCTCCATTCCAGATTGAAGGGAGATTATGGCTCCAAGTCCAGGAAAGGGGAGCATGGTAACTCCTAGAATCATTCCTTTCACATTCCCTACACTCTCCCACTTATTGTGATGCTTTGCAGTAGGAGCATTTGCAATACATCTAATGGGCTTGCTCCTTCGAGTTGTCGGATAGGTGTCCACATGCAATGGGCTAGGGTGATCATAAAGGATTGCCTCGAATATGTTTGACATCGTGAATAATCGTCGAGGTGACATAGGTGGTCGCTCTTGGAGTTGAAAGCCAGCCTCTTACAAAAGAACTGTTTCTTGGCGACTTAGACTAGTGCTTGTTAGTTCTGGCCAAAAGTCTGGTACTTGAGGCCAATCAATCACTCAAGCACGTTTAGATCCTTGAACACAACGGTGAATATCATCTGGGCAGAACCAGAAATCTGTCACAATTTCCTTATTCCCACCATATTGTTTCTTTCTACCGCGATATGTTGGAGCAGGAGTACCTTTATATCCCTTTGCAAATTTGGCAACGCAGCGAATGTTTGATCCTCGTTGTTGAGCATGACATTTGCAGCTGGACTTGTGAGATAGTCTCGCAATATGCCATTGCGAAGTGTCACAATCACTCTCCAATGTAGTTGTGACATGCGGTACGTTCTCAGAGTTATAAAGCTTATCAAATGTATCTGAGGCCTCTACATGTGTGTGTATAGATTTGGTCATGACACGCGGCTGAGAGAAGTTGACTTTGTTTGGCCGATGGGAGTCACCATCTGATCCAATGGGAAGGTCAAGCTTGCGCTTACTACTCCCAAAAATCTCTTCGCCTTCCAAATGGGGAATATGAGTTCTAACATCCGTTGCTTCAGGAAGGACATTCAGTGCTTCTGTGATTTTCTTTGGGTCACCACTGCGCCTAATGCTGTTGAGTAGAGAGGCCTTGCCTTGAATAAACGCGGGGCTTCTAGCTGCAACTAGATGTGGTTCAAATAATGGAAGATCCCGTGGCCAAAGTCACAAACATAACAATAAATCCCCCCAATGATGCCATATGAATCAAAATACCATCACCCTTCCATACACCCCTCCAAAGATGTCATGGAGTCTCAATATACCCCATGCATGGTAAAAAATTGTGGAAACAAAGTCATATCCTTTATGAACTCCCCTCGAAGAAGTGTCTAATAGTTGATTGAGTTCCACATTCGCTATACAATTCTAAACTAATAGTGTGATAGGCCTCTGAAAAGCTAACAAAAAGTTCTACAACCTCTCCAAAATTCACTCAAAACTAAGATACTGTCCGACTTTTATGGTCGGTCAAAGTTCACCCTTCCCAACTCAAAGGCAGCTCACCTATACTTCACTCTCAAGCTCTTAACTTTCACATACTAACTCCAAATCAAGAAAATAAACCCGTTTTGAAAAGCTAACATGAGCATCTACAAGCTCCCCAAGTTTCACTCAAATACAAAGTACTTTCCACATTTCATACCCTTTCAAAGCTCACTCTCTTGAAAGTTTGAGGCAGCTTCACAACACTTCACTCCCAAACTCATAACTTACACATATTAACTCCAAACTTCATGAGTGATAGCTTTTTGGAAATACAAAAACAAGATACACAAGCTCTCAAAAATTCATTACCAAACTCTCCATGTACAAAGTGCTCTCCCCTCCCAAAGTGACGGCTTCCTTAAGCAACTAAGAAGGAGGAAGAAGATGATCCTCAACCTCATCCGCCACCTCAACCTCCATGCCATTCACTTAAGTTAATGGATTTTTGCCACTAAGAAACCACATGGGCCATAATACCCACATGGGCCACTTCCTCTTCTCGATAAGTCTATCCATATCATCTACGTGGATTTCTAATCCATTAAAAATAAAATAAAAATAAGGAAAAAGGTAAAACAAGCTTTACCTTTTGCTTTTACAACTTCAACCTAACTAACTAACATATTAAAATATCTTCTAGTATATAAATCAAAGAACTAAGTGTTTGTCAAATAGAGGTAAAAAAAAAGAGTTCAAGTGGAGTATAACCCCATTTATTTCTTGAAACTCTACAAAAAAAAACCCTCCAATTTAACAAACAATTATGCATTTTCACATAATGAACACATTTACAATATGACAGCGCCTCTTAACTTTAGCTCTTCTTTAGATGGTCTTGACCTTGATGTTTTGCCGTTGAGGAATGATCGATAATTCGTCATTTGCATGAAGGCTCGAATGCAGTCATCACAAGTGGCGGCAAACAAATCATTACCTCGATTACCCGACTACTGCAACCATTTGTTATGGATTGTTTCGGATAAGTTGCATGATGGCATGTCTGCCATTTCCTCAACACTCAAATCCTGCATGAGAAAACTATAGTGAGTCCTACAATGTAATTTGTGAAAATTCTTTGACTGTTAGAAATTTGGGGCTTCGAAAAGCTCTGCAATTGAAAATCTCATTAGTAGGCAATTAAAGCACCTCTCGGCCCCGAGAGGTAACTAACCCCTTCACAAGTTTGATCCAAAAATTGCCCTAGGCTTTGAAGAGTGCTACATTTTGGGATCTCTTAAACATGTGGTCAAACCACCTCTTAGCTAGAGCCTAGAGAGGAAAGTGAACCCTTCACAAATTTGATCCCTATATCTCTCTATAGTAATAATTTATGAATAGAAAAATACATTCGTAATTAAAAGTGAATAATAAGGATAAAAGCATTAAAACTTAAAGAACATGGTTGAACATACCATTTGCATAAAACCTCCCCATTGGCGATATCGGAAATGCCAAAAAGCAAGCTACAACTCCAATTCCCGCATAGCATCTTCTGAGGCCGCACCAGATGATAACCACCAAGATCGAATGGCCAAGTATCGTGTCTCTACTTCCTCCATAGTGTTTGAGTCCTTGTATTGCTTGCATAGACGAGTATGTTGGTGTTGCATATCCGGTTTAATGAGCTTTTGTGTATGCCGATGCAGTGAGGTACTCCAGTGCAAAAGACACGTTCGCTCACAATTCACCATCTCATCTTTGGTATTTCTTGTACCATATACAATGCGAACGGCATTCCAATTCACTTGTGCATTGTCTGCCATAAAGCCCTTAAAGTTTGGATTCTCCACACCATTGCGTCTCATGACATCATTTAGTGATTTCCACATGATGCATTGGACTTCTGTATCTTCAGATTGCATGTCACAAACTGCAATTGTCATGACCTTCTTGCATCCAGTATCATACACATGGCAAGCCATGGTGGTCCAATCTTTTACCCGTTTTACATGGTCAAACATGAGCCACGCATTCTCCAGATCTCCTTCGGGCTATATGTGCTTCACCAAGTCCACTCTACTACCAGGACCTTCTACCAACATCATAAACAAGTATACCTTTTCTTTACCTTGTCCAAGAAAAACGCTATCATGAATGTATTCAAACTTTAAGTTTCGCTTCATATTCATAATGCTATCTATGAGACCACCTTTTCCAGTGCTACGAAATGAAGAAATAGTATTACGTATGTTTGGGGAACTTAATCTCTGAAACCTATCCATCACATCATCTAGTGACTTTCCTTGCAACATCTCTTTAGGGCCATCACCATTGTGTATAAGGTGGTTGTCTAAAAATTGTTTACTAGCTGCAAGGGCAATGGCAGAGTTAGTAGCAGTAGGGGTTTTAGAAACCTCGTTTGCAATGAGCTCGGTAATAGTGTCTAGTGACTCTCTACAAGTTCCAAAAGCAACAGGGTGCATGTGGTTTCCTAAATGAATGCATGCTCTGGTCATGACCGTAGTATCACTAAAAACATAGTATACTCTAGCATCACAGACACTAATGCAATGGGGTGGAGTTTTGCATATCTTGCAAAGAAGAGTGGAATCTTTTGGAGGGGTTGTGCCAACATAGAATGAGATAGTAGTATTACCACACCACTCGGTCTCATTGCGCTTTAACGATCGTTTGAGGTAGTTACAGTCAGAGTTGTTGCATACTAAATGACCAGCACAAGACGATTTCCTGAACTGAAGACCATCTTTGTTGTTGATATTAGATGTTATGGTTCGACACGAGGCATGACCGTCATGACGTTTGTCCATGCCATGAAGGTTTCTAGCAGAAGACGTTGAAGATGAAGCACTTAGAAAAGGCAACTCAGATACCACGTTTCCATTGAAGTCTGCTGGAAGGTATTGTACTTCCTTATATGTGATTGAATCATAATCTATCGCAGCAACTTCATTCCTAGACCCAGGAATAGATGCTAGCTTGCGCAAACAACCAACTACGCTAACTGTGGATGTACTAGTAGGATAGGGTGGTGGGCGAGAGTAAGTGGACCTCGCATGACTACTAGAGGGAGTGTTGTACTGACTAGAAGATGGCTTCAAGACATCTTCTATGACTCTGTGATGAACTACTGCTTGCAAACTTGGTTGGCTTGGGGACTCTCCTTCCGACTCACTAGATATATCTATGATAGGGTCTAGAACTTCCTGCTTCACACGGACACATGGAACATGAGAATTTGTATTAGTGATAGGTTCATGTCCTATAGAATTATGAATATCTTGGTGAGCAAAAGGCATGTCAACCGTGGAATAGTCTGACTGCCGAAGTAAGATGTCATTGGAGCCTCCCATTGCGTGAGAGGACAAACCATAAGCTCTATAACGCCCTAGATGAAGGTGCCAAACATGACCATCCTGAACTTCTAACTTCAACATATGGATAGACTCCTTCAATCGCCCAGAATCAGACATGACCTCTTCTTCAACGTATATATTGGATTGAAGAAATCCAAATCTAACATGGAGAAGGTGTGAAGATAGTATAGCAAACCCTCCTTCTCCAAGAGGGATGACAAGAGGAATTTCATGGCCATTTGCTCGAATGGAGGCCATTCAGGTAGAAAGCAAAGATGTAGTGGGAATCAAAAAAAATATGAAGCGAATACTTAGAACCTAAAGACCGAATGTCTGAAATGGTTCCATACTAGAAAATATAAAGGCTCGAAAATATCCCATCCAAGTAATTGAGAAAGATAGGACTGTAGGATTGTCTTTAATTGTTAGGGTTGAGGGCATTGTCAGTAGCCTCAAACTTTTTCAAATCTATAACAGTCGCCTCTATCATTAAGCAAGTTGATTGCCGATAATGTGAATCATTAATCTCACCTAACTCATTAAAGGGATCAATTCAAAATTCAAAAATCTTATCATTAGTGGGAAGGTGAGGGGTTAAATTAGATTCTTGGCGGTTTCTGGATCAAATGCAATAACACCCTTTCAAAAGATCTAAACCATCTTTCTACTCTCTAATTTATGACCCAGGGTTAGTGCAATCATTTTGTCCAAAAATGTACCAATGGACATGATTTTTGGAATAGGGTTGCACGTACCTTTAGGATGGTTTATTGATGTAGTGAGCAATAAGTGTAATTCTAGTAGTCACAGTGAATAAAGTAGAGGTTAGATACAAGTGTAACGGTAGAAACAGAAGCACTATAAAAATAATATAATGAATCATACTAAGTCTTTCTTCCCTTAGAGCCAACTTGCAATATGATGCATTGCTCTCATGCTTGCGGATAAAGAGATAGGCGATGGTAGTTATGGGGTTGCAAAGTCGATTAGGAAGAGGAAGAAGAGGGGAAAATTTTTATTCTCCTTGCGGAAAGAGTTGCAGTGCTCTCGGAAGAGAGCATTAGCTATTTCATCGGCAACGGATGCATCCTTACAAAGACGCCCTTGCAACCTGAAGGGAACCGAAGAGAACGAAGTGGAGGAAGCAGAGAAGTGCAATTTTCAAAAGGTACAACTGACCGTGGACAAGTCATTCCTTCTTCAGTTCTTTGCAGCTCACAAACATCGGTCTACTTTTCTGTAAGCAAATCAATTCACACATGACCTTTTACATTGAGTGATTGATTTTTGAATTTGGATATAGCACATTGTGAGTAAGGCCTTTGGAGTATAGAATGTTATATGCATTTGAAAACAAGTTTTCAACACCAAAATTCACTAGTAAGAGAGATATTATGATTGAGGAAATTCTAGATTCACCTCTTCTTTTATACTAAAGGGATCATTCCATTCTTTCCAAACATAGAATCTGGTAGGCTATTGAATCAAGTCTATAAATGAGATGCATTAGTATAATGCGTTAAATACGTCTTCTCAATGTTGTAATAGTCAACATATTAGGCCAATGATTTTGTATTTGCTTATGTACCAAATGTGCACATTTCAGGCCAATAATGTAGTTGTTTAGAATGCATAAACAATAAAAAACTGAAGAGGTTGTTCCTTTGAGTAACAAATGCTTTGAAGATCCACAAAGTCTAATGTGAGTAGAATTAGACACCTTTTTTTTTTGGTTTTCAGGACAATAGTTATGTGGTCTTTCTTTCAAAATGGTTTTGAGTTTTATGTCTTCTTCATTTTGGAGGCATCCATTTCTCGAGCCCAATTTGAGTATGTAATTTCTATATGCAATTTTTATATGTGCTTGCTTTACACGATGGACTAAATAAGATTTTTGAAACATTGTGGCAACAATGTATAGGGCCATGATTACAATATGGCATTTAGTCCAAATTTATCCTTATTTTTTAAAAAAGGATTGGATCTGCATATTATTGTTTAAGGGAATTGGAAATTTAAATGCATATAACATAACACTACCACCAACCTCTTGTCGGAATAAAGCAATAATTAAAAACAGAGCAGCCTCTTTTTGAGTTGTGCTCTGGGCATCTGTCCTCTAAGGTAGGAAATTCAAAAAGTGCATATGCTCTAGAATTGCCCACCTTTGTAAATTTATAGTATTTGAACATGCTATTTTTTCATTCGATCAATGATGTACAAATAATGTACAAATAATGTACATTTATAGAGGTAGGCGATTTTAGAGCCCTAAGCCATTCCAATTTAAAAAATTCAAAACTAATTCTACAGAACTCCAAAAAATATGAAACGACTTGGGTAAGATGCCAATTCAATTTGCCTTTGAAGAAAAGCTTATTGAAAAATATTTCAAGAAGCTTTGCCTCCACAAATACTGGTTTCACCTCTTTGATGAGCGCTTCACGGCCCTCCTACCTTATGGATCCGTCATGTCGTTCTCTTATGTTGTTGTCATTGTTTTTGCGGCTAGGGAACTTGTGGCAGGTTGAATTGTAATATTTATTCTAGTAATGAAATTCCGTTTCATTTGTGTCAAAAATTAAAGAAGGGAAAAAAACAAGGATAGAGAGTTCTACCTCCTTGACTAAGTAATTAAATTTCACATACTTTAAGAGAGACCCATGATTGAAGCCATTGACTAGGTACTTTGAAAATTATACATTTTTTGTGAAGTGCAGTATTATATATTGTCTTCAAGAAAGCACTAACAATGACCTCTTGTACAATCGGGAGAAAACTTGTTGTCTTGGCTCACTGAAGTCGTAAGCAACAAACCCTAGTAAAGGAGTTTTCGCCCAGCGACTGCGTGGATTCCAGTTTTTTGTTGTTTCACTTGTAAGTAGAAGACAGACATTTCTTTAAACCCTAAGTACTTTGCTGTCACACATTCCCAATGCTTTCCAGTTCCTAGTTCATGTGTTAGTAATCTGTGTTGGTTTTTTCAGGGTGAGACGGAAATGGGGAGGAGAAATCCATCGAGGAGGCTGGTTGCAGTAGGATGGGAAAGTGACGAAGATGGCAATGGCAGCAATGACAAAGCTGGTGGTGCTAAAAACTCCAACGCCATTCTATTAAATCTAGTAGGCGTGGGCGGCACTGTAAGTTCCTCAATGATCTAAGTCATTTTTGCTTAATTCCAGGACCAGTACTTATATGAGTCTTGATTTGATCAATAGACTTACGGAAAGAGTTGAACAACAAACAAGCTAGGGTTCGTTATCTAATATCATTTCTCACCTACTTTCACTCCTCGTTTTCTGGGAATTGAACTTCACTACTGTTAGGTTCGGTGTGATTATCATAGAGGTCTCGCCATAAACGGAAAATTGAATCCTCGAGAAGACGATCTCATAAGTTCAAAAGCACAACTTCGTTTAGCATAGAAGCTTTGGTTCTATCTACTATTATTTTTGACCAAAGTTAGGGTTTCGATTGTCTTCCAAATCTGGCCTTAGATTCTATGCTAGATTCTCCAATTTGATCAGGATCGGTTTGCTCTAGTCTTTCTCTCGGCGCCGAGAGGAGCTGGCCCCTAATTGCAAATCTGTGGAGTTTATGTTTAATTTTTTTTTTTTAAACTTAGTGATTCCCATGGAACAAGTCGCCCCTGTCAATCTAGTTCTCGAGTCTTCCTCGATAGTTTGATTCAGTCACAACGGGATTTTCACTATTGACACGAAATCAAGAAGTCCAGGATAGAAGATTTAGTTTTGTCTACTGTTATTTTTGACCGGAGTTAGGGTTTCAAAATTTTGGCATATTGATCGTCTTCCAAATCTATCGCTGGATTCTCCAATTTGATGAGGGTCGAGTCCCATGAGACAAGCCTAGAGAAGACGATCTCATAAGTTGAAAAGAAAACCTGCAATTAAGTTTTGATCTTGCATAGTTCGAAACACCATTCCTCTCGGTGCCGAGGAATACCCATAAGCAAGGCGTGTTAGATTCCAATTTCTAGCATATCAGTAGTCCTCCAGCAATTGGAACGTGCTCTTGGAATTTGATCAAACGCGAGTCCCTCCTTCGTTCCTCTCGGCGCCAAGAGTAGCTCCATTCCTGCTCAAAATTTTGGTATTCATCGTGAATATTGAGAAAATTATTGATTCCCGTGAGATAGGTCACTGAGGTCAACCCAGTTTGGCAATCTTTCATAAAAATTTAATTTCACAGACCGGTCATTAAGTGATTTGACGACAACGATTTGAACTATTCCGTCTCATTTGACTACGGAGACTTTTTCTATTGGGAGATTCTTGTTTACAGATTTGGAAGGTGGACGACATGCAATAATTTGCAATGTTCCATTTGCCTTTGCTTTGATGCTGAACAGAATCCACCTCCCTGGACAGTAGGTTCAACTGCATAGAATCCATTAACCCTCAATTTGTAGAACTCAATTTGGCTTACGGAGAGTTACAAGTTCTGCACATTTTAAAAAATTTCATCACAAAAGTTTTTCTCTTTCATGCTCTCGGCGCCGAGAGATAGACTTAGGCGGGGCAGTATTGATTTCTATTGTACCCAATCTTGATTTCCATTGTAGATGATTGAGTTCCTAGATTAGTTGTATCTCATTGGTCAAAGATTCATTTAGTCTCAAAAACATTGTTGACTCTAGTTTTAGCATTCTCATGTGGTATTTTCCTCATGTTTCTATTTTAAAAATTTGAATATAATGATGAACTTCCTTTTGGGTTTGATCACACTGTTGTTCCCACTCTATTGCCCTCGGCGCCAAATGGAACAAGTTCATGGGAGTGCCTTGATCAATTTCTTCAATTGTTTGCTTTAGATCACATACCTAGAATTTGAGATTAAGGATTATTTCCCAATTACTCAAAGAAAGTAGACACATTAGTCAGGTTTTATCACGTGTTTCTTGATTGCACTTCCTTCCTCTCGGCGCTGAGAGAGGAACTTTGCTTCTTTATTTTTAATTAAATGATGCTTCAAGTAGCCCCTAGTAATTCAAAAATAGATAGTGATCAAATGTTATCTAGTTCAGTCATTATCATATCCCTCTGTTTTCGCTATTGGGGTCAAGAAAAGTTCCTAGCCTTCTTAGTTGGCATCTAGAGATCCTTGAGCTTAACACCAATATAATAAAACATATATGAATGGACGAATACATCCCTTCAGTTTGAAATGGATAGTAGAGGAGTTTTATTATTTTAATCATGTCATTGTCCTTTCTCCTTTGCTCTCGACGCCGAGAGGATGCCATGGCTGTTGTAGATTTGATCTTGTCTTTCTAATATAGATCATTCAGTTTAAATATTTCACTTCTAGAATTGGTTTATTATTTTTCAAATCATTATTTTGTATGTTATTCTCGACTTTTAGGATAGTGAGTTCAAAATTGTTTTGATCATTTTGGGTTTCAAATCTCTTCCTCTCGGCCCCGAGAGGAGTTGCCTCCTCTTAGAATTCATGGTGTTTATTGATGTGTTTTATTCACAATTTTATTTGTGATGCAAAATCTCCAAGAGGTTAATCCTACTCTAGAGATCGAGTTGCCCTGTGTGACGGTTGAATCTCAAACCTCTGATCAACCAGTCATTGGAACGACTGAAGACATGGAGGATGACTGTTCAGAGGAAGATGTTGTTGAGCCACTTGATAACTTCACCTCTGAAGATGCCTTTTGAAAATCTCAGAAAGGAAATTTTGTGGCTTCAATCTCTAATCTACATATGAAACCACTTGCAGTCTCTCGACTACGAATTCCTTTGTGTCGCCTTGTTCAAATGCCTATGGTATGGCCAGCATTGCAATCTGACTTGACTAGGCTAGCTGAGGAGTACGTACATGGATATAGAGATGGGTCATCTGTTTTCTATGTTTCAATTATTAATGAACAGGGAGAGGAAGAGCAAGTTACTGATAGTGACAAAGCTGCATGGGGACCTCTTTGGAATGAAGAGAATGAAATTTTCAATGGAATTTTGAGTGCTACCCCGGAGTTGCAACATCTTCAAAACTCCAAATTCTTTGTATGCGATGGGAACCATCACCTTCTTGCTTGGTCATCTTACATCGCTTGCCATCATGAGCATGATCGAAGTTGGCATGTTTCTGTGGATTCTATCAAATTGGAAACAAAGGGGCGGATTGGAGTGGTCATGCATGTCATGCATGACATTAACAAGTATGTGCGCATAGACTCTTTTTTCTAATTTGTTTTTAAGTTTACTCTTAAATGTCTTATCCCCTAACAAATTGACCATTCTATTGTGACAGACACACAGAGAATTCCTTCATCAAAACAAGTTTGGTGCACACCTTATATAGGGTCCGCAAATATGGAGGCATGTCTTTGGATAAGTTTTCCGAACATCTTAGTGACTCAGAGATGTCACAATGCACTCAAAATCTGAGGAAGTCTTGGTACAGCATGTCGTTAGAGGTGTTCACAGCATTTATTTATCGTGTAAGTTTCTCCACCATCTTGAATTTTTCATTTCTTTATTATGATTGATGCCTTACCTTACTTTCTCTATCAATTTATTTTTGCAGTATGAGATAGTTGCTGCAGCAGATATTATTGTGAGGCTATATAAGGAAGATACACCATTGGAAGATCAATCAGAAGAGGGTGTTCTAGCAGCCATGAGACTAGGCACGAAAGAGAAGACAACTCAATTGACAAAAAAATTGGGGAAACTCATAGTTGTGGCTAATCCAAGTTTGGGGAAAGAGTGGCTTCATGAGGTAAGTAACTATATTTATCTTACTCTTGAATCCTTGGTTTGATGAATAGTACTTTTATTCTAATTTCTGAATTGCTTATGTGAAGATTGAGCGCCATTGGAGTACAAATTCTATTCCCGAGATGACTCTCGATAAGTTGCAGATGATTGCTACTTGCAATGTGAAGGCAAAGCACAAAGTCAAGTGGTTGCGTTGGTGGAACTCCTCTGTGCAAACAAGAGAGGCACGTCGCTTTCCCATGAAGCCTATGGGAGAATCTGATCTGAAGGCCTTCTTATTAAAGGCGTGCTGGTATTCAGGGGTGAGTGATTGGAAATGAAAATGAAGGTTCATGCTATTAATTTATTTTCATTAATTTGATCAATGTTGTTGTATTGACTTGGATGTCCATGCTGATTGTTTTCCTAAACATCATCTTTATTGTGCAAATAGAAGATGTTACAACAGAAATGTTTGACACTATCGTTAAAAAGGATAACCTAGTGTTGGCCATGGACTCGCCTCAAGAGCCTGAGGTTTTGTCTGAATACATCGAAGGTTGGAGGATAGAACTTTGGGATCATGCTTTCCTTTCCAATTTTAAGGGGCACGACGTCTTCAAGAAATCAAATTTATTTCTGAAATACAAGGGCTCAGACCTCGTGGTTAAGCGAGTTCTGTTTAGGTACCAATTCATTTGAAGTGCTTATAGTCTAGTCTAAACTCTTTCCATTTTCTCCAATCTTAAAAATTTCTTTATCTCTGAACCCCATTTCCATTTTTGTAGGTACTTCAAGTATGAATTCCTTCCAAAGGCAGCTATCACTAAGCGAGACCTTCCTCCCTTCCTCAGTACTTGGTTGGATGTGTCCACTGAACATTGCATGTTCTCTCCTTCACAGTTGAGGTGGTGGACAAGTGCACACTTGAAGTCTGGAGCGTGGTACCTCGAGTGCCCTCCGGAGGTTACACCTCTTTCCGAAGAGCATTTGAAGCGCTCAATTGACTCTCAAGACATTGTTCTTGAGTATGATGAGTTTTCTGGATTGGATGAAGATGCTAGATTGAAGGCTATAAAGAAGAGGGAAGAGGCAGATAAGAGAATTGCCATCAAGAATTCTGATGCTGTGGAGAAGGCGCTTCAAAGAATCACAAAGAAGACTGCTAGAGTTGTTGAGAAAGAAAAAGAGAAGAGCTCAACAAAGACAGCAAAGCAACCAGTAGCTGGCTCATCTGCAGTGGATCAGGGATCTCAATTCCAGACATCTATTTCTAGAGGCATGAAGCGTGGGGCACAGCATTTTGCACTTACCCAAGTTGGCCTGCTCCATGGACCGATTCTTCTTGATGTGGTTAATGACAATGATATCTCTATTGACGAGTTCATTTGCAACTCGTCTTTGGCGGTTGTGCTTGCTGATCCTTTACCTCCATTGTACCATGACATTCTAAATTTCATAGACAAGGTGCGATCCTTCACTTATTTTCTTGAATTCATGTATTCACTTCCAAATGTTTAAAGATTTTTCAGTTCTTTCTGACATTTTCTTTTGTTGCAGCACACGGTGGATAAGGATCGATTCTATCGAGGCATTCGTTCTAACAAGCCCCGTGTAGACCTTATCATTGCCGACATGCCTGAAGGACTACCTGTACTTGATGTGTCTGACCCTCCTACTGCCATTCCAAAGTGGAATCAATGCCCCGAGAAGTGGCTTGAGTTACTTTTTGAATTTGTAGATGGACATTTACAAGATGATGGGGCACTACTAATTGTCCATCCTTATAGGGCCCAAGCCAAAGCTGACATTCGTAGCTATGCCGTACCTTATGGATTTAAATTACGGAAGGAATGGTGGGGGATGAACCGCTTGCATCTGACTTCACCTTTCGATCTATCTTCCACAGTAAGTTCATCTTCTATCAAAAGTTTTTTGACTTATAGGGATTTTATTATAAATCTCAATGGTAATGTATTCACCTTGGAATGCTTTGTTTTGCAGACATTGCATTTTGGAATTCAATTGTGGGTGAGAAACTTGCCAGGGGTTGGACCTTCGAAGTTCACATTTCAACTTTGCCCAAAGCTGAAGGCACTTGGTGTGGATGTTGCACGTGACGACATTCTTCAAAATTTCACTATCTCGGAGACATTGTCTATGAACAAGGGTATTCCTTGGAGAGGGGCCCGTGAGAAGGACCCTCGATTCATGCAGATGTTCATTGAAGCATTATCCATTCCAGGTGACGTGGTTGTAGACTGTACAGCTTCAACTGGTAAGTCCTAAACCTGCCTTTACATTTTAATGAAACATATAATCCTTTCAATTTTTTCCTCTTCTTTGTTAATCTTTTAATTTCAACTTAATGTACGTTTTTAGGTGCTGCCATTCACGCTTGTAGGGTCCTAGACAGGCACATCGTTGCCTTGGAGGAGGACAAGGACATCTTTGATGCGATGCTTGTCCCTCTCATTCGTCAATTTTAGGTTGTTCCGGCAACACCTGCAACCAACACATTGCCCTCAGATGATCCAGACGAAGAAGATGTTGTAGTTCACCATGTTGTCAAAAAATCTAGATTCAATAAGTAAGTCCTTGAATTTCTTCTTTCTCTTCACTTTCAAGCATTTGCATATCTCAAAATTTTTCTAATTCTACATTTGTTTTTGTAGCATGATATATACTGAGGCTAGACACCGGCCGTTCTATTCCTTGCCTGGTTTTTTCCCAAGTCTGGAGAAACACTACATACTACCCCCCTATGCTGAGGCGTTAGCTGTTGATTATACATCCCGAGGATATATCCCTACACGAGATATGACTGGTACTTTGCATCCTAGGGTATTGCAATTTCTAGACATGGCAGCTCTAGAAGTAGATGAGAAGACATTGTGCACTAATAGTAGTACTCATTCTCAGTCAATGTCTTCTTCATCTACTTGATGTTTTTTTGACCAAGATCATTCTTGTTTGATTCAATTTTCATTTTCTACTCCTCACTTTTTGAATTTCAATTGCATTATGAGGATAGTGAAACTACTATTTCATTATCCTCAACTCCCTATTTCTAATGTAATGTTCAAGTTGTGGTTTTGTATGTGGTATCTAGGTTGTTGTCTCCATCCTTTCATAATTGCTTTTTTCGAAATTACACTTTATTCAGTGGCCAAGACTCAAAAATTCAGATAGTTTTGTTGTCTTGAATTCGTTTTGGATTGATGAATGTTCTCTTGCATTGTGAGACCTCTCAGGGCCGAGAGGAGAATCCAATCATCTAATGCTTGCATAATTATTTCCAAATTGGCAGAGAAGTTTCTATTTTTTAAATTATTATTGGAAAAAGCAAATCCCTTGGGTATCTTGGAAGCCAAAATCTGAAATTTTAAATGTTACACCCCTTAACTAATATTATGTGGGATCCAATAATGTACTTCTTAGACCTTTTGAAAATTTTTAAAAATTACTAATACTATCACATTAAATTCAATGTGTTTACCAATTTTACCGCCATGTCTCTCAATATTATTTCTATTTTCTCTTTACCATTTTTTACTATTTTATACATTTCTATATTTTTTATATCCTATTGGAAGATATTACTCTAATTCTAAATCCTAAATTACCATCCATATTTTTAATTATATAGAAAATAAGCCAAAAGTGTAGCTATATATATAAACTCAGATTTCTTAAATGTGTTCTATAAAGTATAAATGTCATGAAGTTTGTCAAAATTCAAACATAAAATGTCTATTAGGGGTTACTCTCAACTTGGATTTACAAAAATGGAACATTATTAAAGATTTTCTTTTCATCTTTTGTATTCTCCAAAAAGCCACGGTTATAGGACCAACCCTAAATTTCACCCCCAAAAAATGTATGCTCACAAGCTCACACTCGCAAGTTCACAGAATAGCAACCCTGGTTCTCTACTGCATGTGACACTAAGTTACCAAATTCACACTATTTAAAATTGATCCATGTCAAAATTTGATTGTAATGTACTAATTTTACAAATAATTTTTTTTTCCATAATGATGCAAATTTTGTAGATGATTCTAATCTTGACTTTAGACAATAGAATAAATCATTATATTATGATCATTTGCCATAATTAGATTTGAAGGCTAAAATATGAGGCAAGATAAATACAAAATTATCTTCAAGATCTTATTGTAAGGTTTTAGGTTTAAGAAAATAGGCTAGTAAAGTCAATCTAATCCTTTAAAAACTACTTGTATTTCTAATTATAGTTTCATAAAATACTAAAAATAAAATAGTGAATAATTCTTTTTAATTAAATAAATTATCATGATTTTTTGAATTTTTTGAATATTCAAAAGATTTCCATTTTAATTTTTTACATTTTGAAAATTGAAAATTGAAAATTCATTATTTTTAAAAATTTAAAAATTTAAAAATTTCATAGTCAAAAATTTGAAATCTTCAATATTTGGAGTTTTGAAATATTCCAATTTTTATATTGGTTGTCAATGGGAAGTTGGCAATATGGTTTAGATTTTCTCATAGTATATAAATAATATTACTAGTGATTCTATACATGCAAAATATGTAAATAACAATTTTTTCAAGTCAACTCAACAAATTCTCTAGAAATTCTTTATAATAATAATAGTTTCTTACATAAAAACTTGATTCAATAATTCATGAAGACCATTGGAATTTGATTTAATTTTAACTTTTGGATATCAAACATTCAAAAGTTTTAACAAGGGAAGTGAATAATGAGAAAAATTTACAAATTTACAAACTACAAACTTTTCAAATTTGCAAATTTACAAGTCATAAGTTTGTAAATTTGCAAATTATAAGATTCTAAAAATACAAATTTACAAATTTGTGATTTTATAATTTTAAGATTTAAATATTCCAAGATTAACATACTTCAATTTTCTTTAGGATTCTTCAGTAGTAGTATAGAGTGTACAATTGCATTGTATATACAACAATTATAATCCCTTGACTTCTTTTGTAACAAATAGGGCCTTTCCTATAAATAACAAACCAATCATAATCCAAAAAAGAACTTCAAAGAACAAAAAACAGTACACAACCAAATAGAGAATATGCATATTTAGCCATCAAACTATCATATCCATCAAATCAGGCCAACATCTTCTCAATAAACTTATGAAAAGAAGTTTTTAAGTACATAAAACCAAATAAAGATCATGACTAAGATCTTTTCATGGTACAATACCAATAGGTAGAAAATATCAAATCAGTAGAGACACCTCAAGCTAGGAACTAAATCAAGTAATATCAAAGTGATTTAGAACCCCCCCAAAAGAATTTGTTGTCAAGGTCTATGGATAGAGCTGCCGTGAAGATTTAACCAAAGAAGTTGTAGACCTCACCTGTCCCCATGACAAACCAAACATCAGAATGTTAGTAAGTCGTAGACAAGGTGTCTGCAACCCACAGCTATGTGTTATAGCAGTCACAAAAGAAAAATCAACAAGCAAAGCTCAAAACTACACATAAGAAAATGAACAACAAATTACAAATCACAGCCTAACACATTGTGCACCATAGATGACCTGTGAAGACGCCATCCTAGTCCTCATTCCCAAGAACCGTAGTCACTTCCAGCACCTTGTAAAAGCCAACAATATGAAATTGTGAAGGCTCAAGGGTAGTTTCAATCCCTTATATATTGGTCATAGCAGTGTTCAATTAAGGTTAAGTCAAGTCCATGCCTTGGACTCCAAGGAAACATGACTTGGATCCCAACCACTCATAGGCCCCAAGAATTAATGACTTGGTGTCTAGGGATAAAAAATTAGCCAAGTCAGAAAAACTTGTACTAGAAGGAACCCTCAAATTAGGAAAAAATCAACTCTCCATAATCCAAGGATTTTTCAAGGACCACTATTAGCCATCTATCATAGCACTAGCATAGTACCCCCTTTGATGTGCCAGGCAAACCTATAATGACAACCAATGAAGCAAAAGACACTAGTCAAGTCAAATTGACAAGTGTCAAATTCCATTTAAGCATGGAAGCTTCTAATAATTTCCTAACCTACAACCAAGTGTAAAAAATTGTTGTATGATCTAGAAGAAGCCAGGTGATCCCAATCAATTTTCCATGGCTAGAAAAAAATTAAGAATATAGACCCACCAAAAGAAAAAGGTCTGTATTGCATATAATGGTGTCAAAGTGTAGAAAACCCCCAATGGCTATTTAAAAGAAAAAGAAATATTCCTAAGGAAACTAAGACTTATGGGAGGGATGGGAGGGGTTTATCAATAAATCCACTCGTAAGTGTATAAAACACAACCCACTATAGAAGATAACTATAAAATACCCATATATAAAAAACCTTGGACATTAAATAGTAACAAATATTTATAAAAGGCCAACCCTCTTATAAACATCAAATGTATTTCAAAAGAGTTGCCAACACCATTTCCTTTGTAATACCAAAAATATATAATGTGCTAAGACTGAGGGTTTAGGGGTTAGGGTTAGGGTAGGTTTAGGCAACCCGGGTGGGTGGGAGGGACATCCCCAAATAGGGCCTTTTCTAGAAATAACAAACAAATCATAATCCAAAAAGTACATAAAAGGACAAAGATAGTATAAAGCAAAATGGAGATCACTCACATCAGCCATCAAACTACCAAAACCCAACAAATAAAAATAATACCACTCAATAAACTTTTGTAAAGAAGTATTAAGTACAAAGTACCAAATAAATGTCATAACATCATTATATGGTACATATAATATATGTGTCAAGTCATAAATAGCTACTCATGCTATAAACTAAATCTTTATAAACACAAAGTGATTTAGAGTCCCAAATAAAAAGAATTTGTTGCCAAAGTCCTTGGATAGAGCCGCCATAAAGATTTAACCAAAGAGGTTGTGGACCTCACCTGTCCCCATGACAAACCAAACATCGGAATGTTAGTAAGTCGTAGACAAGGTGTCTTCAGCCCACAACAGCGTGTTATAGTAGTCACAAAAGAAAAATCAACAAGCAAAGCTCAAAACTACACAAAAGAAAATGAACAACAAAATACAAATCAAAGCCTAACACATTGTGTTCCATAGATGACCTGTGTAGACGCCATCCTGGACCTCACTCCCACCAACCGTAGTCACTTCCAGCACCTTGTAAAAGCCAACAATATGAAATTGTGAAGGCTCAAGGGTAGTTTCAATCCCTTATATATTGGCCATAGCAGTGTTTAATTAATGTTAGGTCAAGTCCATGTCGTGGTCTCCAAGAAAACGTGCTTTGGATTCCAACCACCCATAGGCCCCAAGAATTAATGACTTGGTGTCTAGGGATAAAAAATTAGCCAAGTCAGAAAAACTTGTACTAGAAGGAACCCTCAAATTAGGAAAAATCAACTCTCCATAATTCAAGGATTTTTTAAGGACCACTTGTAGTCATCCATCACAGTACCCCCTATGATGTGCTAGGTAAACCTATAATGACAACCAATGAAGCAAAAGACACTAGTCAAGTCAAATTGACAAGTGTAAAAAATCCATCTTAATCATGGAAGCTTCTAATAATTTCTTGACCTACAACCAAGTGTAAAAAATTGTCGTATGATCAAGAAACAGCCAGATGATTTCAATCAAATGTCCATGGCTAGAAATTAATTAAAAATATAGACCCATCAAAAAAGAAAAAGGTCCATATTGCATATAATGGTGTCAAAGTAAAAAAACCCCAATGGCTAATTAAAAGAAATAATCCTAAGGAAACCAGGACTTACGGGAGGGATGGGAGGGGCTTATCAATAAATCCCCTATTAAGTGTATAAAACACAACCCACTATAGAAGATAACTATAAAATACCCATATAAGAAAATATTGGACATTAAATAGTAACAAATATTTATAAAAGGTTAACTCTTTTATAAACATCAAATGTATTCCAAAAGAGGTGCCAACACCATTTTCTTTGTAATACCAAAAATAATAAATAATGTGCTAAGACTAAGGGTTTAGGGTTTAAGGTATAGGCATACATTCATTTTGGAGTATCTTGCAAAATTCTATGGTTCCAAATTTCAGGTCGTGATTTAATTTCTCGGGGGACATTTTCTTCAATCTATATTGTTGAAGATCTCTCTTTGCTGTAGACCCTTTTTGAAGATATATTCTTTTTTTTAAAGAGTATATTTGGATGGTTCTAGTGCCGTTTTATAGATTGGAAGGATGGATTTGAGTTTCTGAAATCTTTCTTACAAGATAGAGTAAATTGAATGTGTAAAAATGCATTCTAATTATTTGATGTTGTCTTTTTTCACATTCTCTTGTTTTTTATTGATTGCATATTTATGGAGTAAATAATTGTTTGTCGAGACCAAATATATCATACCCTATCTAGGAGACGCTATCTACGGGTGTGCGATACTTCTATAGAATTGAGGGAGGGATGTTTGCCTGTTTTTTTTAATCTACAATGGGAGAACTTTGGGAAACCTCTATGGTTTTCCTTCTAATGCTTATCACAATGTTGTTGTTTTTAAAATTTGTAGACCCTAAAGTTGAATGTAAATAAATGACCAATCATATAATTAGTATTTCATATGATATATGCTTAGGTTTAGGGTAATAAAATTATGACTTCTCCGATTATGTTTAATTAGAAACATGGGCATTCAATGTCTAATACTTAATCATTGAAGCCTAATATACTTCAAGAATTTGTCCATGTGATATTTAAAATCAAAGCATATGAATTGTATATTCCAACAAGAAATTAGTGTTTATGAATGGGATAAGTATTTAGGATGAATTAGGCACATGACAATCCAGAAAACTATATTGAAACTTCTCTAATGTAAACTAAGTAATATACCCTAGTTCAAAACGTGCCCCCCAAAATATTATAAGTACCAATACAATGTTGTTAATCACCACCAGTCCTCTTTCCTTGATTTTAAAGAAATACGTAAGTAATATGTCCTTGAATGAGTTCTACAAGTTCAACAATTTCCTTTCAAATAGTTTATTCTTGCAAGTGTATGCAAAATACAAAAGTGAGTCACTCTTCAACAAAGTTTGTGTTCTAATTTAACCCTACTACCAACGATGCTAGTGTGCGAGCTTAGAGCCGTGCACCTGTGAACTTTGAGTGTGGAACTTGTGAGCCTAAAGCCCCCAAAACTTTTGGGGGGAATTTTTTGCACACCAATTTCTTTTGTTAACTTCTTTTTCTAACAGTAGAGAAGAAGTTTCTAATTATAGTGACTATTGTGAACTATGACCGTATCACCTATAACTGTGAATTGTTCTAGTCCTTTTAATTGTCTTCAGATTTTTTCATTGCTACAGGAAAAGAACTTCAAATTGTGTTGACAAGTACAAGCACTTAGTTCAATAAGTAGAACAAGAAAAAAAGCCAAACGTTGTAAGTACACTAGACAAATGTCATTAAAATGGACGAAGGAAAAAAAATGGGAAATGAAAGGAGAAAAAATGGGGAATCAAAGGAAAAAAATGGGGAAAAAAAATGGGGTCCAAAAGAAAAAAAATGGGGTCCGAAAGGAAAAAAATGGGGAAAGAAAAAAAAGGAAATGGAAGAATTGGGGAAAGAAAAAAAATGGGGAAATTGTGAAAAAAAAATGGGTACCAAAAAAAAATGGGAAAGATAAGAAATGATTGGGGATTGAAACCCAAAAAACGGGAAAGGAAAACCATAATGAAAGTACAATTAAAATAAATCCTAAGCACATACGAAAATTAAGGAGCAAATAATGGAATTATTTAAAAAGAGTAACTATGCAGAATTTTAAAAAATGGGAAAAAATAGGGGTAGAAAATGAGTGGAAAAAAAATTACATATTCATAATTATATGCCTTACTCAAATAAAGATTAGGGTGGTAGATTTGAACAAGGTACAATTCATGTAAGTAACTAAGTTCTAATTTATTCCCACATTTCATATTTTTTTATTCCACCATCTACATTTTTTTCCAATGTTTCTTTTTTTTGCCACCCACTACATAATTTTCCACCTACTTCTTTATGTTGAACTGTTAGTCTATATTTGTTTCCCCCCCTATTGTTTTTCCCCTGACCCATATTAGTTTTACCCCCCTCTTCCACCATTTTTTTCAACTATAACTTTATGTAGTTTTAGGGCTTCTTCATTACTTCTCTTCAATTCTAGAATGATTTTGGGTAGTACTTCTTCTATTATTTTATTTCTTTAGAGTTTAGGGTCATGTGAACTTGGTACATCTCGTAAAAGTACATTTTTGCTGTTCATATGGCTTCCCTATAGAAGAAGTGATTTGGAAATTGATGAAACAATCATATTAGTTATTTAGTGATGTTGTTTTTGTATAAGCGATTGTAATGTGTCATTTACAATTAGAATGAATAGTATTAGCTAGGTATGATAGTCCTTAATTCATCGTAATAATTTTAATTTTCTTATATTATCAAATTTATAGTAATAAGTACAATATATTTGGTGATGATGAATTCCAAGGGTTTAGGGTCACTTCCATCATTTTGGGCCTTCATCATACAATATGATGTCGAAATTACATCACAAAATAATTAATTTCAAATATGTACTACGCATATCTTTTTGATTTAGGATAATTAATATTTGATTTACGGACCTCATGTACTTTGGTAATGATGTTTTGTATCATTCTTTGAGGTCCTAAAATATAATAGCATTTCATGTAGAAGTTTAGGGTACATACATGGGTTTATTTTTATAGGTCATTGTCCAAGAACTCAATCACCTTAAATAAATTATATGTAGATCACTCTAGTAGTCTTATTTTGAAATTCGTGAGAGTCACTTGATTATGTAATGACTTGTATATAAAGTCTTTGTGAGGGTGAATTACTAGGAGTTGAGCTTTGAAAATGGAAAAAAATGATGTACACAAAAATTATGGGAAAATGAGAACAAGGCTTTTGTGCATAGAAATGTAATGCTTGTGTGCATTTTTGAATTTCAATGCAAACAATCATCATAATTTGGGCCACAATGGGATAACCTTGCTTCCACTTGTTGCACAAGTGAGTACTTCATCTTATGAGTACTTAAATTTTTGTGATCATTTTACGTGGTAGTGTCTAGTAATTTCAAACCCTTGACCAATTATTCCTCCATAACTAAGGAAATGATGAATGAGTATGAAATTCTAAGTGAATTAATCCCCCCTCCTAATTGTAAGCAAGGGATAACTCACTAATGACCCCCTTACTAATTGCAAGGAAGGGGTAACAAATTGATCCCCCCTCCTTTCATTCTTACCATGGGTGAAGTCATCATGACCCGTCCATTGGGGGTCTAGTCGTCCTAACAGACTGTCAGTCTGCCCTCCCAGTCGGCGGCGCCATGAGTGGAGGCCTCCACGCTGATTTCGCACTCCAGTGCGATCCATTTTTCTCCCATCGGAGTTGGCGGCATGGGTCTCTTCTCCTCTCTCTTGCAACTACTTTGTTTTGGCCTCCGTCTTCCTCCTGTTCCTCTCTTCCCTCCACTCCCGTGCGTGTGTTTCAGTTTTGCATTTTAGTGTTGGGAGTCATTTTTGTTGTACATTTCAGTGTCTTCGGTAGCTCTTGACGTACGTCCACGTAGTCTACAGGAGAGTTGGATAGTTGCAGTTGTCTGCGCCTTCATCTTCGGAGTTGGACTTGTTGCGCGCCTTGGATCTAGGATACTTGGAGGTGCCTTCATCGGGAGGAAGTTGAAGTGGAGATGTGCAGTCACTATAAGTTTAGATTTCCTGTCTTCGTTTCTAGCTTACTTTGCAGCATTGACTATATTTTTTGTCTGCATTCAGGGAGTTCAAAGTTGGGCAAGGTCCTCCGGGGTAATAACTGTGTATGCAAGGATTTAAGGGATAGTCTTGAAATGCATTGAATCACAGTAGGGAAAGCATTATAAGTTGGATGTGTTTGCTCTTTTGGACCTACTTCATTGTTGTTAAAGAAACATGAATACTAGGTTGCATTGTCTTCAATTGCACTAGTCTTGCTTCAACAGCAATAGTGCTATGACAATGCTGTCTTGTTGATTGTAGGAGGCGAAGTTATTTCTGTTGAGTGACTGTATTTTGTGCCAGCATTGGAGATTGAAAGAGAACATCAATTTTGTATTGCTAGAGGATGCACGGCCAATATGCAAGAGATGTCCTTGTAGTTTAAATATATTAGGTGCGAATTCGTCTCCCTCCAATTTCATTCCATTCAAGTGTAAGTTGCTATCATTTAGTATATACGAATTTTGAACAGAAGAGTACAATTGTCTTTGATGGAGTCAGTATGCACATTGTGGTGGTTAACTATGATTCTGTAGATTCTTTGTCACTTATTGCGCAATGAAATGGATTTGCAGTCTCCAGGATTCCTTGTTTCACTGTGAAATTTGATTCTAGGAGAAGAGGGTGTCGGCCATTTCCACCAAATTTGGAGCGGGAATGGGAAGAGTGCATAGTGATGTCAACATCTTCACCACCACCCGAAAACCCAAATGATTGGACCAACTCGTAAGTTCTTGCCTCTGTCGCGGTATTTGTATTTGTAATATGTATTGGCTAGGAAATGGCTCCAAGATTTCCTTCCTAGTATGATCCATCAGTTGGATATACGCATTAAAACTAAGCTCATGTATAAGGTCGGAGTTGGTTTGTTGCGGATTAGGTAGAAAAGTGCACGCCCGCATGCCATTTGTAATGCCCTGGAATACCAAATCATAAGGTCCCTAGTAATGCAGTCTAATTTGAAATAGTCAATTTTCCCCTAAAACCATTCATCGGGAGAACTCTTGATGAAAGTGGACTAGGAAAATGCAATACATTGTCACTGCGAGATCACTTCATTGTGAAATAACCCTAAAACCCTAATTATGAAATTGGTATTCTAATTGCTGCCAACAACTATTTAGCAAGTAGACCACTGGGAGATCTCCCGATAAAAACAAAAGCAAGAGTAAGTGATGAAACTCACTGAACATAAGTATTATCGGGAGATCTCCCGATAGATTGCAAGCGATTTTAGCTCACGAGAAAAAATATGCGGAGAAACAAGTGAATAAAGTTTTTAAAGCAGAGCAACTAAAGAAAACATCGGGAGATCTCTTGATGGAAAACACTACAATTAGAGTGACTCCTTCCTCAGCACATAAGAACCCTAAAATTGCGAAACAAATTTAGGGTCATAATTACCCTTCAGGTTTAGGCCGATTCATCGGGAGATCTCCCGATGCCAACTTTGATTTATCAAGGATGTGAATGCAACGGGAGATCTCCCGATGCCAACTTTGAATTATCCAGGATGTGAATGCAATGGGAGATCTCCTGATGCTAGCTTTGATTTGTCAAGGATGTGATTGCAATGGGAGATCTCCCGGTATCTTCTTTTAATTCGACAGCTTGATGTGATTTCCTGTAGAATAAATTCCCGAATAGAATTACTAGTAGTCGAGTATCGGGAAAATACATAGGATCATTGGGAGATCTCCTGATACAGAAGGTGTTGAGTTTACACTCAATTCCTAGTGATCCGTTAAGAGATTTCCCAATGAAATTATGATTATCACAGATGGTCCAAATAATTCTTGACATGTTTTTTTGTTTGAATGATGGATGGAGATGAGAAGTTAAGGAACAATGCCTACAACAATAAGGCGATGAGTCTAAGAAACGCAAAGCTGTCGAAAAAGAAAGAGACAATCAATCTAATATATTTTTATCTTATTGCGCAAAGTGAATATAAAAAAAGAACTCCCTACGAGCCTTTCACCTATAAAATTGTTCAAGTTTTGCAATAGCTGGGTGCATTCGTATCAGTATCATGGTGATAACTTTCCAGGAGCAGTGTTCCAATGCGACCAGAAAGTCTCAGCGTGGGGCCTTGAGTGGATTGAGGAGGAAGAGGCAACGGTCATCATATGCCCGAAGCTTACATTCATCGATAAAGGTCACATGACAAAGGGATTAGCTATCTTAGAGCTACAAGGTCTGGATAACGCCACAATCCTCGTTATTATCAAAGAAATGGTTTCCAAGACTGATGAACGAAGGAATTATGGTTTGATTCTAGACTACGCCACTAGGGATTTTGACATGTGCGAGAGTATTACGCGGAAGGGGATTTTAGAGAAACCAGATGGAACCCACTTCTGGACTCTTCAAGAGATGAAGAATGAGTGGGACATTCTGGATGAGACCAGGCAACAACCGAAGCTAACTACTGCACCCACACGTCCAAAGCCCTCTCCCAGCAAGAAGGGAAAGAAGCGGAAAGCCATTGCCGGAGGACCAGGAGATGAAGTGGTGGAGGAGCCAGTGGGCAAGGGTAAGGGAAAAAAGAAGCCGAAGGCTGTAAAGCTGACATTGCATCGCGCCGTGAACATGACAAACGTTGAGGTCGGGAAGCTCGAGCTTGATGAGATTAAAGAAATAAACAAGTTGTACAACCAGGTTTTCAAGCCAATGTACAAATGGGAGAAGAAGCCACTCGCCAATGCAAAAGGTGAATTCCTGCAAGTGCACTACAAGAACCTTTACAAGGCTCCTCCTGGCATACTGGTGTATAGAGGAATTGAGCCCCAACGCCTCAAGGGAATCAAGAATCCGATTCTCTTTGATGCCGACTATCATTCTAAGAACCGATACATTATTGTCCTACCTCTAAAGAGAGGACCATACTAGATGGACAATGTTGTGGAATTCTGGGATTCTTGTCTGAAGAAGGAAAGTTTGACTGCCAAATCCCATTACTACATTATTGCCTTATTGGTGGTCAGCACATAGTGCAAGCGCACCGGGAGTTGGTTGAGTCACGACATATCTCCGAAGCTGATAAGCAGTTGGCCTCAACGTTCAACATAATTCCGATTTGGGAACCATACTCCACCAAGAAGAATGATATCATGCATCTCTCCAAGATGATGAACCAGAACATTGTTGGTAAACAGAAGGAGCAGAGTTTCTCTAAGCAACTTGTGTACACTTGAATAAAGTGGAAGGATATGGGTAGCCCGATGCTAGCGTATGGAGGTCGAACGCACTCTGTAGAGTACAATGTAAGCGTGACTCACAAAATGTCGAATAATTGTACCTTCTTTTTCTGTTGCCTATGCTTAGCCATCGAGAGATCTTTGGATGCCTCCGGATTTCTAGTCCTCTTTGATGAAGTTGAGATTCCTCTTATTCGTCACAATACGGGCTTATATTGGACAATCAACGGGAGATCTCCCAATAGATTCGGAACAATGCTTTAAGTGACGCTATTGAGAGATAGAGCACTGGTTACTCCCTGAACCCCAAAAGTGAACCAACAAGAGATCTCCCCATGTTGTTCAGATTTACGTACTCTACAAGTTTTCGAAGACGTCGATTGTTAATAGTTACATTTTTCATGTGTAGGATTTCTATTCGGTGATGTCTACAATTTTCATGGGATTCAAGAACCCTGCCCGGACTTGAGAATTCGTCTTCTCTTCATGGAAAATGACAAAGATATGCAACGGTGGATCCAGATTGATAGAGATTTTCTCATGGAAAAGCTTCCTGATGGGAATGGTCCCAAATTGAAAAGTAGAAGGAAACCGCTAAACTATAGTGACTACAAGCCCTTGTATGGACTTTGCAACAAGGACATCAACTATTTGGTGGAGCAAGTTGAGAATGCAACTATATGCATGAAGAAAACATCGCTCAATGTGGACGATTTTGGGTAGCCATTGATGCCTCTCCTTGTTGCAGCAACTCGAGAGAAGAAGGTAAGGGCCATGAAGAACGAGCTCATGTGCCATTATAGGCAACATCCTCTTCCGAGCAAGAAGCCGGACTACATTCCATACACTGCCGGACAATGGGATGAGTTTGCGGTGGAGAAAAAAATAACCCAGAAGCAGATTGAATGGTAGGTGGATAAGAGCATCGCAACGGAACTTGGAAAGGTATGGTTGGAAGAGCGAACAAGGGCACTGAACAAAACATGTGACCCCGACGAGTGTCCAAATTCAGTGAAAAGGATGTGGGAGTCGTTCATGAATGACCATGCAGAAGAAACAAACAAGGCTGCCGTGTCCCAGGATTTCGCAAATGAATACCTCTGCAAAGTCATGGATGAGAAGAATTGGGACATTACGAAGATTCTTACAAACGCCTCTGTGAAAGCATGGCATGGTGAAGGGAAAACCCACATGTATTTCTGGTTTCTCTTTGAGGTCACATTTGCTGGAGCGCGTGCAAAATACTTCGAGTACCACAAGTTGAAGCGCTTGTTTGATGCCCTCGAATACAAGGACACAAGTCAACAGATTATGAGAGCATGATCGCCAGCGGTTCTTATTACGGATGCCGCTGGATTTCACGATGTCCTCACACATTTAAAGAAGCGTCAAGATGAGTGTAAGGCTCGAATCTGGGACTGGCATGTGATAAATTACATTCCGCATGTGGGGGATGGCTTCCCTCGTCCCATTGCTGGTGCAAATTACAATGTGTTCCTTGTCTTCCTCTTCGCCCACGACCAAATCCAAGGCTCAATGAGTAGCTTCAACAGCTTCTTTTCGGGCACATAAGAAATTCCAGCTGTGTATTTGTCTAGGGACATGGAGGAAGTCAATACTTTGTATAGGCGCCCTATTATGCTGTGGTTCTCTATCTCTGCGGCACATGAAATTTTTTCTAGCCACATCTCTGAGAATATGGTTATTGTGAATGTGAATGGTGGTCCAGAGTTCACGTTTTTTGGACTCGTAAGTCCTCATTCGTATTCTTCTTGCGTGATAGTGTATTCTTTAGAGTCTTGGTAGTGCACTAACTTGTGCTTGTTCAAATCTGACAAGCTACGGCGAATAAGGTACTCGAAGTCGTTGATGACTCCGAGACATAATCGAAAGCATTGTTGGTCGCGAGGCAAATTTGGGACGAGTTGCACATGCAAGGAGATGAGGAAATGGAAGAGGATGAAGAGGATCCCGCATCGAAGCAGTCTACAGGTTATGGAGATGAAACAGATGAAGGTCCTCAAGAACCTCCACCACCACAGAAAGACAACGAGGTTGTAGATGTTTCTGATGAAGATGACGAAAGTAGCTCTCATAGTTCAGAGGAGACAGAGTTTGAATGCACACCCTCGACCACACCTGTCGTCCGAAAGGTTAGTTACCAGAGGGAACCATCGAGAGATCTCCCGATGGCAATTCGTCTTTTTCCATTTTTTAGGGGGCTTACATAAGAAGATCTAATGAATTTTCGTCCTTCCAAGAGAAGTCCGTAGAACCATTGCGACCAAGCCAAGACTTGCAACCGTCGTCTATACCAAGTGCCTCACAGAAGAGGTTTACAAAGCGAACTGTTGAGGAGAAGTCGGGTACATTGAAGGCGAGAAAGATGTCGGACACCAAATCGCTTGAGTGGAAGTCAAGTCACTAGGCGGAGATTAGGACCAAGAGAAGGCTGGATATCCAGCTAAGTAATTCCGACAATGCCAACCATGTACCCTCTGCTGCAATGCTGCGTCGAAAGAAGCCCACCCCAAACGTCTCCTCCTCTATGTCGACTAGGGCTAAGGATGTTGCTATAGGGACTCCAGAAGCTAGCCAAGCGGCGGTTCTTCTTCTTACCTGTTCAGAAGAACATACTGCTACAAGTGAGCAAGTGGTGCAGGTGCTTACCGCACTTCTTCGCACCAAAGCTCATTGTCTACGTGATGAACTCCCGCGAGAGGAGATGCGCAATGATGCAACGGGAGATCTCCCGATGCCTACTGACTGAGACGTTACTCAGTCGTGAAGAAGCAGAGAAAATTCAGATGTGGGGGGATGCATCGGGAGATCTCCCGATGGATCCTCATCGAGACGTTACTCCCAATCGACAAGAGAGAGAAGAGGCGCAGATGGGGGTGGGAGCATCGGGAGATCTCCGGATGGCTAATGACCCATAAGACATTGGCAATCTTGAGATGACAGAGAAGGTGCAGGTAGTGGGGGTTGGAGTTGGAGATTTCCTGATGGATCCTAACCAAGATGTTACTCCCGATCGAGAAGAGAGAGTGGAGGCGCAGATGGGGGTTGATGCATTGGGAGATCTCCAGATGGGTAATGACCCATACAACATTCGTGATCTATAGGAGACAAAGAAGGCGCAGGCGAGGTGGGGGGTCGGGTGGAGCAGGAGATCTCCCAATGCATATAGTTTAGGATTTGAGCCTTTGTCCCCTAGTGACGTCAACAATTAAGTTGGATGGAGGTGCATCGGGAGATCTCCCGGTGTCTCAGGTCAAAGGTGGAACATCTAATGCCAAAATTGCTGCCAACATTTTGGAGGATACTCTAGTAGACCTGAGGCAAATGGGTCCAAAGGCTGGCACAGTGAAGGTGAATCAATTCGTAGCTATTCCGCAGGCTAGACTGACTTACGTAGAGAGACTCTCTATAAGGAATAGGTTTAAGGATCTTGTTGATTTGCCAAGTCACCATGCACATGTTACCTGCGATCCCACGAGTAAATCTTCTCGTGACATTCAGGCCGCGTGGAAGGCCACGAGTTTTATGTATCAAAGCATTGTTGATATTGCCTCTGACCATATACCGTAGGCAACAGAGGAGGAGATCTTTGAATCTGGGGCTACCTCGCCTTCCAAGGTAAATGAAGCAGAAGTGAATCGGATTGGAGAGGACAACACCAAAGATGCTTGAGGTGACATCTTGTGTATCTTTAGGGATTTGATTTCAATTGAATACCGATTTCGGTGGACTTATGTCTAACTTGGCTATGGTATTATGTATTGCAAATTGTCCTGGTCCTTCGATGATGGAACCGGGGACACCCAAAAAGGTACCTCACCGAAACTATATAGTGATTTTGGACTTGAATGGAGTTATCCTTCACAGGTCGTATTTCCGTAATAAACTTCATGTTGAGCGTCCGCCGGGTGTCACGACCTTCCTTAATTGGTTGCGTGGAAAAGCGGAAGTTGCATTCTGGAGCAGTGTAACTCCTCGAAACATCAACAACTTGTTAGACATTGTCCTTGCAAATGCTTCCTTTGGTCGTGGGGATGTAATTTGTCTAGATCAAGAGGCATGTACGAAGACCAAGTACAAGGCCCCAACTACACTACATAAGCCAATCTTTCTAAAGGATCTTATGATTTTTGCGCGGGCTACTGGTTTATTGACACTAGACAACATTCTGCTAATTGACGACAGTCCAGTAAAGAACGTCATGAATGATCCACACAATGTTGTTTTTCCTGAGTCCTTTTGCGGTGATTCCAATGACAACTACCTTCATATGCAATTGATCCCTTGGCTTGATGGTCTTTTTAAGTCAAATGAGAAGGTGCTAGTGTATGTGAAGAATAACCCGCTTTTTGGCAGACAGCAGGGTGTCGACCCATTATCCAATGAGGGCTTCGCAATCATTACCGGAATAATGCGTTGATCCCTGTTTTCCTCAGGCTTCATTGGGAGATCTCCCGTTATTGTAAATTCTGATGTAAAACATTGACACTGTACATAGGCCTCAGTACATATTGATAATGAGATTGTAAATAATTGCACTTTTACACCAACTATAACGGAGAGGACTGTCAATGAGATTGTAAATAATTGTATTTTCCATCTAGTGTGAATTGCATATTACTTGTTAATAAATGTAAAGTAATTGCACTTTTACACTCATTGTGAATTGCATTTGTGTTTTTCTCCTCAAATTTATGTTTTATTTGTATTCCATCCAGAGATTTTTTCCCGTGCACGTCATTCCTTAGCTATTCTTTACATTTCTTGTACAAAGATACTTAAATGGCGGATAGTTTCCAGAATATACTTGTAATTCGTAGTTTACCTCTACAACATTCCATTTGAGAAATGGTGAGTTTTCCCTATTTTCAGCCAGTACTAGAAATGGTTCTCCGGAGTTCTGTCTATTCTTACTTCATCGGAAGATCTCCCGTTTCTTATAGGTGTTGAAAAATGTGATTGTCCACTCTTACTTCATCCAGAGATCTCCCATTGTTAGAAGGTGTTGAGCAATGCGATTGTCCACTGTCATTTCATCGGAAGATCTCCCAGTGCTGACAGGTTCTTCATGAACTGAGTATCCTGAGGAGCTTCATCGGGAGATCTCCTGTTGTTTTGAGGTTTTCCTTATCTGATGAGTTTGGTTGACGCAAAAGGCGGTTCTCGTTGTTCTTACAAGTGCTTTATGCGTGGAAGGCGATGTTTTGGATCTTCCTCGGAGAATCATCGTACTTGTTGGTTTTCGTGTCTTTCTTAAACAATTGGTTGAAGATACTCACTGTGGGTTGTATTCTTCCATAAATGTTCTTGCCGTGGCAGCGCTTTTGCAGCGTCTTCTCCCATGGAGTATTTTGAAGAGTTTCCTCTATATTGTTGGTCGGGACAACCCTAAGAAGAATGACCCCTATCCAAACCGTGGTGAATTACTGAAGTTTATCTTAGGTAGCCCTAGAGAGCACAACATTCTTTGGAATCAAACTATAGTTCTACTTGAGTTAGATCCTCTTAAGTGGCCACATGCTCATGTGGTAGGACCCTCCATGTTTGCGAGGGATGATCTTCTTCTTTTGAGATGGGAGCGTCCGTGCTATGGAGTAAAGGAGCTAATTGCTCAGACTTAAAATAGAGTACAAGTAGAACGTCCTTCAGTGCATGGTGATTATGCAGTTAGTGTGGTTTATGCATTTAGAGAAGCCATAGGGCCACTTGTCATTTCATTTTGAATCATGCTCCTACTGTCTTTTCATCTTGAATCATGGGCATGGACCATGGATTGTCTACAAACTCTCTGAATGCATATTATGTTCTAAGGGAAGTTGAACTGAGAGAGGTTCTACCTATACTATGGACTAGTTTGGATTCTATAGGTCATGCCTTCAGTTCTTTTTAAAGGCAACTTCTGTTATTTTCTATATCAATATGAATAAATTGTGGTGAATCCACCTTACCTTTCAGTTACTTTCTAGTTTCATTCATCCGCACTAGAAGTTTGTATTTGCATTTGCCTTGTCATTTTCTATGTTCTCTTTTACTATAAGAGGTTGAGTGCAGGGATCATATCGGGAGATTTCTGGTTCCTAATTCTGCGTGGAAATACTAACACGGGAAATGAGACCTAATAGTTCTAGTTTAATAATAACCGTTTTTATTGGTTTCATGCCACACTTATAGTCCTTGTCTCTTGGATTTGCACTACATCGAGAAATCTCCCAATGATTCATCTTAATTACTATGTACAATTCAAAATTCTAGGGTTGAATAATTGAATTGTCTTAGTTATAATGTTTCTTGTCCCCTTTTTGTGTGTGAACATCGTCTACTTGACTCTTTTCTTCCCCCTTTCATAGGCATTGGGGTCTCCTAATCCATAGCAACGTCTTGGATGATCATGATGGAGTGATTAATGACTATAAGAAGAACTTCGACCTTTTGAGTATAAATTGAGTACAACAAGTGTCTATTTTAGGCCTTCATGTTGTGGCCATGTTATTAAATGTTGCAACTTCTTTAAGTGAATGAGATCATGACCATTATGGATACCATATACTTTTTATTTGTTTTGGAGTAGTCTCTTTTGGGCCAATTGGGCAACACAATTCAAAAAATTTTAACAAATCTATGCTTTGTCAAAAAAATAAAATTTCAAATTGGTCTCCCCAATTCTCACATCTATACCTTAAGATAGGTTGTTTTGTTTTGTTTGTTTCTTTCTTTGTTTGTTACGTTGAGATCTCTTGGACCATGTGTCCCTTGGTCAAGTTCTTGGTACCATTGGAAAGCCCTTGGCGAGGAGGGGTGCACGGGCTTTGTTTCGTGGCGTTTGGATCTACAATGTGAAAGTCATTGAATTTCAAAAAAAAATTGAATAAAAAAAATTAGAAAATTAGAAAATTACTTTTACTTTCCTTTTGACTGTAGCAACGGCACAGGCCACACTAGTTTGTATTTAAGGGGAAAAAATTCAACCAACAACGCCAACAGGTCAAACCAGCCATTCTGCCTTCTAAGGTAGTTTGCTCTTAAAGCGATCTTTTAAGGGCTGGTTGGCCTTTTCGATGGTTCTCAGATGCACGAAATTAATTTTTCTTATTTTTCTCTTGAAGAAAAATTGATGTGGAATCTAAACCAAGTGGTTTCATATTTTTCAGAGCATTTTTGAATTACTTATGAATTTCTAAAGAATTCTGTCATAGCTACCTATTTATGATAATAGGCCTTACAAAATCCACACATGCATAGTCTGAAAAAAGATATGGCTTCACTAGAAACAAGCACTGCAGCATGCAAAAAGTAATAGACAGGGTTTCAAAATGTGACCTTTACTAACCTTAACTCTGAAAGGGCCAAGGCCTATTTTTTTGACAAAAATCACTTGGAAATTTTCATTTTTGTTGCATTCATTCAAGAAAAAAAAATTAAAATTAAAAAAATCTAACCGTAGGATCTTGCACTATACTTGTACAAGATCATGTGGTAAAATATTTTGTCAAGTTTGACTGTACAGATTGGAAATATTAGCATTCATAGTTCTCGGGGAAATTTTTTTGAATTCAAGTAAACATTTCAGAAATGTACCCACCTTGGCTCTTATTCCATTCATGAGCAAATTATAAAGGAACATTTGACAAATGTTAAACTGCTCTGACATCATTCATAAAACATTCAATGCTTAGCTCACATATCCATTTTACAACCTCTTAATGTCACTTTCAGACCCTGGCTAGGGACGGTCTGAAGAAGAGGGTCGGAATTACAGCAGACTACTATATAGGCTGGTTTACTTTACAGAGCTTTGAGAACGATGGGAAACCCGTTCTTAGGCCTGGCCACCATGGCAAAGATAGGGTGATGTTTGTAATTCGGCGATGGTAGGAGCTCAAACCGGCGCAGCACTCTCGCCATAATGATCTTCATTTCCATTATGGCGAAGTTGTTGCCGATACAAACCTTGGACCCTATCCCGAACGGATTGAATGCTTGAGGATGCGAGCATGCAGCCTTAACGCCATTCGCAAATCTCTCGGGTTTGTACTCCGCAACGTCGTCTCCCCAGTAATCCTTGTCTTGGTGCACTGCTCCCACTGCGAATTCAATTTCGATGCCCTTGGGAAGGAACAAGTTCTTCAGATGCAAATCCTTTGTCACCTCTCTCGCAATTGTTGGTACGGGGGAGAACGTTCGCAATGTCTCATTCAGTATCATCCCCACCTGTATGGCCCAAACCGAAATCACAAACCCAGAAGCATTGATTTCGTGAAACAGAAGCCATGAATTTCAGGGTTCAGGGCTTTTTCTTTTTAGGACTAAGGGTCAGGCTTTCAGAGTAGAGCGGGTTTTAGGAATTGTACCACTTTGAGGCGCGCGAACACGCTTGCGTCGAAATTCTCTTCGTCGCCGAGAACCTCCAGAACCTCTTGGCGGGCACGCTCTTGCCATTCGGGACGCAAGGCTAGCATTAGCATGGTGAAGCCCACAGCGTTCGCAACCGTGTCTTGTCCAGCGAAGTAGAAGAGTCTGCAGTTGTTCAGCACCGACGCCATGTTGAACTGGAGCGAGTCTTCGTCCCATCCGTCGGTAGCAGCTGCGAACATTCTCCCAAGAAGGTCGTTGCCGTAAGAGCTTGTTTCCTTGTTGCGAACTGCTTGCAGACGGGTGTGGACGACTTTGCGGACGAGAGTGTCGATTTTCGAGATCATCTGGTCAAGACGTCTGTTTTGTTTCGTCGGAATATGTCTGCCCCAAAATATTTCTGTCAGTGATCGCATCCCGGGATTCCAATGAAAATTTTGAAAGTTTCGGTTTGCACTCTGCAGAATTCTAAGCACCGGTGGAAGGGTTGACCTGTAGAACGGAATGACCCAAAATTTGGAGTCATAACACGTTTTGAAGAACTCCTTTGCAAGCTCCTTCATAGTCAAGTAGATTCGCTGTCCCGTCTCAAAGTCGCCACCGAAGGCCGTCAGCGACAACACTCTGCCGGAAATTATGTGAACGTCTGGCTCCACATCGATTTCGGCTGAGCCACCAGCTTGGGCTACGATCTGCTCCCACTTGTGTATCTCCGTTATAGTTCCTTCTACCATCGCCTCCAGCATGTCCTACAAGATGCATACCTCTGCATATGAATAATGTGCAGATTCCATGCAGGTTTCATCCGAACATTGATAGAGTTTCTAGGATCTAAAAATGAAGAAACGCAAACTTGAAAATCGTTGAACTCGTTCTTGGTAGGTTTTCAAGTCTATTTGACACGAATTTTTTCTAGTATTAGAAGAAAACTGTGCAGGTTTAATTGGTCCTGAGTTTCATTCAGTTCCCAAGTACTTAACCATTCTGGCTTTCCAACAGCCACTCGGCAGCCACTCTTTTTCGTCATCACAAGAAACTCGTGCTCGCTGCGTAGCATTGAAGATTTGTCTCCCTTCGAATACGGTACTAACAGTATTACGAATGATCGTGGCTAAAAACTATGTATGAAATCTGAATCATTGATTTCTTAATCGATGGCTGCATGGTAGCATCCTGTGAATACTATTGAACGCTGTGTTGATCGACTGAAAAAGCAAAGTTTCATGTTTTCTGAAAATGAATACCTCTACACCTGTATTTTAGAAAGTGAGATGAAAACTTCCAAAAAATTAAACGAAAAATTAGCCATTGTTCACAATTCTATGCTGCACTAAGAAAGTTCGCCGTAGACAGCTCTCACTGTACAAGGACGATGCTGAGAATCTGTGTTAATAGTGGTGTATTCACCTTCAGTGCGTGTTGGTGAAAGAACGGATTGACTGTGCGTCTCTCCATGGCCCATTTCTCGCCCGCACGAGTAACAAATCCTCTGCCGAAAATGAGAGGGAGGAACCAGAACCTGGATGGACACCACTTCAAGGACGTGTGGTTGCTGCAAAAGAGTTCTTTCGCAAGCTCCGCATCTCGCACCACAAGTCGCGTGGATTTCCCCAACCCGTAGAGGAAATACTTCTCGCCTGCGCATACAATTTATAGCAATACCATGCCCGTATGGCGTCTGAGGTGGAGAATTGAGGTGACTCCATCACAGTTTCTTAACGCGGTCACCTTGAAGTTATTTATCCCCTTTTACAACCGAAGTTGGAGCGCCGTCGGAGTAGAAGATTAAACTTTTACTACTACAGCGGGGGTCTTTTTATTGATTTACTAGTAAAGGAACCGGACTACACTGCAACTGCATTATATGTGAAATATATCTATTTGGTTTCATGGACGACAATATACACTGCATGGAATCGTGCTTGATCGAATAGCACATGACCTTGAAGATCTTGACGAAATCTTAGCTTCAACACCTTAAATATTCTCGACTTCACTCTCGTGTTTCTACATTGCTTGATAGAGATTGGAAACGAAGCTAGTGACTTGCATGCAAAGCCCATGACACCAGCCAAAAATAAATAAAAATCGACAAATTTGTACCTGGAAATTTGGGGAAGTAAAGGCCGTACTGCGGGGTGACCGTCGGCGATAAAGCGGCGTAGCTGTCGATGGGGACAACTTCGGGAAGCGAGTCCAGATACACTTTCTGGTCCGGCAACTGGCCGACGAGGAACCGGAACGGCAGGGCCTTGACGCCCTGCTTGATCATGATGCGACGCAATCTTAACGGCTTCCACAGCCCGTTCCACAGCACCTTCGTCACCAGCTGCTGTACAATGAAACTGAGCGTCACCACGGCGAGCGCATTCCAGACCTCCGGGGGCATGATAAACGCCATAACTACTTCGATCTGCACGCTGCCGGTTGGGCAATGTTCTTGCAGGTGTGGATTATATTGCCGCAACCTGCAGTAGAACACAGGGAGATCGGGAGGGTGAAACCGGGGGGGGGGGGGGGTATAGTTGCATACTGAAATATTATACCCCCCCCGGTTTCACCTTCCCGATCTCCCTGTGACGTAGAACGTACTGCGAATCCGGGATGCAGATCGACTATATTCCGAGTCGAGCGATATATTGTAGATCGACTGGCTCAAATTTCGTCTACACTGCCCTGTGCAAGGATGATCTTCTGGCCTCTGAACACTTCTCGTACCGGTTGTTGAGCTTTACTCATGCTCCCCTATATATGGTTCACAAGCTCAGAATCTCTATCCAGGGCCAGAGATTAACCCTTGCAAGCCGGGCTCGTGGAAATCAACCATTTTGGAACCGTGTGACATCATCCACTTCAAAAAAATCAAAAATACTCATTGGCAGTCAAACTACTTTAGAAGATCTTCCCTTTCCACCCAGAATTTTGATGATGAATAGTTGCACTTCTGTCTACACAGGAGAATTTCTTGTCATTCATCGGACAAATAACGTCCACCTCGTCGTTTAGGGATTAATATTGTAGAAATGCACATTGTGTATTTTCTTGAGGTTGTTGTTTTTGGTCCCAGTAAGTGCAATCCATGAGCTACTACATTCGAGTTTAGAGGATATCATTTGTCACAGGGACGTCATCTGTTGTTGCTGAATTCCCAAATGTCCAGCACGCACTCCTGGTTTTCAGTTTAAACGGATATTCTTTAAGAGTAAGTGCAATCCATGAGCTAGTATATTCGAGTTTAGAGAATATCATTTGTCACAGGGACGTCATCTGTTGTTGCTGAGTTCCCAAATGTCCAGCACGCACTCCTGGTTTTCAGTTTAAACGGATATTCTCAATGTCCATTTTTTGGACGATGAATAGATTCGAATTGCAATTTCATCCTCCTAATTGCTTGCATGGATGAAAGTTATTCTAATTTATGGAGAATGATACTTTATCAAGTTGGTATTCTATCTATAGAAGTGGGTTGATTTGGTGTTAATAGAGTATATATTTTTCTAAAATTACAAATGTGCAAGGATGTCAAGTGGTCAAATTACATTGACTTTAGTTCAAAACTAGATTTTCCAAAATGAGGTCATAGATTTTAAGAACACAAAAAAATCACCATGCGCAAAGAACCTCATTTCAAATCCATTCCAATAGATTTTACTCCAAAAATGATAATATTTTGCTTGTAATCCAATTTTGAAGGAATTTTGAAATTTCTCTTTCAAAATTTATAAAAAAAAAAGATTGGTGATAGCACTGGTGAATCCAATTGTACATATGGAATCTACAAGTCAAAATCTACAATTTGTATTTGTATATCAATTCCAGAATATGCTTCCAAATTGAACTTTAATTACAATGATTTTTCTCAAATTGTCAATTCTGGTGGAGATGATTCTAGATGTTTAGGGATTAATGGCCATTAATCCCGTACTTCATGCAAATTCACGCAACTGATAACGTATTGTCGAAGAGATGTTCTCCCTGGTCAAGGTCCGGAGTTCGTACATGCGGCAAACGGCATTATTTCATCATCACCTGAAAAGCCAGCGTGCCCACAAAGCACCTTTCAGGTGGCGATTCAAGGTGCACATCCTTTGCACTCGACGTAACTTACGTTGACTGCATTAATTTCTCATGAGATATCACTACAGTAGAGCGAATCCAGTTGTTTTTCATTGAGGAGATCCGGAGCTGAGTGTGTCGCTTCTCACTGAAAATGATCTATTGTTAGTATCCAAGTCGGTCCCATGATTTATCCCTTGTGACTTTTTTCACTCACCCCTCGTTTTGTCGCTATTTCAAGGAATGAAAAGCGACGAGTTTCGCAGTAGTGAATGCAGACAGCGTAGGCTAGGTCGTGAACATGATCCCCACTTTTGCAGCTGTCAATAGCTGATCAGCATGAATAGCACAGGGAGATCGGGAGGGTGAAACCGGGGGGGGGTATAGTTGCATACTGAAATATTATACCCCCCGGTTTCACCCTCCCGATCTCCCTGGGTAGTCCACTCAGGGTTTTCAGTACTCTTGTACGTTGAATAATTAGGCCTACAGCCCAAGCTCTCGTGACATTCAACAGCAAAGAATGAACAATTTCGTTGAAGTGGCGGAATTTCATGACTTAAAAGCATGCAACAGATATTTCGTTAAAATGGCGGTATTCATACGCCATTTTTCCATTTATTTTCTAGGACAGGTGTAGATTTCAGACCACACCGTTTGAAATCTAGGAGGGGTATACATTTCAGACCGCGCGGTCTGAACCTCAAAGTGCCAAGTTTGTGGAATATTGTCGTTTTAACAAAATATCCGTTATGCCCACTACTGCTCAAAGAACCAAAGAGCCACGGGAAACCCAGCTTGGTGAGCACTTCCTGGAGCCCGCGCAAAGAAGCTTCTTTGGTGCCCAGCATAGGCCAGTGAAAGTGTGTGCTGCATGCTCTGACCCTATAATTGCTGACTTTTCCTACACTCTCTTATTTCCATTAAGGTTGAAGCACCTAAATGCGACTTTTTGTTTTGGATCTCTTGATATAGAGGGTGCATACAAGAAAAAATGATGTGTATGTGTTAGGAAATCAACAAAATTGGTTTCACAGGGTCAATGAATATCATACAAATTTTTGAAAAGTACTTCGTAGATGCAGCTATTATGTATACTAGACTAACATCACAGTGGGCACGGAAATTCCCAAAAGCAACACTCTATAAACTTGGATCAAGTGTGGGTGATTAGTTGCTTCTTGGAAGAGTGATAACTTCTTGGAACCCCACTTGTCTACTTTGGGTCCACAAGTGTTTGGATTTAGGTTGTTTTTTAGGTGTCCATAAACGGCTCTTGTGCCATTTGGATGCTTCTACCTTACAGCATGCATGGGGGTTTAATTTTGTATTATTTCACTCATGAAGCTATAGTGATGAGAGTTATAAAGAGGAGACCAATTTCAGGGAATCAACTACAAAACAATGGAAAGTGTTGGCAAAATAGTCAACTATGGGCTCTGGGAAAATTCCCCCGTCCATGCCATAATGAGGGAGAAAGGTGAGAATATGGCAAGCCCAAAGCCATTAAAAAAGTGTGGTAAGTTGGGGTGGGGGATGAATTGGCTTCCTGCCCCTACCAAAACTGCTTGGGCCATTAATAGTGAGCAAGGGTGGACATACTCTAAGCATGGTTTAGACCACACAGCTTGAAACCAAAATCAAAGCTAAGTTTGATTGTACCTTGTCCTAGTTTTTTTGGCCTAAAATTAGACCTTTGTGAAGATATGTGTCACAAGTTTTGCCTTGTGGAAAATCACCAATTTAACAAAATGGACCTAAAACATCAATTTTGTTAAATTGTTGATATTCCAATACTTTGGCACAATCCAAGATGGATGACTTCAACCCAAAATCTATACATGTCCTAGTTTGTGGCCTCAAATTAGACCTTTGGAAAGATTTATGTCATAATTTTTGGCATAAAATTAGATGTGTGTGAAGATATATGTCACAATATTTGGTTTGTGGAATATTGCCATTTTAACGAAATTGATGTTAAGGGCATAATTATTTGCATGCTAGGTAGGATTGCTCAAAATCCAATGAAATTTTCTAATAGTGAATGTCATTGTTGTGCATCAATTGTCATTGTGTAGGTTTGATTTTTTCAATCACATATAAACAAATTGGTTCAAAATTTAGACAAAGTTCATAATGACATTTGACTACATTGTACACAAATGCTATTGGAGATTAAAGTTTTATAGGTAAACTATCTAAATATGTGCCTTCATCTCATTGTCCTCATATTGCTTATTGTACAATGAGCATCTTTTTTTTTATATAAATTTATTAGGGCACCTTTTAGAATGTGTTCTACTTGAACAAGTCCATCTAAATTTATATAGTTAAAATCTTAAATGCCACATTTAACTACTTTTGGACTTTTGAAAGTCCAAAATTTAAAATGGTCATTGGGAGAAAAAAAATGATCATCAAGGGATAATCCAAAATATCAGGAGATCAATACAAAACATCCAGAGATCTATACAATCAAAGGGAGATCCATACAATCATTGGGAGATCTCCCGATGATATTATTTGGAGATCTCTAGATGTATAGTCCAAATTCATTGAATAGTCTAGAAGTAGTTAAATGTGGCATTTAAGCTAGTACATAAATTTGGGAGTTAAGTGAACTTAAGATTCAAGCATATATTTCATATTTTGAGATTAGATAGTCTTAATTGGCTGCCATTGTTTCATCAAAAAGATTTCTTCAATTTAGAATATGTCCAACTGTAGAATGACTTGAATTTGGTGATGTTGGAAAGAAATCAAGATGAAATTTCCAACAACTTCTTGGAGAAAACAATGTTGAAAACAAGTTAAATATTTATTAGAAAATTGCAACCAAAAAATAGCTACCTCCACTTTCTACTTGATCTAAGATAATAGGCTCTTAAATCAAGCAAGCATTAAGAAATCATCCCTTGGCTAGAAGAGCCCTGAAACAATGTAGAAGTGGTTTTGAAGATGGACAAGTTCTTGTGAAGTGATGAAATGTGATTCCAAGGGCACCGTTTCAAGATAGTAAGTAGTCAATAGGGAGTTGCAAATCGTGTAGTTTTTGACTCATTAATATAAGTTTAAATTGGCTAGATGGAAATTAATGGCAAGATTGAGATTTGGTGCTTGGATTGAAGTGCTAGTGTATTGTTGTGAGGATATGCTCTTAGTAATTAGATACTTGTCATTGCTTTGGACACTATTTGGTTTTAGATATTGTCTTGGCGCTTTAATCATCTTCTTTATCACTATATGGAATGTTTTGGTGTAATTAAAGGCTCATTTGATTTTCTTATTGCTACAATTTATGCCCATCTATATTCTATAGTGACCTATGTCCCTTCTCCTTCAAAATATCATATTCAATTCAATCAAAGTTAGAAAATTATGGAAATAATTGTCATTCAATTGTTTTCCTTTTCTCTATGTACACTAGAAAATCAAAATGTTCCAATAAGCTATTTAGACATCATGCTTAATTGTATTTCTCCTCAGATGGTCAATTCTTGAGCGTGTTACTATATCAGTTCCAGATGGTTGTGTCAAAGGTGATATGTGGATAACCAAATGTAGCTTAGACTAGTGTGCTTTGTGATGTTGCTCTAGTCAAAATAAAAGTACAAAAAATTTTCTAATTTTTTAATTCATAAAAATTTCAAAATTCAATAACTTTCACATAGTAGGTCCAAATGTCACAAAGCTTGAGCAACCTCCTTGTAGAGCATTTAGTGATGGTACCAATAATGTGACCTCAAGATGTATGGTTCCGGAAATCTCAATGTCAATGTAACAAACAAAACAAATAAACAAATAGTCTAATTATGGATTGGAGTGAGGTGAAGGCACCCATTACTAACCAACACCCCATTGCCAATCAATAGGGGGTCTCAAATTTAGGAGAGGCTGGGACTCATTTCCATTTTTAAAAAAATGATACATATCCCGCATCTTACATGCTATGGCATGTCTAGGTACGAAAGTGCCATGACACATATCTCTCACCTTGAGGCTTGAGTAACTCTAAGTGAGCAGTATTGGAAGAATCTAGAAATTGGACAAGGATCTAGAATAATTATTGGTTTTCAAAATTCATAATAACTACAATTCCATCCCCATCATATCTCTCACCTTGAGGCTTGAGTAACTCTAAGTGAGCAGTATTGGAAGAATCTAGAAATTGGACAAGGATCTAGAATAATTATTGGTTTTCAAAATTCATAATAACTACAATTCCATCCCCATCATATCTATCATTGCACCTCTAAAAATATTTGCTTCGCCTTGCAATATTCCATATCATGTCCATGATTGCTTATTTGATCGGTTATGGGTGTACCTTAGCAGTTAGCACCACTTGCCCACTTTAACACTTGACACCAGGTTGGCAACCGTAGAAATCAGCCATTCTGGAACCATGTGACATCATCTACTTTAAAAAAATAAAAAATACTCATTGGGAGTCAAACTATTGTAGAAGATCTACCCTTTCCACCCCTAATTCCGAGGATGAATAGTTGCACTTTTGTCCTACACATGAGAATTTCTTGGCATTAATTGGACAACAAACGTCCACCTTGTCGTTTAGGGATTAAACCCCCTAATTGCCCATACTGTGCTGCCTTAAATCTGGCTATGGTGGACCATTGTCTAGGAAATTTGCCACAACGAGTGCAAAAATCACCTCTATGAGGTTTCACCATTGAAATTTGGAGAGGGATAGGGTATGGACTATGGAGGTGCAATGAAAAGTTGGAAAGAATTGACCACATACATCACAAGATTATAGTGGTCAAGGTGCCTCGGAAAATGTTGGAAAATGCAACTTTTCGAGATGTTCTACACTATCAAGATGATCACCCATTTACGATCACTTAAGCAATTCAGCCTATCTGCAACATGGGAAAAGTTCAGGAAAAAATTTCCTTGTGTAGAGAAATAGATTTCAAAAGGATTTGATAGTTTCCTAAAAAATTTCCCTTCAAAGCAAAATTATCACGATTTTTTTTCGGGAAGATTTTATTTGTCCCATTCTTGATATGTAGGCAAACCTATTTCTAACTATAGGATGGTTCCAAAATCAATATAAGGCTTCCAATGTACATGTTGTGATCATGTAAGTTTTCAATGTACACCTACCGGATATTTTTGTTGTCCCCAGGGTCTTGAGGTGCATGAGCTGTCAGCTACAATTCATCTGATCGGAAATGGAGCAGCCTAAACTACAAGAATGGGAGGCTGATCAGAAATGGGTGATCTCCTTTAGTCTTCGGAAGGACACCGTAAGTTGCCGGAGGAAGTGGACAGACTCTTACCTTGAATTTTTGGCAAGGTGTGGGGTCAGCAAACATCTCACGGCCTGACAAAATTTGGAAGTTTTCATGCCCGCAGCAAAGCAAAGATCACTACTGTAACGTAGTATCGCAAATTTGTAAAAAGTCACCACCCAAAGCAGGCAAGAGCAGAGTCAGCAGACCAGAAGTTCTGTGCAGGGACAACATGAAATTCCTCAGAAAGCAGATCTCCTTGTACTTCCCGTTTCAAATGCTCCTGGTCTGCACTCCAATTCCGGTAACTTACTTACAGCAATCGGATTTTCATCAAAATCACTACGCAATCATGTCACCTTCTTGTACCCTAACTAAGTTAACCCCCTTGGGTATTTTGGAGGGCAGTATCATACAACTGCAATCCAAAGTGATTTGGGCCCAAATTGAATTTAGGGAGGCCAGATTTTGGCCTGTGGGGGCACTCAGGGGATAAAAACCACCACTGCACCCCTGGAACTTCAACTTTCCAACCTCACCATGCTTTGTTGTGTCATTCAGACTCGTAACTTACAGGTTGAAGCATATCAAACGCCCTTCTTCCATGCAAAGTTAATATCTGAAAAGACCTCCAATTTATCGAAATTGACGTCCCCCCAAGTCAATCCAAGTACTGTAGTGATGAGAAACTTCCAAATTTTGGTGGAAGTGCCGTGAGAGGTTTGCTGACCCCACACCTTGCCAAAAATTCAAGGTAGGTAAGAAGAGTCTGTCCACTTCCTCCAGCAACTGTGTCCTTCCGAAGACTAACTTAGTGCAGAACATCTCGAAAAGTCGCATTTTCCACCATTTTCCACGGCACCACGACACTTTGACCATTATAATCTTGTGATCTATTTCATGCGGTCAACTCTTTCCAACTTTCGTCGCACCTCCATAGTCTGTATCCTATTCCTCTCCGAATTTCAACGGTGAAACCTAGTGGAGGTGATTTTTGCACTTGCTGTGGCAAATTTTCTACACTGAATAGTGAAATTAGATTGCCCTTCACTAATTTCTCGACATTTGACACTAAATAAATATTTACAGTTACTGTACGAGAATGAACTATTTTTTTTTTAAACAAGCGTGTTCAGGAAACACATTGCAAGGGGTTCCGTCAAGAGGAGAGGTTGTTTTCACGCAAGGTAAGGAACCTGTCGCCGCCAGGTATCGAACCCGCAACCATGCCATAAGGTTTTTTGGTACCTCACCTCCATCACCAGGTAGTTTAGGGTCATCTCGGACCAGAATGAACTACTTTTGAATTTCATATTGTTGTATTTGGGACTCATGAACCTCCATGTGTACAAATGGAAATATTTTTAGAAGTTTTTGTTGACTTTGATGGCTTGTAAAGTAACTTTCTTGGGGTAAGGCAACCCAATTGTTAAGGCAACCTAATTTCACTATTTAGAGTAGACTATGGTCCACCGTGGCCAAATTTTGGACAGCTAACAATATGGGCGCTCATGGATTAACCCGTGAAGGACGAATTGGTAACCCTAGAAATCAACTCTTTGGGAATCATGTGACATCATCTACTTTTAAAATTAAAAAAAACATTTATTGGAGGTCAAAGTATAGTAGAAGATCTCCCCTTTTAGCACAAAATTCCATAGATGAATAGTTGCAATTTTATCCTACATAGAGAGATTCTTCGGCATCCAACAGACAACATATATCTGTGTTGACATTTCATTAGGGGAGATTTGAGGCCTTCGGGAGACTGCGAGTTCCCTAGTTGCGGGGAACGCAGGAACGGTGCCACTGTGGTAGATTGACGTGGCATTGACATTGCCACGTCAAGAAAAGAGAAGAAAAGAAAAATGAATTTTTTTTGTCAACTTCTTTTTGCATTTCAGAATTACTTATTTATTTATATTTATATTTTTTTAAAATTTTTAACGTGACAGCAGTCAACCGTTCCCAGACTGCACATGGAACAGTGTAGGGAATAGCCTTGAAATGGGCTCTTGGAGGCCTCAAATCCCCTCTAATGATGGGTTCAGCTTACATCAACCAGGACCCAGGGAACATACTAATAGGTGCACCACCAGAGTAAAACACAAGATGAGGAGACATAAGGTAGGCGAACCCAATACCAACCGTTGACCTAATTCCACCCAAATGTAGGACACTTGTTGATCTTAGAATGAGAATCTATGATGGAAGTACATGCCTTAACTTCACAATAAGTGAAGTTGAGGCATATATTATTGTCATAGATTCTCACTCTAGGATCAATGACGGTCCTACATTTGGGTGGTATTGGGTCAATGGTTGGTATTGGGTTCGCGTACCTTATGATAAGTTACAAGAGTTTTATTGTGTCTGCAATGTGCCGGTGCATATGGGCACATCATAGGTGACATTTGACACCTGTAGACTCATGTTTTGGGTTGTTTTTTTAAACAATTGAAATAGGGTTCCATTGCAAAAAAGGAAGAGTAACTTACAAGCCCGCTAGCCACAAGTGGCCTAGCGAGAACTATGACACGGACTCAGGATTGTACACTCATGTTCAATGCGGAAGTTCATAAGGTAGGAGGCTCTTGAAGCAAGTACTTAAGAGCTAATTGCCTTTGGGGGGAAGCTAATTAAGCTTCTGGAAACAATTTTCAAGAAATTTCTATAGGAAGAAAAATGGAATTGGCATCTAACCCAAGTCATTTCATATTTTTTGAATTTTGAACCTCTATGGAATTGGTTATAAAATTTTGAAGCTAAAATGTATTGGTCATCAAAAGTGACCACCTCTTGAAATATGTGGAGTTGGTACATTGAAGAAAGCAAAATTTACCTTTGTGTGATGTTTGCTTCAATGCCTAGTCAGAGTTTGAGAACTTGTTCAATGTTGTACTCCTTCATTGAAATACTTTTAAATGGGTTGAAATAACATTAAGGGAACTACACCTAAAATGAACCACTCCTCAAAATCGACCCCTATTTTTTAACCCTTGTGCATCAAAGTGGACGTTTTTTGGATGATGAGAAAATAGGATTTGTGGAATACTAAGTTCATCAAATAATATAATTTCAAAATCTGCATGGTGGATTCTCATATAAATTGCACATTCGTCCTCATCAATAAGTTGGCTTCAAATCTCAATTGTAAAAACATCAGTAACCAAGTAGTTCTCAAATTATTCTAGATTTTTTGGATTGTACAAAAAAAAGCTCCTAGCCTCTAATGTTCTCTCTATGACACTTAGGGGTTAAGGGAAACTCAACAAGAAGGATACTTGAAATGGTGCGCATTACAAGGACAATTGTAAGGTGAAATTGAGGGCCATTTTAAAAAGTGTGCATCTCTATCTATAGTAATGTGAAGGTGGCAACTTTACAAGTGGTTGATTTTTGGTATACCTACTATTGTTTTAACTTCTTGTCTATGACATGTTTCAATACTACTAGTGTGATTTCTTGATATGCATCTAATAAATTTTGGCATCACCTACATGACATTTTTAGCAACCTACACCTTGCATCTTTGAAAATGTGTAACTAATTCACAATGTGTCCAATAATTATGGAACCATTTGCATTTTGATTCATAGTCTTTCACTAATGTGCCCAAAATGTTGTTCATTTTTTAGAGTATATTGATCATGCCACATAGCTTATTTGTGCACTTTTAGGTGTAGTTAGTATACTTTCAACTTTCATCTTGACTATTTTTGTCCAACCGTCCAAAGATCATATGAGGATGGAGGGAGTAGGTGCTCACAAAGTCACTACATGATTAGTACTAAAAACTTGGGTATTTTTTATAAGCATGTTACTACTCACAAATAGGACTTCAATTTGTAATTATTGTTATGCCATCTTTGCTTTCAAACCCTTGGTTCAACAAGATGCAACCATAGAGAATATGTAAGTTAATGTGAAAGTGCAACTTCATTATAGAGATAGCATTCATGAGAATACAACAATCTTGAAGTATGTTTTTTTTTTCTTCCCTAATATAAGATTCTTCTTTCACAATACCTATTAAATTGTAATTTTGTACAATGGAATGAAGTGCTCAATTTTGTAGTCCTAAACTAAATTGAATTGTTCTCTACTACATCTGACACCAAGTTACCAAATTCACACTGTTTAAAATTGATCCATGTTAAAATTTGATTGTAATGTACTAATTTTACAAATAATTTTTTTTCCATAATGATGCAAATTTTGTAGATGATTCTAATCTTGACTTTAGACAATAGAATAAATCATTATATTATGATCATTTGCCATAATTAGATTTGAAGGCTAAAATATGAGGCAAGAGAAATACAAAATTATCTTCAAGATCTTATTGTTAGGTTTTAGGTTTAAGAAAATAGGCTAGTAAAGTCAATCCAATCCTTTAAAAACTACTTGTATTTCTAATTATAGTCTCATAAAATACTAAAAATAAAATAGTGAATAATTCTTTTTAATTAAATAAATTATCATAATTTTATTTTTTTTGAATATTCAAAAGATTTCTATTTTAATTTTTAATTTTTTTCATTTTGAAAATTAAAAATTAAAAATTCATTATTTTTAAAAATTTTAAAATTTCATAGTCAAAAATTTGAAATCTTCAATATTTGGAGTTTTCAAATATTCCAATTTTTATATTGGTTGTCATTGGGAAGTTGGCAATATGGTTTAGATTTTCTCATAGTATATAAATAATATTACTAGTGATTCTATACATGCAAAATTTGTAAATAACAATTTTTTCAAGTCAACTCAACAAATTCTCTAGAAATTCTTTATAATAATAATAGTTTCTTACATAAAAACTTGATTAAATAATTCATGAAGACTATTGGAATTTGATTTAATTTTAACTTTTGGATATCAAACATTCAAAAGTTTTAACAAGGGAAGTGATTGATGAGAAAATTTACAAATTTACAAACTACAAAATTTTCAAATTTGTAAATTTACAAGTCATAAGTTTGTAAATTTGCAAATTATAAGATTCTAAAAATACAAATTTACAAATTTGTGAGTTTATAATTTTAAGATTTAAATATTCCAAGATTAACATACTTCAATTTTCTTAAGGATTCTTTAGTAGTAGTATAGAGTGTAGAATTGCATTGTATAAACAACAATTATAATCCCCTGACTTCTTTTGTAACAAATTGGTTTTATTGTGTCCTTTGAAGGTTAAAATGAATCTTTATGCCTCTTTCACAATTCAACAATGATTGATTCTTTATTTTCATCTTTAAGTCGCAAATTTTCTTGGAAGTTTAGCTTGGCAACCACCTAGTCTAAGTTACTTGGCATCTAATTAGAAAGCATTTTTTGTGGTCCATGGATTAAACATCATTCTTCTGTAGAAAAAATTATTCTACCTTCATGAGGAAATTTCTCTAACTAATATGTTGTCAACTACAGAATGCACCTAGATGATGAAATTTTCAGATTTTTTGAGCAAATTTTATACATGATGACTTTAGGAATGATGAGAAAACAACTAGGAATTGACTTGTGTGCAACTACTATTATTTTATAGTTGTGGTCCTTTCCTAGTTGTTTTTTGAGATTGCAAATTGACACAGTGGATTCCATAGTGTAGATTTGTCCAAATCAACAACTATAATAAATATTGGATGGAGAACAATTTACATTCATTCTAAATTTGAACTTTGTTACAACTCTTGTAATACTATACTTCATTCTATGATTGCTCTGTAACGAAGACAATTATTACACTTCATTCTACACACTATAATAAAACATGGTAAAAAAAATCGAACTCAAAATCGAGTGCAATTCTTTTAACTATGTTTTAGTGTAGGCCCACTATGTATACAATTAACTTCTTTTGCAATTTTCGATTACAATTTTTGTTTGGTACATGGGTCTATTGAGGATGAGAGGTGCTTTTCCACTTTAAAGTACTTCAAATCATTCTAGAGAAATAGATTGGGCAAGCACTTGTCCCTTGCTATGTGCATGTTTTGCAAGAAGTATTTTTCTTTAGGGAATTTTCCTTACAAGAAAGCTATTATTAATAATTCTTAGAAAAGTATTGTCAAAGTTGGCAAACAAGGTGATTTGTAAATTATGACCAATAGAATGCTATCCTTTCAATAGCGTCGTTGTGATTCTAGTTTTTTCCTTAGTTCCCATGAGAATTAGTGGGCCTTGTTACTCATGTTCACCTTGACACAAAATTTGTGTTGTATAGGATCAAGCTTTGGTAAAGAATGCTACAACTTGGAGCTTTCGTGATGATATGAGGCGATGCTTTGGGATTGTTGGCAAGGTGGAGCTTTGGTGATGTTGCAAGTTTGCAACAATGGCACCTTCTACAACTTGTTGATGTGAATTTTTATTTTAAGTTTGTAATCCTTACTACTAATGTTGCTTGTTTTGTTTTGTGGTGTAGAACACTAACAATACAATTGGGTAGTCATGCATGTGGCAAGAAGTGTTCAATGCCGTTGTTAGTGACATTCAACATATAAATCCTAAAATGAAACTTTCCATTGCACAAAATTACAAAATGAACACTTATCCACCAATATTTGCCAAAAAATTTGCCAATCGTTCACATTTTCGTGTGTCACTTAGCAATTCCAATGATTACAAAAACACCAAAACTAGTCATGATTGAACTCCTAAATTTTGTGTACGGTCACAACTTTACAAAAGTGGAAAAAAAATGTTGTCAAATTACCACTTTTTTTCCCACAATTATTTGCCTTTTTTCCAAAAAAATTATAGCCACAGATATAGCTCCCCTTTTCACATGGGTATAGCTTTTCTACGAATTAGTATGAAAGCCTTTCATAGTTAAGTAGAAATGCTCTCCCTTCTTAGAGGCGCCACCAAAGGCCATCAGCGTCAACACTCTGCCGGAGATTTTGTGAACGTCTGGCTCCACAATGATTTTGACCGAGTCACCAGCTTTCGGCTACAATCTGCTTCCACTTGAGTATCTCCGTTGCAGTTCCTTCCATCATCACTTCCAACATGCCCTACAAGATGCATACCTCTGCATAAAGAAAGTAACTCCCCATTTAAACAATATTGTTTCAATGGTTACACAGTCCAGTATTGAAAGTATATTGTTAATGTACAAAAGTAGTACTGTAACAAAATAGTTTCAATGGAATGCACTGTTCTTACTAAAAACTATTTTGTTGCAGTAGTGATGTTGTACTACAACAATACACTTTTAAATTGGATTGTGTAACCATTGAAACAATATTGCAATAGTACTAAGATAGTGGGGGGGTTAGTTCCCGATGTGCAAATGAATAATGTGTAGATTTCATGTTGGTTCTATCCAAATTTTGATAGAATTACTAAGATCTAACAATGAAAAACGCAAATGTTAACCCATAAAGAGTGTTGTGAACATTTTTTAATCCTTTGGAGGACCCCAACTAGGTCTCTAGGATAGAGTGAAAAAAACTTTTTTCATCTAAATTTTTTTTGAAGTTGCTTGAGTTCATTTTCAGTGAATACTAGTAGTATTGTAAATTCCCTCATAATGGTATTATTGAATTTTCTAAAGAAGAAGATGTTTGTATTGGTATATTTTGGCAATTTGTTGCTTTTTACTCTCAATGTGAATTTTAGCATAAAAATAATACATTTTGAATTTGAGTTCGACTAATGAAATGAAGCTTATCAAGTGCAGTTTCTACTCCAATTGGAACGCCAGAATTTTTTTTGTGAACTTCAATTAGAAGAAAACTTTGCAGGTAGTTAATTGGTCCCTGAGTTTCATTCAGTTCCCAAGTAATTAACCATAGCCACTCGCCACTCGGCAGCCACTCTTTTTCGTCATCGCAAGAAACTCGTGCGCGCTGGGCAGCATTTAAGATTTTTCTGCCTTTGAGTATGGTACTAAGAGTACTACGAATAATCGTAACTAAAAACTATGCAGGAAATCTGAATTGTTGATTCCTTAATCGATGGCTGCATCATGGTGGCATCCTATGAATACTATTGATTGGAATGCTCTGTCGATTGACTGAAAAGCAGAGTTCTCCATTTCCTCCAGAAAATGAATACCTCTGCATTTATATTTCAGAAAGTAAGTGAGATGAAAACTTCAAAAAACTTAATCTGAAAATTAGCCACTGTTCACAATTCCATGTTGCACTACGAAGTCCACCGTAGCCAGCTCACGCTGCGCAAAGACGATGCTGAGAATCTGTGTTAAGATTGGTGTACCTCGAGTGCGTGTTGATGAAAGAACGGATTGACTGTGCGTCTCTCCATGGCCCATTTCTCGCCCGCACGAGTAACAAATCCTCTGCCGAAAATGAGAGGGAGGAACCAGAACCTGGATAGACACCACTTCAAGGACGAGTGGTTGCTGCAGAAGAGTTCTCTCGCGAGCTCCGCATCTCGCACCACAAGTCGCGTGGATTTCCCCAACCCGTAGAGGAAATACTTCTCGCCTGCGCATACAATTTATAGCAATACCATGCCCGTATGGCGTCTGAGGTGGAGAATTGAGGTGACTCCATCATAGTTTCATAACGCGGTCACCGTGAAGGGTTTCAATTTTCCCCCTTTTGCAACCGAAGGTGGAGTGCCGACAGAGTGAAAGAATGATTTACTAGTAACGGATCCGGACTCACTATACTGAAAATGAATTAATTTAATATATGTGATGTGAAGTGTAATTATCTGTTTGGTTTCATGGACGACAATATACACTGCATGGAATCGTGCGTGATCGAATAGCATATGGACCTTAAAGATCTTGTCGAAATCTTCAACCTCTTAAATATCCACGTCTTCACTCGGATGTTCCTACATTGCTTGATAGAGATTGGAAACGACGCTAGTGATTTGCATGCGAAGCCCATGACACCAGCCAAAAACAAATAAAATTCGAAAAATTTTACCTGGAAATTTGGGAAAGAAGAGGGCGTACTGCGGGGTGACCGTCGGTGACAAAGCGGCGTAGCTGTCGATGGGGACAACTTCGGGAAACGAGTCCAGATACACTTTCTGGTCCGGCAACTGGCCGACGAGGAACCGGAACGGCAGGGCCTTGACACCCTGCTTGGTCATGATGCGACGCAATCTTAACGGCTCCCACAGACCGTTCCACAGCACCTTCGTCACCAGCTGATGTACAATGAAACTGAGCGTCACCACTGCGAGCGCATTCCAGACCGCCGGGGGCATGATAAACGCCATAACTACTTCGATCTGCACGCTGCCGGTTGGGCAATAGTCCTGCACCTGTGGATTATTTTGCTGCTACCTGCAGTAGACCTGCGAATCCGGGATGCAAATCGACTCCAATCCGAGTTGAGATACTGTAGAATGATTGACTACCTCAAATTCGAAGTCAGAACCCAAAGAGAACTTTGATGGATTGCGACGTCTGTTTTTGATTCAATTGACTAGCTGCATGCATCAATTGTGGGATTAGAGTCCAGTCGTACCTGCTGCGTGCAAGGATGATCATCTGGCCTCTAGCTCAGCACTTCTCATACCGGTGAATGAGCTTTATGCATGCTCCGCTATATATGATCTACAAGCTCAGAGTCTCTCCGTCCGGATACCAGAAATTAATATTGTAGAATACACATTATGTATATTCAAATTTGTTTTTTTGGTCCCCATAAATTCAATACATGAGTATACTCGAGTGCAGAGAATATCATCAATCACAGGGAGGTCATCGATTTGCGGTTGCTGGATTGCCAAATGCCCAGCGCGCGTTCCCGGTTTCCAGTTCGCCAGCAGGAACGAATTGTGTTTCTATTGTCCCCTGATGGCCACTTTAATTTCTTTGATTCCCGTTCTTAATGCAAAATCATCTGGGAAAACTTAACTTCTGATATTCCCGAAAATATAATTATTCTCCCTGCTGAAGGTTGGTAGACTACGTGCAATCGTCTTCTTGTAAAGGTTCGTACATGCTCAAAGTACCTTTCAGGTGGCGATTCGAGGTGCACATACCTTCTACTCGATCTACATTGTGTGTGTGTAAGCATCTCTCATGCCCAACTTGGTCACGTTGATCCCCTGCATGCATGCATTTGTTACAGTGACTCCATGATCCCACTTTTGCTGCAATCATTAGCATAAACATTTCACTCAGGGTATTCAACAGCTCCTGTACGTTGAATACAGCCCAAGCTCTCATAAAAACAGCAATAAACGAACTTTCACGACTTCGGCGCGGTTCAGGCCGCGCAGACTGAAACCAAAATGTATACCTTTTCTAGTTTGTGGCCTGAAATCAGACCTTTGTGAAGATATTTGTCACAATTTTTGGCTGTGCAAATATTGTCAATGCTAATGATAGCAGCAAAGAATGACGTACGAATCTGAATGACAACAGCAAAGCACAAGCTGGAAAGTTGAACCTCTAGTCGTGTAGTGGTGATAAAGTGGGCGAGTGGTGCTACTCCAATCTATATCTGGCTATCCACAGATCACCTTTGACGCAACCATCTCCAGCTGACAGGTCCCTCAACTAGAAAGTGGTGGTAGCTGTTTCTCTGTAGCAATTTGCTGATGAATTTTTAAATTGTTTTCAACATTGATTGTTTTTTCCAGCAGCTTGTTGAAAAATTTCACCATCTTCTTTCCAATGACGCCAAATTCAAGTCATTCTACAGTTGGACATATTTGGAACTGAAGAAACCTTTATGACGAAACAATGGCAGGCAAGAAGACCATCTAATTTCAAAATGTGAAATGATTGAATCTTAAGTTATTGCACTCAACTCCCAAATTTAAGGATTTACTTAAGATTTTAACTAAATGAATTTAGGTGGATTTTTTCTAGTGGAACACTTTTGTAGCTGATGCATCACCAAACTGAAGCAATTGAAGAGATGCACGAGTTTGAGTATGTCAAAAATGCACAGGCGCACATCACAGGTGACAATTGACACTGTCTCATGTTCAATGTTATACTCCCTCTGTCCCAAAATGATCTTAAAGTTGCTCAAAATGATCATTTTTGTTCTTGAAGATTTATTGTTCAATGGATAACAACTTTTTTGAAATAGTTAGAAACATGTTGAAATAACCTTAATTTTCAACCTTAATCAAAACATTTTGTCGAAACAGAAGATCATTTTGGGAAGGAGGAAGTATGTGCTTAAAAATTGTAACCTTTTTGCCATGTAAAACATGTAACAAATATTTTTTATTGTGTCTTTTTAATATCAAGATGAACCTTCATGCCTCTTTCACAACTCAATTGCAACCACTTCCTTATTTTCATCTTTAGGTTACTAATTACCTTGCAAGCTTAGCTTAGCCATCACCTAGTCTAAGTTATTTGGCATCAAGATAGAAAGCACCTTTAGTGGTCTATGGATTAAGCATCATTCTTTTGTAGATAAAAGTGTTCTACATTCACGAGGGAATTTCTCTAACTAACATCTCCTCAATTACTAAATCCCCCTAGATGGTGAGATTTACAGATTTTTGGATCAAATTTTGTACATGATTGAATTTTCTTCACTTTTGATTAAGTGGCAAAATAGAGCACTTAGTATGTATTAGAATTGAGAACCAACCATTGAAGTTTCTTGAAGTCTCAAAATTGTGATAATTGTCTGTGCACTAGGTGATTGCAAGAAATACTTCATGTTTTTGAATAAAAAACCCAATTTCTAGCCATAGGACTAATAGTACTTTGCAAAACTATCAGTATTGTGTATCATCATCTTGCCAGTAGATCTAAACTATCTATTCAAGGCAACTACAAATCTATATTGTTGATTCAATACTACATAGTACTAAAGACTATTGTGGGGTACTACAAAGGACACTCGAAGTAGAAAATAGCAAAATAGGGGTATGAGACCAAAACATTCATGTAGGAAATTTTCTCCCTCTTCAAAGCCTTCATGCAAAGGAAGGTCACTTTAACCCCATGTGTGCAATCAATATGTTTCTATTTTCAGAAAAATTCATTGTTAGTCCTTGTAATGTTAGTAGACCTCCAACATGTCTAATTCATGACTTTGAATTTGGATTTCTAGGTCAAAAATAGGACCAAAAACCTCCAAAATGGCCAAAATAGACATCTAATTGGGGACAATTTAAAAATAGAAAATTGATTTTGAAAAATTTGAAATAAAATCTCAATGTTTGAAACTACTACATGTACCTTTATTCAAAATTTCACGCCAAACAAACAAATGATACAAAAGTTATGAGCAAAAAAACACCTATCTAAGGACAAGAAGACAAAAAATAGGACAAGTGTTTCTTGCAATCACCCACAAACTGATACATCTAATCATATGGGTATGGGTGATTGCAAGAAATACTTGTCCTATTTCTTGTCTTTTTTCCTTTGGACAAGTGGTTTTGTGGTCATAACTTGGGCATCCTTAGTCCGTTTAGCATGAAATTTGGAAGGAAGGTAGATGCAGAAGTTTCAAACATTCCCTAATTTTTACAAATTTTTCAAAATTATTTCACTATTTTTAACTTGCCTCAATTGGATGTCTATTTTGGCCATTTGGGGTTTTTTTAGTACTATTGGCGACCCAAAAATGCAAATTGGAAGCCACCAATTAGATATGTTGGAGGTGTAATACCATTTCAAAGATTGACGAAGAGTTTTTGTAAAAATAGCAACATGTCGGATTGTCAGTTGTACATATAAGGTCAAAGTGACCTTCCTTTGTGTGAAGGCTACAAAGAGGGAAATAATTTCCTACATGAATTTTTTGGTGCAATGGGAGTGTAATCTTCTATTCTTCTCTAGCAAAACATCTTTTTTTTATGGAAATTTTTTGAATTTTTTTTTGAATTACTAAAAATAAAAAAGTCAATAGACCCTATTTTTTCTATTTTCTGTTGCCAGTGGCTTTTGTAGTACTCTGTAGTACTACATAATACTAAATCAATGGTTCATATTCACAAGCACATTGTTGATGCACGGAATTGATAGGTCTTCGTAGTACTGCCAATACTACGGCCAAAAATTGCAATTTTGATCAAAAAACGTAAAGTGTTTCTTGCAATCACTCATATGTGATTGATTTCATGGAGAGTTAAGAAGATCTCTATAATACATATTAAACTACTTGTATTGATGCAAAACCGAGTGTTGGAAACTCATAAATGCAAAAGATTCAAGTCAGTTGATCAAAGTGCCTGGTGCTATATCATTAATGAACACATCAGGTGTCCTATTTATGCCCTTGTGAAACCACAATTTAGCCTCTTTAGAAATCATTATCAATGGTGAAGTTAGAGGACTAAGTTCTTATGTAGAAGACCTTGTCAAACCATGTGATAAGAAGCTAATAGATATTTTAAAGATTCTATGGCAAATTTTTGCATCTTTCAATTAGAATCTTTGGTAGCTTATACTCTATCTCTACATTATTCATTAGACTAATATTTATAGACTAATTGAATTCTTGAGCACACAAATTTTACTTGATGGTTGCATTCCTATAAGCTCATATATTTTTTAGTCATCCCAATTCATGGCTGCAAAAGAAGAGACCAATGGAAAAATTAGGAAGTAGGGTATTTTCACATTGTCTTTTATTTCATGCTCATGTATTGGAAGTCTAAGTTTCACACATGTCTTTGAAGATCACTACACCAAGATTTATATTGATTTCCTCTTGTGACACACAAGTGGACTATGGGAGTAGATGCTCACAACCAGATGCATGAATTTAAAAACAATATAAATGGTTTTAACAACAACACTTAAACATATTCATTCAGTTTGATGTAATGGTGTTAACATACAAGGACACAGTTTAAACCTTTCAAAAATAATAAGAAAAAATTTGGACCTTAACAAGCAATTTTGAAGAGTTTATATGGGGATTAGTACTTGTTCAATTTGTTTTTTATTTCAACCAACACATGAAATGCTCATCACTCAATCTAATAATAGTAAGTTTTTTTCTATTTAGTGATTATACTTTTCACAATGTGATCTATCAAAATGGTCATTGTAAATCACTTTAAAATTATGAATCTTATCTTTAGTATCCCTTTGTCATTTTAAATATGAGTTACACCAATTATGTGCATAAAGAAATTGAAGAATGTGCTCTATATTATTAATCTTATTTACTAAAGAGTTTTTTCCAAAGCACCAAAACTATAAAAAAATCAAGTGCCCAAAACTATAAAAACTAGGACTTGCATTGGGTAGAAGGTTCAATAAGGCTACTCAAATTGCACAAGTTTTATTGAAATTCACCATTGCAATTCCCAATACCAAGCCTAAATATGAACATTTGAGTAAATTCATGCCTTACATTGAACAAAACTACTACCCTCCTATCGTACACATGCCAATACTGGTCAAATTCAACTTAGTTAGCACTAGTTTCTTAGTTTACCGGTGTTACAAAAACCTTACTATTTTAGAAAAGTTGAATGCTAATGGAGTCGGCTCTGAAGTATAACAAGAAAATTAAGGTTTCGTGGAAAAAATTGTGTCATTATCTCAATTTCAGTTCTCATAGGCTTGTAGTTACTATGAGAAATTGCCATTGACCTTCAATGGACAATTCAATGTGCCTCTTATTTTCTGTTTTCATTGGACATTTTCTCTTGTTCACCGGACAATTCACTATGTCCGGTTATTGGAAGTGTCCGTTCATTGGCATGTATACTACATTGCCAATTTCGGATTCTGTCAATGTCTTGATTGGCATCGATTTCGAACTTACTTAGATTCTGTTTCTGGTTCCAAAGCAACCACGTACTCCTCTTTGCGCCTCCGCCGCACAGCATCGTAAATTCTCTGAGCCTCTCTGTCAAAAAAGTCTTGGGCACTAGATTCCATGGAGTACTCACAAACCAGTCGATTGATAAAGCGCTTGCTTGCGCTTGCCCTCGCAGGCCACACCAGCCCCGACAACCCCGACACGATGCCCTTCACTGGAGCGGACTCTGAGTGCGCCACCACCACTTTGTAATCAGGCACCAGATAAGTAATAGTAACCTCGGATCGGTACCCCGTGAAATGCACGAGCTCCACCAGCAATTCAGTGAGCTGATCGAAGTCCCACCCCACCATTTTCATGAGACAAAACTTCTTGGACGCATTCCTGCACCTCGCGTACTCCTCCAGAGTCTCTCGCACTGTAGGCGTGGCTTCCTCTTTCTGGAAGGGGCGGGTCACCATCCGCGACCACCGCGGGTTCACATACTTGGAAACGTCGATCTGCATCGAGAAATCGGTGGCAACGGATGTGTGTAAGGTGTCCATAGCGTTGGTGACTTTGGTGTGGGTGCCTTCAATGCGAACGAACATGGTGGGACTCTGGAGGTTGGACACAAGGAATCGCCATAGCTCGTCGGCGTTTTGGTCGAGCTTTGGGTCGGAGCTGTAGATCCCCTTGCTCTTCAGAATGGTTTTCGCAGTTGTCGAGTTTGTAGCGACAGGGAGATTCTTCGGAGGGAAGAAGATTTGCGTGTCAGGGATGATGTCCACGTTGTAGTAGCCTGCAGATTCGGTGGATGCCGGGGCCTCATAGTCTGCGGAGTTGCGGCCTTCAAATGAAACGAATTCTTGCAACTGGATTTCTGTCATAGTTGCCAGGGGTTTAGGGTTTATGTCTTTATGAGTTCAAGTAACAAATGGATTACTCTCCTCGGTCTTGTCGATTCAGTAAGAGTCCACTGAGTATGCATTCCTTGCACCTTGCATACGGTGTCGGTAAGATTTGATTAGTATGAACCACCTAATTATGAGGTCTCCTTCAAGCCTCTTATTGTAGACATGTTTGAGATACAAATCTAATGAAATTTAGTGGGTAGGAGAAGCTAAACTTGCCTTGATGTTCTTCTATATATATATACCTCCTGGACACCATATCTAGTTGCCTTGTATTAACGTAAAAGTACATTAGCTTTTGCTTACTTTATTTTAAGGAAAGTCAAAAGTAATTCTCTAGCAATTGATTCTTCAATATTCTCATTTTGAACATGTAAACTATCACTATGGAAAATGCTGTATAAAAAGCATCTATTTTCCTAAAGAATTCCATAAACTTCTTTTATATATAACTTTTGGAATAAAATTATTTTAAACCTCATTTTTTGAAAATATATTTTTTGCAATTATGTTTTTCTAATTATAAAACTTTTATTCTATTTTAAATATTATTTTTCAAATGTTTTTAGTATTGCCAATACTACCTCCAAATGCAACAACATCGATAGTATTTCATACACAATTTGGATGAAAATTCATGCGGAGGTATTATACATATTAATACACATAGCTATAATTTGAATAATGACAAGGCTCAAGAAAAAGTAAGTCTTAGAAAACACATAAAACAAATTGATAATTCTAATCAAAGAAAAAGACTTAATAGTAATATGTAAGAAAAGTAGTCTTATCTTTCATCGATGCCATGGTGATAAAAATAAATTTTTGTAGCTTTAACCTTTAAAGGACGGAGCCTACAACCATGTAGTCAAACTTGAAAGTCCTTCACTTTGTATCCTCCATTCCTTCTCTATTTAAGAGTGAATTTTTTTTGTTTTAATCTTTCAAAGATGAAATCACATGTAACATGTCCAATCATAAGAAGAAATGTGGACCCTCAAAGAGACCTCTAGAATGGCCTTGATAGGGGACCTTAATTGGATTTAAATGTGTAATTCTCAGGGAGGAATGATGTTTTTTCCCTATTTCCACCCATTTTTGACATCATGATGATTACAAAATTGCATGCATTTTATTGAACAATGGATATTATGTATTTCTTGTCATTCAAATCCTAAGTACATTAAGAGGGAATACTTTATATGAAAAAGGACAAATTTGGTGCAACTAAGTATTAATGGCTAATAATATTTCCACAATGAAATGCTTCTTACTGGACAACGAGACATTAGGTACTTCTTTTCATTTGAGTCTTTAGTACTATGAATAAGTTCTTTATCTTTAAAAAGATCATGGGGATTTGATACTCAGGATGTTTGCACTTTGAATTGCTTCTTATTGGACAATAAGACATTAGGTTCATTTTGTCCTTCAAATCTCTAGCACTATAAGTGAATTTTTAATTTTGACAAATTCTTGGGTACTTGATGAAATTCATACAAGGTAGTGACACAATTATGTATATATTTGTTTACTTAAGTTATCATCTCTAGCCTTCAATAAATAGCCTTGCATGTCAATTCTTGAGGGTCTTTTTGAGGGTTTCAAATTTTTCTAATGATTTGTCACAAAGTTTTCAAAAATTTTGGTAAGAATTTCAAATTATCACGAATTTTTGAAGAAAAAATGAAGAAAGTTCATATCAAATACAAATCATGTTCAAAAAATCTAAAGTTTTTCAAAATAGAAATATATTATAATAGAGAACATCATTATGATATAAAGAAAATTTTTGTGTGACTACTAGGTCTTTTTTTTCATTTTTTATGAAGTGCCAAAGTAGCAATATAAAGTATTCTAGTGGTGCTCCAAATTTCAACATTCATCCAAATATTGGATAGAAAATATTACATTGGCACATTTCACATGTCTGTAATTCTCTTTTCATCCACAATTTGGCAATTTCATCCAAGATTTTTTTCTAATTCAAAGTTTTCTAGTGAAAAACTTTACAATTTTTTGCCATTTTTTAGCCAAATCAATTTTTTTTGGTACAATCTAGCATTAGGAAGCTAAAAAAAATGCCTTGGTCACTACCTATTTAGAATATGGTTGTAGATGATCCCCAACTTCAAACTTCATTAAAACGCTTACTATAAGGAATTTTTCAAAATTTCTAGGTAGAATAGAACCTTCACTTTAGAAGTTTCATTTTGTTAGTTTTGCTCAAAAGCAAAAGAAATTGTTATGAGTGTCAAAATCAAATTATAAGGAAAAAGGGCTCAAAGTATTGAAAATATACTAGTGTGTCATTTTTTAGATAAATTACTCCATATAAAATGAAAAAAATAAAAAAATAAAAAAAATTCTTGAACTTCACTCAATGATGTGACCATAGCATCAATAAAGTTGCACACAAAAAATCAAATGAAAATCATTCATTTGGGGGCCAAATCACACTCAAAAGTACCAAAAAAAGGAGTTAGATTCTATAAAATTTGCAATATAACTTCTTTTTAGCTATTGCTTTTTAAAAGCTAAACTATCAATCATTGTTAGTTTAGTCCTTTTCAACTAGTACTTCAAGTCATGTTAAGACTAATATTTTTTTATTACTAAAGTTCTAATTGAACTTCAGATGTTAGCTTGTTAGGTTTTTCAATGGTAGAAAAGGCATCTAATTTTTAATAAATAATAATGTGATTGAATCCAAAAAAATCATGTGTATATACAATCATGTGATAGAATAGAAAAGGACTCTTTTGCTACAATTTTAATGTTTATTCATTTTCTATAATATTTAGAAGTAAAAACATATGAATGTCTTTTTCAATAAAAGAAAATAATCCAAATGATGGTTGTATTAGAACAAAAATTTATATATTATTCACATCAAGGGCCTTTGTAATCTATTTTTGGAATTTAATTTTAAAAAATTTAATAATAAATCAAGAATTTGTCAAAAATCAATGAATTAATTAAAAAATTATACTATTTTGTGTCCAAGATCTAATCACTAAAAATCCTTCTCAATTGTTGTATGCTTGAGAAGTATAAAAAAGATTAGATAAAAATATCCTTTTAAAGTGATATATTGTAATATTGATTTATAATTTTACTTCCTTATGAGGATTTTATCTATGAATCTTTTTTTCCAACTTATCAAATGGATGAATTGCAATACTATTCATCCATTAATTTTTTTTTAAATGACAACATCGAAGTAATTTAGAGCTCAAAAAGTTCATAAAAGGACTATAGACCTAGTTCTAGCAAAATAACGGTATCAATTGGTACCTTTGAATGTGGTTTTAACCCTCTTCAATGAGCATGAAGCCTAATTGACCATCCAAAGGGCACAAAACATCCTTGGTGTCCTTCCAATGTAATCCCTTAAAGGACGTTCAAGCCAAAATGTGGTAGATGGATGACTTGACTTATTCAATGTAAAAGCAAAGAATGCACCTATTGGTTTAATAATCCAAGCATTTTAGTGAATACCTTGATCATAGGGGAGCCACATCCTTTAAGGATGAACCCATAAACGTCGACACAGATGTTTAGTGTCCGATGGATGACAGAGTATCATTCTGCACGGGACAAAAGTACAACTATTCATCCTCGGAATTTTATGTGGAAAGGGGAGATCTTCTACAATAGTTTGACCTCCAAGGAGTATTTTTTATTTAATTTTTTAAACTAGATGATGTCACACGGTTTCAAAAGCAATGATTTCCACAATCAACAATCCATCCTTCAAGGGTTAAGCAACCTAAAACATGACTTATGAATGGTAAAAAGAACCTCATTCACATTGATCATAGATGAATTTCATCCAATTGTATTTGTTGAACCTTTGTAAATGACACCCATTGACATCATTCACCAGGAATTATTCAAGAATGACAGTAGGATGGATATCTCACTTTGAGGTTCATGCAAAAGTGAAAGGGTGATATTTTCAGTTTTTCACTGCACGGGAGAATTACACTGATATGTCCTATTGCTAGAATGCATGGCTACCATGACGACGAATATATGATCGATTCATTTGCATATCCCGGACGGACGGCGCATATTAGAATTTTTCATCCATCCATTTTTGGGAATCTGTACAGGCTCCCCCCCTGAGGTGCAAAGTGCACTCGGCTTCAACAAATGAAAACTTTGAAAACTTTCGAAGGCTATACGGATGCAAGCACGAACATCAGGATTCAAAGAATTTCTTGGCAGTCCTTTCAAGTAATCGAGTGTTGCATCGGGCAAAATGAGTTGCAATGTACAGTGCATGGATTGATTGATTCAGAAACTTGTAGTTACTTTCATGATGTTTGTTTCTTCGCTACAGGAATCTTGCTGTTCTATTTTGGAGCTTCTCATTGTACTCTTGCAACTGCATAATCAAGGGGCTGGCCATTTATCATGATGTAGGTTAATTGCAATGGAAGTCAGTGCACACAGACCCATCTCTTCCATCGAGAATTTACTCTAATTATTGTTCGTTCACAACTACTGGATACTGATTGATCGTTCAGAACACTTTAATTATTCCTCATAGTCACACTTTTTCATCTTCGAATCCAAACTCGCTTTATCAACTTTGACTTCATACTGTCAAATTTTCATTCCTCTCCAAAAGGTCATACGGAAATGCGCTGATTAACAAGAATGCATGGCTGTAATCTTGTGAATTGAATAGAGAGCAGAATACACTAATAACGAAAGAAACATAGCAGCTAATTATCGGCCTCGGCTAGCGGAACTGCAGCAGATGAGGCATGAAAAGTTATATAATAGCTTCTTGAATACATCATGGCAATCCGGATATGCCTCGTGTAACAAACTATCAATATTTTGATGACATGGTGTGCCCGGTTGCTCACATATACAGAGTAGTCACGCACATCACCAACTTCTGTGAGAGTAATCAAACGACGTAAAGTATCGTGAAGTCGACAGAACAGTAGTTGTCAAAAATAATCATTCATAATAATGTTCTACTCAATAATTTGTACAAATTCGCTGAATCTTAAGCGAAGCTGAATCTAGAGTCTAAAGCAAATCCATAGTCATCCTAGTATTGGATTGCAATTGAAATCGTGATTCTAGGAGTGTTGAACTGGATGCCACCTACTATAGCGAGGATATATCCAAAAGACTGATAGTTTTCAGGCACTTCCCTAAGCAATTTGCCCCAACTCTTAAAAAAACGTAATAAAATACCGGAATGTATAGGGCAAAAAGTCATCATACGTTTCTCTAAACCACGGATTCGCATCCTAATATCACAGGAGTGCACTCTGCAACGACCACAAATCTTCAGACGCACCTTGCGATTTTGACGAGGAGAGGACAGAATTACAACCACTCCATGCTCCGACTCATTGAACCAAGCCTTCTCGGGCCTTAACTGCAGAATCCACGCCCCCTCCGCTCCGGCCTGCGCTCCACATAGCGCCATAGCTAGGTCTGCTCCTCCTCGAACACATACACTCCCCGCACAGCGACATTGTCATCACCATAGTGGCCTCGAACAGCACCACCCCGACCAGGACAGCAGCGAAGGGAAGCATCTTCACGTAAAACCTCACTCGCCACGCCTCGAATACCCTAATTAAACCACAGCACTCTTGACAATAATTTCAATCACAGAGTCTCTCCCAATGTCGGAGCACGTACTACCTAAAAAGTCTTTTCCTCCGTTTCAATAAACGTCTCATTCCAGTAACCCCCTCGCTAAGCCACAAACGTCCAGAAGGTTCGAAACGTAAACACCACACACAAATGTCATGCGCCTTAATTACAAACGGGTCATGCAAGCATCGGCAACTGAAGGTAAGCAAAGCAAGCACGGATTCCAAGTTTCAACACAGAAATCGTAATCAAGGCTACAGAATTAGGTTTACACTCCAAATCACGCCTGCAAATTGTAGCACGCAGTAAAATTAAACTCTGCAAATCAAGGATTTCACAGGAGAGCGATGTTGGAAGAAATGTCTGCAAGTTGCGGCTCGCACCAGAAGTGGCTGAGGGAGCGGAATTTGGAGTGAGATTTTCGAAGTGCTTGCGGTGAAGCTCGTGGCAGAAGAACTTCGACGAGAGGCCGGCGAAGTGTAAGCGAAGGAGAGCAAAATGTCGGACGGCACGAACATACCCGGAAGGACCGGTTGATAGCCGTCATTCTCGAGTGCAGGCACTGTACGGCAGCGATCCCAGAACTGCTTTTCTGAAATTAGCGTGGAGGCTATAACCGTGTGTGTAGGGAGAGCTATTTCTGCGATATGCCGTTTCAGTGGTAGACACGGTGTGATAATTTTGGAAAAAAAATGTAGAATAAAGGATAAATTTTATGTTCTTGGTAAAGTAAAAGTTGTGACATGCAAGGTAGTTCAGTAGTTCACAACTGGCTACATTTTATCATTTACAATGGCTCCATTCAGGGTTGTTCTGTCGAACACATTTTGGGGTTGAGTGTCGAGTTGTTTGTCTGATGTCGCGTGTCGTACAAGATGAGTGTCGTGTATACATGACAATTTTGACGAATAAAGCCTTATCCTAACAGCAGAGATAATTTGAAATCTCATTTTATTTATGATCCATAATTAAAAATGGAATAAGTGATTATTAAATTGAGACACTTCAATAAAATGAAACTCAAATATGTCAAGATTGGAAATAGAAAGTGTTTTATTTGAAAGTCAACCTTAAAGTTGACTTTATTAGATGGACAAGGGGGTCTACTAGACGTGTTGGATGTCGTGTTCGTCGTGTTATCGAGTTGTTCGGCCGAACAACCATGGCTCCATTTGCTAAGTTGAAAAGTAATGTATGAAATAATGGCTAGTTTTGGAAGGGAAGTCATGTAAATATGGACACTTAGAAATTTGCTAAAATGCTCCATTTTTCCATGGCAATAAGCATCTGTACTTCACACATTGAGACAACTAAACTATTAAAAGAATTGCCACTAACAAGGAGATTGAACCCTACTTGCAAAATGCAAGATTGCCTATGTGTAGTATTAGTGTTCTGCACACAAAACAGACAAACCACATTAGGAATATAAATTAGAGTTAAAAGTAACAAATGACTCATAGAAGGCTTCTACAAGTTGATGATGGATGCAATCTTCCACTCCATCTTGTACAGGTCCGCACTCCATAGTAGAGCAGAAGCCACCAATTGTGAATGTCAAGGAAACTCTTTGAAGTTGAGCCCAAAGCTAGGATAATCTCATGAAAACTAAGGAACGTGGAAAGGAGAGGATACTATTGAACTGGTTGAAGATTAAACATCCCCTTGTCGGCCAGTCTTCACAACATTCTTCCACGAATCTATGGCCTCTTTGTATGGAAAAGTCTCCAAAGAATAGTAATTCTGCCCAAACATCCTCACTACAAGAGGCAAATGCTTGCCAAGCCTATTACGTTGGCAAGACTTGAGAAATTTTAAGGTTGAGAAACACCTCTCATCTTCTATAGAGCCCAGCACTAAACAACAGCCTATCTCAGCTACTTTGAAGTACTCCGAAATCAAGTTTCATAAGTGCCGTGATTGTGAGAGGTTGCACAAGAGTTTGATAACTGGATTCACATGGTAGGGCGGGGCACATGCAGATTTAGCATTCACCTTCATGGTAACTTTGAACAACCCTTGGTGGTTGTCTAGCTTAGACGAAGACAACATCTCAGGGACAGTAAAAGATTTTCTGCCATCCTACACAAATTGCCCTCTATTCAAAAGCTTTGCATAATAATAAAAAATTTTAAGCACTGATAAGTGTTGCGGAAAGCTCTCATCAGCCCCTTCTTGCTTCCAGTACTGTGGGTAAATGATGCCAAAAGCATCAAGTAATTCTTGTTGTGGAAATCTCTTGTCCAACTCATCACAAAGTGAATGAGCAATCTCTGCAAAACAAGGCTAAAACCACAAAACTAATTAGGACTTGCTTAACAGTAAATAACCAAGTAGAAATAAAATGACATTGAAAGAAAAAAAAAACATAACAATGGAGTTTGACCAAGTGCACTTGCACTTGCATTTTGAGGCCACAGCTGGTGAAATCAACGGCAACAGCTAAACTTGCAATCTAAAACAAACCTACCAAAATTGATGGGCAAAATCCAAAACAAAAAGTACAAGAACACAGTAAACGGAAAGGCAAAACATCCACAACTAAGGCGCTAACCGAAATGCAAACCTACCTTGCAATGTACCGTCAAAACCTACCAAAACCCAATGTCGAGTAGAGAAGCCTTGCCTTGGGAAAACGCGGGGCTTCTAGCTGCAACTAGATGTGATTCAAATAATGAAAGATCCTGTGGCCAAAGTCACAAACATAATAATAAATCCCCCCCCCAATGATGCCATATGAACCAAAATACTATCACCCTTCCATACACCCCTCCGAAGATGTCATGGAGTCTCAATATACCCCATGTATGATAAAAAAAATGTAGAAACAAAGTCATATCCTTCATGAACTCCCTTCAAAGAAGTGCCTGATAGTTAATTGAGTGTCACGTTCGCTATACAACTCCAAACTAAGAGTGTAATATGCCTCTGGAAAGCTAACAAAAATCTCTACAACCTCTCCAAAATTCACTCAAAACTAAGATACTGTCGGACTTTTATGGTCGGTCAAAGTTCACCCTTCCCAACTCAAAGGCAGCTCCCTTATATTTCACTCTCAAGCTCATAACTTTCACATACTACCTCCAAATCAAGAAAATAAACTCATTTTGAAAAGTTAACATGAAAATCTACAAGCTCCCTAAGTTTCACTCAAATACAAAGTACTGTCCACATTTCATAGCCTTTCAAAACTCACTCACTTGGAAACCCGAAAGTATCCCTTCATCCTTTCACTCTCAAGCCCATAACTTTCTCATACTACCTTCAAATCAAGAAAATAAACTCATTTTGGAAAGTTAACATGAATATCTACAAGATCCTCAAGTTTCACTCAAATACAAAGTACTTTCCACATTTCATAGCCTTTCAAAGATCACTCTCTTGAAAGTTTGAGGCAGCTTCACAACACTTCACTCCCAAACTCATAACTTACACATACAAACTCCAAACTTCATGAGTGATAGCTTTTCGGAAACACAAAAAAAAGATACACATGCTCTCAAAATTTCATTACCGAACTCTCCATGTACAAAGTGCTCTCCCCTCCCAAAGTGACGGCTTCCCTAAGCAAAAACAAGGAGGAGGAAGAAGATGATCCTCAACCTCATCCGCCACCTCAACCTCCATGCCATCCACTTAAGTTAGTGGATTTGGGCCACTAAGATGCCACATGGGCCATAATACCCACATGGGTCACTTCCTCTTCTCGATAAATCTATCCATATCATCTATGTGGATTTCTAATCCATTAAAAATAAAAATAAGGAAAAAGCTAAAACAAGCTTTACCTTTTGTTCTTACAACTTCAACCTAACTAACTAACATATTAAAATATCTTCTAATATAGAAATCAAAGAACTAAATGTTTGTCAAATAGAGGTAAAAAAAAAGAGTTCAAGTGGAGTATAACCCCATTTGTTTCTTGAAACTCTACAAAAAAAAACCCTCCAATTTAACAAACAATTATGCATTTTCACATAATGAACACATTTACAATACAACATTGACAACAACCACAATCTGCCCAACCCAAAACGCGAAGCCAAAAAAAACACAAAATTGAATCAAAAACCTCCACTGCAAAGTAACCCTAAGCCTCCGCCCCTAAACCCAACGTGCCAAGACCAACAACAAACACAATCACAAAGCAAAGAAAACCTATAAGTTAAACCCAAATCCTCCACTGCTAACTCATTTCCCACCCAATTGCTTGCACGCTCACCTAAGCCAAACCTGAAAAACTGATTGAAACTAGAATCCAACAAACACAAAGGTGAGCGAAAAAAATACAAAGGAATTGAACGAAAATCCTCTTCTGCGTTGCAGCGTTCCACCCTGCACATTGATTTTGGACCACACTGTAATCTAGAAAATACAAAGCGCTAGCCAAAGACAATACAGGTGGACACAAATTTGATTGAAAATACAAATACTTACCTACAAATTGATGCTCAACATTGTCTTGCACGCAGTTGTACTCCTCTTGAGTGACAAATATATCGTTCCCTGTCTGATTGTCTCTATAGCGAGCAAAAACTGTAGTGATGCTGAAGTTGAACACCATGTAGCAAATGCCGCTGTCACCCGACAATTCCCGCCAGTCCAAAGGAATATCAACACTTTTCAGTTGAATTAGTTCATTGTAGCGAGTGAACTCCACCGTGTTGTAGGTTGTGGACGTGTCAATGAACATCTTTGCAAGCTCATTCTAGCAAACCTTGAGAGATTGCATAAAATCAAAAATGAAAATATCACGAGCTTGGGTTAGCTTCATCAAGCAATGAACAACATTCAACAAAGGTATGAAGCATGTGAGTGAAAGCAAGACCTCAATGTCAACCAAGTAGTCGAAGTTACTGGCAACCCCGGGGTTGCCTTTCTGCCCAACAAATGCACCCATGTCCAATCCCATCTTCACCATCAGAGTTTTGTATTTACTCATGACTCTTTGTGTTGGACTCCTCATGGAAATCCAGCTCGTCTCAACATTCCTCAACATTTTTTTGGCCTTAGTTTCTATGAGATCAGCTAGCTTTTGCAGCTCAGTGTGTCGTTTATGGCTGCAGCAGAAATATGCATAGATAGATTGAAAGAGCCCTTCCAAAAGTGCAACCATGGGGTAGTTGGACAACGTCTCCACCACAAGGTTTATACGGTGACTGGCGCAGCTAGCACCAAGAACAAAGGGGGCCCATTTCTCTCGAATTTGGGTAGTGACACCCTTTTTCAATCCTTGAAATGTAGAAACCCCATTGGCCCCAAAGCAAACAAGCTTGGATGCTATGTCCTCTTAATTCAACCCTCCTTCACTCAACAAAGAGTACATAATCACATTTGTCAAGTGGTCCACAGTGCCACCATCGGAAACACAAGACAGATGCAGCAAGTGTGAGACCCTCTCCCAGGAGTCCATCATGTAAACATGCACACCAACCCAAGATGTATTGTAAATAGCTGTCAGTTTGTCTACACTAATGGAAATGATGCGTGTAGATTGAACCACAGCCTTCAAAGCAGATAGAATACTTGCATGCAAATGTTCACTCATCTCCCAACCACTACTCTCAGACCAATATTTTTTAGGCAAATTCTTCACCTTAAGGTGCCTCAACAAATATTGCTCACGTTCGTAATCACACATTGGACGACCGTGACTTAGAACTTGAAATAAGGTGGAGAACTGTACTCCCTTTCATTTCAGTTCGCCCTCCAAGCCGGCGATGAGTTGATCCGCCACAATTCCAACGTGCTTGCGGCCAGCCCAAAGTTTGCAGTTCTTCAAGTGTTTGCAATCCAGCTTGGTGAAGGTGTCACCCTTCTTGAGATAAGGGAAGGGCACACCATCCTCTTTGCACATCCTCTTCCCCTTGTGCTTCTCCAAGTTGTCACCCTTCGGCACCATCACCTTCCGTCTTCCACTTATCATGCTACAACTTTGACAGATAACTCTAGTCAAGTCGCCATTGGCATCAAACTCACCTTCTACCCATATATACTTGCATGCCCACACCACCTGCCACCTCCTCGTGATTGTGCTTGGGGCAACTTTCTTTCGTTGTGGAGCACAAGAAGCGGCAGTCATTGCACCCTTCCTCTTCCCCCTCCACATAGAAAGCCCCTCACTATCGTTGCATCCCTTAGACGACACCATGGTGGCTTCCAATGGGCACTAGAGTTCTACAGATGTAGACTCGGTGAGCCGGGTCTCAAAGATATGTGTCACCTCCTCCTCCACGCCGAAGGAAATCTCAATCACAGGGGGTGGCGCAGACACCATGGCACCACTTCCCTTTGTCAACGGCAAAAATTTCCCCACACCTCGGTTGTTGCAGTTGGACCAGAAGGTCTTCACCCGGAAGTTGTTGGGTAGCTTCAAGTGAGGTGCCATTGTAGCAAAACTTGCACCCCAATTCCCCAAGATGCACACACGACAAGATTGCAAGAGAAAAACGATTCCAGAAGCGAGAAGTGAGATCAAGGAAGCAGAAATGAAATCTGCAAATGCAAGTGACTATGAGATCAAAACCATGGTTTTTGATTGCGAAGAAGATCGTTGTTTCGCCAATTGCTCCAGAGTCCAAACCCTCATTGAATTAGAGCCTCTATTTCTAAAATGCAGTGAATGCAAGAGACAAGAATCTCCTAAATTGCACAGCACACAGCAATTGGCGCTCGCAATTTCAAGTGACAACGCTCCAACATTCAAAGCAACTCAAGACGACAACTCTGTAAGTCTACAGTCTACATGAACGAATTTTTTTTGGAAATAAAAAAAATCAATCTTTGCTACGTGAGTATTGAGTAACGTGACAAATTCAAATTTGACAATCTTGGACTCCCTCCAAACTTGAAGGCACTGATCTTGAGAGTGGAGATGCAACAATGGAGCAAATCGCCCCACGACAACAAAAAAATATGCAGAAGTAACTGCATGATTGCATAGTCAGTTAGTCACCAAAAAAATTTAAGTTATCACACATGCTAAAAAACTGTAGCGCCAGAGAGACGAAGTTGCTAAACTAGAGGCTTAGTGTTATCCCCTAAACCCTAATTACTCTACGAAATGGACAGTTGGGATGGAGCCGCCTCTACTAAAGATCAACGGCTCAGGGTGGATTTTAGCAAACACATTACACTAGCCATAGTAGATGACTATGACTATAGATGTGGATGAATAAACCATTTTGTGACATTTCTGTTAACGAGCTTTGCAAAACTACTCAAATATTATTTTTTTGAAGATTTTCTTACATGTACATTTAGCACAGAAAAAAATTAGGTAGAATCCAAGCGAATTTTAGCCAGGTTTATGAACGTTGTTGTACAATGTCAAATCATGGTCACCCAAAGCCGACCCCTCTACCTATTACCAAGTCATCTACTGTAGTCTTTCTCTCAAGGGTTATTTATACTTGACAATAGAAACACAAGATTGGATTTTGGGCATCTTGTGAAGTTTATGAGTACTTTTTTTGCTTGACTCACCTCATATAAAGGTCAAAATTGGGCTTTGAACTCCCCTTTAACGTTTAGTTTTGCCTCACCCCCCCACACACACAATGTAGGGTGATTTATAAGATCTATTGCTTGTCTTTTGAAAAGTTGTAGTGATTTCTAGTAATTTTCAATGATTTTTGATGAAAGGGGAAATATTTTGGTATGGCTACTAGAGTGTGAAAGCATAAAGCCTTTGTTATATAAATCCGTATAGAAAAAGATAATTTAGTTTGATCCATAATTCATTCAATTAAAGATGGTCCAACTTGCTACTAGTCTTTCCATTAATTTTCTCTCACTTGCATGAACTTATATATCAATGTTGGATTCTTCCTCATTCTCGACCAGTTTGTTGAATTTTTAGCACCTAAAACAACAAAGTATTATAATTTCTATATTATATCATAAAAAATTCCAATATTACTTAAAAAACAATAATGTTTTTATTAAAGCTCCTATCTCATCACATTTTTATTGCAATATTTTGTGGTATTTGAAGATATAATATTAAAAATATTGGAAAGTTTTGGAATTTAAAGTATGTATTTCTAACATGCTAATGTTACAAAATTTCATTGTTAAAGAGGAAAATCTATTAATTTTGTATATGCACATTCCTACAAAATTCAATTAGAAATTTAGAACCATCCATTTATATTTTTTTATTGACTATATCATCTAGAAAAAAAATCATAAGTATATTTTAATCTTTTGAATAAGCATTAGACAAATTTGTTCATTGAAAAGAACAGTTTAAAAAATTATATAATTTTTGCCAAAAAATGATAATTTCTTTTTTTAATTTTGACTTTCAAATGTTTAACCCTTACTATTGCTTTAAATGAATAGGTTAGACAGAAGTTTTTGAATAGTTAACCCTATTTTGACCTATGTCGATCATTGGCCTTGAAATTGTTGAAGGTGCAAGGTGTTCTTATAGTAAACTAATTTGGTGATCACAAATAAGTAAAATGTAGTCAAACTCTACTAATATTATACTAACTTGATCCATGCTTGTGACAATTGAGAATTAGTTGAAAATCCATTCATATCATAGAATCATAAATGAAAATTGAAAAAAATATTCTTAAGTTCTACTCAATTGGTAAGGTTCCATAGAACACATTAAAAGGTTATATTATAAGAATTCTTTAGTGTTATTTTATCTTTTTACTAACACATTATTTATTTATTTATTTATATTTGTCATTGTGTATTCTTTATTGAAATGTTTCCAAGGAACATTTATTTTCTACGTTAATAGCATGACATTTTAAGAATTAAACAACTTTCACAAGTTTCTTTATACTAATTCAAGGATAGCAAGTTGGAAAGTGCCTAAGAAAAAGTTCACCTAGTAGAAATTGCAATTTGCCACTATTTGTGGTCACTATTTTTAAAGTGTGTTATGGAAGTGGGGTCAAAAATAAAATGTATAAAATTAGTTTCTAGATTTTCAATACTCCATAAACTCTTTTGAAGAAGGTGTTGAAAAGTTTTCAATAGATATCACAAAAGCTAAGTTTTCAATAGATGCCAACAACTTGTCCGTGCACCTTTTTCAAACAAGTATCGAACCTTTTCTAAGTAAATTTTTGTTTGTTGTATGGAATAATGAAAAGTTCTTTGAGAACCTTTCAACAATAAAAGAGACACCTTTCAAGAGAGCATTTCTACATGGAACCATTTTGGTGATCACAAGTTGTGACAAACAAGCACAATCCCTCAAGGGGTGCAATAAGTGGTAGAACTAGACATATAGGTGCAAACAAATGTAGGGGGCCAAAAAAACATTGAGGCAAAAAATTACAATTTGATTGATTATACCATAGTAAATATAAAACATCATTGGATATTTTGTAAATACTATAGGGTGTGGAATAATGGGACACAAATTAGACTTAGGATACCCCGAGGAGATTGATTACTCTTGAGTTTTTAGAAAACTACTTGAGTGAAAAGATAGGGTCCATTTAATTCAAAGGAGAAAAAATTTATATAATATGTAGGGCTACTATAGGGGCCATGAAATTCCACATACTCTAATATATATAAATTAGGCCATACAAAAATCTTGTACAATAGGAATTTTTATTAATAAGTTAACCTTAATAAATAGGGGCCATTATAATTTTCATAGTACCATGAGTATAGATAAGGAGAAATAATTTAATGTGGATGATAAAATGGATACAATCAAGAAAATCTACAATTAAGGGTGATTGACTCTAAAATTGTACCACAATATTAATAGTGTATATATCAAAAAAATTAAGTGTAAATGTAAGAAATTGAACACAAATGTTAGATAATGTCACATTGCACAAATATGGAGGTTTATCTTAGTAGATTCAATGACTTGAAAATTGTGCAATATGAAGATAGAGTTTTTAGTCCATTTAACTTCAATCTTTAAAGCCATATTTGTTAAACACACTTATATTGAATGAAATATTCACAAGATAGTTTTAGTGGGGATTTTGAAGTGTTTAATGATAAAGTTGTTATTAAAAACCGCCACTTGGTCAATAGCACTTGAATTGAACCAATTGTTGTTGGTTTCATGGAGTATACTCTATATATATGTATGTAGTAGAAGGTAAGAAAAATTTGTAAAGAAAGGTGACAATGGGAAAATTTTAGACACTTAAATTTTGTATGTAAGATAGCTCCACTTAAAAAACTAAATGAATGAATTTACAAAAAAAACATAAGGTATTGGAAATACATCCTTGTAGCTTTTTATGTAAAAATACAGTCATCTTAAATGTAGTAATGAAGGTAAATAGCCCTACAACAAACATACTCTTAACTTAGGTGTATATCTTGAAGTACAAGGAGTTTAACCTGGCATTTACACTACACTGTCTTTTTATTCTAGATTCTATAAGCTTTGATGATTTAACTTGCATAGCAATGTTAGTATGAAAATTAAATGAGGGTCATCAACCTATCACATGTAGTCTATGCTATATTTAACTCAAACTTTTATTATGGACATTTGAGTATGTGTTGTATTTACCAACATCTACATACTCATAAACCACCTTATTGAGCATTTTAATTGGCCTCCACTTAATTTTTGATGAGGCTTAGATTCATAACCACATTATATATTAAGTAGTAAGGATTCTTGATATAGACATTATATGTTTGGAAGGCCTTATGAGTTATTTGTCATGGTTTGTGAATAAGTAACCAAATTCTCACATCAAGTTGGCCCCATGATGGTATGATGGATTTGCCTAGCTAAGTGCTTGAACCACATACATTGTTTGTATTTACTAATTTACATGATGATTTTCTCATAGAGGGCTTTGTATCTCACAAAGAGCTGAGAATGCTTTTAGACAACATGATCACAAAGCTTTGAAATTGAACAATTGCTTGAATCTTCTCTCTTTAGCTAGAACTCACATTTTTAGCCTTTGTTTGTTGTTTTGACAAGCATTTTTGTTCTCTAGAAAATAAGCTTGGAACAAAGTATTTTTGTCAAAGATGGATTCCACTCATTCAATCTACTTGAAGTTGTTAGTTTTTGCTTGTCTTTTTCCTCTTCTTGATATATGGTTTGGACTTCTTGAAATATTTTCCAATAACTAATCCTTGAAAGACAAATGAAATTGGCATCTAACCCAAGTTGTATCATATTTTCTAGAGCTTTGTGGAATTAGATACGAATTTCTAGACATCGAAGTGCTAAGGGATTAAGAAGCCCTATAATTGTCACGACCCTCATCACAAGGCGTGCCCGTGCCACCTTAGTGAGCAAGGGGGACATTGGGGGTGACGCCCCAAGCCTTGCAAGAGATGAGGTGAGGGGGACTAGGAGTCCCGAGCGATCAGAGCGATGTAGCGCTCTGATCCAGACGAATTTGGGGGCGTGGGATACATGCTTGGAAAGGTCTTGAGAAGACGCTTCCAGCCGTCCAAAGAACGCGTGATTTGGACTTGCGAGTCAAAAGTTATGGGCGTTCAAAGTTTGGGGTGTCCCGGCCGCGCCGGGAGTGTCCCGAATCTTTGGAGGGCGATATCTTTGCGAGTACTTGTCCGAATGGAGCAAGTGAGTAGTCCATCGGCATCTACGCGTCGCGTAGATGTCGAAAATGGGGTCGCATGTGCGATTTGGATCCCGGACCGCAAAGTTATGCCAGGTGGAAGTTCGGGAGTCCCAAAGTAGCGCGAATCGGGAGAAATGGGTGGTCTTCCAAGATGGGGTGCATCTTGGGGGTTCCCGGTGACCTCTAGTATGGGGGGGGGCTGCCGAATCCCGCAGAGAGTACTAAGAGGAGGGGTGGTCTCTCTCCTCACTCCCGGATGGTGCCATGGTGAGCCTAAGTGGCCCCGGGTGGTGAGGTTAGTGTTGGAGCCTCACCACCACTTGTATGTTACCATGGAGTGCTTGGGCACTCCTTGATACCGGTTGGGTGGCGTCCCACTCTACACTAGGCCATGGTGTGAGTCCCGTTGGGTGAGTCCCGATTAGTGAGTCCCGAAATGAGTTGGGTTGGGTCTAGTGGGGAGTTGGGTCCCATTCAAGGGCGGTTAGCACCGGTGGGAGTAGTGCCTCACCGAGTGCTTGGACATCAATGGAAGTTCCGCCCCATGTCATCAAATGACATGCTCGGTGTCTTGTGGGAGTTAAGTATTGGAAGAAAAGGATTGGGAGTCACGGAGGAATGGGGAACCCTGTGACTTGGGTTGGAACCTAACATTGTGGGTGCGTGGCATGTGTAGTGTTAGGAGAGCGTGAACCTTAGTGGCACTAAGGTGCTAAGTGTTTGGAAAGTGAGCTTAAGGTGGTAAGTGTCACTAAGGGGCGCGACAATAATTGTGAACCTTAATCCTACACCTAATTTCAAAATTGTGAGAAGTGCAAAAAAATTGAACTAACATAGCATATGATATATTCATTGCAATTGGTAATTACAATAAATGTATGCCCCTCCTTTAATGAACCACATTAGAAAATTCCATAATGATAGGGTGCAAAATAAATAGTAGATAAAAAATAATACCCCTACATTAAATAATTGGTGTTCACACCTATATCCTTATTTTTTAAGGACTACACCCCTCTAAGCACAATCCAAAAAGAATTCGAACTTTAGAATACAATAGATTGTACTTTAGGTTGTACCAAACAAAACAATGTAGAGAATAATTTTGGTTTTACTAATTGTGTATTAATTACTTAAACCAAATTTTATATAAAAGTTATTTATATATTATTAAATACATATTTGTCATTGCCCTTCATTTATTCCAATGAAAACCTTTAGGTCAAAATTGGTTTATCTAATTTCTTGTATTGTTGAATATAAGGTGCATTTGTGCGTGATTTGCAAAGATAGGTGTGTTGATTTCTCCTCCAATTGTTGCAATTTGTAAGTCTAGTCTAGTAGCATCCAAATCTTCACTGCAATAAGGTTGTTGCCACATGACATGCGGTCAGTGTGAAATAAAATTAAGTTCAATCTGCAATGCCATCACTCAGATCATATTTTGCAATTGACAAATAGATGGCTTCAAAAATCAAATATGCTACAAGTAGTTCCTTCCTGTCACGACCCTCATCATAAGGCGTGCTCGTGCCACCTTGGTGAACAAGGGGGACATTGGGGGTGACTCTCCAAGCCTTGCAAGAGATGAGGTGAGGGGGACTAGGAGTCCCGAGCGATCAGGGCATGGTAGCACTCTGATTCGGACAAATTTGGGGGCATGTAACACATTCTTGGAAAGGTCTCGAGGAGACGCTTCTAGCCATCCAAAGAACGCGTGATTTGGACTTGTGAGTCAAAAGTTATGGGCGTTCAAAGGTGGGGGTGTCTCGGTGGCGCTGGGACACTCAAGGGCTAGGAGGGAGGGGTTCATGAGGAATCCCTCCATGAAATATGTCATGTAGCATATCCTTGGAAAGATAAGAACACAAGGATGCTAGATTGACAAGCATTACGAGGTTCTAAGGTAGAAGCCTCAAGTTATGGCCATGAGAAGCGCCATGGTGAAGGCATGACGCCTCTCCTGGTGGATCCGAATCTTTGGAGGGCGATAACTTTGCGAGTACTTGTCCAAATGGGGTAAGTGAGTAGTCCATCGACATCTACTCGTCGAGTAGATGTCGAAAATGGGCTCGCATGTGAATTTGGATCCCGGACCGCAAAGTTATGCCGGGTGGAAGTTCGGGAGTCCCAAACTAGGGTGAATCGGGAGAAATGGGGTGGTCTTCCAAAACCAAAGTGATTTTAGGAGTTCCCCTTGACATACAAGGAGGAGTTCTGCTGAATCCCACAGAGAGTACTATAGGAGGGATTGGTCTCCCTCCTCACTCCCTCTTGGAGCCTTGGTGAGTTCCGGTGACTCAAGGTTGGTGGTGTGGGAGTCACCACCATTCCAAGGCACCATGGGACACTTGTGTGTGTCCCATGGCACCGGTTGGGTGGAGTTCCACTCCTTACTAGGCTATGTTGAGGTGTCCCGAACGGTGAGTCCTAGTTAGTGACGAAGTGGAAAGTAGCAGATACACAATGGGCCTAGTATGGAATTGGGGTGACACTCAAGGGCGGTTAGGACCATGGTGAGTAGTGCCACCATGGGTCCTTGCACAATAAGATGGAAGTCTCACCCCATGTTACTAAGTAACATGCCCCGGTGTCATGATGGGGGGGGGGGGGGGGCTAGTAGTCCCGGTGATTGGAACTTAGCACAAAGAGTTGGAATTGGGGACTAACATTGGATGTGCGTGGCATGTGCAGTGTTAGGAGAGCATGACCCTTGGTGCCACTAAAGTGTTAAGTGCTTGGAAAGCATTGGAAGGTGAACTTAAAGTGGTAAGTGTCACTAAGGGGTGCGACACTTCCACAATGCTCTCCACAAAATGAAGCATGCTAGAAAGTCTTACATATGTATCAAGGGTTCAGGGTTTGTAGGATTCTAGGAACCCTAAAGCCTAAAACCCTAAACCCAACTCCTAAACCCCTATACTTAAACCCTAAAAGACCTTCTTAAAAAGCTATTCTGGAAACTGTCAGCTTTATAAACCAACACTTTTGTACCATGAATGTAGAAATGAAAATTTGAATGAATGTGTTTGAAGGTGCAGGATGTGTCTCATTTTTAGCTTAAGAATAATTGAACAGCCAAATTAAGATTGTTAAAAATTGAATAAGGTACAAGGTGCAAATTCTGCCCATGCTCCAAGAATTGTTCCTAGAGTGTACCATGAATTGTTCTTAGGTAAGATTGAAAAATGTCCTATCAAAGTATTGGTGCCAATTTGGGATTCTCATTGTACAATTTCAAGAATGGTTGGGGATTGATTAGATTAGGAAGTTAACAAAATTTTAGTGTACATAATGTGGAGTTATGAGTGGTGGGAGACTTTGTATCATCCCAAACAATTAAATGCACCATGTTGTTGTAGTTTAAGGTTAGCAGTCTTAGTACACCTTCATTTTGGGACTCCATTTGCACCATTAAAGGACAAGCATTTGACATTTCATGGCAGTACCTATGGACTCAGAAAGCTCCCTACTATTGTTACCTTTAGGAAATCATATCTAATTCAATTTAACTCCAAAAATTACAAATCAAATTGTGATGGATGTGTTTCCCTCTCTTCTTTCTATGAAAATTTATTAGAAAATGCTTTGATTAGCATAGAAGACATCCTAAGCCAAAATGCTCTTAAGTGGGTAGTTTCTGTTCCTCCTACCTTACTTGTACAATTTCACTTCTTCATATTCACTATTTTGCAATCATATTAAGATAAAACAGCCCATTATGGACCTTTTACCCATTGTGGACTCCTAAGAATGACCCCATTATGGTTTTCTTTTAGTTATTGAGATTTGGGCCACATTCAATGTCTTAGCTAACTGGAATGGAGTAATTAGTGAATGCAATAGGAACTTTTAGTTTTTCAGTGTTAATTCATCATAGGAAGTGCCTTTTTCAGATCTTTTGTGTTAGAAAATATTGTGATTGCAATAGGTGAGTAAGATGAATATTACGGATCAATTTTTGTTGGTTTTGGATAGTCTCCAGATTCTTTTGTGTTGTGATGGACTGAACACTTCAAAGATTCATAACGAATTCACATTTTATCGAAAAAATATAGTTTCAACTACTCTCGCCATTTCTATCACTTGACTTTCTCTAGGAAAAAAAGTAGAAAATTTCAAAAATGACAAGAGGGCAAAAATCCCATTTGGTTCATAATGGGTTGTTTTACCTTATATATATATATAGAAGTAGTCTGTTTGTATAGTATATGAATCTTGATCTCCTCAATAAAAGGATGCAACTAAGATAGACCAACCTATTACCACCCTGATTCTCAAACTAAGTATATTAGGACCAACTTTAGGAGGGGCATGTATTTTTCAGAGGTGTGCACATGTTTCACGAATCAAACCCAACTGGAATTATAATTTTCCAATAAAAATTGTAATTTCTGTGAATTTCTAAAGTGGTTTGCCCTAAATTATAAAACTGCCACTAGGCTAGAGTCATAAATGTCCTATCCTAAACCTATAACTGCCATTACATTTATCTATTAGCACTGGAGTATCCACCAATCAAAGGTTAACACATTACCCAAGTTGAAATTAATGCACTAAAATTGTCAGAATAGTGAATGGATTTGGGTGAGTTTTATGGTGGAGATGGGGCCAAAAATAGGATGGTGGTTATAGGAAGTTGGCAAAAATGGGCTGGTCTACCTTACATGTAGCAGCGAATGGGCAGAGCTTGTGTATTTTGAGTCTTATTCCACTCGAGACTCATGGTGGTGGAACAAGTCGTTAGAGAATACTTTATATTTGGTGCAGAGCGAACGACAGAATCATTGAGGCAGTCGATACAGTGAAATGATTTCCCTTGTTCCGTGAGAAGCGTCGGTTCCTGGAAATCGTTTCACTGTTGAATTCTCGTCGCCGGCACGGAGTAGTTTTCTCCAAGCCGACTGCACTGGATCCCACATGACTTATGCCCCTCGAAATGCGCAAAAAGACTACCTCTGGTGTAAGCTCTCTGCAGTACACCCTGCTACCTGCTTGAACAGTAAAGTGTTCTCCGTGCATCACTTTGCGAAATGAATGTTTGCACGATTGCAGCATATTGAATTGTCGTATCCTTGTAGACGCACCTGCACCGAGACCCTTCAGGGCAATTGGTGGGTGAGAGCATCTGCTGTACTGGTATGAAGAAGACGCAGAAATTCGTAACAGAAAATTTCAAAAGCCAGCACTATGCCCCATTTGGGTGGTTGCTTTTCACATGGAAAAAGATTCTCTCTCCCTCGAGCTTTTGCAGAAAGTGAAATGTTTGAGTTGATTTGCGTGACTAGAGAAAGTACAACCTTTTTGCCAGTGAAAGAGTTTTGATTATGCGACAGACGGCGAATGAAGTCCTGAATACGAATCACTGAATTCCGTATGCCGATGCTTGATGCTTGTCGGAGCATTCACGATTTGGTCAAAAGCAGCTTGGCATTTTGGGAGATATAATTTAGTTCCCTGTGATCGAGGCTGAAACTATGTGCCTTCTCAAGAAATGTTCAGACGTCCATGCTCCAAGAATATGCCTCCTCAAACACCGTGTAGACATTACGCTCATTGAATTGTGCCTTCCTCAACCAATGCGCAGACGTGACGCTCAACTAAGATGCCCTTTCAAGCAACGAGCAGACACAATGCTCGAGGAATGTGCCATCGAGTGTGTATCTCCGCGCAGCGTATGCCCTGCAGATATTTTAGCCGAAAGAATCAACAAAGTGGAGTACTCTTTCACGCCGGGATTGGACGCAAAAGCCTTGTTTGTCGTGATAGCCGATTAACTCTGCAAGAACTTGCGAAAATCGACCTAACAAATCGAGTGTGTGACGAAACTCAGCCCTTGGGACTACTACCCTGCTGCGCGCACATCGTCCGCTGCGGGAGACTGACGATTAAGAAAACTGCACTAAGTTGAAAGGCCATAGCTACAAGCATCATACTGTAGTTAGTTCTTTGTTAGTGCTCACAAACAAGACTACATGGTACCTACACGGCACAAGAGTCAACAATATGAAGATACACGGATTATTCTCCTGCAATTTTGCGAAAAAGCAACGTTATTTCCAGAGAAAGAACGACACCAGCGAAGCACTGAACATAAAAAAAAGTTTCAAATATAGACAAAATTGTTGATCCCATTTCTGAGATCCAAAGTACAAGGAAGAGAGTCTTACGGATCGGAGACTTCCTAAGCAAATACAAAAGCACCCGGCCAGTGTCTCCCGATCGACGGGACACAATCGACCTCTGCACCTCCATCAACGCGGCAACAAGCGATGCAGGGAGCTAAAATATATATATGGAGCGTTGATGTAACCCTAAATTTGGGGTTACAACTTCAAGAACACCAACTCTCCGATGGCAGGAATGGCCGCAAGCTTCTGAACGGTGGCCTTACTGACTTCCTCGTCGGTGCCGATGGCGACGATGGCATCCAAGCCTCGCAAGGTTCGTCCCACGCTCATAAAAGCGATGTTGATGTTGTCTTCTCCGAGAATGGACCCGACCTTGCCAATCATGCCGGGCTGGTCGACCTGGCGGTACAAGATGATGCTGCCTTCCAAGCTCACGTCCACGCTGAAGCTGCCGACCTTGGAGAGGTGCGGCACGCCGTCCTTCACTTTGCCTTCCAAGGTGATGCTGCGGGTTTGCTCGCCAGTAGCGCTGGCGAAGCGGGAATCAACGTCGGCGATCGTCACCGACACGCTCTCCAGGGGAGCGAAGCTTCCAGTGTCGGAAGGCTCTCTCTCCTCGCTGATTTTCAGGCCGCGCTGCTTGGCGACGTAATCGGCGTTCACGAGATTGATGAACGCGCTCGACACGGGCTCGATGAGGCCCTTCGTGATCATGGCTCGCAGGAGGCGCGTGTCCAAATCGCCGTCGTCGCGGGCGGATTTGTACACCACCTTCACTTGCTTCACGCCGGCGCCGCCGGACACTAACTGCACAGCTAATCGTCCAAGCTTCTCCGCGAGGACCACGTACGGGGTGAGCTCCGCGATGACCTCGGCGGGGACCATGGGCGCATTCACGGCTGTAGCCGCGAGCTCCCCTGCCAGCGCGCCTGCGACTGCTTCGGCAATTTCCACCGCCACGCCTTCCTGCGCTTCGACGGTGCTGGCCCCGAGATGCGGGGTGGCGATCACGTTCTTATGCTGCACCAAAGCAAACGAGGAGTCTCCCTCTTTCGGTGGCTCGGTCGTGAACACATCCAACGCGGCTTGCGCGACGACGCCGGCGTCCAACGCGCGTAGCAGCGCGGGCTCGTCGATCACACCCCCGCGTGCCACATTGACGATCCGCACGCCCTTCTTGCATTTGGCGAACGCCTCGTCGTTCAAAAGCTTGTCCGTGGTGGGAGTGAGCGGAATGTGGAGCGAGATGAAATCCGCGCGCGCGAGCGCTTCATCGAAGCTCACGAGCTCTACACCGACGGCGCGTGCGCGGTCGGCCGAGGCGTAAGGGTCGTGGGAGACCACCTGCATTCCCAACCCTTTCGCTTTCCGCGCGACCTCCGAGCCGACTTTGCCGAATCCCATCACGGCCAGCGTTTTGTCCACCACCGACACCCCGACGTACTTGTTGCGCTCCCACTTACCGTTCTTCATAGACACGTCCGACGGTGCGACATTGCGCGCCATGGCCGTGAGGAGAGCAATTCCGTGCTCCGCAGCCGCGACGGTGTTCGCCGTCGGCGCGTTCACCACCAGGCATCCCGATTCAGTCGCCGCATCCAAGTCGACGTTGTCGATTCCCACGCCGGCTCTGCCCACCACCTTGAGGCGCCCCTTGGAGGCTTCGAACACTTGGCGGGTGACTTTCGTCGCGCTCCGCACGATCAACGCGTCGTAGTCGCCAATCTTCGCGCAGAGCTCCTCCTTGGTGAGATTGTAGAGACAATCCACGTTGGAGACCTGGCGCAAGAGCGACAGTCCGCCCTCGCCCAGCTTTTCGGCTACCAAGACGGTCGCCAGATTGGGGTTGCGGCTCGACTGCTCGGTTGGCCCTCGCGTCACGGTTGCGGAGCTGGAGTTCGAGGTCACGACGTTCCTCGTCACCGCACTACCGGGAGGTCTGCATCGGATGGCGCCCTTGCCTCTGAGCGCCGCTTGATTCGTCCTGAAAGCGACGCGTGATGCTAGCTTCTGAATCTTCGCAGCTTGCAATCCTTGCCCTGTGGCAATCTGCAAAGCGTCTTTCACGCTCACCGCCATGGTCGTTCCCGCAACTGTCGCCATAGCGCGATGTGTAACGTCTGGGAAAATCACAAATGAATCCCTGCAATCTTCATTACAAGATCATTACCGTCAGCACGAAATGCATCTCACAACCTTCGGCAATACGAAAGATGAGAGTCGACACGGATTGAAAATCTACATGCGTTCGACAATCCGACGGGCCCTGTTCTAAAAGCAAAGCCTCCATTCCTACGACTCTGCACTAAACTCAAAAAAAATTCACAGCAGCATCAGTCAGCATTTAACACATCTCCAAGATGATGACGAAATACATTCTTACAAGAATCATTGTTCATGAATCTCAAGAAAACAGATCGAAATGAAAAACTCTCCAAGCATTCAATCCTCTTCAACAAACTCCTCGTTTTCAAAAATTATTAAAAAGCACTGAAATTCAGGATCGTGCGGACATGGATTGATCCCAAAGATCCACATTCTGACGCCAGCCTAAACTTTACCACCGCCACTGCCCCTGCTCTCCAACTATTTTTCATCGTTCTATCACAAAAAGCACCAACTTCATCCACGAAGAAGCACAAGCATCAGGAATTCTCCAACGAACCCCAAATCCTCACGTACACTAACCTAGACTTTGCACTTTCACCACTGCCTTTTCGCCATCTCTCTTCAGTCAAGAACAAAAAAAAAAGCAACAACTACACTACACGACAGGCAGAAGCTTGAGGATCGGAAACTCTCCAAGTAACCATAATCCTTACACCGAGCTTGACGCGCCTTTCACCTCTAACCCAAAAAACAAACAATGAATTACCTACATTCACGACAACCAGGAAAGCGCCATCCCCGTCGACCCAACTCACCTGCACTGCGAGAGATCAAGTGACAGCACCGGAATATATGAGCAGGCAACCGACTGAAGGCCGTTTGTGAAGACAGAGCAGTACTGTCAGTCAGAGACTCATCAGAGAGCAAGTGCGCATCTCCTTGAAGAAGCGCACGATCGTGCCTCTTATGGGGAGGGGTAGCGTACTAGCGTCACCTCTGGGCAATAGCAGACACTGACAATGGGTTCATTCTATGCACGATTTTTCGCCAAAGGATCACCCAATTATCAATAACATAGGTATTGAAGATTTAGCTGGAGCCCTTCTTCTCCGAAATGATAAAAAAAACAAAAAATGAAAAGACATGAGCATCTGGACTGCGATGAATCAGTGAAGAGCCAATCCAGGAATCACCGTTGTCATCATCAACTGATAACTAATGGTTGACCGGTCGCGAGGCCCTTCCGCAACAAGCGATCAGAGAGTATATAAAGTTATTCCGGATCTGCATCTCCCCCGCCAGCACTCGCCAGGCATGTAACTTCAGTTCCACTAGTGTGCCCTGTGCCGTTGCCTCAGTCAAAATCAAAGTAAAAGTATTTTTCTAATTTTTTTATTTACAAAAACTTTGAAATTCCATAACTCTCACACCGTAAGTCCAAACATTGCAAAAAGAAGCCCATGCACCCCTCCTCGCCAAGGGCTTTCCAACGGTACCAAGAACTTGACCGGGGGACGCACAGTCCAGGAGATCTCAACATAACAAGAAAAACAAAACAAAACAAAACAAACAACCTAACTTAGGGAATATATTTCTGAGTGAAAATTTGCACATACACGGTATAAAAAAATGGGGAAACTGAAGATAACAGTCTCAAATCCTTGATGTTATTATAGTTTTTGAAAAGTAACCATACAAAAGTGAAGAATAAGGTCATGGTTTTTATGCACAATTTTTCATCATTTGGCTACAAGCAAGAGACGGTGGCTATTTTTTCACCTAGGTATTACCTAGTTTTGATATAAATCTCACCCAAGTATCATATGTATACTGAAGAAATAGCTAGCTACTATTCTAAAATGATAAATATAAAAATAAAAATTGGCTAAGTGTAGAGAAGGCTAATTTTATAATTTAATTTCTTCTATGTTTATGCATTATATGAGTGATACTTGGATCAATTGTACATGCTCCCCATTAGTAGAAAATCATATTGAGAGAAACAATATTTGTGTGACATTTGAATTTTTGGTGATGTAAAAACTTCAAATTCAATATAACTTTACTTTGAATTTGACATTTTTACATCACCAAAAATATTAATGGTGCCCACACATTGTTTCTTCCAAATGTTTTTCTACTTGTATGGAGGTTTGGTCCACAGTCAATTTTGTATAGCAATTTTGGCAACTTTTTTTGAACTGCTATTATTCCAAAAACTTTATTTCACATAACACTTTCACTATGTTAAAAACCATACATGAAGGTGTGATTTGGCACTTAAGTGCCAAAATAGAATTTTCTCATTAGATTCTCAAAGATCCATATCACCTCACACCATTCACAAGATGACATGTAGCACTTTTTTATAAAAATAACTTCATTTCTGTGGAATTTGACCTTCACATAGGATAGGAAGGTTAGGATGTCTTTTCTATAGTGTTTTAGTGATTTCATGTACAATTGACCCAAGATTCATGGCCAAACTTGAACTCAATAGTTCCAACAAAGGGTCCCCATTCTTGAAATTCAATAATGTAATGAATATTTGACAGAATCATGTTTTCCCTTCTCATGGTCAAAACCATTAAATTGCTACAAAAGTCTTTGAATAGTGTCACTCTTTTTAGGATGAACTCATGCACTTTAAGACAAATGGATGAATTCCATTCATATTTTGCCTAAATCATCTATATTTTACCACTATCATGTATGTCCATATAAGGCAATAGGCTCATCATTCTAGTATAACTCACTTTTTTTATTTTCCAAAAAAGAGATCCATGAAGCATCCATTTAACCCTAGTCCCAAGAGTTTTCTTAGGGGACTCTTTAAGGTTTGGAGAAATACCTAGAATTTCAAATTTGGGGAAGATTTTTTGAAATTTTTCAAAAATTTGAAAATCAATTAGTTTTTTAGGAATAGAATTTTTATTTCAATCAATTGTTGGGGACAAAAGTTATGCCACAATAAATCCAAAATAGGCCAGGGAGGGGGGGCAGAAGTACTATTATGTGAGCCTTGGAGCAAGAGCCTTGGAACTTTTAAACTTCAAATTTGTGAGGTATTTAGTGTGTTGTTTGGATTTTTAACCTATGACCATGGTTTCCAAATTTATGATCTTTATAGCTAGTGAATATAAGAGAATATGTCAATTGAACAAAAATAGGTTTGGTATACTCCAAATGTTTTCCAATCACATTGTCAATTGTTGAAGAAGGATAATGACCGAATTGGAAACTATCCTATTAGTATAATAAGTTCGTTCCAAAGGAGACGGTCAAGTAGGATATTTCTATGCTAATAGGTTCTATATCTAAAATCAAATATCTTGACTTATTCAATAACCCAACTTAGAATTCCATACCCCAAAACATAACTACAACGACATTGCAAACCCAATTTGGATGTTGACTTAAATTAACACAAGTCACTTTCCATCAAATAGACTTCCCATTTGGAAACATTTACATAATATGAATCATCATTAACCAACTTGGATTGGACACACAAATTATACTCCATCATTTCAACATCACACTTTCACAATTAATTCATCAATAATCACAACACATAAATTGCACACATACACACAATGCCAATTGGTATGTAATTTTAATTTGATTAATCAACTAGTGAACAAATCACCGTTACATAAAATATATATTTTAATTCCCACTCACTGTCTCATCTCTTTTTCTCAAATCTTTCTCTCTCTCTCTCTCTCTATTTTTTTTATTATTATTATTTTTCTTTCCTAATTGGAATACTTACTTTCTATCACTCTAACATTTTCAATTAGGTTCTCACTTACTTCACACCTTCCATCTATCTTCACTTCGCCTTCTCAATTCACTTCACACAAAATTCTCCAAATAGCAAACATTCAACCAAGACATAAACACACAATACCAAAACATTCCAACATCACACATCCAACTTGGAAACACTTCCAAAACAAAGAAATATACAACTTCACCAAGTTGGGACACGACTGGACTTCATTTAACAGACAGTAAGAAAAAATGACCAAAATCACAAACCAAATAGGAATTCCAAACTTGGCGGTTATCAATTTGGGAGAGACAACCCAACCTACATCTAACCACCAAATTGGAACTGCAAGGCAACTACCACACACAAACAAAATCCCAAATTGGAATTAACTCTCAAAACATCCAACAAGACTTGACATACATACCATTAAAAATCCGCCTTGGACAGAACTACCACCCAATTTGGATTATAGATTAGAAAACTTTGAAACTTGGCTGGACAGCCAAACCATTCCAATTAGGAAACCACCCATTCAAATCAGCACATACACACTCAACATTCATTCATCATTCATTCACCATCCAAGAACACACCAAATAGAATTCAATCGGCCTATTAAAACACTAAATTAAGACACTAAATTTGAAAAACAACCAATCAAAATTAATAAAAGGCACATAAAAATCAACCAAAATTTTATAACAAAAAATACAAATTGATATTCTACATCAATACACCTTATCCATTTTTTTTCTCAATTGCAACTCCATCATCTCTAGAGAATCACTGACTCTTTTTTTAATTCTTTTGTCGCAACTTCATCACCTCCAAGAGGGCCTTGAAGAATCTAGGGTTTGGTCAGAACTCTAAGAAAATTAAGTTTTCTTTTTTTAGTATTATTATTTTATTTTATATTATTTTGTCACAACTTCATCACCCTAGGAAACCTTCTTGATACCAAGAGGTCCCCTATGGGGTTTAGGGTTTCAAATTCTCAAGAAAAAAATTCACTTTTTTTTCTATGAATCCAAGACCCATAAAAACACTTCTCAATTCCAATAGACTCCTTGGAATGTAGGCAGTTAGGACTCTCAAAATTCTTTTTTCCCAAAAAATTCACAAAATTTTATTTTTCAATTTCTTTTGACTCTATCACTTCTAAAGAACCTTCTCTGTATGGAAAAACCACTTGTGGGTTTTAGGATTTGAGACTATTGAAATTTCTTGTTTTTAAATTCCATTTTTTTCCTCTTTCTCTGTCACGAACTACGAATCTCTCACATGGAGAGGCCCCTTTGGGGGTTTGGAGGGTTTAGGACCCCCAAATCATATTTTGTTCCGCAACTCTATCACCTCTAGAAATTCTCTTGGATGTCAAAAGTCACCTTGGGGTTTAGGGATTTGGAACTTAAAATTTATTTTTTTCAAATTTTTTTCTTTCTTTTCTAATGCAAATTGAGAGGCTCTTTGGGTGTCTAGGGTTTGAAACTTCCGAAACAAATTAAATTTTAAATTTCCTTTCAATGTATGTGTATGTCGCATTTCTATCACTCCCAAAAGCCCTTTGGGTTTTGAGAAGACCCTTGGGGGGTTTGTGGGTTTGAACACTCTAAAAATTTGGGTGCACTACATAGGAGGCCTACCACATGAGCCCTCCATCACCTATCCAAAATATTTGTTTTCCCTTGGAATACCCTTCGGAAGCTTGAGGTTGAACAAATATTCTCATGGAAAAAAAATTGGGGTTCAAGTGGGTTAAAATTGTTGAAACTAGTGTACCAAGCCAAGTGCAACATGTGTGTTGGCCATGCTCCCACAATCATAGGTCCATGGTAATAGGGCTGAAATTTTACTATTATTAGTAAAATTTTGCCAAATGTCTTTGGTTTTTCTCTATCAACCTTAAAAAATCAAAGATTTCTTTAAGTCAATGCTTTGGGCTCACAAGGCGTTCACTCTTAGCTCTTAAGCTTGCATTTTTAGGCTCACAAACTAGCATCATCAAGGGTGGGCAACCAAATAAAAACACAAAAATTTAAAATTATTTTTTATAAAATTTATCTCTTATAGATTTTATTTTTATCTATATGGAAAGATTTGATTCATTCTATGTAAATAGGTAATGTGAAAGTTATGAAGCTTCTTATTTTGTAGGCAATCTTAGCAACTCTTGAGAAAATAAGGTATGTGATCTGTATTTAATTCAATTTTTTAAAAATTAGGTAGAAGATGCTTCAACTTAACAATTTTTCAAAGAATGATAACTATAAAGGGGGGTGAATTTCTTTTCTAGAAGTATCAATTCAATTCTTCAATAGAAAAAAATTTCATTAACAATTTGTAGTACAAATTTTTTTTAAGTATAGAGGGTTCAAAGCCTTACAGTGTAGTTAGTCTAGAAATAAAAAAAACTTGTTTCTTCACTTTAAGTGCTTATATCTTAGGACCGATATAATCAAAGTTTCTAAAATTTCTTCTAAACATTTTTATATTAGTCTAGTGCAAGATCCTATGGTTGAATATGCAAAGAAGACAAATGTTAGAATTTTTTGGTTTGCATTGAAAATGACAATATTGAATATTTTTTATAGGAAAATGGCCTTGGTACTCTAGGGGATAAATCTTGACGGCGGCCAAGGGTACTTTGGAAGAGGAAAAGTCCCGAACTACCAAATTTTGATGCATCGTCCAAAATCAAAAACTAAAATCTTTTTTTTGAATTCCAACTTTATAAAAGTGTATCAAACAATGAAGGAAATGTGTGGAAAAAATTTCAGCCCATTTGACTTTGTGAATTGAAAGAAACAATTGAATTGAGAATAATTTTTTTTCATTCCTATGAAACAAGGTCAATAAAATTTTAGCCCTCTTAGAGTAAACGTTTTTCTCTATACAAATTGAGGATTTCCACCATTTATAAGTATATGATGTTAGGTTCACTCATGAAAGTTTTCAAAAGCAAATATAGAATGTAGCTTATTCGGAATCATCTTGCAATGCACGGAGGTTAAGTGAATTGGCAATACGGTAGTCATTTACTGCTGATTTCTTGGGCAATGAGGAATTTTTTTTTGGATATCCATCCAGTGAAAAAATAAAGACAAACACTTGGATTATGTGGGAAAATTTTCAAAAACTCGAACTATACAAATTGCAAGATAATAGGGCTTGAAGTTCAAAGAAAATGTTTTTTTTAAACTACCCCAACATTGCTAACAAAATTTGACTCCTCTTCGAATGTGTTTTGAGAACTAAAATTTGTTAGTTTTGGACAATTATGTGCTATATGTTATTAGTTACATACATGCCAAATTTCAAAATTCAATTAAGGTTTTAGCAAAAGATGCCCTAAAGATTCACCAATTGCCTAGGTTGCCAAAAAAGTTTAGGGCAACATAACTTTTAATCCAAGCACCTAATTGGAAAAAAAATATTACATACTCACTCAAGGGGTACAGATTCACACCTTGTAACTCTTCTAAATTTCGCAAACCCAAACTAACTTTATAAGAACCTACTTGGATTTTCAATTATTTGTTTAATGGACAATTGTCTATTAGGGTTTATGAACCCATTTGGAGTTTGAAGAGGTTGGACTTCTTAAAATATTTTTCAAGTAAGTTTTCCTTCAAAAAAAATAGAATTGGCTTCAAATTCAAGTCATTTCATATTTTTTGAACCTACATGGATTTAGTTACGAAATTTTGAAGTTGAAACGTAGTGATCACTAAAAGCATCCACCTCCTAAAATGTACACTACTCATACATTGATGGTGAATTGAGAAAGCAAAATACTCTAGTCAATCTATGTTAAAAGACGCTTAAATTAGAGCTGGGCACTTTATAGACCTTGTACTTTAGATGGAAGGTGAAACTTTGCATTCAACTTCATTTGTTGATGGTGAACCTATATATAAGTGGCTTCATATTGTTGGATGCCAACAATAGATTTTTAGGGACAATTTCTTTGCCACTATTAGACAATTTCAGCACGTGTAGATCAATCCCTCCATAAATCCGCCAATGAATGTAAGGTTAGGAAGTTCGAAATCAGCTTAGACTTTAAAATCGCCCACCTCCTCAAATGTACAATATTTATACATGTTTTTATTTTAATCTTTACAAGAATGTACCAGCAGTGTACATTTGAGGGGGTGGGCGGTATTAGAGCCTTATGCCATCTCAACTTCAAAAATTCATAACTAATTCCACAAAGCTCCAAAAAATATGAAACAACTTGGGTTAGATACCAATTCCACTTGTCTTTCGAGGAAATTTTATTGAAAAATATTTCAAGAAGTTTCACCTCCCTAAATCCAGTTTCAACTCTTAGATGGTTGCCTCATGGACCTCCTACCTTAGTGAGGGCATGCAAGGGCATGAATACCGTGTTTGCCCCCACTTTGTACTTCACTTTGGTGACCCAAAATTTGTGGAAACTAAGTTAAGGTAGTTTGCTCTTATTGTGACCATCTTCTTCAAACAGTGCAGTAGACCCCTCTGAAATGGACAATCAATGGTTCTAAAATGGACTGCCACAAATTTTAAAGCATAATTAAGATTTGTTAGGAGATGATTCATACTTTGCCAATGCATGGAATAAGAGTCAGAGAGGGTCCATTTCAAAGCCAAGGTATGTCCACTTACTTTTTCTAAATGAAAATTGATTGCCCAATTGCCTTCTTACAAATGTTAATAGAATTTTGGGTTTGTTTATGTGTAGTAGTGGTTGCATTTAAGAACCTTATGTATTACTTTTTGAATGTTGCAGTGCTTGTTTTTGGTCAAGCCATATCTTTTTTGAGATTGCGTGTGTGTGGTTTTTGCAAGGCCTATGATCATGAATAGGTGCCTATTATAGAATTCTTTGAAAATTCATAAGTAATTCGAAAATGCTCCAAAAAATATGAAACTACTTGGGTTAGATTCCACATCAATTTTTCTTCAAGTGAAAAATAAAGAAAAATAATTACGTGCATCTAAGAACCATCGAATAAGCCGATCAGCCCTTAAATGGTCACTTTAAGACTATACTACCTTAGTAACTTACATTGGCTGAGCCACTGAGCATGTTGTCAGTGGTCACATTTCTCTAATTCCAGGGTCCCTTTGTGATTTGGATTAAGGTAAAAGAGCCCATTATGGACCAAATGGGGGGTTTGCCCTCTCATTATTTCTGAAATTTTCTACTTTTTATCCTAGAGAAAGTCAAGTGATAGAAATGGCGAGAGCATTTGAAACTATATTTTTTTTTGACAAAGTGTGAATTTGTTATGAGTTTTTGAAGTGTTCAGCCCATCATAGCCTAAAAGAGTCTATAGACTGAACCAAAACCAATCAAAACTAATCTATAACACTCATCTTACTCACCCATTGCGGTCACATTTTCTAACCTAGAAGACCTAAAAAAGGCACTTTCTACATTGAACTAACACTAAAAACTGCAAATTCCTATTGTGGTCATTAATTACTCTATTCTAGTTAGCTAAGACATTGAATGTGGCCCAAATCTCAACCACTAAAGGAAAACCATAATCGGGTCATTTCTAGGAGTCCACAATGGATAAAAGGTCCATAATGGGCTATTTTACCCTATAGTCTACTTGACCACTATGAATGAAGAGTCTGCTGAGGATAGTTCTATTAAGGTGGGTTATTATTCCCTAAACCATCACTTTTTGTTATTGTACCTAGGTATTTATTTTTAGTTTGGTCATATTTTCATATTTTATTTATTGTTGACAAATAAAAGGAGGTTCCAATGTACCAAAGAATTCGACATTTGGATACTATAAGCAAAAGTTATGAAGCATCAAAAAAACCCAAGGGGGGGAAGGGAATTGTTCCTTCCACATAGGTACATGTTGATTTTAGAGATGTATACGTAGTGATGGTGGTACTTTTGGATTAGTGGCACATTTGAGGGATCCACCTTAGCTATCATGGCTACACTAGTAGAATCATGGCTTGGTGGACTAGACAAATGATTACACAAGTGACCCAAAGTTGGATTTGAGACCTTTGTTGTTTCCTTAGTCAAGTTTGTCATATGTCAAAATTATTTGTAACTGGAAAGTTTATTGAGTTTTTGCCTCATCAATTTTACAATTTTGGGCTCTAGTAACAATTGACTAGCTAATCAAAGTTGTCAAAACCACATATTCAAAATTTGACACTGGCATTCAAGATCAAATGCTTGTTCTTATTATGGTTGCAAGCTATGTGATCTACCTTGAAAGACAAGGGAGGCAACTCCTATAAGCTAGAGCTTATAAAGAGGAGCGTTTGGAGGATTGGGGAGAGCTTCCTTCTTCCTTCTTCCTAATCATGCTATGAATAGACAATAGTAGAGGCAAGGACTATGTTGGATTAGTTGTGGACAATTAGTTATAGACATCTATTTTAGGGATTATGAAAAATTCTTTTAAGATGGACGGATTGTATATCTATGCAATCAAATTTGAAAAAATTCATCACCAACTTCTTTCAATCAATTATCATGTAAAATCATGAAAAATAAATGAAAAAATTTGCAAAAATAGAGTTTTGCATTTTTGAAACTAAAATTTTGTATGCTTGTTTGGGATTGCACAAGAATTGAATGATAATTATATAAGACAAATTGTATTTTATATTCTATATTATGCAAAAAAAAAAAAATAGAATGGCCAAATAGGCAATTTGTAAGATAATTTGCCCCTTAGGATACTTTGTCCCTTCACTTATGGCATACACAAAATTTGAAAGATTTATTATTTGTAATCAATCTCCTATTTTCCATTCTAAGGTAAACTTGCCTATGACAAGCAGAATTAGTGGTCTGAACTGTTGCCATTAGCAAAATGATTCAGATTTTTTTCCATACATAGACATATATGAGAATTGAAGGAAGCAATTGAAAATTTGTTTTTTCGACAATGTAAGAATTTTTTATGAATTTTTGAAGTGTACAGCCCAATTGGTCCAATAGAGTCTGTAGACTACCCCAAATCAGCAAAAAGGGTTTTCATAATGGTCATCTTACCACCTAAAGCAATCACAACATTTTCTAACATGGCTACAACATTTCCTAACATGGCCATGACATGAAGGAATAAAAAAATAACTTTTTATGACCAATTTACACTTGAATGGTGTAAGTGCCCTATGACAGTCACTAATAACTCCATGACCATTTCCCAAGACAAGATTATGGCCATTAATTAGCCTAATGTAGTCCTAAACTCATTTATCAGAAAAAATTTGCCATGGGTTGGTGTAAGACTCTAATGGGTGGTTTTCTAGATAATTGCATTAGGCAGTTTGCTTGTCATGGGCTAGTTTACCTTATATCTAAATCAAATTTGTCATATCATCTGAAAAGATGTTGGAGTTGTACAACTATAAATACCCTACAAATTTGTGAAAAAATCAATTCAAAAGTTTGATAGTATTGCAAAAGTTACTAGGGGAAATCAGTTTTTACTACCATGATAACAATAAAATATGTACAAAGCCAAGCCCAAATTAAGCTTGATTGAAGTTGACATGTCTCAAATTAACCCCTAAAGGACCGACCTGTGTTTTTTGGTTTAATAATAATTTTGGGGAGGTACATGTGGTTGGAGATTTCCATATTTTTTATCCAAATTTTAATCGAAGGTGGGGACGAGGAATATCTTTCGGATGCACTAAATCTCGTGACATTTGGAAATACAAGTCAAAAGTTATGGCCCAATATGTTGCCTTTTTTTCGTAAATGGGCAGTCCCAGCAGATTAAAAAAAATCACTTTTTTCAAAAACTGAAATTTGAAATTGGTTTTCTAGAGTTATATAGACTTGGAAAGCTTTGAATCATTCCATTTTGATCAAGGAATCAAAAGTTATGAGTTTTTTTGTTTGCGGGCAGTTATGGATTCTCTACTCTAAAATAAACTTCAAAGTCCTTTACCTTACTCAATTTTCAATATTTTTGGAAAAAAATAAAAGCATACAATGTAGATTGTTTATTATAACATTGCAACCATTGGGATTGGCATTTTTCAATTCTATAATTAAATTCTTAACAATTTAGTATTTTGAATCATTCTCTACTACTATCTACTTATTATTTTTTTCCTATATGTTGTACAATTCCAAATGATCTAAAAATTTTCAAGCATGTGTAAAACTTGTCTAGGAAAAAGAATCCAAAGAAGCATTACCATTTTGGACATTTTTTCATAGAAAAGTAAGCTTGTGAAGTGCAGCTGTCCTGGTTTTGCAAGGCCCAAAAAATGATTTCAGTGAATTTAAATGCTTATATCTTGCAATCTATGCGGTGGAAATTTTTGAAATTTTTACCACATGCTCTCAAGTCAGAATAATACAAGATCCTATGGTTAAATGTGTCAAAAAAAAGGGTTTTTTCAAAAATCTGGCACTTGTACTAAAAATGGCAGTTTTGAAGCATTTTCAGTGAAAACATAGTCGTAGAACTTTAGGGGTTGAACTTTATCAAGCAAATTTAAGTTGGTACAATGTTTTTGGGACAAGAATTTTAATTCCTAAAGTTTGAAGGCCCTCATTAGAAAAAGAATGGGGTCTAGAGAAGGTCTCCTCCCTTTGAGAAACCATGAACAACAGACTATTGAATACATATATATATAGATACACACACACACACACACGCACACACACACACACAAATATATATATCACAATACAACCTTGACAACAATTGTTTTCACTGTTGATGAAGATTTGGTAGTCTTCTTAGGGCCCCATTCTTCTTCTAATGTTCTTCATCAAAAACCACTTTAAACTACCATTTCTAATGCAAAAACACTTTACAAATTGATTTTTTCAATATCTAACTATAAGATCTTACACTAGACTAGTATCAGAATGTAGGGCAAAAATTTCAAGAACTTTCATTGTGTAGATTGTAAGATATTTGCATTCATTTCATGTGAAAAAGCAATTGAAAATGAATCAAAGTTTTCCATATTGACTAGCATATAATATCTTACATTTTGGGCAGGATTAGCACATTGATGCTGAAGAATTATAAAAAGTTCACAAAATAGGTTCAACACATTATAATTTAGTTTCTAAAAATTTAGCATTATATTGAGAATAAACCAACATATTTGTCATCTAGTTTCAAAAGTCATTGTCACTTAGATGAGAAAGAGTTTGGGAAGACAAGTTGTTTACACAAGTGGGGTAGGAGGGTTGCTATTATGTGAGCATAGGAGTGTGAGCCCATGAGCCTATAATACTACACACCTATGTTATAGGTGTACATACCATAGAAACAGTTTATAATTATAGGGTATATACGTTACAAATACCCATATTATAGGTATTTATGATACATACACCTTCTATAGTGTGTGGTATCTATATTATAGGTACCTATAATGTAGGCTCAATGCTCACAAGCTCGCATTCTTGGGCTCACATACTAGCACTGTTGAGTGGGGTAGTAGGAGGTGAAACAATCCATGTGGGATATGTGAATTAGGATTAGTAGGAGCTCAAGTTCAACTCATAGTGAAGCTTTCATCTTTAGATTATCCCCATATTTTTTGAGGATTCATGATGAATAATGGATTTTATCATAAAAGCAACCTCTCCACCCTCACTCCTTGACATGATAGTGATCTACCCCTCACTGTGCCATAACATTCTTCCATGATGGAAGATTGTACTTGTACTTCAATTGGCCTTATTCAATAATTCTAGACATTTTCTTTGTTTGCAACAACTTGGTCATTTAATTCTTTCTCAATTTGTCAATTTCTCTATATTATTTTTTTCAGCTCTCTTATTTTTTGCCGACCCTACCTCCAAGGTATGATATATGCAATTTTTTTTATTTCAAAATTTTGAAGATTTTTTTGCTACATAGTTTATGCCATTTTGAGCTTCTTGTGGCATAATTTATGCTCCCTAGCATTGATTGAAATAAAAAATTATACTCCCTTAAAGCTAATTTGATTTTGCATCTTTGAATTTTTTTCAAAAATCAGGTCAAAAATGGAAGTTACACAAGCCTACTAAAATCCATTTATTACCTAGTAGGGACAATGGGACTTTAGGAGTTAATTATGCTCAATTGAAATTGAAAACTTAATATGTCTTAAATTTAAACTTTGTCAAGCTAAGATAGCATTTTGGGGATAGTGTTTTGGGACCTTTATTTGGCTTGATTGAATTCAACATGTCTCCAAATCAAACTTTGTACTAGTTTGAACATGTGAATTCTTTGTAAGTCACTATAGAAACAATTATAGCTTTAAGTGAAATTCTTGCCTCTTGAATCTACTATTGCTCCACTCGCTCTAGGCTTAAGGCTTGGTCTGAAGTGGCCTATAATTGTATGAGAGCAAGGGAATAGATAATGTGTGCTCAAGATTAATGCCACAATATAGACTTGGCATTGCATTGGCTTTTATCCTGGAACTATTGGAATAACAATTGATGGATAAGATGACCATTATGAATGTATAGGTTGATGATTTTGAAGGTACTTGAGCTAATGGCTTCGACTTACGAGCGACAAGTATTTGAAAAACATACTTCAAAAGTTCATAACAAATTTATAATTTATTGAAAAAAAATTGTTCAAGTTCCTCTTTGTCACTTGTCTTTGTTAGAAAATGACATGCATTTTTTTTTAAGTATCACTATGACTAGCAAATCCCTCATTATAGAGATTCTAATATATAAACATCAAAACAAGTCCCTCAAGCTAACCTTTCAATGTGATTTCAACTATTGTGATGTTTGAAGATCAAACATTCATTCTTCCTGAATGGTTGTTTGTTACTACTTGTAGATTGCAATGCCTCATGAGGACCTATGACATGATTTTGAGAATATTATGAATTGTATTTTCATAAATACACTAGTATAGCCTTGTGCCATTGGCTCATAACTCAAAAATCCATAACTTTTACACTGTAAGCCCTAATGCCACGAAACAAAGTTTGTGCACCCCTCCTTACAAAGAGCTTTCTAATGGTACCATGAATGTGACAAGAGAGCACATGGTTATGAAGATCTCACTGTAACAAACAAAACAAAACAAAGAGCCTCATTTAATGTATGGATAACCCCAAAATCCAACCCAAGAAGGAGGGAGGGGGCGAGCTCGATATTATTATATTCTAGAGACAAGGAAGAGAAAAGGAAGGATCAATGGTTACTTCTGGTATAAGTTAGTTACCGTATCTAGTGTGTTGACAGAGTGTTTTATTCCTTTTAATCCTTGAACGCCGGGCTGGTGACCGTGGAAGTCAGCCATTTTGGAACCATGTGACATCATCCACTTAAAAAAAATCAAAAATACTCACAGGGTGTCAAACTACTGTAGAAGATCACCCCTTTCCACCCCTAATTCCAAGGATGAATAATTGCACTTCTATCTGAGAGAGGAGAATTCCTTGTCATTCATCTGTCAAAAAAACTTTTGCCGCGTAGTTGAGGGGTTAAAAGCAAAGCAAGGAAATCCATCAGTCAAATGCTAAAGTTCAGAATCATGGTATAGTACAGTACGATACTTCAGTTCATGACAGTGCAGATTTACTTTTTCCCAATACTTTCCTTGAAATTTCGGAAGTTCATTCCAAAGTACTCCGTACGATATAGTTGCAGTAACTTACTCTGCAGAGCCTGCAGACATTTGACTGTGTTGTTGACGGTGAATTTAACTTAAGTAACTTATGTTCGCACTTGGTGTTAGGGATGATGTTTGCAGTGTGAATCCAGTCCAGAAGTAGGTCTGAATTCATTCCTAAGACTCTCAATAACAACATTAGGGTAGTCACAGTTCCTCCACAGTCTCGGATTTTTTGTGAAGAATGGGGATGTGCTGGTTCCGGGTTGGCTCTCCACATGCATGTGGAAAGGGAATATTCTTCTTCAGAGAAGTTTTCTCCACGCCCATTTTTCTTCTTTGAATGTGAAGAATGGGGCATAGAGAAATTTCTTCAAAGAAGAAGAATCTATTTCAGACTATGCTATGGCTCCCCATTGGCTCCCCATCGATTCTCCACATCTCATCCTCTAAACAAATAAGGGGTGTGACACTTCCTTCATCTGCTAGTGCTTCCCATTGATTCCTACTACTTCTCATTCTCTATGGAAAATTTTGATGGTGGAAGAATTGTGACTACCTCTTATTCTGTAACACCAAGTGCAAACATACCATCACTGATGTGCCCGGATTCCCCAATTTTGGAAGCCAGATCATGAGATGTATGTGAAGTCCTACAAATTTGAAACATTTGGCTCCATTGAAACTTTGAAAGCAGCACTGGCTAAGTTTGTCCAGAACAGTGCTAGACAGGGACTTTGAATACAATTCAACTGGAGTCAGGAGTCAGGAGTTTGGTTTTCATCCACAATTTGGCGACTTCATCTAAGATTTTTCTTAAATTCAAAATTGTTAGGCGATTTCACCCAAGTTTTTTGACATTTTTTTTGGCATTTTCTAGCCAAATTATTTTTTCTAGTGCGATCTGGCACCAAAAAGCCAAAAAAAAAAGCCCTGGTCAGGACAAAAACAAACTTGGAGACGTTCCGTTCCGTTTCATTTTGGTTAATAATGTGTGGAGATTCTCATAAGGGCATCCATATCGTATCATGTATCGTGTAAGGTGAGTACCCCCAAACTGCCACTCTTTACTACTATACTTAGTTATTATTATTAGACTGGCCTAATTTTCAGGTTTTTGTTATTGGCAAGTAAAAGGAGGTTCCAACACACCAAAAACATAAGAACATTTGGATACTCTATAATAAAGTTATTGAGGAACAAAGTTGGGATCTAAAACAGTTTCTTCCACATAGGTACATAATTGATTTGGGGGATGTACATAGAGCAAAGACTGCCCCCCCATATAATATTTTTTAACCCTTATAGGACAAACTAGTGATAGTGGAAAATCATGCCTTTTGGAACCATGTGACATCATCTACTTTAAAAATAAATAAAAAAATACACATTGGAGGTCAAAGTACTAAAGAAGATCTTCCCTATCCACACAAAATTCCAAGAATGAATAGTTGCAGTTCTGTCCTAGATAGAGAGATTCCTTGTCATCCATTAGACACTAAACGTCCGTGTCAATGTTTATGGGTTAACAACTCATGGAGCATACACATTCTCCATTGCAAAGACCCTCCAAATTTCGATGTGTCCAGATGTGCTGTTCAATAATAATTAGAAACTGAAAAGCTTACTATGTACAGTGATTGAACTCTTGCAAGTTTTGGAAGTCCTGCGAAATTTGGGCCAGAAGCAAAGTATCTAATTTCAGTTCAAGATACTTTGAATGAGGCTTGGGCCAATCATACAGTCATACAGTGACTTGATTCCAGGCTAAAAAGGAAAAAAGGGCTGAGTTGGGCAACTTGGCATCAGCCAGTGAACTGGGGTGACTCAGCTTTTTGCCATTCTTTTCACATGTCATTCAGTAGTCCTCCATGGTCATTCAGTTGTTGCCTAAGTTTAGTCCAGCGTTTTTGTTTTGAGTGATAATTCACTCAGCCCGCCAAAAATTGGCCTATGTGCCGTCGTCCCTCCAAATTTGGACCAGTGCAGCACAGTCAGCAAACTGACACATGCCCCCCCCCCCCCCCCCCAAACCCTGGTTTAGTCATCTAAATTAGTAAAAAAAACTTAGTTTTTTTTGGCATTCTGGTCATTTTCCAAAATTTTGCAAAAGCAGTCAGTTCAAAATCCAACAAATCAAATTATAACATAGTTCAAATATTGAAATTGAAATTGAAGGCAACTCAACAATCAAAGGCAATTTTCACACTAATTCAACACTAATAATTTCAAATCATACTTTGAAAGCAAGCCAAAAGCATTGAAGCAAAAATATAAAAATAAGACTCAATTATAGGAAAACAAAAACCACAAACATAAAATCAGCACCTAAAAAATCACTCAAAAACTTCACATTCACTTAAAAAAACACTATAATGTACCTTTGGCAAGATTTGAATTTGGCCCCCCTAAGCCCTTTTCTAATAGAAGGCCAAGGATTCTTACTACATCACATTTTGATAAGGAGAGATTTATTTTAAAGTTTGTGAGAAAAGAAATAAAAATATCTTAGTGGCCAACATTACATAGAAGATAATAAAACATTATTGTGTTATAAAGATTAATAAACATCATGTTATCAAGATTATAAAATATTATGTTCATTTTCCACACAAGGTTGGCCACTAAGATATTTTTTAGGGTGAGAATACAAATACCTCCATTTAGATGAATTTTGCCACAACTCAATAGCAACAACCAATATGTGATCAAAGTCCTCAAGTGGCCCTTCTATAACCACCCCTAGTACACTTTCAAGATGCTTTGTATTCAAGTGGTTTCTAAACATTGCCTTAATTGCATTTTGTATTGAGAAAGCCCTTTCGCAAGTAGTTGTACTAATACATTGACATCTTGCAATTTCAACTAAAATTAAAATGTTAGCATACTTCTCTTCTCTTGCAAAGGAGAATTCCATATTACCACAGACCATAGATCCTTGAAGGTTTTATCATTCCAATCCACCATGCATTGCTTGCAATTTAAAATTTAAAAAAAATTCCCTTTCACAAGCATCTAAATTAACAAGGGGTGCAAAAACTTTATTGTCAACTATTTTTTGTACTCCATAATGCTTCAAGGGAAGTTTTGAATCTCCCCCCCGAAGCCAAGCCCACCCGCCTTGAAGGCATGTTAGATGGATTAAAAACTTTGAAGGAAGAAATCACATCATTGTCTTCCAAACATACCTCTTAAGCCTTGATAGTTGATTCAATATATGACTTTTGAAAAGACAAGGCACATTCAAAATCAACACTTGTTCTATCTTGTATCATGTCAATTCCATGGAACTTGGCACCTCTAATCTCACTAGACAATCTTCGAAGATATCCACCTTGAAGGCCATAATCACGGATGAAATGATATCCAAAACTCTCATTGAAGGTATCTTGATTAGATCAGTCATGTTTTCCATAATATTCAATATGAAAATAGATTCAATTTGTGTTCTTATAAGTGATCCAATACTTGTTACATCCACAAATTTAAATTGGAAGATTTTAGACAAGATGGTCAAACTATGAAGCAATTCAAACAAAAAATCAATACAAAATATAAATGTATTGAAAATTTCTCAATTTGTTGTAAAGAAGAGGGGCAATCCCATCATCTTTCTCCCTTGGCACATCCTAAAAATATACAATAATAAACTCCAAAGAATCACGCAATGTGGATATGGCTTGAAATCTAGACAACCATCTCATCTTATGATACCTTTTCAAAGTCTTTTGTGCATCATTCAACTCTTTTTGAATTCCATGAAGGGCACATTTTTTCTTTCCAGACTTCTTAAAGTAAGAAACCAAAGAGTTAACCAAAAGATCAATTTTAGTAGACAATGACTTACAATATTGAGACTTTGTAGCTTTTAAAGTTGTCAAGTTAGTTTTATGATTAATGCAATGAACTGATGTAACAAATGGGCTGACTCTTTTAAGTCTAGTTGCCACACTTGATCTTTGGCCTACCATAGTAAATGCTCCATCAGACCCAAATCCAACACACTTTTTCATATCCAAACCCCACTTTTTAGTAGACTTCATCAAACAATCATAGATGACTTGTGCATCTTTTTTACCACCACCAATTTCAAGCAAACCCCAAAAAATAGTTATAGGAATTCCTTCTTCAACAAAAGTAGTAAAGACCACTACATGGCATGTCGCACTAACATCTGTTGATTCATGTATCATCAAAAAAAATTTGAATCTCTCATCCTATCCAAAATTGATTTGTAGAGAACATTGGAGATGCAAAAAAAAATTTTAGCACAAAACTTTTCATCATGATAGAGACACTCAATACAATTAGCTTTACTTTAACAAAAAGTTTACAAAGATCAGGATATTTATTAAAAAGAATTGTCTCCCTCTCCTCAAAATACGCACATCTAAATAAATTTAGAAGAGCCTCATCACAACACTTATTAGCATCTCTAATGTGTTTTTCCATATCTTTTTCACCTTGTTGTGATGCCCAACTTAATTTTTTGTGCTCTTTAGAATTTTGATGATCTTCAAATGCGGACACTTTAATATTATAAGATCCACCCTTACCATACACTTTCATCACCTTTTTCTCTACAAAGTTTGTAAAAACTTTACCTAACTCTAAATTAAACTATATCCAATCAAATTGCCCATACTATGCATCTCTCCAAAGCAACTTTGCTTCTTCAACTTTTGTTAATTCTTTAAAGTTAGATGAGGTTGATTGTGAAAAGGTAGCCACTTTTGCCACAACCAAACCTCATTGGTTTCTTTTCAAAATCATGCCCCTCAAGGTTCTTTGCCTTTTAGCAAACATTTGATATTTTAATATGATGGTTAAATTGAAATAGTAAAAAACCAAAGATCTCAAAGAAATAAAGCCTTCATGCAAAAGTGAAAGAACCCCAAAATGATAATGAACACATCAACAAACAGCCACAATATAAAAGTAATATCAAATATCAATAAACAATATCAAATTCAAATTTCAAACATCAAATACCAAATATTAGGTATCAAGTATTAAACATTAGATATCAAACATCAATATCACTAGAAGAAACCCTTGTTTTTTGTCATCAGACAAAAACATAGCATATTTTTCCAAACAAGAGGACATTAGAGACTCAGAGGCAATGAGTGCTAGAATTCTAATGGACATTCCAAAAAACATGTGGATGTCAATAGAAAACAATGCCATGCTAGTAAAAACAAGTATGTTCTATGTGACATTGGAAAAAACGTAGTCATGTTTTTTGCGATGTCCAAAACAATGTGACAGTGCCATGTCAACAAAGTCAAATGATTTCATTATGGATAAGTTTTCAAAACTTACTAGGTAGTGAGGTAAAACACTTACCCACTTTGAAAATCACAAGGAAAGGGCAGTTCCATGGAAGTTTTATGAAAAAGACTTCCATGGATGCATGATGAAGCAAATTTTTGGTGCTTTTTAGTTAGGGCATGCAATGAAACATAGAATTTGTTGGCATGGCTTCTTAAATTAGTATTACATGTTCATGCACACATGATGAGAGTTAATGTGTTCAAGATTTTATATGTACATTACTTTGTTATGTGTTACACTTTGGATCACTGGGTTCACATTCATGTGATGTATTGGGACATTTTTTGCATATAGATGCTATAAATTTTTTGTTGCTTTGAACTATTTATATTAACCCCTAAATGTTTCAAATTATGTTTTCTCCAAAAATGCTCCAAAACTGTCATTTCTATTACAAGTACCTAATTTTAGGAAAATAAACATTTCTGGACACATGTAACCATAAGATCTTGTAGTACACTGATTTGAGAAGATGAGGAAAAAATTTCAGAAATTTCCACAACATAGATTGTAAGGTATTAGTGTTTGAAGTGACAAAAATCCTTTTTGGGGCCCTATGAAAAAACAGGTAGTTGCACTTCACAAGGCCACATTTGTATGAAAAAATTCCAAAATGGTGATTACTCTTTTAATTCATTCTTCAAGTAAATTTTGCTACATGCTTGAAAATTTTCAGATCATTTGGAATTGTACAACATATAGGAAAAAAATAGTAAGTACAAAGAAGTAGAGAATGATTCAAAATACTTAATTGTTAAGAATTTAATTATGGAATTGAAAAATGCCAATTTCAATGGTTGCAATGTTTTAATAAACAATCTCCATCCTATGCTTTTATTTTTTTCCAAAAATATTGAAAATTGAGTTAAATAAATGGCTTCAAAGTTTATTTTAGAGTAGAGAATTTGAAACTACCTGCAAACTAAAACTCTTCATAACTTTCATTTCATTAACCAAAATGAAATGATTCAAATCTTTCCTTGTATATATGAATCTAGAAAACCAATTTCAGATTTTTATTTCTTAAAAAAGTATCTTTTTAAGAAATTTTTGGGTTGCCCAAAGATCAATGAAAATTACATATCATGCCATAACTTTCTAACTATATAGTCAAAAGTGATGAAAATGGTTGGGCCCTAAAGCTACTCCTTGGGCACATATTGTGTGAAAATTTCAAAGAAAATAAAAGAAAAACTCCATTTGCACTGAGCTGTCCAAAATCACTATGTTGCCAAAAAATGTAGTTTGGTCCTTTAGGGATTAAAAATCAAACACTTTTTTTCTATGTATTCAAATTCTATACTGTAATTTCAACATTCCTACTACACTAGTGAAATATGATGGGAGTAGTATTGTAGACCTTAAAATGCAACTTGTGAGCTCAAAATCGGGATAGTAGGTGTTTAGCTAAATTCACAACAAAGTACGAGGAAATTGCTAATAAAATTGCATCAATCTATATTATGCATATGCTATGAGTGTACACCCTTTGTACAAATGCATACAATATGCTTTCTTATTTCCAAATCTAAAATAGTGCATTAGTAGTATATATGAGATTAAGAAACATGGGTTTCTCTTATCCTTTTTGTTCCTCTCTTAAAAACTTTTGTACACATCAACATTAAATTTTTTTTAACATGTTCTCTCTCCTTCCCACATTCATGATTTGCACAAATACATTTTCATACATCCACATTGTTAAACAACAACAACAAAATTGCAACATCTTGTATAGCTTGTTTCATGACCTTATCTCTTTTTTTTCTCTACTTGTCATGATACTCAATGCAATAGGGCAATTCCAAACTACTACGGCAACTATTCATTTGAAAAAACCTATAGAATTGTACAAATTCAACTAAATCTAATTTCCAATGGAATTTGTCCTTCCACTTTCATAGGCATTGGAGTCCCCCCTCTATATTTTTTTCAATTTAGTTTTGCTTGTCTTTCCTCCTCTCTTCTTCTTCTTGACATTATGCCGTTGCTGTAGAATTTGGTGAAATGTAGGAAGCTTAGTAGTATTTTGAACTAGAAGCGTGTAGTCATTGATGGAATTTACAATGTCTAATATTTATCTAGTGGATGAACACAATCTCCATATTGTTCCTATAATTGCATTTTTGTACATCCTTTACAAAATACACATCTATACAAAAGTGAAAAGTTTGTTATATACAAATTATTACTGCATTACATGGATCTTAGTTTCTTTTGCATTCTTCACTTCTTTCCTTGTACTTTCCTATGATTTATTTGTGGACATGAAGTTTTGGTAAGACAACATTTTGTTTGACACTTGAAGGTGTGCAAGGCCTTCTTCCCATGAAATGCCACTACTACTTGCCATGCCAATTGCTAAGTGTAGAAAATTTTGATATTTTCTTTTTCAACTTATTTTATTGTTGGATCTTGCATTTCACTAATACTTAAATGTGTGGAAAGTGTTACATTGGGCAATTGTGTCCACATACATTGCATGATATTCACATTCATTTGAAAGTGAAAAATGTTCCTTGGAGTCTTTGATTTGCTATAAATTTGGATTTTTCATCATTGGACCTCAAAATTTCTCCACTATTCATTTTGAATTTCTAATTCTTTATATAGAATTAACAATCATTATACATTAAAAGAAATTAAAGAAATAAAATTTTCACTCTTCTTGTAATTGTTTAGTAGAAATACTTTATACATCAAAGCTAAATGTAAATTGTAAAGACCTGTAAGATGGAATTGGAATTTAGTACTATCTCTATTAAAATTGTTGTAGCAAAAGTTGTTGATCTTATGAAAAAAATTTCCATGCATTATCATTCTTTTGTTAAGAAATTAATCATACAAGTAAATTTTCTTGAAAATTGCTAAAATAGTCCTAGTTCAAAGTTCATCCATTACTTTCACATAAGAAATCCAATTTGAAATTATAAAAACTTTCCACATCCTTTAAATTACTATGTATGAGAACAAACAAATGAACAAACAAATTTTGACTATAGATAAATATCTCAAAGATACTTGGGGCTCAGGTAAAAGGCTAAGTGGCTAACCAAATGAAGAAAAAATAGGGGTTGGACACCATATAGTATGTTTTTGCAAAAAAGAAAAAGAGTAGGAAGTTGATGTGGCAATTGAGTGATGTAGCATGCATTGAGGATGATGTGGCATGCCATGTCATCACATTTCAGCCCCATCTAAGAATTCTAATACTATATTTTTTATGTCATTTGTGACATCAACTTAAATGTCAACATGAATATCCAAATGTTTTTTGCAACATCAACTCATACATCCAAATGTTTTTTGATACATCAATTGTGACAATGTAGTGTTCATTAGGATGTTTATGTATAAAATCCAACTTGTAATAAAATTCCAACGTTTAACATATCCCATATGGTTTGTCATCCTCCTACCACCCTACTTGTATATATGCCTTACCTCATATGAATATATTCACAATAGTTGGTTTTTTAGCCATTGACATATTTATTAAATATATTATATTATATATGAAGTATTGTGTATGATATACAATGTAAAGCATATGGTGTTTTGCAAATGACCTATTCTATATGGTCTACATCTAAGTTGATGTCTCAAAAATTGAGACATGTCCTTGTGCCACGTCATTTGTGCCATTCTCATGTCTCCGCGAACATGCCTTAACACACAACACATTTGATATGATGTTCAAAAAAATAAACCTCATGTCTATGTGGACGTCCAAAAAAACACATCCGTGTCAAAGCAAATGTCTTAACAAATAGGATCCAAGATAAAATGCACTTGCCACATCATCAGTTGTCCAGACAAAAAAAAGTATGACATGGCACTACACACCATGTTGGTGGTGATGTTGCAGCCATGTGGTGACATTTCATAGCCTTGCAACACCATGTTTTGTGAGATGTCGTCCTGGGCGTCATCCAAAATTACCTTGAAATCGGACTATGTTTTTTTTATGATTTTAGAGGTTTCTGGGCTTGTCCATTATAATGCATTTTTTTGACATCCTTGTTGACGCGGTTGATGTCCAAAATAATGAACCTAGTACGTTATGGGCTTGTCACAAAAAAACAGGGGTATCTTCTAGTGTAAGCAATATCAAATAAGCAAATACCAATAAGCAATATCCATTTCTATTTGAACATAAGTACGCTTGAACTCCTTAATATCAGTGTTGTTGTAATACAATTGTTGCAAACACTTGCACAAAAAGAAACGCACAAAAAAATTAGTGGCAGAGGCAACAATAGCTAAGCAATGTGTATAGAAATATATTAACAAAACAAGATTAAGCTTAACAATTCTTACATAACAACTCTCATCAAAATTAACAAAAAAAGTAATTCGATTTCCATGCCAACAAATGCCAACAACTTCTTTCAGATCTCAAATATGTATAGCATTGTAGCTCATTCCCAAATATCAATTGATAATTGACTACAAGTTATTAGCTACCCAAATCTACATTATTACTCATAGTCACTACAGTAACCAAAAATCAAATCCACTTGAGCTCAATAATTTGAACTTTTCATAAACTCTAAGGCCACTAGCTCGGTAAGAAAGCTAACGAGAATTAGTAATCACAAGAAATCAAGCAATCAATAATCAGAAGAATCAATAATCACAATGAACTCTACCACACAATCAAGTAATCAGTAATCACAAGGATCAAAAATCCCTGGTGAATCACAAGAAATCATTAAACCTTTCAATTGATTAATCAAGTAATCCTCATGAACTAGTAATCACAAGAGTTTGTAACCCATGAACCAATCACAAGAAATCAAGTAATCCAATGAAACAATAATCACTAGAATTAGTAATTGACCCTCCAATTTGCAATGAATCCAGAGCAATGAGAAAACAATTTTGTACTTAGTTTACTTGTAGATACAATAGCTTTCGGATTTGATGATGTGGTACAAGATTCAACAAGAGAATTTAATTGCAAAACTCCATTCCCAATTGAATGCAACTAAATCACCATCTAGACTACTCTTACCATCATCAATTCACCACAATTCAAATGCCCAAGTCATCTCTCCCAAACACAAAACACAAACAGATCCGCATTAGACCCTAAAAAGTTTATTTATCATGAAAAGCACCTCTACAATCTCCTATGGAATCAATTGCAAACTCTCTCACTATCTCATGCATTGACAGCATATGTAGATGCAAACATCCATATACAAAATCTAAAATTTCAAAAACTGAAAGGAAGACAAACTCAATGACTTTAAATCAAACATAAGTTGATTGATTTGAAAGCTTTAAACTAGTAAAAGGTGAAATTGAATCAACCAAACCCTAATGAAAGTTTAAAGGCGATATTCGTTATATTGAGACTTTTCACAGTCTCATTTTTATTCTTGACTTGAAGATAAACCGCTTTATCTCTTTACTAGTATTTTTTTATAAATAGGTAACAACAACTTTTAGAATTTTATTATCAAATCATTGTTTGAGGATTATTTATTTTTGATTTCAATTACTATTTTTTTACATGAATTTTCCAATAATTACCATTCTATCTCAAAATTTGCGAAAAGTTTCAATATAACGAATATGGCCTTTTTACCTATAACAAAAGCAAGAACTCTAAGTTTCTTTTGTTGTTGAATCTAGGCTTGATTTTCTTGATCGCTCCATCATCGCACAATAGAAGATGGGCAACATGCCAACACCTATGATTTCTTGATTGCTCTGTTGCCCACCAAAAGATGAACAATGCGCCAAAAAAACATTTGAAAATAAAAAGAGAGAATTGAAGGTAAGCAAATGGAAGTGAACAAGAGAGTACGGTGACTGTGAGTAACTAAGCCTCTAAGAGGTAAAGGGAGCAAAGGTGAGAGAGAAGAGTAATGGACTAATGACACTAAGGGTGGTGGCATGGCAAGGAGAGACGAGGCAATGACATCAAGAGACAAGACAACATTGCAATGACATCAATAAACAAGGCAGCACCAATGCATGGGGAGATTCCCTTGTTAATTTAGATGCTTGTGAAAGGGAATTTTTTTAATTTAAATTGCAAGCAATGCATGGTGGATTGGAATGATAAAACCTTCAAGGATCTATGGTTTGTGGTAACATGGAATTCTCCTTTGCAAGAGAAGAGAAGTATGCTAACATTTTAATTTTAGTTGAAATTGCAAGATGTCAATGTATTAGTACAACTACTTGTGAAAGGGCTTTCTCAATACAAAATGCAATTAAGGCAATGTTTAGAAACCACTTGAATACAAAGCATCTTGAAAGTGTACTAGGGGTGGTTATAGAAGGGCCACTTGAGGACTTTGATCACATATTGGTTGTTGCTATTGAGTTGTGGCAAAATTCATCTAAATGGAGGTATTTGTATTCTCACCCTAAAAAATATCTTAGTGGCCAACCTTGTGTGGAAAATGAACATAATATTTTATAATCTTGATAACATGATGTTTATTAATCTTTATAACACAATAATGTTTTATTATCTTCTATGTAATGTTGGCCACTAAGATATTTTTATTTCTTTTCTCACAAACTTTAAAATAAATCTCTCCTTATCAAAATGTGATGTAGTAAGAATCCTTGGCCTTCTATTAGAAAAGGGCTTAGGGGGGCCAAATTCAAATCTTGCCAAAGGTACATTATAGTGTTTTTTTAAGTGAATTTGAAGTTTTTGAGTGTTTTGGGGGGTTCTGATTTGTTGTTTTGGAGTGCTGATTTTATGTTTGTGGTTGTTGTTTTCATGTAATCGAGTCTTATTTTTATACAGTACAAAAAAATCTAGCCTTCAAAGTAGCTGTGAATTTTGCACCTCTGTAGTGCAATTATAGAAAAAAATCAAAATCAAAATTTATTTTTTATTTTTTAAAATTTGGAATATGATGTGGCAATGTCGACACCACATCGTCTCCACGTCAGATTCATGGTTGTTCGGCCGAACAACTCAACAACACGACGAACAAGACGTCCAACACGTCTAAAAGACCCCCTTGTCCGTCTAATAAAGTCAACTTTAAGGTTGACTTTCAAATAAAACACTTTCTATTTCCAATCTTAACATATTTGAGTTTCATTTTATTGAAGTGTCTCAATTTAATAATCACTTATTACATTCTTAATTATGGATCATAAATAAAATGAGATTTCAAATTATCTCTGTTGTTAGGATAAGGCTTTATTCGTCAAAATTGTCATGTATACACGACACTCGTCTTGTACGACACGCGACATCAGACAAACAACTCGACACCCAACCCCAAAATGTGTTCGACAGAACAACCCTGGTCAGATTGTCTATTTAATTTTTTTTAAATTCAATAATTAATTTTTAAAATTTTCAAAAAAAATATTGTTTTATTTTTCTGTAGTTGCATTGCAGGGGTGCAAGAAATGAAGTCTTAACCCCTAACTTCCTTAACGACCATATATGATCGATCTGAAATTTCAGGCCCATTTTTGCTAGGGTAGTTAAATTCCTATGACCGGTTAAAAAAAAATTTCAGGCAGTTTTGAGGGTCAACTATGGAAAAATTTCATTTTTGATGGAGAAAAGTACATATTCAATTATTGAGAGGTCTTCAAAGGCACATGTGTACTAGAAGTAAAGTGTAATGCTTGCTAATTTTTCTTCATTTCCCGGCTTTATGCAAAGCTTGGCAATTTCATTTGATTTGAGATCTAAGAAATTGTATTTATCCATTTGCTTTGAGAATGGTCCCAATGAAAAGTTTAAAGTCTTTTCATGATTTTCACCATTGAAAATTTCAACATGAAAGTGTTTATTTGAAGCTATTTGCAATTTCTACTTATAAACAAAAATTGCATTTCAACAATTGCAAGGTGGATTGTGTTATGAGTTTGATGTTTTTTCATGTGAAATTAAGTTTTTTGGAAGTGCATCTTTGTGTGCTAACACTCTTTGAAGTTGTTCATGTTACCTCCAATCCCAAAAAACATTTATATGCAAATTTTTGAAACATTGTGGACAAAAACCGCATACTAAAAATAGAAAATGTACATTTCCCTTGGTATAAAATCACAACTCCTAGGAAATTTTGCACTCAAAATTGGTGTGCATACTAGTAAATAAGCTCTATTAACATCTATATGGTTAGATTTTGAAAAAAATCACAATTTGCTTCATTGAGGATATCTACAAGCCAATGCTCTTTTTTCATAGTCAAAACATACTTGGAAAGGCTTAGGCACTTAGGGGTTAATAGCTCTCTGTAGGGATGAATTTTTTTTGTAATGTTTTGCTTTAATGCTTTTGGCTTGCTCTAACAGCATGATTTGAAATTATGAGTGTCGAATTAGTGTGCAAATTGCCTTTGATTGTTGAACTCCCTTTAGTTTTAGAAGTTGAACCGGGTTGTAGTTTGATTTGTTGGATTTTGAATTAATTGCTCTTGCAAATTTATGGAAAATGACCAGAAATAAATGCAAAAAAAAGGAGTTTTTTTCTTGAATTAAATAACTAAACTTAGGCAACAACTAAATGACTATTGAGGACTACCCAATGACATGTGAAAAGGGTGGCAAAAAGCTAAGTCACCCTATAAACTCTCCATTTATCAAGTAGCACTTCAACAATATGAAGAGACATTGATGCCCTAAACCCATGGCACTTATAGTACTACACTACTAAAGAAATCCAAATTTTGAATTAGAAAACCGGTTATAATTGGCTATCCCTTTAGGCTATTCACCTAAAACTCAGTGGGAACTTGTTGGAGGCAATTAAAAAATATATTTCTTTAATGGAGAATAGATGAAAACCATCAATTATTTTTTAAGAGTGTTTCATTTCTTATACACCTAATTTTTTATTTGGTTATACTACCTAAAATACTAAAATTAAACCAATAATTTACCCATTCCATTCGATTGATTTTCTATTAACCGTTGGATCTCGCCATTCATAGCTTGGTATATTGTACATGAACACACTTCTATCAATTTCAAGTCTAGATTTGCATGCTTAGTGCTCTCATATTAGAGGTGTAGGTGGTAAGGTAAACCATCCTATCACAAGCAAATTGACTGGTTTGCTATGTTGATACTTTTGAAAATTAAATTTTTTTTTCTATAGAAAGACAAACATGAGAAATGGAGAGAGCATTAGAAATTTCATTTTTTTGATAGAGTGTGAATTTCTTAAGATTTTTTGAAGTATGCAGTCCAAATGGTTCAAAATAGTCTGTAGACTACCCCAAAACCATCAAAAGAGTGTCCATAACAGTCGTCAGATCACTTGAAGCAATCACAATATTTCCTAATATGGTTGCAAAATTTTCTAACATGGATATGGTAAGATGGAATAAAAAAGTTAGTTCTTATAATGACTTTATACTAGAAAGGTGGAAGTTCCTAAATCAATCTCTAATAACTCCATCACCATCATACAAAGCATTGATTTTGGCCATTAACCCACCTAATGAAGTCCTAACGTCATTAATTAGAAAAAATCTCCCATGGATTGATAGAAAATTGTAATGGGTCGTTTTGTAGATGTTTGCATTAGAGAGTTGGGCTATCATGGGCTGGTTTACCTTATTTCAGGGTCTTAGAAACTCCCCAAAATTTTCAAGTTGTGCACACTAGGGCTTTTTTATAGGCAAAAATTTGCTAGATCTATTAGAATCTGACCATTGTAAATCTATCCCTCCTAAATTTGGCTAGTATAGTGAAGCCAGCACAGGGGACACGAGTCCAAAAAAAAAGCTCTAGTGCACACTGTGAATTGCTATAACTTCCATGTATCTAGAATTATCATAAAACTTTGCATAATTTTTCTTTTTTATATATAGAATTTTAAATGGGATTGTGCAATTCTTGCAAGAGGAAAATTGAAATTGTCGGGCAACAAATTACTTAACCCTTAAAGGACGACGTGGACGTTTGGTGTCCGATGGATGACAAAGAATTCTCCTATGTAGGACAGAATTGCAACTATTCATCCTCGGATTTAGGGGTGGAAAGGGAAGATCTTCTACAGTAGTTTGATCTCCAATGGATATTTTTGGTTTTTATAAAGTAGATGATGTCACACGGTTCCAAAAACCATGATTTCCACGGTCATCAGTCCATCCTTTAAGGGTTAAAGAGGCTTGTGAAAACTGAAGTTGGGGAGGCAAGTGTCCAACTTCCAGAAAACTAATTTTAATATTGGACTTGAACTTGTTGGTTGCTTATAGTTTGGCAACAATGCAAAAGTTCTAAAGTGTAGGTTCTCCCTACTCACATAAGCTTAGAATTCTGACTCTGAGTTTTAGAAATTCATTTCAGATTCTGACACAGCATGGAAGTTTGCTTGAAATGATGGCAAATTTGCAGTGGAAGAAGAGTAACATACATATGTCTATTGAAGAAACTCTTGGTCCGACATTCTTTCAGCTACATATTGGTATATGATAGCTTAATAGAAGTATCAGAAAATCTGTAGCTTGGTCCTAACAGTTCAAGCATTTGCTGCAATTATAACAAAACAAAGTAAACTAGACTAGATTTCAAGGTGTTTTTTTTCTCTTAATAATAGTAACAAAATAACATATTTTGCTTCTGGGCTTTTTGAAATGCATTTCTTTATCTTATTTTCTTATTAGAGTCGTGTAGTTCTTGCTTCTATATGGGTTTATGTTAAATATTGGATTCGCTCTAACAGAGGAAATCAGAACAATCCTCTGCTAATTGCCGTTTCCTTCAACAAAGCTACGTTATAAGTCTCACCCTGTGGAGATTACTGAAAGACATTGTTCTAATTTGCAAGATTCTGCATTGAAGTCATGCTTAGCTTCTCACCAAAACATCAAGAGTCACCGATGGAAGACCTCTGTCAGCTTCTCTTAACATATCTTTGCCTTGGAGAAGTCCATTTCGGGATGCTGCGAGGAGAAAACAAAGACAATTCAGGATTCGAGTATTTGAGCACGACTGTAGAGATTCTAGTTCTTCGCAAAATTTTCTACGAGAGGCAAAATTGATGCAGGGAAAGAACGTCAGAGCGATGGAGCGACGTCGACATTGTACCTGCTCCATGAATTTTTTGATCGCGTCGTTTTTGGTTGACTCGCCGCTTGTTGGTAATCCCAGTGCCTTTTGCCTTTGATCGTACTGTCAAGCCAATGCCACAGGTTACGATTATCGGTGTGCACACCAGGGTGACGTGAGTAGGCCGACTTTCTATTCCTTCGAACAAACCTTGACCGACATGGAAGCTTACGTCCTTACGGAATTACATATGAAAGTAATGTTGCAATTTCGCTAGTGATAGAAGGCTTTACGGTACATCTAAGACGTCGCCCACATAGTCACATGGCCATTTAAACTTGAGTATCTGATTTCTTCAGTGTTTGGACGAATGGAAAAAGACCGCAGACGACGGAAATTTGCATGATTTGCTTAACTAATTGGTACATTTGCTTAATGTTGTTGATACATACCATCATTTTCTCTGCAGTTTGACGAGTTTCGGAGTCGAGGTCATCCAATCTGCTCTTCTCAGGCTCCACCTTCCGCGAGTTGATCTCGGGTTCCCCTTTCACCACACTTCGCCACCACTCCATTCGATTGAATTTGGTCAAGTAAACGGACAACGTCCCGTCCTCATCTGGTAACACATTCGACAGTCACCTGCTTAAACAGGAAGTCGGCGCGACATCTTATTGTTTCCTGTCCGAAATGAAACTTTCTTGATGGTAGGAATTGTTAATGCTGTTACCTAAACTCCAGAAGCAGTCATCGACCTTCACTGGTTGATAGAACTCTCCCTGCACGAGAGGTTCCATTCGATTATTAGCCTATGCAGAGGAGCATATATATATTCTTCGACAGATTGAATTGCAGATTACCGGAAACGCACACGGAACGGGTGCTCGGAAGCAGTCAGACCTCCAGAATCGGCTCCTGGCCCTTAATGCCTGCCTTCAACGTGCTCCGCTTGATTTCACATGCCACTGCTTTGGCTTTGGTCCCTTCCGGCGTGGGTATGTGCAAGGTCAGTTCTCCGAGAGTTTGCGTCCAAGAGTATTTCTCGTGATCAAATCCATTCCCAATGTTCGGTTCTGGACATGGCGGAGGAGGTCAGTTAGGTCATCAAGGAGCAAAGAACAGCAAACGTGGAGCTTAATACCAGAATACGGACTATTCCCGTTCTCGCAAGTTATCGATTGCGAGTTCGATTGTCCTACCTTGAGTTTCTTTCGATTCTGTTTTCAAAGGCTCTGTTCTCAAATTGTAAGTACACATGCAAAAGGATTTTCAAACGTTCGAATTGTTACTTAATTAGAAACCGCAGAACGAGAATTCTCTGTTTCCCGAGGCGAAGGTCAATTGATACATTCAAAATGCAATGTTCTTGCATGGAATTGAGGCGAAAGATCGACGTACGAAGGCCTGTTCCCTCAGCGTCGATCTCCGCTTGCTCAATTCCAGCATCTTTTCGTGGAGGGGGTAGGGTCACATCGGAGCTGTCAGAAGTTTCATCTCCGCACGGTGTTTGATAAGGCGTTTCCGTTATGGTCCTTGGTGATTTGCGTTCTTTCTTTGCAGATTTGGTTTCCTCGATCTTGGCCACCTTCTCTGGAGCGACATCTTCCCCCTCGTATGTGCATCTTCTTCTTTTTGCCGCCGTCACGATTTCTGTCACTCTGAGTTCCACTCTCGACTCACGGGAAAGATCGGTCGCTCTGAACAGGAAATCAATGACGGTCGTCAGGAGCTGCAGAGGTTTCCGTTTGTGCTCTTCGAGCAAGGCATACAGGACAGGGTCGTGCTGGTAGACCTTCCCGTCAGACTGCGGCGACGACGGCGATGGCGATGGCGGTGCAGGCAGCGGTTGTTCTTCCAGAGGATTAAGCACCGGAAGCTCTGAGTCAGAGTGAATAATAACTGGTTCTGACTCAGGAGACTTCACCGGTTCCGAAGGCTTCGCTTGGCGTGGCGTTGAGGTATGAGATTGCATCGGCTCTTCTTCCTCATAATCGGAAATCACAGCCATTGCTGGAACTCTTTACACGGATTAGCACCTTTACCAAACCTGAAACTGGTCCTAGTTCTTCTTTCCGAATAACTGAAATTCGGACAGTGTGGGAGTCAAACACCTTCGATCAAGCTTACAGCATTGTCAATAACATTCCCAGATTCTACAGAATATTGTACGTGCTAGCAAAAATATGCTATTCTGTGTCGAATTTGCAACAAAATCGAAAGCACGATGAATTGGAAGATATCAACTGTTTCAGGTATGGCCAAAACCGCTCCAATGGGAAAACGAAGCCCGGTAGCTTTCACATACGCAAATGACGCAACGGAGGTTTTCTGAATATGGTGCACGCTCTTGCAAATGACTTCTCTCAGAATCAAAACGATTTACAGCAACATGATCTATTGAATTATAGATCCCTTCGCACATTACTTCATTGTGTGCAGAAGTTGAGGTGTAGTACCTCCCTCCGATTCCCAGTTAGTTATAGTTCCCTCCGAAGAGAACAATTAACACTCATCCTGAGCGAACCTGAACCTGAAGTAACAAAGCTCTTCGTTCAGAGATTAATGAGATGCTGATCCTGAACCTTACCTGGGAGCGTACCACCTGAAAAGGGCGCAAACCTCTGGTTTCCTACGAAACAACAGGCCACGTAGTGATGGGTTACTCCTTCACAGGCTTGAAAAGCATATGAATACAGTCCTTTCCTCAATTAATAATATGATTGGAGACTCGTCTTCCCACTAATCAAGCTAGCAAATAGAAAATGTTAAGGATATTGGGTTTCAAAGCACCCACTAACCTATGAACATTTGCCTCCTGAACGTCTCTGAAAACCACTGTTGTGCCAGAGAGCTCAGACAAATCAGACTAAGCTTGGGGTTCAAGAGATGATAGGTTATAAGGTATCCACGGAACAGTTCAGCCACTTCTCAACAAGACACGCCAAAAGTTGCACAAGTATCAGAAAGAAAACAACTCAATCCTATTAAAGAAGGCCAAAACTGTACAAAAGGCAGATCAACTGCGCTGCCGTCTGTAATAGGGGAGCCAGTCAGAACCGGCAAGGCAATACCTGGTGTACGATCACTCAAAATATACCTCAACAGGGATTCCTACGACCTAATTCTGAGGATCATACCTCTATCCGAGAGTCTATCAGGCAGCCTATGGTCCTCGAGCATTCTGCTGAGTGACGCCAGAGATCTGCGACAAGTGTTGGGGAATATAGGGCTTGACCCATCTGCAGCTAGTTATGCTCAAGTTAACACCTAAAAATCATAAATACTATATTCCTAGACGCTTAGGCGATCGTTTCTTTGCTTTTCTTCTTTTTCTTCTTCGTTACTGGTGTGGTTCCGTTAATTGCTTCCACAGCAGCTTCTACTGCCGCTTCCACTACTGCTTCAGTCTCAGCTTTCCTTTTTTTCTTTCCTGACTTCGTGAACTCTGGTGTAGCCGCAACAGCAACTGCAACAGTGGTGATCTCCGGTGTGGCAGCTTCCTTGGATTTCTTCTTCTTCTTCGTTGTAGGAGTGGCTTCTGTGACTTCGACGGCCGGCTCTGGTGTGGCAACTTCCTTCGATTTCTTTTTCTTCTTAGCAGGAGTGACATCGCTGGAAGGAGTGGCTTCCGCGGTTGGAACGACGTCCATGGTAACATCCGCAGATGTGTTGTAAACCTGATAAATTACCAAGAATTTAGACATTGCTTTTAGGATTAACAATAACAAAAGAGTCAATGTAAGCCTCTGTTTGAACTCTAAGCCACAATGGCGGAACAAGCATTGGTATTGAAACTGCGACATAATGTGAATTTGTAAATAGTTGTCAGAAAAAATTGAAGACTGTAACACTGGCTTACCTTAGCAGCTGAAAGTAACCCTGGTGTTCCAGCCTTCCTATCCTTGTCATAAGCTTGAATATTTGGCTTTCCTTTGGATGCAGGTGTGGCAGTTTTACCTAGAGCTCTACCTTCCAGTTGTCTCAACCTTGCTTCAACCTGCCATAAGTAGCACATGAAATAATCAAATTTTTAGAACTCACCGGTCTGCAATGATAGAAGTACACGAAGGAAATTGAGGGAAACAGCCAAAGAAAAGAGTAAATGCAATTGCTGGAACGAACCTTAGCACGACTCTCAATACCAATGGTGGCCCCGGAGTCATCTCCCAAGGCATCCACACGGATTGATAGTGCTGACTTCGCTGCAAGTACTCGAGAAATTTTACCCTTAAATTTCGGTGCAGCTTGTCCTATCAGGGAGGCGTGATAAATAAGTCCATACTTGGGAGTCTCATGCTTCGTCTTCAACGCCCTAAAAAGTGCCTGCAGCGAACCCAAAATAGATACTCAGCAACCAGATGCACGCATGCATTACTTGATTAAATAATTACAATGAGAAAATACTGGCATGAAGGAATACAAGTGAGTGTCTCACCTTCTCAGCACCCAAAATCTGAACAGTACTTGCGGGGTATTTCGCCAAATTGATGAGACTTCCGGCATGTGCAATGAGCCTTGCGCCAACCAATTCTCCCACCATGATTGTCAGATTCGGTGCAATTGCATTCATACGGCTCCGCAGGTAATCAAAAAGCTGGCCTCGGTACTCCGAGAGTGCAATGACTTGATCGCACAGCGACTTGATGTTCAACATGTCATGATCACTAACTTCGGTTCCCATCGATATCACTGCTGCCTCTTTCATTTCAGACTCCACCTCCTCTTGCAATATCTGTTGAAAAACAACATAGATACATATTTCATAACAAGAAGAGAAATGTATTGTCAATACTCCTCAGAAAAAAGTGCTATAGCATTAAAGTCTAATGCAATTACAGTTCAGTACATAGTTACATAGTTAGAAAAAGATGACAAAGGTACGCACCCCAGAGAAGTCCAAATCTGCAGCGTTCGTCCGGCTGCCCATCAGCTTCACCGCTTTAGCAAATTGGACGTTGTCCTGCACAATCTTGGCGAGCTCGGGAAAGTGCCATCCATACCACTCACGTACTCTCATGGCATAGGTGTTCAGCTCCTTGTCCAAGTCATCCAAAAGTCCAATAGCTTGCACGATCATGGTATCCACCTTGTCGGGACTGAACTTGAGTTTGTACCGAGATAAGCTATGAGACAATCCGAGACTCATGGGTGCCATATCGTGACCAGCGAGACCTGAAATAAGTTCTGATAGCTGAGACCTCAATCCCCTCATGAGCTCCGACACAGCCGCATTGTTGATACAGTTGATTTCCTGTATAAACACGTAGTAATCACAGAATTAATTCCTTAATTCTCATCAATAATTATTACTGGTTTTGCTAGTAACAACAAAAAACTAAATCTCCCTACTCATCGACTGTGCCCCTCAGAAACAGTTTAAAAAGGAAGTACCAGTAGAGGAATCTCACCAACTTATCGCTGATGGCCTTTCCGAGCTTGGAATCAGCAATAGCCAAAGTGTGTCCCTGGCATTCAGCCTTGAGAAACTTACGAAGACCCTTGGGCAGCTTGCTGTCCACGAGGTGCGATGCAGCATTTAAAGCATCCGTCGTATTTTCGAATTTGTCGAAAGCTTGCAGCTTGACCATCTGAATAAAATACCACAGAGTTTACTAACGCAAGAAGCAAGACCCTAAACCCTAAAACCCTGAGTTTTACCCGAAAAATGACAAATCAATGAACCCAGTCATGAAAACCGACAAAACAATACCATAAATAGTGCAACCACGACAATATAAAAACTTTAACATACCTTCCGTGCGACCTCCGGAGTCTCAAACTCCTTGTACAATTCCTGCAACAATAATCACAGCTCAGCAATCCGAACTCGAGAATGATCACAATCATATTACACAAAGAAAATCCCGCAAGAGAAACCCTGCAAAACCTACCTCGGAGGCATCGAGCTTGCCCTCGTTCAAAACCTTGAACAAGGCGAACCCAGCCGGCGTCTCGAAGAGTGCCAACATGGTGAATCAATCGATCAAGCAGCCCCCTACTCTCTCGTTTCCCCCACTCAGTGTGACTGGTAGCACTCCACAACCAGACTATAGGCAGTTGTAGTGACAACAATGAGATTGCTTGCTTGCTTGCTTCTTCACAGTGGGGGAATCGAAGAGGCGGCGAGTTCCGCTCACGAATAACTTAGATATCAGAGGACATGCAACTGGTATTGCTCAACCCTGCGTGCAGCCTTGGGTCTGCGGCGCTACAAGACCTAAAACCCTGCTCCGGCCTTAAACCCTGTCCTTGGACGAACGTCTTCGTGAGTTGGATGATAATCGTTCGTTAGGGCTGGTTCTGTGATTGCTGACGACTCTTGTCTATCCTATTATTTAGGCCGGAGTGGATTTGACCCCCTCGCTCGTCCCCAAGTAAAAACCCTGAAATTTTTTATTTTTCACACATGATAAAATTTGCAAACTTTGAATTCATGTTTGCAATCAGAGGCCCCTCTATCCACTGAAAAAACAGAGCACTTCCTGCTCAATTAATTAGCCCCCCCCCTCCCCCAAAGAATTAGTAGCCATTAATTGTTTTTGAAAAAAAATAAAAACACCCCCTTCCCTACCGTTGATCCTGATACCATACATATACCATATGGATATGGATACAGAAATAGATACGAATACGGAAATAGATATGGGTACGAATAACAAATACGAAAATAGATACGGATTATCCTATATCAATTGTCAAACGACTTCATTTTGAAAAATACAAGAGTGAGGGGGGGGGGTATTGTTTATTCTCATCAGGGGGGTACTATTTTTTTCCACGAGGTGGGGTGGGTGGGTGGGGCTGTGCAATTAAAATTGAATCCAATTTTAATTGCCTTAGATAGCCTTTCTCACTATCCACTCAAAAGACAAACTAGACAATGAGCTCGGAGCGGTAGAGAAGATACAGTAATGAAGCATAAAATAGGGGGTCTTTTTTTACATGCACCCCTGAAATGACTTGAAGGGGACGAGCGAGGGGGTCAATCCACCCCAGCCATTATTTAGGGCCACCATGGGTTTTTTTGGGCCTCTGTCCAGTCACTGAGTTGTATTTTGAAGGGTGGGTCTAACCTTTTCATATGAAACTAGTGTGCCCTATGCCTTTGCCCTAGTGAAAATAAAAGTAAGAGTATTTTTCTAATTTTTTTGTTGAAAAAACTTGAAAATTCAATAACTTTCTCACCGTAGGTTGGAATGCCACGAAACAAAGTCCGTGCACCCCTCCTTGCCAAGGGCTTTCCAATGGTACCAAACACACCACAAGGGAGCGCACAGTCTGGGAGATCTCAATGTAACAAACAAAACAAAAGAAACAACCTAACTTAAGGTATGGATGTTGAATTTTTACTATTCTTTGCATTTACAAGGCTATCAAAATAATATGGTAGCCCTGCAATTTGGGGGGGGGGCATGTAGAGAGTAGAGAAGGATTGTCAAAAATTAAACTATTAAAATGAAAATTTTCATTAAAAATCACACATAGAAGAATACTTCTTTGGAATTCAATAAACCAACAAAATATGTTGGAAAATTCAAATAAAAGAAAAAATATTAGTAAAACTTATATAATATACCCAAATGTAGGTGCCACTAATCTATAATCAATTTGAGTCTATATCCAACTCAATGCCTTTATGGTGTTTCGTACCATTTTAATATTGAAAATGATAGGCCAATCCATAGCTTCAATTTCTTTTCAAATAAAGATGCCTTCATAAGTGCATCTAATATTCTAAGCTTTATCATGCTTTTTCATTCACTCTTCACCCAATTCTATTTTGAAAAGCCAAGTTCACATATGGAGGAGTTTATAGGAATTACCATCTCTTTTTGCCAAATATTAAGGAGTGTAGGCCAAGCAACAAAAAACTCATGTGAAACAAAATAATAAGTCCAAACATCTGCCATAGACTTTCGCTCACGTTCTCTCTACAATCTCTACAAAATCAATAAATTCCCCTTTAGTCATATCAAAATGTTCTTCGCTAACTTGTTTATTGGAATTCAATGACTCAAGTCTCAAGGGCTCAGATTAGAAATATAACTATCAAGGAGCAAGTTGTTTTTGGCTTTGAACATCTAATTGTACACTTGTGCAAAGTCAACCCTAAAGCCCTCTTTTGGACCATTATCCATGTATTGTATAGGTATACTATTATATATCCCTTTGGCTCATACCCGCCTTAGTTGCCCACCAATATACTATATTTTCAACAATTCCAAGACCAAGGCTTTACAATTGATACCTTCGGCCCCCCTTCAATTGACCTTCAATTTTTAAGCTATTTCTTTATATGCATGCAAGGTCACATTTCCCACCCCCTTTACATGGTCAATTTGTTTTTTGTTGTTCATTTGAAGGTGAACCCTCATTTTTGCCCCCTTCATTTAGAGGCTTTTTGCAATGTTAACTACATTGCAACCTTCAAAAGATATTATTGCTTTTATCCAACTATGTTGCTTTACTAGCAATCATATGTAACTCCTTGTTTATATGACAATTGACCAAGCTTCAAAATTGAGAAGTCTCCTTCTTCAAGCCCCCTCATTTGCCATTGAAAAGTTCTTTTTTGGAGGTTATGACCTTGGATTGGTATAAACCACTAGGAGGGTATGAAATGGAAAAATGTAAGAAAGAATAACAAAGATTTTCAATATTTTAATATAGCATTTTTGTTTAATAGGAAAAATGGTACTCCATGTCAATGGACCTTCTTAGAGACCTATAACCTCTCATTTCATGGCAAAAAAACTCTTCCAAAGACTTCTTGACTTTGGCCAATCAAAACCTTTAAATTTATTTGGTCTCTCACCTTTGGATTTAGTGTAAACTAACACTAAAATTAAAATACCAATTTACATTATCTCTATTTATATTTATCTATTTGTATTTCATAGTTTATTATATCAAATAAAAAAAATTGGTGAATCCTTAGCCCTCAATTGGATGGATTTGGCAAAATGTAGTTAAGAAAATTCTATGCTCTTGTTGCAAAGGTACAAGGCAAGTCGGGGGGCAATGGATCACCAAATAAAATACTTTGAATAGAGCTTGTGACACTTACTAATTTTACCAAAGTCATGCTATTTAAATTAGTATAAGCTAAAATATACCGACTAAATTTCACCATTTCATTTATGGGATATATCATTGTGTAATGAGCTATGTAGTATATTTTAGGGGGTTCTTCAAAACTTCAAATGCTTTCACCTTTCCTTTATATTATTGATAAATTCTATTTTAAAAAATTATTATTTGTATCAAAGTGATATTAGTAATTTAAAATAACCACATAAAATTAAATTAAGTGTTTTAGTGTGATTACTAATTCTTAGATTGTCTTAACATCTAAATGCCTAAGCCTTTCCAAGACTATGGAAAAAGAGCACAGGCTTATAGTTATCACTAGTGAAGCAATTCTTTTTTCAAAATCTAATTGTATGGATGTTAAAGAGCTTGCATATTAGTGTGCACACAAATTTTGGGTGCAAAATTGCATAGAACTTGTGAGAATATAACAAGAAAAATGTACATTTTCTATTTTTAGTATCTTGTCCCTCCCCACAATGCTTTAGAAATTTGCATATAAGAATTTTTTGAGATTGGAGGCAACGTGACCAACAAAAAACTGTGTTAGCACACTAGAATGCACTTCCCAAAACCTTAAATTAAAAAGAAAGAGCTATCAAACTCATTACAAAATTCACCTTGCAATTGTTGAAATGCAATTTTTGTTTACAAGTAGAAATTGCAAATAATGCCAAATCAACATTTGCATATTTAAATTTTCAATGGTGAAAATCCTAAAAACACTTTATACTTCCCATTGGGACTATTTTCAAAGAAAATCGATAAGTACAATATATTTGATCTCAAATAAAAAGAAATTGGCAAGCTTTGCTCAAAACTAAGAAATCAAGTAAAATTGACAAGCTTTACTCTTCCACAAAGGTACATAAATTTACACTAGAAAGGTGTAAATTTCCTATGATAAGCCAATCTAGATAACTACTAGGCATGAGAGGCTTATAGCAAGTCATGATAGATTTTTTTAATGAATGAGATTATGACTACAATAGATTGATTTGTGGCCATAATTCTATGCCTTGGAAGATGGTCATGAAGTTACCAATGATTGTCATAGGAAATTTACACCTTTCTAGTGTAAACTTGTCATAAAAAGATATTTCTTCATGTCATGGCCATGTTAGAAAATCTTGTAGCCATGTTAGAAAATGTTGTGCTTGCTTTAGGTGGTAAGTGACCATTATGGAAACACTTTTTGCTTATTTGGGGTAGCCTAGAGACTTTGTTGCGCCAATTGGCCCATACACGTCAAAAATTCTACTTGTCATAGGTAGGTTTGCCTTATATGCCTTTGAAGACCTCTCAAAAATCAAGTATTTACCTTTTTCGATGAAAAATAAAAAATTTCAATAGTTAACCTTTGAAATTTTTCATAATTTTTTTTAACAGACTAAAGGAATTTAATTGCCCATTCCAAAATGAGCCTAAAATTTAGATCTACCATATATGGTTGGTTGGGTAGTGAAGGGTTAATATTTGTTGGGTCTTTGTTAGTGATTGAAAGAAAAGTTTACATTCTTTTAAAATTTGTTCTTATATGTCTTGAGAATGGATTTTGAAATTTTGAAGTGTTTGAATATTGGAGTGCTCAAAATCAAGACTAAAATTTCATATTCAAAAGGAGTGTGTTCTAAGCAATGATTTCTATACGGGACAATTATGCAATGAGGATGCAACTAAATTAGTAATTATCCTAATGCTATTCAAGTCCAAACACTTGTCTTTCACTTGGGATTGATCCATTAGAGAAGAATTGAGGGCTCCAAGAGCCTATTTCAAGGTTGTTCCCTACATTATTCCCTATGCTACCAAAAATTGGGAACCAACACATTATGGGATGAATTCCCAAATTTTTGAAAAAAAAATTAAGATTTTTTTTTCCCAAAATTTCTAAAAATTATTGATAAACTAAAACCGAATTAAAAAAATAATTAAAAATAATAGTATTTTTAACATGACAATATTTGTGCCAAGTCATATTGCTAATGTGGCAAGTTCCCACACCTAGGGAACTCAAAATAACTTGCGGACTCTTCATGCCCTCAAATATCTTCTAATGCATTTTATATAGTTTTAATCAATGATGAAATTTAAGTTAATTCCATTGTGAATTTAACCTATAATTGGCCCCATGGCCAAAATATGTTCATGCTATTTTTGCATGAACACTAATTCTAGAAGTTGAACATAATATTGGTTTTGGGGTGCTACTACAAAATTGGGGGTGAAGTTTGTGAGTATATTTTGATTTTTCATACACCCTAAATACTATCAATGGGAAAAAAAATGAAGAACCAATTTTTTTAAAAGAACACAAATTCTCATCCCCATCTTGACATTTCATAAAACTATAAGCATTTCAATACATGCAAAAAGGTCATTTGACATCACCAAGTCAATGGAATACAACTTTCTTTAGTCATAACCTCTAATCCTCTCAAGAACATTTTAGAACAATGTAGCTTCTAGAAAGATGTTTCATAGCATTTACTTTCAAAACACTTGATATCAATGATTGTGTTTATATTCAAGAAATAAAAAATTCCCTTATAGGTTAAGTAGCAAAATTTATCCCAAAGACCAAATTGAGGGATTTGGAATTCAATGTGTTTGGTCCAGAAATTCATTTTTTTGTGGATGATAAATGATAAAATACACCGTCAGCGAAATCATCAAAATTGAGTTGAAAAAGGTAAAAATATGTAGATGAAAAAATGTAATCACTATCTCAATTTGAAGTGGCTACTGCATAGATTTTGTTGAAGAGAAATTTCAATCGTCACAGTCCAAATCGTCTTCGTCGTCGCTTCAGTGGAATTACTCTGCCGCCGCAGTTGCAGTGATTGCATTTCTTGTGGCAGCTTCACTTGTCTCGTTGAATTTAAGCTTTAATGGAGTTTTGAGTACGATTCGAGGTTTTAAGCGACGAGCCAGGGTTTAGGGTTAATTGTGTTTTGTTCTCTGCACCTTTTGAGTTGAGTGCCGGCAGCAGTGGTTCTACATCTCCAAGTTTGTGTCGATTTGTCTTCAAGCTGAAGTTTTTGTTGTTTCTTGGAGACCATGGCTGTAATTTCGGAGTACGAAGAGGAGGAGCCGGTGGTGCCGACCCCGAAGCCGCAGGCAGTGCAAGAGATTCGTCTGACTCCAGGGATCGTAACCCCTCCGGAAGAAGTTTACAAAGTCGACAAGCAGCATGACGCTGTGCTGAACTCCCTACTGGAAGTGCACCAGCAGCAACCCTTGGAGCTTCTCACCACTGTGGTCGATTACTTGTTCCGAGAGACCGATCTGTCGCAGCAGGAGGACATCGAATCTAGGGTTTCGGAAATTGTGGGAGCCGCCAAGAAGAGGAAGAGGGAGGCGGATGCTGCTGAAAGGGGTGCGGCGGAGAAGGTGGCCAAGGTGGAGAAGAAGATCGTGTCGGAAACGCCGCCGAAAGAGGTGATTGTCGATCTCAATGAAGCTCCCGTGGAGGAAGACGTGGAGGAGGTGAATATTGCGTCGTCACCTGTGGTCAAGCCCGAGGATGAGGAGGAACCGGCTGCCTCTGAAGTGAAGGAGAACATCGTGCCAGGCGTGGACGATTATGACGAGAAAATCGACGGGAAGGGCTTGAGTATGACCCTGTCCTCACCATTTCTCTTGCTTCGTCTTGTAATTATCTTGCTTGATGGTTGGCCTGTAGGGTTTAGGTTCTTAGCAACCAGAAGCCTTCAGTGCAAACATCCTTGGTTCCTGAACTTGAAATCGATCTTTTGCGTATCCTGCCGAAGTTGAGTCTGCAGATAATTCACGTCTATAGATGTATCGTGAGTTGTGGAAGAGAGTAATAATTGGGGAAGTACCTTTCGACTTCCAAAATAAAGTATTTCAGTTGTTGAGAACTTTTAGTGACCCGTGTTACATTCGATTATAAGTTTTAATTGGGGTGCGCTAGCAGGTGGAGTATAAATTTTCGTTTTTTGATAGGTTCTCTATGCCAAGCGGTTGGTTTTAGTTGTCATCTATATCTGGAATCGAATTGCCTTGACGGTTGGTTTTAGAACAATAAAAGGCATGATACATGAAGGAAATACTGCTGATGGCGTGCACCTATTAGGCCCAGTTACTGGGGATTGAAGGTCGAATTCAGTACTTTCTTGGATTTCAATGTCCTGATGTTTCTACCGGCGTTTGCAGAGCCCAATGACGGAAATGGTTTTGATCATGGGAAGTATTCATGGACACAAACTCTACAAGAGGTTACTGTGCAAATTAAGATTCCCGAAGGAACGAAGTCAAGGGCGGTGACATGCGACATCAAAAGCAAGACTCTCAAGGCAGGTCTCAAGGGCCAGCCTCCAATTTTGACGGTGAGTTATCTTGAGGAAACTGTCCTCTGGACTCGACGAGGCTCCTGCTTCGACAGTATATATGCTTCTGGTTGTAGCTGGAATTTTCTTCGTTGGTTTCCTCTGTTTTGGGTACAAACTTGCTTCCTCCTTCGAAGAATCAGAGTGTTGAATGGTGTATCGGGCCTAAATTGTGCAGGGTGAACTCTACAATCCAGTGAAGCCTGATGACTGCTTTTGGAGTTTAGGTAATGATCTTGCTTATTGGTGCGCTTTTGGAAACTGGGGACAATTTGAGGGTGTCTCTGCCGATACCTTCCTTTGTTTCTTTGGAATGACAGACATTCTGAACTGTTCAACTCTTTGAATTTTCTTGAATCTACGATGAATTCGCAATTGCTGAGGTTGTTTTGGAGATCGTCAAATTACCAGCCTTTCTTACACCAGTTGGCCTTGGATCATCGTCAAGAATTAATTACTACTGTCAAGAAGTCTAGTAAATAGATGTTTTTGAGGTACCAATCGTAATCTGCAATTTGATAATTCATTAATATGTATTGCAAGACTTACAAGAGGATTATGATCTTGCACTCGTAAGAGGAATATTGACAGTAGTAGCTTTTCTTTATCGCAGAGGACAACGGGTCAGTTCTTTCCATCTTGTTGACGAAGCACAACCAAATGGAGTGGTGGAAATCCGTGTTGAAAGGAGAACCTGAAATCAATACGCAAAAAGTGGAACCTGCTAATAGCAAATTAGAAGATTTGGACCCTGAGACTCGCCAGACAGTCGAAAAGATGATGGTACGTGTAGTAGGCATTTGTCGGATTCATTTGGTTTACGAACATGTCGCAGTTCACCTTCGTATCTCTGATTGTTATTGACCTCATGCTCTTTCAGATGCTACACGCAGAACCCTTGTTGATTCTGTCACTGTGAACAAGCTCGTGATTAGTGTGGAACGAAAGGTACTCACTTATGATATTTTCTGCTTTTATCGCAGTATGATCAGCGTCAGAAAGCGATGAATCTGCCCACGAGTGATGAACAAAACAAAGCTGATATCCTGAAGAAGTTTATGGCTCAGGTAAAGATTCGTAAATTTGAAATGTCTGTAATTTTCGTTAGTTTCTCCATGTACGGACGATATTTAATGTGGACATAGTAAGATCACGGGTTTACCTCTCAGAAAAAGGAATTATTTGCATAAACCAAAGGGTTTTCCTGATACTTTTTTGTTTCTCCAATTTTGCGAGGGAAGTCTTTTCTGCAGTCATCAAGGGTATTGATTTATGTTTGTGTGGCCTGTGAATATAGCATCCTGAGATGGACTTTTCAAAGGCCAAGATATGTTGAAGCTCGGAAGGACGGTGATATAGAAGGAATAGTCAGTTGAATATCAAGTTTATATAGAAGTAATATATTTCGGTGTAGCTCCTTGGTCCACGTGAAATACGTTTTTGAATTGAGTGCAGTTTCAGTTTTTGTTGTTTTGGAACTGCAGAAGCAGAACTGGGGACTCATTTTTCAGTAAACCATCATGTGGTTGCTATCTGCAATATTGTCGATGTTTTTTTTCATGAAGAATGACGTTACAGGTATCGAGCAGGGCTTTTTTTTTGCACTAGTGTCCCCTGTGTTGGCTTCACTGTATAGGCCAGATTTTGGAGGGACAGATTTACAGTGGTCAGATTCTGACAGATCTGGCGAAATTCGCTAGAAAAAAAAGCCCTGGTATCGAGTATCAACTTTTGTTATCATTCCTGAAAAACACTGAAAGTCAGTTGCTGGGACGTTTTAGGGTTAACCGTTACTAGGTCACACTAAATTGTAAAGTTTTGAGTACTCCTGATTTCCATTGTTTATAGGCAAGCAACATGCACTCTTTGGCAGAGCTGACTATTTCAAAGCCTGATTCAAAGTTGACGTCTACGAATCCAATTCGATAGGATTCTTCAGAATAGAAAATCTCAACTAACTGTACACAAGCTGTCTATTTGCATACTGATCGTAAGTTTATATGGTACTTGAAGTACTGCTACAGTTTGTCAGAGTTGTCGAATTTAGCTGTGCGATTCTTTCCGTCTCCAAATCTGGCCCCGCAAGATTCTGAGCCTTCGAGTGCATCTCAATACACTTTCGAATTCCCCCCACCCACCAAACGTAACTCTAACTTTTCACTGCTTTGTAATTAGAACTTCAGATTTCCATCATTGGAAGCACATTCAAAAGTACATTGAATAGGTACGAGAAAAATCAAATTTAGATGTTAAGCAAAAAAATAAACCACTGCAAAAGTAATTCAGAAGACAAAATTTTTTGTAGTTTGGGCAATTATAGGCAACTATGCACATGAAGGTACAAATGACATTAAATTTGGAGTGAAATTCACATTGAAGTTAAAATTACATCCAATTTTAAGTGGAATGTGCATCATTATCGATTACTTTTCAAAGATTGCTACATTTTCTGTCTTCTAAGGTAGGAGGTCCATAAAGTGTTCATCTAAGAGCTGAAACCAGAACTTGGGGAGGTAAAACTTCTTGAAGTATTTTTCAGTAATTATTCCTTGAAAGATAAATGGAATTTGCATCTAAGTGAGGAGGTCCATAAAGTGCTCATCTAAGAGCTGAAACCAGAATTTGGGGAGATAAAACTTCTTGAAATACTTTTCAGTCATATTTCCTTGAAAGATAAATGGAATTTTCATTTAACCCAAGTCATTTCATATTTTTTGAAGTTTTGTAGAATTAGTTCTAAATTTTTGAAGTTGAAATGGCATAGGGCTCTAAAATCGCCCACCTCCTCAAATGTACATTAGTTATACATCATTGGTACAATGAAAAATTAACATGTTCAAATAGTGTACATTTATAGAGGTGGCCGATTTTAGAGCTTGTGTGCTTTTAGAACCTTCTACCTTAGTTAGTGTATGAAGTGGTTTATTTTCCTATGTTTGATGTTTAAATTTTCATTTTTTGAACTTAGTGAAATTTTTTTGAATGTATTTTGAATGATAGAAATTTGAAGTTCAAATTGCAAAGCACTGAAAAGAGCTATATCCAGTGGGGTAAATTCTGGAGTGCATAGAGGATGCTCTTATATGGTAGATTCCTCCCAAATCATACTATGGCTTATCCCTAATTGCCTGATTGGACATATAACGCTAGGCCAAAATTTCAGCCTCATTTTTGTGTGGGCAATTAAATTCCTTTGATTTTTTTAAATAAATTTGCAATTAGTATCAAAGGTTAACTATTGAAAACTTTTAATTTCACTAAAAAAGGTAAATATTTGATTTCAAGATCTACAAAATTGTAATGAACCATTTGCTTTGAAAATGGTCCTAATAGAAAGAGAAGCATTTTCATGGTTTTCAATTGAAAATTTAAACATGCAAGTGTTCAAAAAAAATTGCATTTCAACAATTGCAAGGTGGATTGTGCAATGAGATTGATAGCTCTTCATTTCAAATTAACCCCTAAGGGCTCCGATGTCCATTTTCTAAATGAAGAACAAATTGAAATTGAAGTTTCATCCTCCTAATTCCTTGTATGAAAGTTATTTTAATTTGTGGTTATACGTTATCAAGTTGTTATCCTATCTCAAGGTTGGATTTGGTGTTACTAGAGTACATATTTTTCTAAAATTACAAGTGTGCAAGTATGTCAAATGGTCAAAGTGCATTGATTTTAGATCAAAACTAGATTTGCCGAAATGAGGTCATAGATTTGAAGAACACAAAAATTCAAAGAAATCACCATGTGAAGAGAACCTCATTTCAAATCCATTCCAATAAATTTTACTGAAAAAATGATAATATTTTGCTTGAAATCAAATTTTAAAGGAAGTTTGGAATTTCTCTTTCAAAATTTATAAAAAAATTATTGGTGATAGCATTGGTGAATCTAACCGTACTGTTGGAATCTACAACTTTTATTTGCATATCAATTCCAAAATATGCTTCCAAATAGTACTTTATAATGATTTTTCTCAAATTGTCATTTCTGGAGATGAATCTAGACATTGAGGAGGTAAGGTTTTTGGAATTGCATTTTAGTGTGCTTAACACAATTTCTAGTTGTTTATGTCACCTCCAATCCCAGGAAAATTTTATATGCAAATTTCTCAAACATTGTGGGGAAGGATAGCATACTAAAAATAGGATACTTACAATTTTCTTGTTATAATCTCACATCTCCTATGCAATTTCATACTCATAATAGTTTGCATACTAATAGACAAGCTCTTTAAACATTTGTATAGTTAGATTTTGCTTTATTGGGGATAACTATAATCCCATGCTTTTTTTCTTAGGAAAAACACACTTGAGAAGGCTTGGGCATGTAGGAATTAAAACACCATTTTATGAGATGCTCATGTTGTCTACATCAACCAAATCAACATGTACACCTATTATTGCAAAAATGGTTTTAAACATCTATAAAAAAAACTTTGACCCATCATATCTTTTGCATACGATATTCAAATGATTAATTATTGAGTGCATAGATATCTCCTATTGTTTGCCAATAAATAAAATATAAAATTTCCATCAATCTATAGATAAAACCTATTGTTTCCATAAGATAATAATGAAAAATGAGATACTTATAGAATAAATTTATTTGAAATAGATAACAAAAAATTTATAATTTTGTTTAGTAGGCATTTGTCCATTTGTAACACTTATTTTTTTTAATCCCTATAGGTTTAAAGTCCTAGAATGGAATTTTTAGGATTTCGAACAAGCCATCTTATGATGTCCAATTTTACTATAATTATTTTAACCTTTTTTGGAAGGTCAAAGAATTTATTAACTTTGGAGGAATATGATTTTTGTTTCATTTGGTGTTTAGGAGAGAAAGTTATGCCCTCCTAAGTATAAAATCCTTGACTCCAAATAACTAAGAAAAATACAAAAAATTGAAATTAATTTTTCACTATTCTTTGGAAAGCTTTGATTCACTCTATTTTGATAAGTAATATGAAAGTTAGCAAAAGACTTGTTTGGAGGGCAATTATGACATCTTCTTAAAAAACAAAGTGACTAGGTTTGTTTTTGAACTCAATTTTCACAATTTTTCATAACTAGAATATTGATAGGGTATATATTACTTGATACAAAAATTTGACTTATTTCAAGTCTATACTAGAACAAATAATGATTTCATTTTATTTTTAGTCTTATATCTACTTCTATCACTTATTCCTACAATTTTTTAATAAAGCAAATTTGAAAATCTTCCCCTAGATTTTCAATTCAATCCTCCACCATAAAGATTTCAACTTCCCAAACTTTGTAGTGCAAAAAATTTCAAGTTAAGAAGATTCCAAGATTGAAAACCTTATTAATCAAGGTGGAAAGAATTGTGGTTTTTTTCACTTTTAACACTTAGTATATCTTACAATCTATTGGATCAAAGTGTTTGAAATTTTTTCTAAACATTCTCATACAAGCCTAATACAAAATCCTAGAATTGAATATCCCTCCCCAAATAGCTTTTTTCTATCTTTTTGCATTAGAAATGGTGGTATAGAAGTATTTTTGGTAAAAGTAGTCGTGAATCTTTAGGGGGTGAATTCAATTGAACATATTTGAAATCTTCTTATTTTTAAAGTATTGATTCTACTTGAAGGATTTTGAAATGAAATATTGAAGTTGGAGTAGTTTGAGTGCATTTTTAAGTGAATAATATTGAACATTCCCTCATTATAATAATTTTATTGAGTTCTCAAAAGAAAAAGATGCTTAATCCATGGATTACCCTTATTGATAGTGTATTTTGTCCACTTTTTTGTTTTGGACTCTAGAAGTGAATTTTATTCATAAAAATTATATTTTTAAATTTTGAGTCCAACTAATGACTTCTTTTATTAACCAACTTTGAGACTTTCCTTTCAAATTGACTTTTATGTTTGAAATTGAATAAAATAGTATGCATTGGGGACAACTCAATGAATTCTAAACTTGCATATATTCATTCATGTAGTTTTGGAGCAACTAAAGGAAGATTACATTGAAACTAAAAATATTTACTATTTTTAATTCTTCCAACTTTGATTTTTTGCAAAAGAGTCTATTGTTCAAGTTAAGTCTATATATAGGCCAAAATCTTTTCCATTTTCCATGGATGACAAGATTGGTTGGAATTCACATAGACAAACTAACTTAAATATTGTTTTCCTAATTCATAGGAATATTTATATTTTTTCTTATTTCTTTGAGCTAGGTCAAACTAGGAATTTGTGATGTTTTCACTTCCACTGAATTGCAATTTTGTTTATTCAATTTGTCTTATGTTCAATATTTTTCCAATTTAAATATATAATTACAGGCATGCATAGTTTCTATTGGATTTACTTTGGGACCATGCCATAAATCATTACATTTTAATTTTCCATTAAGACCAACATCATAATAACTCTTATAGGTCAATATTTGACTCATGTAATATGAATTATGTAAAATAAAATGGCAAGACAGACACCATTAGATTGATAATTTAACAATTAACATTTTTCATTGGGATTTCATTTTAACATCTAAATATTATCATGCTCAAAAATAGAACCATGCATGTAGAATATTACATCTTGGAGCTTCTTAAGTATATAGGAGCTACAATTATGATCAAAATTAAGAGTTTAACGTGGCATTGGATCTCACTTGGCTTGAATACAAACTTTTGTCATTGCTACATACCTCAAATCATTCACCTTCTATGTTGAACATACAAAATCACCATATTAGGTGGTGAATTGGTCTCCATTAGCATTAAGGGTTACTTTTCCACGATCACATCTACTAAAGAAAATGTGTCATTGGATTTTTTGGTCACTTTTCATTCGTTTTGCACAAAACCACCCTTCTAGATTTGAAATTGGTCCATAATCAAGGCCAACTTTAGGGCAACTTTAGGGTAATTCTCCACGCTAGAGAGACCTATGAAGATAAGAAGTTAGGGCTTGGAGTTTCTTCGATTCCAGTGCGTTGTTGCAGCAGCGCGGCCGCCCATCGTCATTGACGAGTGCAACCGCAGATTTGTTGTAATAAGTTACACGATTAGCTCCTCACGCATGCACTCGCGCGAGAATAGAAGCTTATGCTCGTTCGTGGAATCGTGGTGGGGTAAGTTAGCCTGCCATTTCCTCCCTTGTCAGTGCGACGGGGCGCTCCCGTTAATGCATGGCACCATTTGCGAGGAGCCTTTCATGGAGTCCTGTGGCGGCCTGGCGGGCCATTAAGCTTAGCATCCAACGCACGAGCGCAATTGCCGCCGGCTCATTCCAAAAGCAATAGAAACCAGAACACCGTCCATGGACGGGACGTATGAGGTGGTAACGAAATTTCACCTACTCGCAGAGTCACAGTTGGCAGTAACGTAGAGACGTCATACTCTTGTGGCAATTTGCACAATCCATGTTATCGTTTGAGATCGGATCTGTCAGTATAGTAGTTTATAGGAGTTTGTCTGCAGGATTGTCACGCATCGAAGAATGCGTTATATGGTAGAACTAACCATTACCTGCCACTGAAGCGTTTAGTGCATGATCTGGAGTAGTACAAGGCATTGTTAATTTTTTTGCCTTGTAGAGAGATAGAAATGATGGGCGTTGTCAAATTTTCATAATTTTTTTCCTTAAATTCAAATTGTTATGAATTCTAGAAGCCCAAAGTAGGCTTGCACGCATCCCCAACACATAGACTCTTCCATCCTTGCTCATCTAAAGACTAATTTGGCTCTCAAAATGAAGCACATATGTCATAACAATGATGACTAGAAGATAGTGGGAAACCCCAAAACTAATGTTTTTTACTAGTCATCTCTCTTTTGAATTTCACATTACCTATGTATTGACCATATGGCCTGGTTGGTCATACTTAGGCAGTTCTACCATATGTAATTGTATATATTACACAAAAGTTTTGAAGTTTCAATGGTAGGTGATTGAAAACCGACTCAAAAGAGATATTTATGTGGTCTAAGTCCTCCTTGGCAATGTGAATTTGTTATCTTAGATTTGAAAGTGTCCCTATGTTACTATTGTGGTAGAACCACTCATAGTTGACCACTTAAGTTGATTTCTTGCATTTTTTTGGATAGTACAAGGCAATGAAAATTGTCTTCTATGTAGAAAGTTAGAAATAATGGAGATTGCAAATTATTTGGTAACTTTATGCCTTAAATTGTAATTACTATGAGTTTTGAAAGTCAAAAGTTGGTTTGGCCCCATGTTCAACACATAGAATCTTCGACAACCGAATATTCATAGATTGCTTTGTCTCTCAAAACCAAATACATGTGTCATGACATTGAAGGGTAGAAGATGGTTGGAAACCAAGTACTGATGGTTAGAAATCAATCAAAGTCTGTGTTGAATTCCCCAATACCTATAGATTGCCCACAGGATCCTGGTTAGAAATGCATGTTTCTACTATAACTACAAGAACAACATATGCAATCTCATGGTCAACAAGAACAACATAACCATGAGACTCTATACTATGTAAACAACAACATTAATTTATTGATCAATTAGACCCCACGTCTCCACTCCAACCAAAGTCTCACGGTGTTGTGCAGTGTGAATGCTATGTGAATAGGATTTGGAAACTGGACTTCAGAAAACAGAGTCGATGTCGTAGTCTCTGACAGAACCAATAAATTAACAGTGAAATTTTGTTGTACTCAGTCACGAGTCAAATCCAAGTTTTCTGACTAGGAATGCCAAACACTACTGTAACGGTTGCTGCCATTCCCTGCAGTGGCACTGTAGTAAGTGAGTAAGTTGTTGCGCCATTTTCCAATAAAGCGATGCAGGATGCTCACGAACACCGAGACGGAACTGAAGCAGGATGACGGGATTAATAGAATCCCGCACTACGCTTACTGTAGTGCACTTAGTGGCGAAGCACTGAAAGCAACCAGAGAACCAGGAGCAAAAACAATCGCATATTTCGAAACCGTAGACCTGAAATCTGGAATCTAGAATTCGGCCAATAATTGTTCCGCGTGTGACACGGTTGTCTTCCTCGTCCCCAGACTTTCTGAAAGCTGAATTGTAGCGTGGACTGTCGAGATTATAATAGACCAGAAATGCCATTGATATGCCCTGATAAATGAATAGAAAATTAACTTTCGCGTAATTTCAGTGGGTTCACCTCTCATCCTACCTCACATGCCCTATATTTAGCCATTGTTGAGGGTGATGAGTCTGGCACGTAGCTGACAAATGGATGGGTTGTCCCAAAATATTTTGGGAAGATGGCTCTCCAGTGGAAGCCTGAGAAGTGGGACCCTGCCCTGCAGCGCCACCTCCCTACTCCTCCGCCAGACCGCCAAGAATGATCACCACCTGATCGATATCGTCTTGCTTTGTTTCTTCTGTAAGTTAAGTTAGCTTCTGCACCTATGGAGCCAGGTTGGAGTGCACGCCTCAGAGGCCGTATTTCGAAGCCCAGTAACCGCCTCTTTGAGCTGCATTAAGCTTAGCAACACTTTTCACGAAGGCAAGGTTTGTTGCGTTAGTGTGTAGATCTGCTTAACAGCAGTTGCTTAAGGAGGGGGTTGGGTGGACAGTGTTGAGCAGTATGGCAGGGAACTACTACTATGACCCGAGGCCCTTCTATGGCCTCAGCAACCACAACTTGATGTCTATGGACGAGGTATGTAAGTTATGGAAAATTATGCTGTAAAACTGGTCCTGCTCAATTCTGGTTCAATCCCTCCAGGGTTTTGCAGAAGCTTTGTGTGTTGTACGGGCCACCTGAGTGCGGGCTAGTTACGCCGAGTTCCAAAGAGTTGTACACAGTTGTTCAGTAGTGTCGTTGAAGCATGTCTTCTCTTCAAATGCTTGGGCCATTAGATATGTTTGCAAGCTTGCCACCTGTTAAGTGCTTAAACGTTCACTACCTTCACGGTGGTTGAAGATGGAGAGTGGTATAGTACTTATAGGAAGGAAATATTGAGCATTGGTCGGTAAAATTTACTTGATGAGTTTGTTCGCTACTCTGAAGCCATTGATTGGCACTGCCACTCGTAGCCATCGTGCATAAGATTATATCATGTTGTTGACCCGCTAAAATAGTTGTATTGAAACAAACAGAAACCTGAATCGTCCTATTTCCTGCGTCAAGGTGGGAATGCTGGCGATCTCAAGCTCCTGCTACAAGTGTTCGTCGTTTTTGTGTGTTCAGAGTACATGGTTGCAAGTGGGGTGCGTAGGAAGGTGTGAGTATCCGAGGGATGATTACGTGTCATCTGCTGCTGTCGAGGAAGTTAGCTTGTGGAGAAGTATCTTCTGTTGTTGAGTAGGGGAATCCTTGTAATTCCGGCCCTAGCCACTGCTGCTCACCTTCATCTAAGGCGACCTTGCTCAGAAATTTGTGAGATGAGCGCTATGTTTCAATTGTGGTTGTCTTGGTTCGGGATTGAGGAGACAATTGGTTTTGCAATATTGAGGTGAGGGTTTAAAACGGTGCGCAATTCTCCAGAGGTTCAATGAGTTGAAGTGATCGTACGCGGAAATGCTAACAAAGCTGGTCGTCTTTGGAATTAGACTTCGCTGGGGGTTATTGGTAATTTCGGTTGGATAGGGATTGTTTTATTCTTCACCTTTCCAGTATACTTTAATATTGTTCCTACTATTTTGAAGGAGAAGATCTGATTTATTACTGTTCTTTCAAGTATCACCGAAATGACTAACTCGTTCTAGGTGGCTCTTTTGCTTTTTCGAAACGTTTCAAAATCAGTATTTTTTTAAATGGGGTTGCAGTGGTCCTGACTTTGAGGAAGCTGTTTCTTGATTGCACTGCTGAGAAGCTTTAGTGCTTTCTCTTCACATCTTCATGATAATCTCGTTTGCTTTGAATGAGCCGATGCACTACAGGGCGAATCTATTGAGTACCTTAACACTCGGTTGTCATGTTTGGATGTGTGCAGCTCTTCTATGGGAGGAGGGAACCACCACCTTGGTACCAGCAGCAGATGCCCCATGGCCGCTTCGACGATTATCCTCGCAGCAGGTCCATGGAGCCTCAACGCCCCGAGCAATACATTCAAAGGGAAGATCAGTTCCGGGAGTACAGAAGACCCGACATGCGAGACGACGTTCACATTGGCCACCAGCAGGACATGCATGGAGCCAACAAAGTGCAACAGAAGAATCCTAAGCAAGGAGGCAACAACAATCACGGCGACAACAAGGGCAAGAATCAGCAGAAGCATCAAAACGACAGCGACAAAGAGGATTACGAAAAGAGCCACAAAGGTGGCAACCACGGGAACTCCAACAAGAGCAACAATAACCACGGCAATCAGAGCCACAACAATGACCATGACCACGGACATAACAAGAGCTGGTCTGACAACAAGGGATTTCATGGAGGGCGTGGCCATGGGCGCCATCGCAGGTCCTTGTCCTTGACGCAAATTGTGTTGAAGAAGCTTGGGCTGAGAGATGATAGCAGCTCGGATAGCAGTGATGACGATCGCCATGGAAGCCGACACAATAAGAAAGGAGCGCATGGCCATGTGCAGACGAAGGGAGATCACAAGCCTCACACTGTCAGATTTGACGACCAATCCCATGGGCATTCCAACCAGTCCCACAACAGAAAAGGCGGAGGGTCAGAGAAGCTTGGAGAAGACCATGGCTCCCATGGCAAGAAAGGTGGAGGCCAGCCGCAGGGGATCTTGAAGACGAGCAAGAACAAGCATGGAGATGACGGGTCCAGCTCTGACGAAGGCCACAAGAATCACGGTAACGGGAAAGGAGGAAACCAGCACCATGGAGGAGCGGAGTCTGGGAAGAAGGGTGGACAGGCTGCTCCAAAGGTATTGCCAGATTTTGGCTTTTATCTTAGAAATATTTTTCTAGGTTATCTTGGTAATGGTTTGCTGAAATGGTATTTATATTGTTGTGTGTTCCCAGCAGCTTGGACGTGCTCAATCAATGGACTTTCGGGTTAACCTGTGTTGCGAAAACTGTGAAAGGAAAGTGAAGAAGGCTCTGCGGAAAATGGATGGTAATAATACTCAAACCTCTTCCTTTCATGCCAAGAATCGGGTTGATTTTTGTATTAGTGATACTAACCCTCGAATATCTATTTTTAGGAAACACATGTTTCTCCTTAGATGTACCTTTGGTGGTCACATGCAGCAGTGTTTCCAAAGAATAATTTTCATTTGAGGTAGTATCAAGGCACGGCCTCCAAGGTTAATTCCTCAGCATCTGCCTGATTCTCTTACTTCTGCGCAGTGGATCAAGTGCTCTGTGACCAATGGAATAACAGGGTGGTTGTAACGGGAAACGCGAAGCCCGAGAGCGTGCTGAAGAAACTGAGATCCGTCAAGAAGGATACCCTCTTGTGGCACCAACCCAAGTGATTTTGCGGCAGGGTTCCTCTTCAAAATTTTGCTCGCTGAGCTTTTAAAAACACGTCCCACATCTGCTTCTGAAGATAAAAACCAGATCACACGACCGAGAAAAGGGGACTGATCTGAGCGATTGCCCAGATTGACTTTGGGCATCCCTGCGTGACTCGATCGAATGGGAGGGAGATTTAGCCTCCTAGATCTGGTAGGTTAAGTATAATACCTTGCTTTGTTTTCTGCGGTCAAGAGTGGGGCAACAATTTTGACTCACACATGGGTTCAAGCTCCCTTGTTTTAGAGACCAGAGATTTGACCGCCGTGCTTTTCATATCGGTAGTGTCTGGATGCTTTTGCCGTATTCAAGCAGTCTTATAGTTATTGTTATTTGCTGTGCTTTCTCTACAGTGCTGTCTCTCTTTCTGTCTGTAGAATTGAACTCGCTGCCTTATAAATATCTTCTTTCTCTTTCTGAGCTTCTAAGGCATGCGACATCTGTAAAGATATTTCAAGGACCTTTTCTAAGTTAGAGCAAATTGTTTTTGCTCCCTGAGACTTTATTGTACAAGATCAATGGTATGGTCTAGTCATTGAAGGTACCTTAGCTTGAACAGTTGTCAGAG